>CM059199.1:17572828-18180582 GCA_030323885.1 Branchipolynoe longqiensis | reverse complement strand
GTTATCCATCATCTATTCCCAGGTGAAGATTCGTTATAAACTATACTATATATATCTATACACCACACACACACATATATACACAACTCACACACTTTTGTAGATATATGACGTAGTATCTACAATTAGCTGAGCTGAGACAAGTAGCTATGTGTGGTCTCTGTGGCTTAGGTGGTTTAAGGTGTTTGAACCTTGTTAATCTGAAGTTGTTTGGTGTTGTGGGTTCAAACCCCATCTGATTTCACTGCTTTTTTACATTCAACAAACAAAAACCGTTTTTTCCCTTCGTATATGTGTTTTCACTGATTGGATTATAGCACTGGTATTGTACTAACATATATTTCATCATTAAAGCAAATATATTTCCTGTTTGAACTACTCTAAAGAGAAATTGAAAAATACATCAGTTTTACTCTCCCTTTCCTTCCACGCAACTCAACAGGAGAACGGCCCCTACCATTTTCAAAACAACAGCTGCCATCTTACAGTCCCGTCGCCGTCAGACCCCCACCCCCTTCCCCACCCACTATCCCATGCCTGACCTCAGCCAGCTGACCCCACTTCTCCACCCCAGGCCTCAGGCACTCTCTCCCGGTGCCGTTGTGTTCTACGAACTTCTACCCGCACCCCCTACATTACCTGGATATAATAACCACATAAAACACTAGCAGCAGCAGTATGAGTGCTTGGAGAACATTTGTTCGGAAGTACGGTTCCTGGTGCGCCAGTCAGAGGTATTTACCGGGCGCGCCACTTTCAGTATATGCTTCTACTGGCCACATCACACGGTTCTGAACGAACCACACCGCAACTGTCCGAGTATGGTCTGTGCAAAATACGCCCAAGCCCCGCTTCGGAATTGCAAAATTATTTCCAATCTATGGCTCGCGATTTGGGGTGAGTAGTACCATGTCTATTTGAATGGCGGAGGTAACTGGTTACGTGTGGTGGTTTTCTAGCCCAGTACCTGATTTCCTGTGAGGAGGCCCGCATGATGAACCCGACCCTCACCGAGCTGTCCACCATCATCGACATCAGACGACTCGGGCCCCCTTCGAACCCTTCCCTGTCGTCTGCGTCTTCCAGCGTGAGTTTCTTCGCAGCTAACGTGTCCGGCATGCCTGCCCTTCTGCATCTGTGCAATGAAGATTTGGCTTAGACATTGTATAAAAGTGAATTCTGAACTTTAATGAATATAATGGGGTTTTTTTCTCTCCGCGCTTGGAAAATGTTTTTCTACAATTTCATAGCATCCCATATATTTAATCTGACATGGCTTAATTCTCAGGCTTTCTGTCAGCGTAGTGTTATTTCTCTGGCTTTCACTGTCCATATGGAAAGTGGAATTACACATTTGATCAGCAGCATGTCTATTCATAAACAGATTTTTTATGTTTCTTTTAATTTTTTATTTTTTGGTAAATATGTTTATTCTGCTGGAATAAGTCTTTTGTCAGTGCCGAAGCACTGGTCCTTCCAGCCATCTTTCAATTCAGGGTATTTACAACAAAAGGCATATAGCTAAGGGGTCCAATACCTGTTGAATAGACAATTTGCACCATGTAACACAATGAAATTCTGAAACCCAAAAGTTCCATAACAATATGGTACAGTAGTGTCATATAACCAGATCAATATTAGTCAGATCAATGTGAGTATTTACATAGTATTTAGAATGTAAGCAGAAGTTATCTGTATTCAGTTGGTAAACTTGTAGTAAGTTTGAAGTTCAGTTTGCAGTTAGGCAAGCGGTATATAAATGTTGGTTTGTTAGGAACATTCTAGGTGAACTATGTTATGAGATTTATGAATTATGTTGTTGGGGTGGGGTATGTGAATAATACACCTGGACCACTGTGACCGTGAAGCAGTGGGACCAATCCCCAGTGCATTATCGGTCTTAAAATTTTACATTTTTACCTGGGACTGTCTCTGACATCATATATGGTTGACTGGAGTAACAGAGGAACAGCACACAAATTAAAAAAAGTGGGGGGTTGGGGGGTGGGGGGGGACAACCAAGGCTGAGGATTTGGGGTCGCCACTTACGGTAGGTGATGCCATGGACCATACTTATACTGCAACTGCATAAGGGCCTGCCCAATCCGATGTACTCTTAGTGAGTTTTTAAATTCTAGGTAAGAGGATGCTGCCCTGCTTCTGGTTGGTAGGTTGTTCCACATCATGCTGCCTTTGTAAATTGGTGCTTTAATTAGTTTGTTTGTGGAAGGCTTAGGGACTTTGAGTAGAGTGGAATCAGCCAGTTACCGTCAGTATCCTTTTTGTTTCTATATATTGGGTATCTCTGGCTCTTCTGTACATAATGATAGGACGCATAGTGATTCTCTTCTAACCATCTAGGTAATCTAGGTTTGCTTGGTCATGCATTTCCTGTACACTTAGTGTTTTTGCCCCCAATAGATTGTTCTAACGCCCCGTTTTGGATCCTTTGTAGCTTAGTCAGGTTGCTGCTCTCATCATCATCATGCTGTCGGTCGCGATGCGACAAAGACTGCTTTAATGTACCTTGACTGCCACTCTCCATTTAGCTCTCTGCAGTATCATTTCACTGAAAGCTGCCTGCAAAAGTGTTGAAATGCTGCTGGCTTTTGGCAAGTTACCGGCGGCACTCTCTCAGGGAAGCAAATAGAGGTTATCCACCACCGGCAAGAACATGTCAAGACAGGCCGCAAAACTATTTGTCCCTGCAGTGGCTGGTCGGGAGATGTTGGGAAGTTCCATACATGCTGCTTGGGCAGGCCCTTAATGCAGCCACAGTGACATGGTTTCTGTGAGGGTTTGCTCCCTCTGTTGTTGAAGATTTATACTGCCTATCAATGGATAAGCCTGAATAGGCCTTGTTTTCCACCCATTAGACAGTTTGTCGATAGAAAGCCCGAGCCTACACTTTTTACCGACCCAATGGATTTTTAAACCTCCCACACCACATAGACATGGTATGAGAGCAACTGGCCTTTTGATGACGCTGTAAGTTATACACAGCGGTGGAAATCCAAATAGGCAGAGGTGGGGGCACAGGGAATCGAACCACTGACCTTCAGATTAGGAGTCCGACCTAGAAAAAAGTCAGACACTCTAACCACTCCGCCACAGAGAACACCACCACCCTTAGCCTTCGGTTCTGTCAAGAACCTGTACCACAAGGCAGTGTTTACAACTCTGCAAGGCAGGGGCATCAAACTCCCTGAGGTATTGCTATTAGCATCTGCATACCACATGCCTTTGTGAGCAATCCCATAAATTATATCATTATAGTCTATTATTGGTAGAACTGTTGATTTATATAGCAGTAGGGCAGTTGTTTTCGCCTTATGAAGCTCCGCATCTTCCTGATTGTAGTCATTTTTAGTGCCAATGATTGAGTTAGTCTAGCCAGCTGTTGATTCCTATTTAAGGTAGAATCAATCACTGTTCCTAAGTACTTGTATGCTCTTGCCTCCTTAATTTGGTTTCCGCCAATATGCAGTGTTATGGGTTGTGCCCTTGCCTTCCTTGCTTTGGTGCCATAAAAATGACGAACTCAGTTTTATTGGTGTTAATGGATAGTTTGTTTTCACTACACCACAGGTTAACCCTGGTCAGCACTGTCCGAACCTGATCGGTTGCTATTTGGAAATCTTTCTTGTGTACTGTGAGTGCTGCATCATCTGCAAATAATGTGAATGTTGCATCCTCTGATACTTGGGGTAAATCATTTATAAAGATTAAAAACAGAAGGGGGCCCAGGGTTGAACCCTGTGGAACTCCAGTTTTAATAGTCATGATGGTTGACTCAGTGTCATTAAGTTTTGTGCATTGTTTCCTATTAATTAAGTAGTTGGCCATGATTGTACAGGTTTTCTTCCCCAGTCTTGCTTTCTGGATTTTCTGCAATAGTATTCTATGGTCAATTGTATCGAAAGCTTTTTTGAAGTCGAGGTATACTGCAATTTTAAGTTCACCTTTGTCCATGTTGGTCAATAACTCATCCATATGAGAGGCCAATGCCCTAGTTGTTGATCTGTCTTTTCTAAATCCATTTTGTTGGGTGCTTAGGGTATTGGAGACTCTAACAAATGTTTTTATCTCATCATGTATTATTTGTTCTATGATTTTGCCAGGAAGAGGTGAGAATAGATATTGGGCGCAGCTCACTACAGTATCTTGGGTATTGGTCTTTGGGATGGGTGAAACTGTAGCTAGTTTCCAGCTTCCGGAAAAAATACCAGTGTTGACCACTAGGTTATACAGGTGAGTGAATTCATTTATAAGTGCAGTAATTGAAACCTTCAGTAGGGCTGCGCTGATGTCTTTAATGCCAGATGACTTATATGCTGATGCAGCATTGACCTTTCTGAGGATTTGCTCTTGTGTTATCTCAGTCAAATCATATGTCTGATCATTGGTGGTGACCGTGTAGGTGTCTTGACTATCTACAGCCTGGTCAAACTTTCTGGCAAGATTCTCACCTACATCAATAAAGTAGTTGGTAATCTCTTCTGCCAGCAGGCTATCTAGTATTCTCTCCCCGTTGTCCTCATTACTGAGGTTGCTGATAATGGATTTTGCTTCCGGGTTAATTTGTTGCAGTTCATGCCAGAGTTTCTTAGGATTTTGCTTATACTTATTTATCTGGTCTAAACAGTGCCTAGACTTGGCTTTTCGCACCTCGTTTCTGGCCTTCCTGACCATACATTCAGCTATAAATTGATCCCCAGGGTCTCTTGTTATATCTGATTTCCGAATGAAATAATCTCTGTCCTGTTGTAATTCTAGCAGTTCATTGTTCAAATAACCAGCTGTTTTGTTTCTTATATCAAGTCTAATCAGGGGACAGTGTTTGTTTGCAGCATTGACAATCATGTCTTGTATCATGTCCCAGCATTTGTTTGGATCCTCTGATAGTAGTTCTGCTGTATTGTTTTTCCTCAAAGTGGCTGCTAGATCATTGAAGTTACATTTCCTGTAGGTGCGGCCCAGTAGATGGTGGTTCTTTTGTCATTTCTGGCCTTTTTCTTTATTATATATATTGGTTTATGGTCGCTTATATTGTAGTTCAATACACCCGATTTTGTACAGTACTTGTTATTAGTGAAAGCAAGGTCTATTGTTTTTTGTGTGGTCCTTGTTACTCTGGTCGGTTGTTTAATTACTTGCTGGAGTTCATGTTCTGCCGCAAATTGTTTCATATAGCCTGCAGGTGGGTGCCTCTTAGCTCTAAAATCACCAATTAGGAGCACTTCATACTTATTAATGTCTGGGATCTGATTCACTGACATGCTTATTTGATCTATTGCTTCATTTATGTTTCCATTTGGAGGTCTGTAGATGTTACCTATTAATATTCTTTTCGTGTAGGCTCTAGTTATGAGTATATGACAGCCCATTGGAGTTCAATGTTTGGATTAGAGCAATTTTGTTCCACATACTTGTCTGCATCCACGTGCAGGTCAGTCCTGCAATAGATCCCTAAACCTCCACCATTCTTGACCTGACCACTTTGTAGTTTTGTCTTCCTATCAGCTCTAAGAAACCGGTAATTAGGGATTGATGTTAACTTTGTCTCCATAGATTTATTGAGCCATGTCTCAGATATTGTGAATATATCAAACCCTGATCTTGGTAGGTCTAGTCTTAGTTGTTCTATCTTATGGGTTAAGCTGCGTACATTCAGGTGGCCAATCTTAAATCCAGGGAGGCCCTTTAAATCACTTAGAGGAAGCTTGCCTTCCTGACATCACCTGTTTTGTTTATCCTCCAATTTCCCTCAGCACAGTTCTCAACCCCCATGTTCCAGTGCCCCAATGCCCCAACAAATATAAGTTTACATGAATTAATTAGGTTTCCAGTAAACCAGTGTTTTGAAGTAAGTCCAGTTTCCCTAGTCCACAGCCAGCCAGTCTCACATAGGAGTGTGGAAAATACCAATGTAGTAACTCCATTGGCCATCCTATTGTTGTATTAGTATTAATTAGTGCTTTAAGGTTAACACTAATCAGACAATTCCAAGCTGGAGAATCCGTGTGAGTTTTGCATGTCTCTCTTTAATTATAGTGTAAACTGTTAATATGTCATTGTTTGAGCATGTCTATAAGTCTAGTGCTAGCATACAGAATGGTGGGGGCCTGATATCCCTCTTTGCCATTGATTCTAACAGGCATGCATTGGATTGGTTAGTGGGTAGTGGGTCAGTAGAAAATGGATGGACCAGACTACATGTATCTCTGAAGTCTGGACATAATAGCCAATCAATGAACAGTTTTCAGGAGCAGCACAATGTAGTCTAAGCAATCTCTGTCTTAGGTAGTGAGCACATAGTCTGCCAGCCAACCAGCTGACACACTTTCTCTTATACTCTTAGACTCCATGGTTTTAATGGCTGTTAAGAACAGATGTTTGTTTTCTCCGTGAACCATACCTTGAGTATCGAGCCGACCCTGACCTGAGTGACACTGAGTGCCTAAATGGTGTCAACTTGCAGATGACATCGAGCAGGCGATCACGGAGGTGCACCACAAGCAGATGGAGCCGACACGCGTCGACGGGTACCAGGAGGCGGGTTCCTATGTGCGGCCCATCCAGTACCCGATCACGGAGCGCGAGCACTGGGACGCCTTCATCGGACGCGCCAAGTCATGTGAGCAGTACATCCGGTACTCGTGCCACAGCTCGCGTCTCCTCAGTGACTCAGGTATGCCTCTGCCATTAACACACCCACACCCACACCCACACCCACACCCACACCCACACCCATCTCTCGGGTATGCTTCTGTCCATCCCTCCTCCCTCATCTCTCCTGTCTTGGCACCACTTCAACCGTCCTCTCTTTTATTTCATTTCCTTTCCCTTTCTCATCTCTTAATTTATTCTCCCATCGTCTTTTATTTTCATTTCTTCTCTTATCTTCTGTATCCTTTCTTGTCCTTACACTATTTCATCTTCCATTCTCTTTCCTTCCCTTCCAGTAACCTTTTTTTCATACCTCAGAATATCTTTCAGCCCAATGGTCATAACAATTTCAGTTTTTCGCAATACTTTCGGCTGATCTTTTTACTATTACCAAGTAGAATTAATATGTCATATAAAGTTTTCTTGATCAATTAATCTAATATTACGTGAAGGTAAATTGTATGCGATATACACTTAGTTTTACACTTAGCACTACCACCCCTACCACTTAAGAAACCCACCCATGCCACACGCAGAACCCACCTCCCACCAAACAGATTAAGCTTTTGGGATCTTTGTAGCTGACCTCTGGTAGCACTTAATACAAAGCAAGCACCATATCATATATACTCAACTATATCAGTATATTCTGCGGTTTAAAGACGAGTGCCTTGGTGCTTAAAAAAAAGAGAGAGCGATAGAGAGAATTTGTCGTGACTTTGTTAATTAGAAAAGACGAATTAGCTAAGTGTTGGTGTTGCAGGCAGCATAGACCAGAACAAGCCGAGCTGGGGCTGGTGGGTCGGCCGCACCAACCTCAACATGCGCTACTGGGGCGGGTCATCGCCCGGCTCCGGAAAGTGCTCGTGCGCACTCAAGAACGAGTGTAAGGGGGAGAACATGCCATGCAACTGTGACGCGTCGATCGACCAGGACGACGTGTCCGACTTCGGCTACCTACGCCACAAGGAGCACCTGCCCGTCATCGAGCTGCGCTTCGGTGACACGGGCACCATCAATGACCGCAAGTGGGGCGAGCACGAGCTGCAGCAGCTCATGTGCACCTCGGACAGTGAGTCGGCACCCCCTTTTGTATTGCTAACTACGCATGCACCAACTTTAATTAAATTAATTAGTTGGCCAGCGTTAGTTTACAGTGATCTCATTAACCCACTGTTCGAAAATGTAGCACCGCTAAAATGTTTATTATGTCAGTGGAGCGGTTATTTCAATAAACTACACTTTATTTTATTTATTTATTTCCCGATATTAAATGGAATATTATTGCAACGCATTACTTTGAAACAAGGGTGCTTTCTGCTCACCCGAGTGGCACTAGTCCCATATGAAGTCACTATAATTGTGGGCACTATCTTGGTCTGCGAGTTGGTATAATTAATGGGCCCGGCATCCTGCGTGTCCCCGCCCATGCGGTTGAGTGAGTGTATGGTACCAATCTACCTCCCTGCTCCTCCTTGACAGCACTGTTCGAGAACACCGTCACCTTCCGCAAGGCGGACGCCACCATCGAGTTCCCGACGTTCGACGCGGCCACATCAGGGGACATCCGTTTCCAGTTCAAGACGACGACGCTGAACGGCATCTTCCTGCAGAACACCGGCAAACACCACTTCATCGAAGTGAAGCTCTTCTTCGGCAACACCATCCACTTCCGGTTTAACGTGGGCAATGGAATCCAGACGTTGGAGAAGATCACTGCCTACCCTCTCAATGACGATGAGTGGCACACGGTTGGTCACCTTGCCCCAAGTAGCTGCCTAGCAGATGGTCTTAGTGCCATGTTTGTCAGCATGTGGTCTTATTTCCGTGTTTACCCGATGGGGAAGGGGGGGGGGGGGGGGGGGGGGGGGCTAGTAGTTCCGTGTTTAGCTGGTGGACAGTTTGTCATTCTATGTTTACTTAGAAGTGGATTTTTAATTCTGTGTCTACCCGATGAGGTGTTTGTTGTTTTGTGTCTACCTTAGTATCGTATGCAGGTATTGCAATACCTCAGGGAGTTTGACGCCCCTGCCCTGGAGAGTTGTAAACCACTGCCTTGTGGTACAGGTTCTTGACAGAACCGAAGGCTAAGGGAGCAAACCCTGAACAGAACCATGTCACTGTGGCAGCATTAAGGGCGGTTGATGTATGGAACTCCCAACATCTCCCGACCAGCCACTGCAGGGACAAATAGTTTTGTGCCTGTCTGGACATGTTCTTCCCGGTGTGAGACCTCCATTTGCTCCCCGAGAGAGTGCTGCTGGTAACTTGCAAAAGCCAGCAGCACTTCAACACTTCTGCAGGCAGCCTTCATGAAATGAGAGCGGCAGTCAAGTAATGAAAGCAGTCTTTGTCGCATCGTGACTGACAGCATGATGATGATGATGAGTATCGTAGTACATCTATAAATAAAGGAATTAGTTCTTTTTTTAAGCAAAAATCTGAATCAAAGACCGTTGTGACACCCTCCCTTCACAGTTCCACATGACCTAGTTTGTATCACCACCTTTCGTAGATCCACATCGAGCGGAACCGGAAGCAGGCGACCCTGAAGGTGGACCAGCAGGCGGAGATCACACTGGACGAGCCAGTCGACCAGGGCTTCCGCACCCTGGAGCTGACGTCCAGTCTGGTCATCGGGGCCGGGGTCGACTACAAGGACGGCTACGTCGGCTGCATGCGGGCGTTGCTTAGCAACGGCAAAGTGCTCGACATGCGCAGCAAGGCACGTAGCAATTTGTGTACCGTTTGGTGGTGGTGCCATCTTGTTGGTATCATCGTCATCTTCATCATCATGGTAGAGTGTTGTAATGTATTCTAACAGTAAAACAGAGACTATTGACTTGTTACATTGAATTGCATGAAGCAATATATATGTATCCATGCGAAAAAAAAGAGATGTAATGTATGCTAATCGGCCAGGTGATGATCATGTGACCAATAGCTGAGATAAGGACTGACTAGATATTGTGCTATGGTGCCAGCAGACTGGTATCTCAGTTAGGGAATATTATAAATTTGCCATGAGAATGCACGGTCACAAGTAGATGATGGTAATGATAATGACTCATGTTAGAAAGGACAGTTCTTGATTTACGATAACTCGATGTGACCATCTTGTATCGAGTGCTCGATCATGTCCGTATGGTTGTGATTTGGACTGAGGCCGTATGCTTGGCCTGCTTGTAGGTGGAAAGTGGGGAGGTGACGTATGCCGTGTCGACCGGGTGCCACCCCAAGTGCGCCAGCAGTCCCTGCATGAACAACGGCATCTGTATCGAGTGGTCAGTTGGGTTCTCTTTATAATCTGTTCTTATTACAGGGGAAAACCATACAAATATAGCAGACGATAGCTTTAGTCATCTTTCAATTTTAGTGCAGAGGTTATTGACGCTTAAACTGCTGGGAGAGACTACCACTTTACCTAGGTTTAGCATTTGTTTTGGGACTCATTGATTGATGCTGCCTTCAACAAGCCACTATGCTCTCCAACTCCTCTTGTCGTCACTGCTTGCATCATGAGTCACTACATGTGTAAGTTGTGTGCTGACTGTTCTCACTGTCGCCAGGTTCTCTCACTATGTGCATGAATGAAGATGTGCGGTTGCTATGGCCTATATAGTGTGTGTTCTCACTGTCGCCTGGTACTCTCACTACATGCATGAATGAAAATGTGCGGTTGCTATGGCCTATATAGTGTGTGTTCTCGCTGTCGCCAGGTACTCTCACTATGTGCATGAATGAAAACGAGGTTGATATGGCCTATATAGTGTGTGTGCTGTCTGTTCTCACTGTCGCCAGTTACTCTCACTACGTCCATGAGTGAAGATGTGCGGTTGCTATGGCCTATATAGTGTGGTTTCTCACTATGTGCATGTATGAAGACGGGGTTGCTATGGCCTATATAGTGTGGTTTCTCACTACGTCCATGAGTGAAGATGTACGGTTGCTATGGCCTATATAGTGTGGTTTCTCACTATGTGGATGTATGAAGACGGGGTTGATATGGCCTATATAGTGTGTGTGTGCTGACTTCTCACTGTCGGCAGGTACTCTCACTACGTCCATGAATGAAGATGTGCGGTTGCTATGGCCTATATAGTGTGGTTTCTCACTATGTGCATGTATGAAGACGGGGTTGATATGGCCTATATAGTGTGTGTGTGCTGACTTCTCACTGTCGGCAGGTACTCTCACTACGTGTGTGACTGCGCTTACACTCCATACCGTGGCTGGGATTGTGGCCGGGAGGTTGGCGTCAACCTGCAAACCAACTACATGGTCACCTACAACTTTGACACCAAGACGGGCGGCATCGCGACGGACGAGGAGACCATCATTGTGGGCTTCTCGACTCAGCTGAAACAAGGCATCCTCATGCAGATTGTTGGCGAGAAGACCACAGGGGGCACGCCCGAGTACATCTCCATCGAAATGAACAACAACGGTCAGTCAGCTACTCCCTGTTCCTGGGGCAGGGACTAGTCCCTTATGTGCGCCTCCTGAATGATTCCCTCTACTCACATTTCGTCGTGAACATGGCCTTTCCTCCTGACATGGCCTAACACCGCACTCACTCACTTCCTCACTTATTCACTCACTCACATACTCATTCACGCTCACCCACTCATGTATTCATTCACTTATACTCATTCACTCTCATCCACTCATTTATTCATTCACTTTCACTCATTTATTCATTCACTTTCACTCATTTATTCATTCACTCTCACCCACTCACTCACCCACCCAGCATTTATTATTAATTAAACAGATAAAGCAGAAGCCTACTTTTTGGTGTGTTTTATGTGCGAGTATCTGAGTGTTTCGGTACTGAAGCACGTGAAGCTTACTGCTGCAGAGCTGTTCTTGTAAGCCTTCTCCACCGGCTGCCTGCTCGTCCTGCCTCTTGCCATCTCTACACTGTCCAGAATCTTGATTTCACTGGCCGTCCTAAACGAAAAACCGTCCGTTGACACTTCCTGTTGATAGGAGGTAGTTATAAAGATTTCTTTGTGTTTATTCCATGTCGATTAAAAACAAAATGACTTTGAAGTTAGATACGTTTTGCAACTGTATATATGTTGGAATAATTGTACTGTGGGTTATTGTTTAAATAAATCTATTATTATTAGTATCATCATTATTATGCCTGACTGGGTAAGCGAATAGGCGGCACACACCTTCCACGACCTACTTCATAATGAAAAGATGTGACTTACACTCGAGTAGACACATGTGTGGGTAGGCAGACACTCGAGTAGACAGGTGTGTAGGTAGGTGGACACTCGAGTAGACAGGTGTGGGTAGGCAACACTCGAGTAGACAGGTGTGTGTGTAGGCAAGACACTCGAGTAGACAGGTGTGTGGGTAGGCAGACACTCGATTAGACAGGTGTGTGGGTAGGGCAACACTCGAGTAGACAGGTGTGTGGGTAGGCAACACTCGAGTAGTCAGATGTGTGGGTAGGCAACACTCGAGTAGACAGGTGTGTGGGTAGGCAAGACTCGAGGTAGACAGGTGTGTGGGTAGGCAGACACTCGAGTAGACAGGTGTGTGGGTCGGCAGACACTCGAGTAGATGCATGTGTGGGTAGGCAGACACTCGAGTAGACAGGTGTGTGGGTAGGTGGACACTCGAGTAGACAGGTGTGTGGGTAGGTGGACACTCGAGTAGATAGGTGTGTGGGTGGGCAGACACTCGAGTAGACGAGGTGTGTGAGTAGGCAGTGATTTCAAATTGGTCGAAGGTGAAAGCTGATTTCCAGGATCTATAATATTTTGCTATGTAACTCTATGCACTAGTGACTTCATATAAATGTCATTCGGCCGAACAGAAAGTGACAACAATTTTGTTGTGATGGTACTTCACAGGTGGTATCAAGGTGGTGCTGGACGTCGGGTGGGAGATTGGACGTGATGAGGTGAACAACGACATCAGCAACGTGGACCTGGCGAACGGACAGCAGCACGTCGTGACGGTGAAGCGCTACAACAAGGGGCGTGGGCTCGCCGTCTACGTGAGTGCCGCCCGCCAGGGCACTTCTAGGGCAGCAATCCATGCTGGTCGTAGCCTCTCCGCACTCGTCTTTCACTGTCGGTTTTGTCCAGTCGTTGTCAAGATAATTTTGTAATAATTCCCTTTGCAAATCTTTTAACCATAACATTATGCATTTCTGTGTGGCTGGCTCTTAATTAAAAATTGTGTACATAATTCGCTCTCTAATCTTGAGATATTGTATAAGGGTGTCAGCGGTACGGTATCTAAATGGAGCAGCACTATAAAGCCACCATGAGTTTACACTGTCAATAATGGGTGTCTGTCCGGATGTGCTTGGAGGCAAACCCCCTTCAGTGAGTGGCGTTCATTTAGTGTGTGCCTTTAACGCTGACGTTGCGTCTGATATGACGAGTGTGGACATGTGACTTGTGCAGGTGGACGACTACCCGGTGAAGAGAAAGGAGTGGAACAACCTGGAGGACAGCACCGATACCAAGCTCGACCACCCGAAGCGCATCTACTTTGGCAGGAACTGTGAGTAGCCACCCCGCACTGGCACCCAGCCGGTCCTAACCGGCTCGCTGGTTCTATTTGTCCCAGATTTAGTCCTCTGCATATAACCGTGGCATGTTTATTTAGGGTTAGACCCAAGGTTATGCTGAGGTAACATTTGAGAACACTGGCAGAAAGGCGCCTCTGTAGCACAGTGTGCGGAGTGGACAAGAAGCACTGACATGGAGAGGCAGCGAAGCAACTAACAAACATCGGTAATGGAATGGCAGAGCTGCCAACCATTACGATTTCTCCGGAATCATTACGATTTTCTGCCTTCCATTATGCCATTACGTCCATACTCTGAAACATTACGGAAAATCTGTCTTTTTCCAAACTTATATACAGTAAAACCTCCCTAACCTCCCACCTCCACAGATCGACCACGCCCCTATATCGATTGGTTTATTTGGGTCCCAACAACACCATTGTGACCATATTATAACTCCATAAACTGACCACCTCCCTAAATTCACCACTTAAGGTCGGTCGATTCAGAGGTTTTACTGTATGTACATTCTGTATGTATGTGTGTGTATGTATATATTTATTTTACCTCGGTAAACAGCCTCAGGCTAGCCTCAGGCTAGGGAGAGGTAAGCACGTCCGGTACCAGCAATTAGCATATACAACTCACGACTGGATAACGTGTCGTTGGGTTGCTCCGGCAAAATTAGTCTACATACAAGCAAATACGCAGTAAGTATAATGAAAACTGTGGTTAGCTTAATTATGATGCATTAGAGCATCATTATGGAAAGTTTAGACTTTCGTTGGTCCAATTTGGACGAGTTATTTGGTTATAAACAACCAAGGATAGAACACTCGAGTGGGTTTCTCGAAGGAACCAAACCGGTCATTAGCGGTTATGTCAACACCCGGGTCACCGTGTGACTATGGGTAGAGATGTGGGTTTCGCCCTATCTCATGTGGAAATTCTCTCGTACTCTAATAGAGAGTAATGTTGGAGATGCTCCTGGGTTTCTTTTATAGACTCCCCTAGACAAAACTTTTTCAGGCGTTTCTCCGAGTTTCGTAGCATTTTCTCCAACTTGTTGACGTAGTAGTCACAGGTGGGAGAAGTGTGCGGAACAGAGGGATGGGCGGGCCGATACACTGGTCCCGACCCCGCGTAAGGTTTGGGCTTGACCCACAACCCACGCACAAATTTAGCTTATTACGCCTGTGTTATAACGGTATAAAACACGTTCTCTAACACCAATAGATGTCCAAATGAGTTTGAAACAACCATATTGTGACATATATATATACCGGGACTGACCAAAAATCTTTGTTTCAGCTCCCGATGGCCACGAAGCGGAGTAAGCGCGGTGCAGCAGCAGCCGAGGGGCGTGTTCCGAGTGGAGTGGACGAGGAGTACGACTCCTCACCTGTGTTGTCGGCAGGGCCGTCGACACAGCCCCGGGCGCATATCCTCTCCGACCCGGACGAGGACGCAGTGCCTGATGTGCCTGCGCCTCCAGATTGGGAGGCTCGCTTTGCACGATTGGAAAGCCACATCTTGACTGCCAAATCGCCTGTGTCTCGGAAGCGGCGTAGGCCGAGTTTCCAAGAGGATTCGTATGAGGATTTCTTGGACACAGACTCGGCGGTGGAGCTTAAGGCTCCTCCTCCTCCTTCTCCTAAACGGAGGAAGAAGAAGAAACAGGTGATTTCTTCGGGTGATGAATTCACCAAGGAGCGGGCAGAGACTGGTTTTCGCAAAAAGCGGAAGACTAAGTCCAAAAAGAAGAAGAGGAAGAGGAAATATTCTTCTTCTGATTCGTCCACTGAGTCTACTTCTACGGAATCAGACTCAGACACCATATATGAAGGTGTCTATGCGGACATTGGCACTAAAGTGGCTAGGAAGGTGGAGAAGCCAAAGGCTAAGCGGGTTAAAACCACTACGCTTATGCGCGAGACCGTGAATGGTCATTTCCGCACGTTCAAACCGGCGGAGGTTATCTCCAAGTTAGGAGATGAGTTAACAGGCATAAAGGGTGTTCCAAACTCCATCATTAAAGAAATGGATCGGGATGTCAATATGACGGATGACCGTAAGAAGTTTGAGGATGTGTTGCACACAGTGCATAAGGCAGTGTTGGCTACCCTAACAGCTATTGTTCCTGTGGCTAATAGGATGCAGAGTGAAAATAAGTTCTCGTCTTTGACTAAGACAATGGACAAAGGCATTGCAGTGTTAGCGGCGGCAGGTAATTACCTGTCGTATCGAAGATATGAAAATGTCTTCAAGTCAGTTTGCACAGATGCTGGCAAGGAAGTGGCTCGCTCTAAGAAGGTTACCGATAATGAGGGGAAGGAGTTTACGCTTTATCTTGCTCCAGAGCCGATTAAAGGGAAACCCTTAGATAACACCAAGATGTTTGGCGGTCAACTACAATACCTCTATAAAGAGGTAGAGACTGCAGCCAAGAGTGGCAAAAACATGGATGGCAAGAAGAAACAGGAAGCTCCTCGTTTCAAAAAGTCACGAGGGGATTTTCGTCCACGACGGTTCACCAGAGGAACCAGACCGAGTTCAAGCTTCGGTCAAGGGTTTCGGGGCCGGGGCGCTCGCCCAGGCTGGACCGACAACACCGCACGGCCAATAGGCCGAGGGTTCAACTCGTCGAGACCTTTCCCCAGGGGCGGGTCCAAGTAGAGGTCCAAACACAAACTTTACAAGTCCCTGAAGCCTCTAAAAACACACAAACTGTAAGCAACTTTGTGGCTGGTAATATTAGTAATCATATTTCTGAGTGGCACAAAATTACTAGTGACCAAGAAATTTTAAAAATAGTTAGGGGTGTTCACATTCCCTTTACACAAATTCCTGTACAAAGTATAATACCTTTTCCATATAACATTCAACCAGTTGAACGAGAGGCACTAACTAAACAGGTACATAAATTCTTTGAGAAAGGAATTATACAAAAAGTGACACACTGTTCAGGACAGTTTATTTCAAACATTTTCTCGAGACCGAAGCCTAATGGTGATGTTCGAATGATCCTGGATTTAACAATCCTTAATAAAAGGGTGGAATATCGACATTTTAAAATGTTCTCTCTAGATACGGCACGAGATCTGATTACACCAGATGCGTGGATGGCTAGTGTTGATTTACAGGATGCATATTATACGCTTCCCATAATGGAACAATACCGACAATTTCTTCGATTTATTTGGGATAACCAACTTAGCTTAGCTTGTGCGCCACGTTTATTTACTAAATTGCTTAAACCTGTTTTCTCGGTAATGGCGAGGAAGGGTCACATAATGTTTCCATACATAGATGATTCTTTTATTATAGCATCAACACAAATTGGTTGTGTGAATGCAGTTTTGGATTTATGTGCATTACTCACTAAATTGGGGTTTTATGTACATCAACAAAAGTCAGTGTTTAAACCAACAAAACAACTCAAATGTTTAGGGTTTATTCTGGATACACAGTCCCTTACAGTGTCGATAACAGAACAAAAACTAATTAAGTTTATGACTACAGCGACTCAGCTTATTAAGTTATCAAAGCCAAAAATTAGACAGGTTGCTGTTCTTATTGGCATAATGACATCATATGCACCTGCTGTGTTATATGGGAAGGCCCATATTAAGTCGCTAGAAATAGATAAAAATTTAGCGTTAACACGAACTAAAGGCAATTTTGAGCGAAAGATGTTTATTTCGCAAGAAGGGTTACAGGATATTGGATGGTGGATGCAACATATAGCAACTTCACCAAATCCAATCCGCATGGCGGAACCTAATACAGTAATTACTACTGATGCTTCGTTAGAAGGTTGGGGAGCTCATCGAGATGGGGTCACAACAGGAGGTAGATGGCTTGATGATGAAAAATCAGACTATATTAATGCACTAGAATTGCGTGCTATTTATCTGGGCTTACGTAGTTTAGTAAAGATAAATAAATCACAGGTTAGAATACTAACTGATAATACTACTGCCATGGCATATATTCGTAACATGGGTGGAACCAAATCAAAGTCTTGCAATCAGTTATCTAAACTGATTTGGAACTGGGCACAGGCTCAACAAGTCTGGCTGACTGTAGCGCATATTCCAGGGTCACAAAATACACTTGCAGATTATAAAAGTAGAAATTTCCATGACCATTTAGAGTGGTCTCTCTCTAAACCTTTGTTTAACTTCGTTTCTGAAAAATGGGGTACACCTGAAGTTGACTTATTTGCATCACGAAATAATAACAAGTTACCCTGTTATGTTTCTTGGCATCCTGAACCGGATGCTTGGAAAGTAGATGCGTTTGCTATTACCTGGGAAAATAATTATTTTTATATTTTCCCACCATTTAGCATTATCAGCCGAGTAGTGAGAAAAATCGGCTTGGAAGGGACACATGCGATACTGGTGGTGCCCGATTGGGACACGCAACCTTGGCTGCCAGCAGTTTCACAACTGGCAAAAGATCGTATACGATTCCCAAGAAAACTCGGGAATCTGACGCACCACGGACCGCTAGTGGTTCACGGCGACGTGTCAACGACGCCCCTATTGGCATTCCTTTTCTAAGGAAGCAGCTACAGCAATTTGGATTGGACAGAATTACTGAGGATAGGATAGTATCGGATGCCTGGAGGCCAGGAACTGTCAAAATGTATACAACCTATTTAAAGAAATGGGGTGTACATTGTTTGTTAATGAAAGTTAAGCCAACAAATCCAAAGATTTCACAAGTAGCTCGGTTTCTTCGTTCTCTAGAGGATGAAGGACTTTCCTTTGGATCGATTAATGCGGCGAGGTGTGCGTTATCAATTATATTACCTAGAATTGATGGCGAAACAGTTGGAAAACATTATGTTATTTGTTATTTACTTCGTTCAATTTATCAAAGGAATCCTCCAAAACCAAAGTATAGTCGGTTTTGGGATGTTTTCTATAGTATTTAAGTTGTTTCAGGCTTGGCCTCACAACTCGTGGTTAGATATAAAACAGTTAGGTTTTAAGGTCGCGGTCCTGTTATTGTTAGTAACTGGACACAGAGGACAGACGATTGTTGCTTTATCCTTAACTGGATTAGAAATAGACAAGCAACAAGCTACGTTTGATTTAGAAAAATTGCTTAAATCGAACACGTTAGGTGACCCTTTATCAACGGTTCACTTAGACTGTTTTCCGAATGATCGGAAATTATGTGTTGTGTCGGCCATACGGGCTTATATATACAAGACAACAACTATTAGTGAGCTTTATAAAGCCACATAAGGCGATTTCACGAGACACACTTGCCAGATGGACAATTACGGTGTTGAAATTGGCTGGAGTGGATACGAGTAAATACTCTTCCCACTCAACTAGAGGAGCCATGGTCTCCAAGGCACGGGTGCTTGGTATTTCTGTGAAAAGAATACTAGCGCATGCAGGCTGGAAGACGGCTAAGTCGTTTGCAAAACATTATAATAAACGACTAGAAAAGCCTACCGGCGTTGCAAAGCGTCTTCTCGCCAACTAACAAGAATAGGTGAGAACAAAAATTTAGAATGTTATAATAATAAGAAAGAATGATATTAAGGATAAAAATGAATTATGTAAAGGTCTCCCTAGCCTGAGGCTAGCCTGAGGCTGTTTACCGAGGTAAAATAGTATAGTTATACGAGTCTTACCTTGGTACAGATGATGGATAACTGTTGTTTTACCGAGGTATAAGCCTCGGATAGATGTGGGCTAGGGCCCTCCCGCCACACCCTGCCACATCTATTCCGTTGGTGTACCTTTTCGGTAAAGTAATAGTATCCATTGTTTGAAAGTAATTTTTATCCTCAATAAGTAGGTTAAGATTCCTGGTACCGGACGTGCTTACCTCTCCCTAGCCCACATCTATCCGAGGCTTATACCTCGGTAAAACAACAGTTATCCATCATCTGTACCAAGGTAAGACTCGTATAACTATACTATATATATACACATATATATATGTATATATATATATATATATGTGTATATATATATATATATGTGTATATATATATATATATATGTGTATATATATATATATGTGTATATATATATATATATATATATATATATATATATATATATATATGTGAGTCAGTCTCATGAAAATGGGCCAATTGGTGCATGGGGGAAAGATGTTGGCGTCAACCATTGGATGTCGGCGTCGAACGGCATACTTATAGTTTAGCATTGACTGAGATGTTCGAAAGTTCTTAACTTGATACTGAATGTAAAGGTAGAGAAAATACAACAACGCTATTTGTTTCTAGGATAATTTAATATGACACAAAGAAATGCACTATGCTTTAAAAATTGTGACGCCGACATCTGTTAAGGTTGTTGGCATCGACCATTGGATGTCGGCATCGAACGCCATAATTATAGTTTAGCATTGACAGAGGTGTTGGAAAGTCCTTAGATTTATCCTGAAGGTAAAGGTAGAGAAATTACAACAGCCCTATTTGTTTCTAAAATAATTTAATATAAAACAAAGAAATGCACTACACTTTAACTATTTTGATGCCGACATTTGTAATTAAAACCACCAATTGGCCCATTTTTGTGAGACAGACTCACATATATGTATATAATAGTTGTCCTACATAAATAAGAAAGACACAAGACATGATAGTGGGTAAGAGTTGTAATCTCTGGCAAGAGGAACTACGCCCCTTACCGAAAAGAAAAATCCAGCTGTACAGTGAGTGCATGTAGGGGGGGGGAGCTTGCATGCGCAGGCGTGGCGCCCCCCAACGGACATGAGTGAGAGCAGGATGGTAGCTGGGAGGGGGAGTAGTAGATAGGCTAGGGAGAGGATGGACTCTTCCGGCCTTATTATACTCGTATAATGGCTTATACAGCATATAATAGTTGTCCTACATAAATAAGAAAGACACAAGACATGATAGTGGGTAAGAGTTGTAATCTCTGGCAAGAGGAACTACGCCAAAGGACGGAGTCCCCCCACCCACAGAGTTAGGTCAAGTCGTGTCAGACCAGTTAATAAGTCCTGTAAGTCTAGTTAATAGACCTCGTCAGAGTGTTCAGCGGTGGCGGCGAGCGCCGTAGCCACCCGCATATCGTTCAGGATCCTGGTGGTAAGCGGTGTCTTAAGGTACGTGAAGACAGTGTCAGTGGACCAGTCTCCCCTCGCGCGAAGTTCTTCCAGGGAGGCACCAGTCATGGAGAGGAAGGTGCAGCCACCCCTGCGGAGTGAGTGGGAGGAGACCTCCTCCGGGTCAAGGCCGGCCCTGGCTGAGAAGTGCGTTAGGGTAGCCTGGTAGTACGGAAAAGGCAGGGGGGTGGAGCCCCCCCCCCCCCGGGAGGGGAAAACGGAAAGCCATGGCATCGTCAGGGGCGGGAACCTCCGCGAAGTGCCGCTCTGTCCAATGGACCGCACATATTTGGGTGTTAGGGCACCGGGCAACAGGGACCTGGAGGACCCGCTCCCGGAATTGGATCGTCTTGGGTCTGCGGATCGAAATCAGCAGGCCCCACGGGAAGAACTAAAAGTCACCGCGCAGCAGGGATGAGTCAGACAAGGTCACCTGGCATTTCCATAGGAGAGCCCTGAAGCTACAGAGCAGGGCAGCACGCCAGGCGACATGGCCAGGATTAGAGGTGAGGAGGGCCAGCATCCTCAGCAGCATTGCCGGCAGCAGCGGGAGGGCCTGACGGGGTGCGAAGGAACGCTCCCGGCGGATCCCTAGGAGCGTAGAGGCGATCTCGTAATCTGTATAGGATATAGGGGTGGAGCCGTGCTGTTTAAGGAAGATATTGAGCCCGCTGAGGTCGTTCAGCACAGACGAGTACTTGAGCGTCCGCGCAAGCCAGGTCGCGTAGAGGGCCACCTGTGGCGATGGGCACGGGAGTGGGGCGTGCGTCTCTGCAAACTCCCCCACGAATTCCAGGTACTTGCGCACCTGCACCGCCCTTGTGGTCACCGAATTTGGTGCGTACGACTTGCTTTGATACCCACACTTTTCCTTCACCAGCTCCGTGAACCCTGGAAGCACACGGAGTATCATCGTCAAAAAGGTGCGTGCAGCACATGAGTCTCACTTGGTCAGCATCGCGGAGGCGGCCCAGGCTCCCAGGCGCGTTGAGGCGGCTTAGGGCATCCGCGATCTTGTTGTCATTGCTCTGAATGTAAACAGAAGATATTTGGAAGTTATTTTCAGTGGCCAGTCAGAATAGGCGGCGAAGAAAAAACATGATCTCAGGCGACCTAGAGCGACCAGTGTTGAGGGCCGCCCGAACCGTTGTACTGTCCGTGACCATGACAACTGCTGAATCCTTCCAGCAATGGCCCCAGGATAGGGCAGTGGCATAGGCCGCCCACATCTCCTTTACATTAATGTGGGAGGCAGGGCTGACAGCCTCATGAGGGAGATGGTGGTGACCCAGCACTGTACTGAGGTGCCGGTCATCCTCGTCGCTGAAGGCCCCGGCAACCCAGCTGTCATAATGGACCGAGCCGAAGCCGAAGTCTGAAGCGTCGCTGTAGGTGGAGAGGTGTTGGGCGAAGCTGCCCAGTATGCGTGCCTTCCCATTGAACCTCGCCGCAAAGCCCCTCCACCAGTCGATGTCGTCTCTGAATCCCTTTGAGAGGCGGACCAGGTGGTAGGGCTCACGGACACTGCCTACGCTGTCATAGACTCTACGACAGAAGGTGCGCCCGCCCCTAACGACCTTGCTGCAGTGGGCGAGAAGACCAGCCAGGCATTCAAGCGCCCTCCTGGTGGCCTTCTTCCGGCCGGAGACATCCTCAAGGACGGTGAGCAGGCGTGCAAGCTTGTCCTCAGGCAAGCTCATTTCAAGTCTGACAGAGTCAATGTTAATGCCCAAGAAGCGGACCACAGTGTTTGGGGATGATAGCTTTGTGAAGCTCACAAGAAAACCAATCCGGCGGAGGATAGCTATCAGTCTCCCTTGATCAGCGCAGCCCTGTTCAAAGCCACTGCTGATGAGACAGAAGTCGTCGAGGTAGTTGACCACCCTATCAACCCCTTCTCTAGCGGCACACCTCACTACAAAGTCAGATATCTTGCTGAAGACGTACGGGCTGGAGGAGAGGCCCATACAAAGGCGGTTATCCTTCATGTAGGTGCTCCCTCCCTCAGCGAAGTCCCAGTGGAGCCCGCCCGATAGGCATCTTTAATGTCCACCGTGCACATGTGATCACCAGCCTCCATGAGGTCGGCAACAGCGTCCACAGAACGGTATTTAAACTTCACGCATACACGGTCGGTGCAGTTGTTGACCGATCTGCCGTGAGGTCTGCTGCAGTCCACGATGGCCCTCCCACCCCCATCGTCCTTGGGGATGCAGAATATGTCGTGCACGCAGGATGGCCTGGACCCGACTACGGATACGCGTGAGTTGTTGATTTCGGCCAGCAGCTTCTCATCGATGACGGCCCGGTCAGCCTCGTCCCGAACAGTTTTGTGACGGGAGTCGTAGTCAAGGCTGCAATCAGGGTTTATTACACGGAAGCCAAAGATGGCTCCCCTTAGGATGTATTCAAAATCAGGTTCAGTGTCACCGCGGAGAAAAAGTTCGCAAAACACCCTGCAGGGTCTGAGCTGGGCCGTGAGGCCTCCGATATAGGGGCTGCATGTACATGTCCCGGCCGCACATTTGTCAGAAACATCAAAGACAACATCAGGCCGTCCCGGATCCTCACAAGCTGTAACACGCAGAACAACAGGATCAGTCTTTGTGCAAGCAACGGTGAACCAGTCTCGGGGGCCGGTGTCAACATGTGCCCAGTCGGCAATGGCGGCAGGGAGGAGGCCACGGCAGGCATCAACACAAGTCCCATCAGCCGTCCTGGCGACGCCCCCTTCCGTGGGGGCGGGGCCGCCGCCGCCGCCATCAACAACAACCCCACCCCCGCCCAGGTGGGGGGAGCTCCCCCGGTCACCATCTCCGACCCAACCACCGGCCAGATGTTGGTCACTTGAGACGGGGTTGCCATGGCAACCCTCGGCGCCCCAGCCACCCCCAGCGCAGGGGGTCCCGGCGACCTCAGGGGCCCCCCAGGGGGTTGCATAACCCCAGCCCTGCGGCCGGCGTCCTCCGCCCGGGCCTTCTCCAGGGTGACCGTTGCGGATGGAATGACGCCTGGGTGGGCTGTTCCCGCCTCCCGGGCATCGGTGGCGTGGGTAGCAGGGTTCCCGCCCTTCCTAGCGTCCCCCCAGCACGTGGCAGGGAAAATGGCGGCATCAACGGTCCCTCCCCAGCCCCCGACCTCCGGGCGGGGGGGGGGGGGGGGGGGGTGCAGCGCGGCCACCGTCCGCCTGGATGCTTGCACCTTTTACATACATGGCGGCCACATTGTGGCGGCCAGCTACAACAACAGTAGGCACGCTTTTCTCATCATAAAGGATGCCATCATCCCCGCCCCCGCGGCGGACACTACGAGGCATAACAGTTTGGGTGGCGATAATCTCATCTGGGGCGGTATCAGGGTGAGAGAAAAGAAAACATCCCGCCCCATTCGCCCGTCAGTCCCTCGTACACTTGACGCGCTTGTGTGACTTGCTACCACACTTAGAGCAAAATCCAGCTGTACAGTGTGTGCATGTAGGGGGGGGGGGGGGGAGCGTGCGTGCGTGCGCAGGCGTGGCGTCCCCCCAACGGACATGAGTGAGAGCAGGATGGTAGTTGTAGGTTAAGCAGGCCCAACCAGTAGATGACTGGGAGGGGGAGTAGTAGATAGGCTTGGGAGAGGATGGACGCTTCCGGCCTTATTATACTCGTATAATGGCTTATACAGCATATATATATATCTATTTTACCTCGGTACTAAGCCTTAGGCTACTCGTAGCCGAGGGAGAAGGAAGCACATCTGGGTCCAGCAATTAGCATAATCAACTCACGTCGGGGGACGTTCGTTGAGTTGCTCTGGCAGTTTTTTTTATCTACAAAGATATTATAACTGTAAGTATTGGTTAAATTTAGGTGCAATTTGGTTATGATACCTTATAGCATCCTTTGAAACACTTTTGTTTGATGTAACATCTTATTTGTTACTTTTATGGGTGTTTTACTTTTGTGAAACATCGATAGAACAAAGCCACCATTTTTTCCTTTGTTCTACAAGCCGCCCGTTGCCGAACGGAGAGCGATGTTGGCTGGAGCCACATGTTTGGATTTTACCTCGGTTTCTTTTATGGATTAACTTTGGAAATTAATCCTGGGTTTCTTTTATGGATTCCCCACATTTTTTAGGCATACCTCTGAGTTTTGTAGCATTTTCTTCAACTTGCTGGCGCAGTAGCCACAGGAGGGAGAAGTGTACGGAACAAAGATTGTGGGAGGGACGATACACTGGTCCCTACCCCTCGTTTGGTTTCGGTTTCTATACTGTTAACCTACAACATAACACATTAGCTTATTTACGCCTGTGTTGAGACGGTTTAAATACGTTCTTTAACACCACTAGATGCACAATTATTGGTTTGCATAACCTGTTGTGACATTTGGTCCATATTCCGGTTTATAGTAACTTTCTTTTGATTGTTACAGACTTCCGATGGCTACGAAGCGGAGTAAGACGGCACCACCAGCTGCTGCAGCAGGCTGACGACTACGACTCGTCGCTGGTTTTGATGGTTCCTCCGTCCCATCAGCCCGGGGGTCACATCATGTCGGAGCCGGAGAGGGAAAGCGAGCCGGAGGTACTGACCGTAGTACCTTCAGACTGGGAGGCTCGCATGAACAGTATGATAGAGCTGAAGCTCCAACAGCTGCAAGCCCAACCTCGGGGAAGGAAAAGGCCGAATCCCCTGGAGGAGGAATCGGATTGGGAAGACATCTCTGAGGATGATCAATCACTGGAGGACTCGGCGCTGGAAGCTACAATTACTGTCGCCAAGAAAAAGAAAAAGAAAGCTAGGAAAGTGGTGAGCTCGTCTGGAGACGAGTTCACTAAGGCGAAAAGGGTGGTCAAGAAGAGCAAAAAGACCAAGAAAAGGAAGACTAAAAAGAAGGATTCGTCCTCAGACTCGTCTTCCGACTCTTCCTCAACTGACTCGGACTCGGAGACGGAGAGGTCAGGCCTGTATGCCATGTAGGCGGAAAAGTCAGGAAGAAGTGTCCTATGGAAAAGGCTAAGAAAGACAACAATGATGCAGGAGACGATAAAGGGACATTTCAATACCCACAGTGAGGTCGAAGGCGCTGTTTACCCATCACTAAGCTGGGTAAACAGCTGACGGGGATCAAGGGCATCCCGGATTCTGTCGTCAAAGAGATGGACCGTGATGTTCATCTCAATGACGACAGGAAGAAGTTTGAAGGTGTACTTCACACAGTACACAAAGCGGTCCTAGGGGCCCTGACAGTGATTGAGCCAGTGGCCAATCGTATGCAAACTGAGAACAAGTTCTCATCTTCGGCTAGAACAATGGACAAAGGCATCGCGATGCTAACAAGCGGCGAGCAACTTCCTGACCTACAGATGGCTTGAAAATGTCTTCAAAGCCGTCTGTACTGATGCTGGAAAGGAAGTGGCCAGATCCAAAAAGTTTGTGGACAATGATGGGAAAGAGTATACTCTTTTCCTCCCACCAAAGCCAGTGAAAGGCAAGCCACTGGACAAGACCAAAATGTTTGGTGGACAGCTCCAGTACCTCTTTAAAGAGGTAGAAACAGGCACGAAATGTGGGAAGCACATGGATGCCAAAAAGAAGGTGAAGGACGCGAGTTCCCGTTTCCGGAAAACCAGAGAGGATTTTCGAAAATCGGGCTGCCAGAGGTGGACGGTCCGGACCGACTTACGGCTTCCAACCCAGAGGACGGGGACAGCGTCAGCCATACGGCTGGAACGACGGAAACCATCCATTCAAGCGGGAGTATACTCTCAGCAAGCCGTTCCCCCAACCAGGGAACAAGTAGAGGTTCCAACGCAAACTCAAGAGGCCGTGGGATTACCCGTAAGAGATTTTAATGCTGGCAATATTAAAAATTGTGTAGAGGAATGGAACTTAATTACTGATAATTTAACAGTTTTAAGTATTGTGGAAGGAATACGTATTACGTTCACATAAATACCTGGACAGGGAAACATTCCTTTTCCCTATCGATTTGATTCAAATGAGCGGGAGGCACTAGATAACTAGGTGCAAGAATTTTGTGATAAAGGGATTATAGAACCTGTAAATTATGAACGAGGCCAATTTGTGTCCAACATTTTTTCGAGACCCAAGCCTAATGGAGATGTTAGAATGATTCTAGATCTTACAATCCTCAACAAATTAGTTGAATATAAACATTTTAATATGTTCTCTC
Source organism: Branchipolynoe longqiensis (assembly GCA_030323885.1). Taxonomy (NCBI): domain Eukaryota; kingdom Metazoa; phylum Annelida; class Polychaeta; order Phyllodocida; family Polynoidae; genus Branchipolynoe; species Branchipolynoe longqiensis. Next base: position 18,154,065 of record CM059199.1, on the reverse strand, counting down.
TCGAAACAGCCAGAGACTTGATAACGAAGGATTCCTGGTTAGCTAGTGTGGATCTTAAAGATGCCTACTACACGATTCCAATTTATAAATTGGATGAAAATTCTTAAGGTTTATTTGGAATGACAAACTTGATAAATTCACCCGTATGCCGAATGGGTTAGCTTGTGCACCTCGCTTCTTTACAAAATTGCTTAAACCAATTTTTTCATTAATGGCAAGGAAAGGATATGTCATGTTTCCATATATTGACGACTCATTTATTGTGGCACAGTCGAAAACACATTGTCAGAAAGCGGTAAATGATCTTTGTCAGACATTCAACAAATTTGGATTTTACATCCATGATAAGAATTTGGTTCTTGTTCCAACAAGAGAATTAAAATATTTGGGGTTTTTATTAAACACAAACAATATGACGGTAGCTCTAACTGACCAAAAATTAGATAAATTTATTCAGATGGCTAATTAGTTTTTAGAAATAACCAACCCAAAGATTAGACAAGTCGTTGTCCTTATTGGTATTATGATAGCTTATGCACCAGCAATAATTTACGGCAAAGCTCATATTAAATCGCTAGAGAATTTAGCGTTAGCCCGCACGAAAGGTAATTTTGAAAGAAAGATGACTATTTCACAGGAAGGCCTAGCAGACATTCATTGGTGGTTTAAGAACATTCATTCCTCTCCAAAACCAATTCGAATGGGTGAACCTAACACAGTGGTTATGACAGATGCATCACTGGAAGGGTGGGGAGCGCATAGGGACCATCAAGCAACAGGAGGCAGATGGCTAGAAGATGAAAGTTCAGACCACATTAATGTGTTAGAACTTAGAGTAGTTTATTTAGGGTTACGTAGTTTGGTACGGGTACCAAAATACCACTTCAGAATGTTGACAGATAACACAACAGCCATGGCCTACATTCGTAACATGGGAGGGACTAAGTCTAAACCATGTAATAGATTAGTAAAACTAATTTGGAATTGGGCTCAAGACAATGACATATGACTAACAGTAGCACACATACCAGGCAGCTAGAACACATTGGCAGACACAAAAAGTCACAAATTTCATGATCATTTGGAATAGGGACCAGACGGGATGGCTGAATGAGTTAGAGCATCCGTCTCCCGTGCTGCTAGATTGTGGGTTCGAACCCTGGTTGAGTCAAACCAATGACTTAAAGCATTTATACTTGTCGCTTCCTAGCCAGGCGCCTGACATTATTAGGACAGAGCAAGGACTGGTGTGCTCAGTGTCAGGATAATGTGACTGAGTGGGATACCCGGTCATTGTGCCGGCAGCCTGGTTTCCCAGTGGGACAGCACTATAAAGTCGCCATGAGTGCGCACTGTCACAAGTCGGTACCCATCCTGATATGACCTTGTTGCTAGGATGTAAAACAACAACAAACAATTTGGAATGGGTGTTAAACGATAATATTTTTGAGCATATTTGTCAAAAATGAGGACGTTGAAAAGTAGACTTCTTTGCTTCACGAAACAACTGTAAATTACCTAAATATGTTTCGTGGTATCCAGAGCCTAATTCTTGGCAAGTGGATGCATTTTCATTGGTTTGGGATAACACATTTTATTATGTTTTCCTGCCATTCAGCATTATCAGCAGAGTGGCCAGGAAGATCAGAATGGACCGCGCACACACGATTCTGATCGTGCCCGATTGGGACATGGCTAGCGGCAGTAGCATTGGGAGCGAAAGACTGCCTCAGATTCCCAAGAGCACGTGGCAACTTGAAACACCAAGGTCCGCTGACCGTTCACGGAGACATATCGACCACACCCCTCCTGGCATTCCTTTTTAAATAAACATTTAGAACAATTTGGGCTTGATAAAATTACCCAACAAAGGCTGCTGTCACATGCATGGCGAAAAGGAACAGTCAAACTATATACCAGTTATTTGAGGAAATGGGGTATTCATTGCATGATTAAAAAAGTTAAACCTTCAAAACCTACTATTGCCCAGGTAGAATGTCTTAGAATGTTAGAAGATGATGGATTAGGTTTTGGGGCTATTAACGCAGCAAGATGTGCGTTATCGATTGTCTTACCAAGAATAGATGGACAAACAGTTGGTAAACACCAAGTGATACACTAGTTCTTAAGATCGGTGTATGAAAGGAACCCACCAAATCCCAAATATAGTCGCTTTTGGGATGTATCAGTAGTATTTAAGTTATTTAAATCTTGGCCTAGCAATTATCATTTAGACATTAAACAGCTAGGATTTAAGTTAGCAGTACTTTTGCTGCTAGTCACAGGCCATACAGGACAAACCATTATAGCATTGTCTCTAGATGGACTCTGATTTGACACAATTATTGAACTCAAACCGCACAGGAGACCCTTTGTCAACGGTGCATGTGAATAGCCTCCCAGAGGATCGACGATTGTCTGTAGTTCGAGCCATACGGGCTTATATATCCAAGACAAAAGACTTAAGGAAATCAAGACAGCTTTTGGTAAGCTATATTAAACCACACAAGGGCATTTCGAGAGACACACTTGCAAGATGGACCATTAAAGTCCAGAAGGCAGCAGGAGTGGATAAGGGACGTTACGCCTCCCATTCAACAAGGGGAGCTATCGTCTCTAAAGCATGACTGCTAAGGATCTCCATCAAGAGAATCCTTGCACACGCAGGCTGGAAGACTGCTAGATCATTTGCAAAACATTACAACAAACTACTAGAAAAGTCAAGCGGCCTAGTGACGCGCTTACTCACCAACTAAACAAGCTAGGTGAGAAAGTTATAAGTATACTTTTAGTTAAATACTAATGTATGCTGAATTGAAATGAATATTACTATGATAATAATATATTGATTTGAAATGTACTAAGGATAAAAATGAAGTTATGTAAAAGTCTCCCTCGGCTACGAGTAGCCTGAGGCTTAGTACCGAGGTAAAATAGTATAGTTATACGAATCTTACCTGGGTACAGATGATGGATAACTGCTGTTTTCCCGAGGTACAAGCCTCGGATAGTCGTGGGCTAGGGGCCCGCCCACCACACCCTGCCACGACTATTAAGTTTGCTTGTGCCAAGACGAAAACATGATAGTATCCATTGAAATTGAGATCATTTTTATCCTGAATAAGTAGGTAAAGATTGCTGGACCAGATGTGCTTCCTTCTCCCTAGCCCACGACTATCCGAGGCTTGTACCTCGGGAAAACAAGTTATCCATCATCCATCATCTGTACCCAGGTAAGATTGGTATAACTATACTATATATATCAATATATATATATTACCTCGGTACTACGCCTCTGGCTACTTGTAGCCCAGGGAGAAGGAAGCACATCTGGGTCCAGCAATTAGCATAATCAGCTCACAGCAGGAGGACGTTCGTGAGCAGCTCCGGCAGTTTTTCTACATTTACTACAAAACCAGACAGGTTAGTATCTTTCAAACTCGATACATTGGTTCAGTTCATGTTAGCATTCGCGTACTAAGTTTTTCAAAACTTTTTGATAAGTTTTCACTGTTTTACAGTTTAATTTTGATTGTATTTGAGATGATCGTTAGAACAATGCATCCATTGTTCGGTTATTAATTAAGCTGCCCATTGGCCAATGGAGAGATGTTTGGCAGGAGCCAGTGACATCGCTAGGGATTTATTCCCTGGGTTTCTTTAAGATTTCTCAATTGTTATTCTTGTTAAGGCATACCTCCGGGTCCTATATTCTTTTCTTCAACTTGTTGGCGAAGAAAGCCACAGGTGGGAGAAGTTTACAGGTACTTACAGTGTGGGAGGGTACCGCTACACTGGTCCCTACATCAATGTATTAAAGCTTAGAGCCATTTATCTAGGACTCCATAGTTTGATTCACATCCCTAAAAATCATGTAATGGTTTTAACAGATAACACGACAGCTATGGCTTACATTCGTAATATGGGAGGGACTTGTTTCAAACTATGTAACTATATAGCTAAACTCATTTGGGATTGGGGAGAGAAACATGAAATATGGCTAACAGTAGCACATATTCCAGGCAGCCAAAATACTTTGGCTGACAAGAAAAGTCAACATTTTCATGACCATTTAGAATGGTCTTTGAAGCAGAATATTTTCGACAACATTTGTCTCAAGTGGTGCAAACCAGATATTGATCTATTCGCATCACGCAATAACAAAAAATGACCAAAATATGTGTCTTGGCATCCAGAGCCAGAAGCCTGGAGAGTAGACGCATCTCATTAATTTGGAATAATAAGTTCTATCAGCAGAGTGGCCAGGAAGATCAAGATGGATCACACCCATGCAGTACTCATACTACCAGCATGGGAAACACAACCATGGCTAGCAGCCATAACATCAGCAGCAAAAGACGTGATCAGATTCCCAAGAGAAAGGAACAACCTTCAACATCAAGGACCAATAACAGGCCACGGAGACGTGTCGACAATACCCCTTTTGGCATTCCTTTTCTAATTTGGTTTAGACAAAATAACGAAAGAAAGACTTATTTCACACGCCTGGAGGAAAGGAACGGTGAAATTATAGACAAGTTATTTAAGGAAATGGGGACCTCATTGCCTTCTCAAAGGAGTTAAACCATTAAAACCTACAATAGCCCAAGTATTAAGATTTCTAAGAATTCTAGAAGATGAAGGATTAGGATTTGGTACAATTAATGCAGCAAGATGTGCATTATCGATTCTTCTACCGAGAATAGATGGACAGACGATTGGGAAACATCAGTTGGTACACTGGTTCATTAGATCGGTGTATGAAAGAAACCCACCCAAACCAAAATATAATAGGTTTTGGGATGTGTCGATAGTATTCAAGTTATTCAAGTCATGGCCTAGCAATAGACATTTATCAATGAAGGAACTAGGATTCAAATTAGCAGTTCTTTTACTGCTAGTTATGGGACACAGAGGCCAAACGATTGTGGCACTCTCACTGGATGGACTAGAAATAGATAAGGATGAAGCAACATTTAGAGACATTGCTAAAATCGAATCGCACAGGGCACCCACTGTCCAAAATACATGTAAATAGTTTTCCGGTAGATAAACGGATATGTGTAGTTTCAGCCATTAGGGCTTATATATCCAAGTCACCCGGAATTGGAAATTCAGACAGCTTTGTGCAGTTTAATAAATCTGATTAGTAGCTATCGAGAGAGAGACAGAGACAGATAGGAATCTCGGTAAAGAGAATCCTTGCACACGCTTGGTGGAAGACGGCTAGATCGTTTGCAAAACATTACAACAAACGACTAGAAAAACTAAGCAGCCTAGCGACTCGCCTATTCACCAACTAAAGACCAGTGAGAAACAAAATACAAATTTTCACTTACATATACACATATTACTGTTACAACATTAAAGTATAAAAGGATAAAACATGAGATTACATTATCTGCTAGTAGTAATAATAACCATAGCGACAAGACACAAATACAGTTTCAACATGAGTAATATCCTCTGGCTGGCCTCTAAGACCCCAATCTCTTTATTTAAAAGAAAAATCAGACAGAAGTGACCAACCGGTAGTGGGACAGGAAGCACCAGCTGACCAGCTACCTTCGCTTACCTGTCCCCACAGACAACTGTGCACCAAGTTGCTCTAACAGCATTGCACAGAACATTCCAGAATCCCCACACATTCAAGCTAGGAAGCCCTCTGACCGCTTAGCATAATACTTGTATAAAGGTGGACATTTATACATACACGTAAAAGTCTCCCTGGGCTACGTATAGCCAGAGGCGTAGTACCGAGGTAAAATAGTATAGTTATACAAATCTTACCTGGGTACAGATGATGGATAATTGGTGTTTTCCCGAGGTACTAGCCTTGGATAGTCATGGGTCAGGGCCCGCCACCCTACTCTACGATGACTATCATGTTTCGCGAGAACCAAAACGAAACACAATAATTATCCATATAGAAATAAAATAATTTGTTATCCTATAAAGTATGTAAAAGATTGCTGGACCCGGATGTGCTTCCTTCTCCCTGACCCATGACTATCCGAGGCTAGTACCTCAGGAAAACACCAGTTATCCATCATCTGTACCCAGATAAGATGTGTATAAATATACTATATATATGGTATAGTTATATATTATATATATATATAATATTTATGTGTAATATATATGGGTCACTCTCCTGAAAACTGGCCAGAAGTGTCACATGTAGAGTTAAAATCTAATATTTGAATCTTTTACATTTTTTGGTTGCAAATAAAAGCTGGAAATCTCCCCTTTACATCTATGTAAAATATAAATTGATGAGATAAAAAATAAAGGTGTAGTCCATGATTAAGCTATGTCTTATGTCAGTATAACATGTGTGTCACACGTGTAACACATGTTTAGGACACCACACAATCTGCTTAATTAAAATCTAATCAGAATTAAATACTATCATACTTAGAAGCATAATATACAGAAATATGTAGTGCTTATATTGATAAAAAAAAGAAGAAAGTAATTCCCAGCCATGCTTTTATTCACTGAATAATTAGTGTAAAATATTTGTGTGGCATCCAGACACCACTGGTTACAAGTGTGACGGACATTTGTAATGTTATTTCTGAAGACATCAAATTTTTTAACTTCTAATTTAAGCATGCATACATGTTAATAAATACTTCCTTTTTGATTTGGGAACTGTTTTGTTTGATATATCAATGCAATACAAGATGCTAATAAGGATTCAACCATGTCCCATATGTCATGTTACAAATGGCTGACTGTAAAATGGTTTTTTTTTGTACAAAAACACTTCATAACTAAAAGGACCAAAGTTGCACACAGTTTATTCTATTTCCCTTATTTCTTTCATCAAATCTGAACATGAATATGAAAAGTATAATGAAAAAAATAAGTAGAAAGTTTTTTTATTGATGTTTTAAAATCCCATCCCATGCTGACCAGTTTTCAGGAGAGTGACCCATATATATATATATGTGTGTATAATATATATACATATGCAAGTGCCTAAATGCTTATTTACATGTCGTTGAGGGTGGTTTTTTTTTTTTAAACACAGAAACTTGAGGACTAGAGCAGGCCTCAAACCCACACTTCTGCATTCAGGAGCCAGGGTCCTAACCATTGGGCTCTCTAGGCCACAAAGCCCAAGTGGAAATGTGATATGTAAGCAGTATGATATGAACAAGTTAACGCTTTCCCATTTCCAAATATTGGTAGCTATGGCTTTGTGTTTTTTTTTAACAGTTTGGGAACATAATATGTAATTATATCACATTCCTATGATGTTTGAGTATTATTTAACACAAAAAAAACTATTGAAATATATATATATATGGGCCATAGTCCACGATTCACAGAAAAATCATTACACTTTCCCATTTTCAAATGTTGGCAGCTATGGAACGGGGTAGTCTTCTGTAATTTGTGATGTTACCTAGCAGCAATGTGGGCAAAGTGCTGGTGTTGCTGGTAGTGAGAGTTGCTGTTCATATGGGTCCTTGAAAACCCGGAAAGTCGTGGAATTTGAACATTCAGGATTCCAGGCCTGGAAAGTCCTGCAATTTGTCTAAGCATCCTTGAAAGTCCTCGAAAATAGAAAATCATGACCATATTTCTTTTAAAGCCTACTTTTGCGATGTGCCAAACACTTCAATCGGTGATGTTTTGTATTAAAAGTGATTTTTGTGGGTTCGTTATCCTGCCTCTTGATTTGTTATATTATAACCATAGTCATTGTGAAGTGTGAATAAGCATGAGAAATAACATCTTACCCATTGAATCGACTATGAATACAGCTGTGTTTCGGAGTACTTTAATTTAATAAAAGTCTTTAAAACGTACTAGAATGTTGCACTGAAAGGTCCCTGAAAGTGCTGGAATTTGATATGTGAAAAAATGGATATGAACCGTGATTATGGTTACAGCCCATTTGTGTGTGTTCACAGAATGTCTGTCTGCTGGCTGACATTCTGCGGTGCAGTTTCCCCTATCGTGTCCTTAGCTGATGACTACTACTGCTTCGTCACTGTGTATGTTGTTTTGTCTTGTTTATATCTCATTCTGCCATTTGTGTAGGTTGGGAGGGGGGGATGATGAAATAACCAGACTGAGGTAGTCTGACCGGTTTAATCTTCACCTTAGAATTTGTTGAAGACCGTTGGCTTGTTTGGTGTGTTTCTCAGTTCTCACCATTGTGGTTGGTGCTTAGTGAGTTTCCTCTGTGTATCCATGACAGCCACAACCAACTCTGCGAGTAAAGGCTTCAAGGGGTGCCTGTTCAGGACCCAGTTCGACAACATCTACCCACTGAAGCGCGTCTTTCAGGACCCTCGGCCCAACTACATCAAGCTTCACCCGGAAGGTTCGTTTTGTCGTCACAATTATTCGTATCAATGCAGCGCAGTATTTATATGAAAGTTAAATATTGATGACATTTTAGAGGAATTCGGTTAAACCCAGATGTCTAATAATCATTAATCAGTATTTTTGCATCTGAAATTGAATATCTAGTTGTAACGACTTTGACGCCGATTCAGATGTCAGTATTTTTGCATCTGAAATTGAATATCTAGTTGTAACGACTTTGACGCCGATAACCATCACGTCCTAACAGGTGGTCGGTAATTCATAATTGTTTACATAATTATATATGTCCCTGTATTTTATTCATGTAAACGATTAGACTTCTGTATGCTATGTGCTTATACTCCCAATTGACTCACTGTTTATTTAAAACCTAAGTAGTCGCGATAGTTAGTTTATCTATTTTCGTTTTAGTTCAATGTAAAACTGTATTGTGAATGGAAGGTAAGTGATGGTAAATACAAGTTTTTGACTACAAATTCCCCAGTTTGTATTAAGCAGGGATGAAAGGTCTCCGCGATTTCGCGGATTTGTGCGATTTTTGATAATCCTCTGTTAATGATCACAAAATGCCATGGATATATCAGTCACAAATACAAAAGCAAGGTGTCATTGTGGAGAGAGAAAAGGGGGAATTGGTGGATAATACTCACAAGGATAGTGGACCGCTCTCCAAGGAGGTAGTTTGTACTGGTATGGGTACTGGAATGGAGCTCAGATAGTGCTAGGAGAGTAGTGGGTGAAACCTGACTTCTGGGAATTTTCCACGATTCTCTGACAGTACTAAGCTTATAGGAGAATATCCGTTTTCATCGAAATTCGCCGTCGGTTTCCCTTTACTACTACTAATATCTCGGACAATGATGGTATTATTGGACCAACATTATTTCCTTCCCATTTTTTTTGCCGGAAACTACTTTCATCCCTGATTAACTGAGCAAAATAATTCAAATGAAATCACGTTTCGTGCTTTCATTTTCCCAATTGAACATATTTAATGCAACTGAATAAATGATGAATTCGAGGATAAATCCCAAATCTTGTCATAACTTGTTGAATCTTTGCATTATAGAAGTGTTTGTCTCGGCTTACAACAGAACCTCCAAGTTGATATGCTGATGTCTTTTAACGTGTGTACCTTGTAGCGTTAAAGCCGAGTGTGGGAAATATCTTTCCACGTGACCGTTGTTAACATTTGTAAATACTTCAAAACGCCAGCGGATATCCGGGAGGACATGTGCGGCTTTGAGGAGGTGACCAACAAGCCGGAGGAGCCCGAGTTCCGGCCCACCCCGACCCCGGACCCCATGGCGACGACAACGAGCATGGTCGGCAGCCTGCCCAGCATGCACCAGACCGAGCAGCTGATCCTCGGAGGTACCACTCAGTGCGCCATAGGGCGCCTGGGCGCCATGGCGTCTACTCACTAAAGGGGCGCGCAAGTCCCGGTCGCACCTGTCCGTTCTTGACGGTGATACAGGAGCGACTCTGACTTCCCGAATGAGCTGTACTTAAGGCAACCTGAGGGTTATTCCATGTCAGATGAAATCAATTATAAAATTATTCTTATTCATCCAAAGGTGGATCATCTGCTTTTGTGTGATAGCTTCCATTTTCCAATCTACATAATTGCCCACTTCTGCTAATTTCCCGCAGCTTTACTTTACGTAATCTACACTTTCCCGTTTGTCGATTGTGAAACCGCTATTATACATACATCACAAAATTATGCTGCATATTTGTCATTTTCTTCAGGACTGGGTTTTATAGTTCCCAGATAGGATCAGGTCTCAGTGCAACAGAAAAAGGCATTGCTTATATATATTATTATCACAAAGCGGGAAATTGGCGCCAATACGAGGCGATAGCCATTGTTTACATGAGTTATTTACTATTTAGCTGATTCAGAGCTAAGTGTTCAGCTGACATGGCATGTGTAAGTATATGTGGCGCCAGCAACATTCGCTACCCCAGAAGTGGGAACCGGTACAGAATTCTGGACATTTAAAACATTTGAAAAAAATAATAAAATATGATAGTCGACCATATCTGCTTGAATAGCAATTTTTCTGGCAATACATGTACTAAAGCTGATTTATGGTTACATTATAAGGCTTCTAACCGGGCTCAGGGCTACATGGACCTAAGGCTTCATTCCCCCATCTCACTTATTTACCCTACCCTTGTGACAGCATATACACCCAGTCTTTCAGGCAAATGCCATTTACAGGGAAGAAAAGCGAGCAAGAAATCTTAGTAATCCATGCAATACAACTGCATAAGCAATAGAAATAGCCTACTGTATGTTGTAGTGTGAATCCAGTATATACAGGGTGCTTAAAAATATAATACTTATATGGTGATTGCAACAATATCACAATAAATGTGCCTCTTATCCCATATATGAAGTGTTAACACACTTGGAAGCACCTTGTACATACATAGAAATCTTTGGAACTTTTATGGCTGTGGACTAGGTGTGTAAGCTGTTGCTAACCACTACTGGTTGTTTCCCTTCCTACTAACGGTTGCACCAACTTTCAGATAAGGGCCTTTCAGATAGTCGCCAAGACGAGGACCTGCTGTCTACTTCTTTGCTTCCTGTCTTTTCTGCGCATGCGTGTCTTTGCGCCTAACCAGTGCACTCCTGTCTGATTAACACCTGCTCTGACCACTGAGTGCCCCTTGTCTCCCACCCTCTGTTCCCTCCACCGCCCTGGCCCCAGCTTCAGTCATCAGGGAGGACATGTGCGGGCTGGAGGAGGTGACACACCCGCCGGAGCCATACGAGACCCGGCGGCAGTACCTCCGCACGACGCCGGGCCCGCCCCGGGGCGCCGTGCCCGCCGAGTTGCAGAGCGGCCCCGTGGTCGGCGGTAAGGGCGGCGCAGGGCTTCGGGGGCCTACAGTTGCTTATGTGTCTTTTGGTTTACGAAACCTGGGTCAAGTGAGCACAGTAGATTTTCCCCGGTGTATAAGGAAAACTGGAAGGAATTCTGGAGGGATGGGTTCGGTTGGTGCCCCCTAGTCAAGCGACGGCAATGGGGTTAGACAAATCCATGGGAATTGATAGGTGGCGCTGCGACACAACTCGGGCCAAGGACCAACATGGTTTTGCACTGGAGTCAATGGGTGGTGAGGGTTTAGGGGTGTGGTGAGGGTGTAGGTGTGTGTGATGATGGTGTATGTAGGTTGGGGGTGTAGGTATGTGTGTGTTGGTGGTGTAGGTGTGTGTGCTGGGGTGTTTAGGTATGTAGTGGGGGTATAGGTGTGTGGTGCGGTGTAGGGGGTGGGGTATAGGTGTGTGTGGTGGGGGTTTAGGTCTGTGCTGGGGGTTTAGGTCTATGGTGGGGGTGTAGGCATGTGGTGGGGATTAAGGATGCTGAAGATTGTGAGGTGCTGCTCTGCAACAACATATTTTGTTTCCTCTCACATGCACCCATACGCTCCTGGACCGCGGGTCGCGTCGGCACGCCCAGTATCCATACCTCACTAGCAGAGAGGCCTGCAGCGTCAGCGATCTGCGGGTCGTGTATAGAGGCCTAGTGTGCGCATGACCTCAGAAGACCCTGGTGCTGGGACTTGTTAGTCAGAAGGTAGTTTAGGGGTACTCACTGCAACAACCCCAGCCACTCTTAGAGAAGTAGGTCGTAAGCAGCTCAGTTTGTGAACGCACCCCTCTAGTGACAAGCTATAGGGCCTTCAGCAGGATTCCAGGTCCACAGGGGGCCCTTTCGGAAACTTCCCCAAGGATTCTTTTAGGCAGGTTTTTTTTTGTTTTTTTTTACTCAAGTGGCAACTGACACAAGAATTATTTGTAAATGCATTGTGATTAACAAGTGTAAGTGTTTCCACTGACACCTCGCTGGTAACTGATACAGTGGTAGAGTGCTCCCTCCTTCGAGATCATACTGGTATCTGCCTAACCACCTCTAACTACACCTAGCATTTACCCGGACTAGTCGTCTACACAGGCATGCAATGTACTGCATAGCAACTGGTATTGGTTAATTCAGTTTGATGGTCGATTCTACAGTCTATAGTCATATAGATGTTCACACCTTACTACATATTTCTCCATCAACATCATAAAAGACACTCGTAAATGTGGAAGTCCTGTAATCCTTTTTCTTTTGTTCTGAAAGAAAGAATAATTTGTTCAAAATCCACTACCATGGATTTGAGTTGACCCAAGGAGTATTGTTTTTGCCTTTTATTGTGCAGTGATCACACCTGGCCATCATAAAATGTAAATGTTGCACCACTTGTTTTCACTGTGCAGTGATGTTGGCCATCGTAAAGTGTAAATGTTGCACTACTTGTTTTCACTGCAGTGATCTTGGCCATCATAAATGTAAATATTGCACAGGTTTTCACTGCCTGGCCATGGTCGAATGTAAATGTTGCAAAGGTTTTCACTGCCTGGCCATGGTCGAATGTAAATGTTGTACAGGTTTTCACTGCCTGGCCATGGTCGAATGTAAATGTTGCACAGGTTTTCACTGCCTGGCCATGGTCAAATGTAAATGTTGCACAGGATTTCACTACCTGGCCATGGTCGAATGTAAATGTTGCACATGTTTTCACTGCCTGGCCATGGTCAAATGTAAATGTTGCACAGGTTTTCACTGCCTGGCCATGGTCGAATGTAAATATTTCACCACTTGTTTTCACTGTGCAGTGATCTTTGCATTCGTAAAATGTAAATGTTGCACACGTTTTCACTCCCTGGCTATCGTAAAATGTAAATGTTGTATCACTTGTTTTCACTGTGGATCCTGGCAATCATAAAATGTAAATATTGCACTACTTGTTTTCACGGCACAGTGATCCTTGCTATCGTGGTGCTGCTGCTGATCGGCCTTGCGGTGCTCATCGGGCGGTATATGTCCCGTCACAAGGGTGAGTACAAGACATACGAAGCTAAGGACAGCCAGTACTACGACAACCCAGACCAGGCTCTCACGTCCGGGGGAACCGGCCAGCCCACCGTACAGAAGAAGAAGGAGTGGTTCATATAAACCGGCCACTCTCCATGCATAGTGGGCCTTGTGGTTCATCGGATGGCCACTCTCCACGTGCAAGTGCAATTAAAACCCTGACAAACTGCATTGGCAATACAGAGACTTAGCCCGGGTTGGCTGCTTGACAGCTGGTTCCCGAGAGGCAGACACTGGAAGTTGGCAGACAGACCTGTGCCTCCCCAGCACACAGACATGCACGTCATCTCGTCAGTAAATCCATTACGACCACAGACCAGCTATGCTGCTGCCAGATGTGCTCAAAGCATTCTTTCAATGTACTACTAGTTGTTAATTAGTGGTCCTGGACTCCCTTCTGCCACCATCCAGGTATCATTCTCTGGGAGCTCGTACTCACCGAGTTTTGTAGCCAGTGTGACAGGGGCCGACATTGTAATGACTTTCCAAAATCCTTGTCGCAAATTGAGCAGTTAGGTTGCTGTTTGCTGTCAGATATTTGATCAACCTACATCAGAATGGCTCGTTAACTACATATGGTATGGATATTTAGTATGGGTTGTCCACATTTAGATTTGATCCATAACTTTTGGGTTGTCTTGTATATTACTCTCTTTTTAAAATCTATAAATAAGCAGAATCAATGTCTTATGAAGAGCATACATATCTTTGTGAGAGTTGCTACATGCAGGAATAACCAGCAGGTATCATCCGTCTTGGTTGTCTTGTGCAGACACTTGTCATGGCCATGTTGATTTTATTTGGAGATATTTTATTTATGGTTATTGGATCGCCAAGTATGATAATGTGTTGTCCTACCTATAATTTTACCAGCCTCCTTTGTGTAGTGTAGCTTATTTTTGTGAGTGTCTATCATGTTATGAATGTGACTCGTGTATATACCGCCAAGCGGAAAACGTCTGTAAATCTTTTGTTTCGACATTCCGGAATTGTTCTTCTACCTGCATAATGTTAAGTGTGTACATATCGCTGGTTGTTAGGTGGATGAATGAAGGGGTAGCCCCGGGGGGGTGTGAAGGGTTATCAAGCCGTTGTTTGTAGCTGACGGAATAAGTCACTTACCTGAGTGTAACCAACTTATTAAACTGCTGAGAAAATATCGTGAACTGAGGAATTCATTAGGTTTTGTTTCGAACACGAATACAGTATTTAAGTAATAACCCACTTTACTGTAGCTATAACGCTTGGACAGTCATCACTTGCATTTTCCCTCGGATAGGTTACCCTGGTACCTAAAGTTAAAAAAATTCTCGTATATCTTTTAATTTTTAAACAAGCACTACAGGTGCAGAGATTTAATATGTGTATGTTACTCAAGATTGTTGGAGTTATCATTCATGCGCTCATCCCCTACTGATCAGTTCTGCCGGTTTGTGTTAATCATGTAACTTCACACATCCCTTACTGATCAGTTCTGCTGGTTTGTGTTAATCATGTAACTTCACACATCCCTTACTGATCAGTTCTGCTGGTTTGTGTTAATCATGTAACTTCACACATCCCTTACTGATCAGTTCTGCTGGTTTGTGTTAATCATGTAACTTCACACATCCCTTACTGATCAGTTCTGCTGGTTTGTGTTAATCATGTAACTTCACACATCCCTTACTGATCAGTTCTGCCGGTTTGTGTTAATCATGTAACTTCACACATCTTACTGATCATCTGCTGGTTTGTGTAATCATGTAACTTCACACATCCCTTACTGATCAGTTCTGCTGGTTTGTGTTAATCATGTAACTTCACACATCCCTTACTGATCAGTTCTGCTGGTTTGTGTTAATCATGTAACTTCACACATCCCTTACTGATCAGTTCTGCTGGTTTGTGTTAATCATGTAACTTCACACATCCCTTACTGATCAGTTCTGCTGGTTTGTGTTAATCATGTAACTTCACACATCCCTTACTGATCAGTTCTGCTGGTTTGTGTTAATCATGTAACTTCACACATCCCTTACTGATCAGTTCTGCCGGTTTGTGTTAATCATGTAACTTCACACATCCCTTACTGATCAGTTCTGCCGGTTTGTGTTAATCATGTAACTTCACACATCCCTTACTGATCAGTTCTGCCGGTTTGTGTTAATCATGTAACTTCACACATCCCTACTGATCAGTTCTGCTGGTTTGTGTTAATCATGTAACTTCACACATCCCTTACTGATCAGTTCTGCTGGTTTGTGTTAATCATGTAACTTCACACATCCCTTACTGATCAGTTCTGCTGGTTTGTGTTAATCATGTAACTTCACACATCCCCTACTGATCAGTTCTGCCGGTTTGTGTTAATCATGTAACTTCACACATCCCTTACTGATCAGTTCTGCTGGTTTGTGTTAATCATGTAACTTCACACATCCCTTACTGATCAGTTCTGCTGGTTTGTGTTAATCATGTAACTTCACACATCCCTTACTGATCAGTTCTGCTGGTTTGTGTTAATCATGTAACTTCACACATCCCTTACTGATCAGTTCTGCTGGTTTGTGTTAATCATGTAACTTCACACATCCCTTACTGATCAGTTCTGCTGGTTTGTGTTAATCATGTAACTTCACACATCCCTTACTGATCAGTTCTGCTGGTTTGTGTTAATCATGTAACTTCACACATCCCTTACTGATCAGTTCTGCTGGTTTGTGTTAATCATGTAACTTCACACATCCCTTACTGATCAGTTCTGCTGGTTTGTGTTAATCATGTAACTTCACACATCCCTTACTGATCAGTCCTGCTGGTTTGTGTTAATCATGTAACTTCACACATCCCTTACTGATCAGTTCTGCCGGTTTGTGTTAATCATGTAACTTCACACATCCCTTACTGATCAGTTCTGCTGGTTTGTGTTAATCATGTAACTTCACACATCCCTTACTGATCAGTTCTGCTGGTTTGTGTTAAATCATGTAACTTCACACATCCCTTACTGATCAGTTCTGCCGGTTTGTGTTAATCATGTAACTTCACACATCCCTTACTGATCAGTTCTGCTGGTTTGTGTTAATCATGTAACTTCACACATCCCTTACTGATCAGTTCTGCTGGTTTGTGTTAATCATGTAACTTCACACATCCCTTACTGATCAGTTCTGCTGGTTTGTGTTAATCATGTAACTTCACACATCCCTTACTGATCAGTTCTGCTGGTTTGTGTTAATCATGTAACTTCACAATCCCTACTGATCAGTTCTGCCGTTTGTGTTAATCATGTAACTTCACACATCCCTACTGATCAGTTCTGCTGGTTTGTGTTAATCATGTAACTTCACACATCCCTTACTGATCAGTTCTGCTGGTTTGTGTTAATCATGTAACTTCACACATCCCTTACTGATCAGTTCTGCTGGTTTGTGTTAATCATGTAACTTCACACATCCCTTACTGATCAGTTCTGCTGGTTTGTGTTAATCATGTAACTTCACACATCCCTTACTGATCAGTTCTGCTGGTTTGTGTTAATCATGTAACTTCACACATCCCTTACTGATCAGTTCTGCTGGTTTGTGTTAATCATGTAACTTCACACATCCCTTACTGATCAGTTCTGCTGGTTTGTGTTAATCATGTAACTTCACACATCCCTTACTGATCAGTTCTGCTGGTTTGTGTTAATCATGTAACTTCACACATCCCTTACTGATCAGTCCTGCTGGTTTGTGTTAATCATGTAACTTCACACATCCCTTACTGATCAGTTCTGCTGGTTTGTGTTAATCATGTAACTTCACACATCCCTTACTGATCAGTTCTGCTGGTTTGTGTTAATCATGTAACTTCACACATCCCTTACTGATCAGTCCTGGTGGTTTGTGTACTGTCATGTTAATCATGTAATTCCATGTTTAAATTAACGGCCCCCAACTACCATACCATTTTATAGACACGGCTCCTTGAACTGTACATGTAATGTACATTAATCCGTCTTTGTATTGTCAGATATAAATACCCTGAATACTTCCAAGGTACAAAATACTTCAAATATCTAAGACCTAAGACGTCGCATCCTGTTGTTACTAATCGACCACTTGAACCTCAGGATGTCAACTTTGTAGTTCCACACTAGTGTATAGTCACCTCACTCTTGTGCAAGTGCAAAAATGAAAAGATGTATCGGCATAGAGTATTAATTATATTGGTTTTCTTTTCCATTACAAGGTTAAAGATGCACTTGAACACTACATTCCATTCGTTTACCCCAGCCGACCATCCCTTCTTATTTTTGTTAATTGAAAATGATGCCTATCTACTTGAGGAACCCACCCCCCTACCCCTAACCCATTTAAGACTGGATGTCTTTTCTGTGCGGAGTTCAATTATTTTTCTAATGGGGAGGGGGCGGACTGTGAAAGAAGTATAGTGGTAATGACATTATTTGGTAATATTTCACTATTAAATGAAAGTTTGTGTAGTGCCTATGTACTTGAAACTGTCCAAATTCAGTATATCACATGTACTTTACTTAGCATCTGAGAATTGTTCTTTTATTTCTGTAAGTATTTTACGGATATTCCACTGCAATGCAGTCATGTATATACTGTAGTTAAAATAAAAATGATTTGTAATAATTTTGGTCTTTCTTATTTTTGAACCGTGTAAAGGAAATTCAATTTAGTGCAACCTGAATATGACCAAATTAAGGAATGAAGCAATTGAATTATTTATTGGTTAGATATATCAATAATCCGAGAGCATGTTACACGTGTAAGATATGCAGAACATCAATATAAATAGTCGTGGGCAGAGAAATGATTTCTAACTCACAAAGCTAACTGGAATATTGGGTTTGTGTTTAAACAAAAAACCTGTATAAAGCACACCTTACTGAGTTTAAAATATAACATCGCAGAATTCGCTAACAAAGCAGTGAAAATAGATAATATTGATGTACAATCATTTAAATGCATACACAAAAATCCAATTTGTGTCCAGCTATACAAAGCCCAAATCTACATAAACGGTTACTTGGGAAAAGGCAAGAACCGAAGCAGATTTAACCTTGAACGGCTTGATTCATGCCAAGAAGAATGGGGAGCTTTCAGTTTGCATAACTCTTTCGTCAGATGGCGCACCATGCCGGTCTCGTGTGTTGTGAAGGTGTAGGGGTGTGATGAGTATTTTGGTGTGTATGGGGATTTAGGGCTGGGGTGTAGGGGTGTGATGGGGATTTAGGAATGGGTGTGTAGGTGTATGTGGTGGGGGCGTATGTTTGTGTGTTGTGGAGTTGTAGCGGTGTGGTGAGGATTTTGGTGTGTGTCATGGGGGTGTATCAGGATTTAGGGGTGTGTGGTGAGTGGGTGTATGGTGGGGTGTAGGTGTGTATGGTGGAGTTGTAGGGTTGTGAGGATTTTGGTGTGGGGGGTGTGGTTTAGGGGGGTGTGGTGAGTGGATATGGGGTGTGTGGTGAGGATGGTGGTGTGTGTGGTGGGGGTGTATGGGGGATTTTGGGGTGGGTGGGGTGGGGTGTAGGGGTGTGGTGGGGGCTAAGGGATGTGGTGGGGTTGTAGGTGTGTGTGGTGGGGTTGAATGTGTGTTTGGTTGGGGTGTAGGTAGTTTGGGTGGAGGTGTAGGGGTGTCTTGCAGAGCGGCACCTCACAATCTTTAGCATCCCTAAACCCCCACCACACACCTACAGCACCACCACAGCCCTAAACCCCCACCACACACATATACACCCCACCACACACATCTATTCCCCCAGTACCCCTTACACCTACACCCCCACCACACACACATACACCCACACCACCACCAATCACACCACACACCCCCACCATATCCCTAAACCCTCAACACCCACCAATACACCTACACACCCTTCTATCCAACCATGATGGCCGACTTGGACCGGGAACGGGTGCTGCCACCAAGTGTATAGTGAGAGAAATGGCTCATGAAAAGCCCCCATTGCAAGTACTTCTCGGCTCAGGTATTATATAGCGATATAGTGAATGGTAGACAGGAAGTGTGAACACTTATTTGTCTCATTTTTGTTGATACATTAGTTGTTCCAATCAGGGGAAATCCCAGTCACAGACAACTGGTCTTCCCCACTCCACTGCTGGTCGATAGAAAGCCCGAGCCTACACTTTTACCGACCCAAGGGATTTTTAACCTCCCACACCACATAGACATGGTATGAGAGCAACCGGCCTTTGATGACGCTGTAAGTTATACACAGCGGTGGAAATCCAAATTGGCAGAGCTGGGGGCATGGGGAATCGAACTGCCGACCCTCAGATTAGGAGTCTGACCTAGAAAAAAATCAGACACTCTAACCACTCCGCCACAGAGAACGTATATAAAGCGCACCAGTGTATTTTATTTTTGTCTGGTTAAATCAAGGAAAACATGCATTCATTAAGGTCAAACAAAAACCACCATTCTTGTTTCTCAGGTATCGCTGCCTCCCGCCCAACCGGTTTTATAATAGGAATTTTGAAGAAGTTTCTGGGTTATATCCCGCCACACCGAATCTGCAGCACGTTGTCCGGCAGGTGTCACATGCCGGTGCTCAAATTGGCAAGTAACCAGTAATGTGGGGAAATTAATACCACCGAAACAATGGACACTTTTTGTTGTTGTTAACCACGCATCCTAAATTTTGATGTGTTCCTGAGAACCAAATATATATTTTTGGTTTGGCCTATTATACTACCTTGCCGGTGTTGCAGTTTCCGAGGGACACCAGTTTGCCAGGGACACATTGCTTCTGCACATGCGTCAAAATCGAACAGCATCATCACTAACCTTATAAATTTAATATAATGTTTTTGGTAAAGATGTTTTCTATATGTGTTCCAAACCATTTGTTTCTAGGTAGTGTGGTTTTAGAGATATTTCACTTTTTCAATAGAATAAAGAAGATTATTCATTAATAGATAATTTTTCTCCTCATGCTCACCTAACGTATACTCTTTCATTTTTTTCTGTTCATTAATTACCTCATTATATGACAGTTCATATTGTTCAAAAGGAATTGCCTGTTCTGCTAACAGTGAATCAAAAGCAAACATTTCTACTGGTTCTTTTGCCTCTGTATTAGGTCTCAATCTAGACAACATATCAGCCCAGACATTATCTACACCTTTCATATATACAATTGGTGCTGAAAATTCTGCTAATAACACTGCCCAACGTTGTATACGTGTATTACGGATTTCTTTAGTGAAAAAACATTTCAATGGAGCATGATCTGTATAGATAGTAAATTCTGCACCATATAAGTAATGTCTTAATTTTACTAGAGCATAAATAATAGCAAATGCTTCTTTCTCAATAGTAGGATAATTACATTGAGCAGAAGTAAATCTAGTACTGATTAAATGTACTGGCCTGTCTATTCCATTCTCATCCTCCTGTACCAGCACAGCACCTAAACTGTACTCAGAAGCATCTGTATACAGTTTATACGGTTTAAATGGATCAGGAAATTTTTAAAGTACACAATCTAATAACAGTTTCTTCAACTCATTCCATGCAATCTCACATTCCATAGTCCATTCAAAACTACATTTATTACTTGTCACTAGGAGTGACAACATCAGCATAATTAGGAATAAATTGTCTATAGTATCCTGCCGATCCTAACAAACGTCTTACTTCTTTTTTACTTTTTGGTGAAGCCATATCTCTTATTGCAGTAATTTTTTCAGGATCCGGTTTCAGTCCTGCTGAACATACAACGTAACCTAAGAGTTTTACTTCAGTAACTCCAAACTCACATTTAGATTCTTTAATAGTCATATTGTTATTTTCCAAGATAGTCAATATACTAGTCACATCTTTCTCATGACTCTCTTCATCTGGTGAATAAATAATAATATCATCTAAATAAATTAGACAACATTTACCTAAATGTTCCGCAAAAATTACATTCATCATTCTTTGGAATACTGCAGGTGCATTCGTTAATCCAAATTGAAATAATCCCATGTGAGTGTTTATAGCTGTTTTAGGTCTGCTATCCTCATCTACCATTACCTGCCAATACCCTGATTTAAGGTCAATGGTGGTAACAATTTTAGCACCATGCAATTGATCAAAAATATCCTGTATCCTAGGCAAAGGATAAGGATCTTTAATTGTAATTGCATTTAATTTACGGTAGTCACCACAAAGATGTATAGTACCATCTTTCATAGGCACTAAAGACTTTAGTGCCTATGAAAGATGGTACTATACATAGTCCTTGGGCTTCACCAGTTACTTTAGTAAAGTAACTGGTGAAGCCCAAGGACTACAACTAGTTTCAATTATATCATCATCTAACATTTTATTTAATTCTTTTTCTACCACATGCCTGTTACTTAAAGGTATTCTATAAGGTCTTTGATTTAGTGGATATGCATTACCTGTGTCTATATGCATCTCAACTACCTTAATAGCTTTAAGTTTTTCATTAGAATCGTGCATGTTATTCGTAACATGGGTAATTTACGGGGCGGAGAACCCTCCATAACGAGGCGATAGGTGGCGCCACGAGTAACTCCACCACTACCGCTAGGGGCGATCCGACCTGACTCGACCGGTGTGGTGGTTTCAGCGTGTTCCCGTGCTCAGAGGTGTCCCTCGCTTCTGCGCATGCGTCAGAACCTAATAAGGATGGCCGTAATCGATTAACACTACCCGGGCGACTCGGGTCATCCGAGTCGTCAGAAATTCAAATAGAACACGGCGAGTGGAGTCGACAAATACACGTGCCATGTGCAAAAAAAGAATAACTTAGATTAATTAAATGGAAATATAGGTAAACTGGGCCATCATAAAATACTTTAAATCCTATTTTGCTGTATTTTTATCGGTTATTAAAAAAAAAAAAAAGATTGTCCACCCGAGCGCGGAGAAGCGTATTCGATTATTCGACCTGAGTTTGTAGGATGTGCGCATGCGCCAATAAGTGGCTCAGGTGACCCGAGTTGATGCGAAATCCGCGCATGCGCAGAAGCAGCGCAGAAGCGAGGGACACCTCTGAGCACGGGAACACGCTGAAACCACCACACCGGCCTTGATTCCCGCCAAATCGGTCACGAGTTCATTCCCCGTCTCGTTCAAACCACCACAACACGCCTGGCTGCAGACAATGCTACAAACAAGGGAAAATGCTTTTTCCAATAGTCTACTTCTAGAACTATTCCTGCTATTCTACTGTTAAGTACTTCTAAATTATTCCAAGGATGTACAATATCACATAAGGAAACAAATTTATTCCTGTAACAAATCTCAGTCTTACACATGTCCATTAGATCTGTGCCTAATAATAAATCAAAAGCTAATGATTCAACTACAAAGAAAGGACATAACTTATCATAAACATTAATGAAAGCTATACCTATAGGCATTAAGTGTCCTGTGAGTGACCTTAATCTACTACCTGGATACAATTGCCTATGTGCTATTCCAATATCTACTAAATTTTGAAATGCATCTACATTTAGCCGCATCTACATTTAGCCGCACCTGATTAAAGTCAATATTAATACTCGGACGAGTATCAAGTGCGCATTCTAGTTTCCCGAAGCAGTAGCGTTCACGTTACTACGCAGTAATTTCAGATGTGGACAATCTTTCATTGTATGCAATTCATTACATAAGTAACAATTGATTACCCGCTGACCAGCACTAGCCGAAAGCTGTCGTTGGTGATACATTTGTCCCTTTTTAGATGTCGACGACTGCGCCTGCGCAGCTGGCATCGCTTTCTCATCGTCTCCCCGCTGTTGCGTTGACAGCGCATGCTTCCCCGTTTGCTGTGGGACTGAACCCGATCTAAATTTAGATGCAGTAGCTACCCCACCCTTAGGCGCTATGTTTACACGCGGTGACTCAAGACGTCGGCCCGTACCATAAGAACCGGCACCATACGGTGATGCAACGTTTACCGAATGAATATCTGCACATGTACATTTATCCCCAGTTACCGTTAAGCATTCTACACACTTTCTTAGTGATTTTACTTCGTTTTGGAGCGATTTTAGAGCCTGACTCTCTACTGCTGCCACTGAACTAATGTGAACTCCTCCAGAAGCAGTTGTTTTTGACAATTTAGAAGAATTAAAGTTCAGACTATCTACCTGACTAGTCATATTTAAATCTGTCAGTCGTGATTGTGCACGTCGTTGCTGTCTCAATACAGACCTATCACTCAATATAGCTAGACTAAATGCTTCCTCCAATGATTTTGGTCTATTTGGTTTCTGCGTACCACATAGTGTTGTCATCCAACAATGAATCAAGAAATCGTGATAACAAAATTTCAAAGGTTTCTCAGGTCAAGAAGTCCCCAAGGTAGCAGAAGGCAGTTTCCACCCCTTACTAGCAGCTGTTTTAAACCGTTGGCAATACGCCGCTACTGTCTCACCCTCATTCTGTACCATTGTCATTACCACACTTTTTAAATGCATTTTCTCATCTGCTGTTAAAAATGTCTTAGCAATTTCTTCTTTGATATCATCCCATGACTTAGCATCCTTAATTGTGAAGGCAGTGAATAACACTTCATGCAGTGTACCTGTTGCATTATAAAGTGCGAAGCGAATTATATCTAAATCTGACACATCTGCAAGCATTCCTATCCTCTCAATAAGATCTACCCACTCTTTCAGCGCACCTCTGTCAGTCCCATCCAGCATAGGTACAGACTTCCCATAGGCTTTAAGAGCTCTTATGTGATTCTAGTCTCATTACTTTTATGTTCTAGACTAGCTAATTCACACCTTTCTCTATGCTCTTCCCTGTCATTATCAGCTTCTGTACCTTCAGTAATTTGCAATATTCTTTCTTCATTTTTGTCAGTAATATTTTCTAAGCTATTAGCCGTAAACTTAGTCCATGCTTCCAATTTATCACAATCAGCACTAAGAATACCTAAATCAACCTGACTTTCAAACACAAGCCAAATTGCTCACGCAATGCATCCTCCTTTAGGCTTGTTATAGGCATTGTTAGTGTGTTGTATAAAGCGCAGTAGAAATAAATCTAAAGAATTGTATCCAATCAAGAAATATGCCTGTAATGCAGGAAGTGAAAAGTCTCTCCCGGATATATTAATACGCTTCTATTTACTTCAAGGTTAAAGAATATTACCGAAAGTAGTCCGAAATGAAAAAAATTCCAGCAGTGACACGAGGCTTCAAACATGCGACATTACAGTAATATCGATGTCAAAGACTAATGTCTCCCTCAAGAATTGCCACTTTCGTCAGAAACTCATCGACAAAGCAATTTACTTTAATTTAACCCCTGAATAAAGTAAAAAGAATGGAGAATCAAAAGAAGAAAAACTAACCTATCCACTCCATCAACCACCAGTCGAAGTCAATAAAAAGTTCATTGTTTTAGAATAGCATCAATATAAATGAAATTAAAATACTACCAGTACAATATCGTCTATAAAAAATAAATATTACTAGCCCTAACATTAAAATTAAAACACCCCGTGCGCTAATTTAACCACTAGTCCATTAATAAATTAAATACAGTGATACGCACTAGTTATAGTATGAAATAACAAATAAAGTAAAATGGTACAGAAACACACCGAAATATTCACACAGTCAATGTAATCAGTACTTATCTCATGAAGATTCAAAACCCTGGTGATTTCAACACGTCGTGGTTGAATTTGTAAGTGTTGAACACTCTACCCGATGACACGAGGTGGTCTCGTCGTGGTCGCCATTTTATAAAGTCGACGGCTGGCAGTTTGAGTGGTGTTGATAGGCTAATAGGAAATCACTACAGGCAAGGAAGGAAAGTAGATAAAGAGTGAAAGGTAGGAGAGTGAGACTCCCTCATTTATTGTATATTTAGTTTCAGGAAACAAGATGGTGGTGATCACATGATCCAGTCTTCCAATCACGAACAGGCATTCCTCTATCCACCAATGAGGGATCAATATCCTTGTAACCAAGGCATGGTTAGATCTGGCTACAGTGCCCTGTTGTGTCTGGTGTGCAGCGATCCATAAATAACACTTGGAGGGGAGGTGGTATGTGAGGAGAGTTCCAAAGACTCTCATAAGTCAAGAAGTGACCCTCTCTCAGGTCAAGAAGTGACTCTCTCTCACTATCTATATTGATATACACTTTCTATCTTTAATTAATAATGGATCACCAACTCCACATATACCTCATATGCCTTTGGTTTTACAAACCATCTACCATAATATAGACTATTTGCAATTTATTATAGAGTAGTTCTCCATACCCCATATCTCAAATATTGGAAACCTTTACAACGTGACCAGCACATCGAGATGTCAGAGTGGTTACGGTTACATGACTACATTTATGTGAAAGGATGTAGCGACTACAAGAACACCACATTAAAGAGACATGCGTGGGAGAAGGTGAAGGAGATGGGGTTGGACAACCCTAAACCGCTCATCACCTGGTATGAGTTGATACGGCCAAAGATCAGGAAATTGAGCGTTTTGAAGTCCGGTGCTGCAAGAGATCTACACCCAGGAGCATTTTGGATTCCTCAGGAGTCACATTGTGCGGCAGCCGTCAAGATCTGGTGTGACGTTGCAGTCCCGGTTGCAACCCCTCCCGCCGGCTTCGACAGCAATAACCACAGCAACAGCTACAGCCCCAGCAACAGCTTCGACTTCCTGTCCAGCCCCTCACCCTACTACCTACGTGCGGTGATGATAATGATGACAATTTGACGCCACCTGACCAGGCTCCACCACCGGCAAGTCAACCAGCACCCGCAGCAGCAATGCAACCCACAACTCCGCGGCCGACAACCAAGGGGAAGGCCAACCCCCGAACACCCAACACCAGCACCCACATCGACCAATTGCTGTCAAACCTGCAGGACCAGCAGGAGGAGGCTGGAATACTGCAGGGCCGGCTAAGCGGGATGCTACAGCCGATGAAAGTGTCGCCGCCAATGCTGTGGGGATCGTGGCTGGGGTCGGTAGTAAAAGAAATCGACTCCTCTCTTTTGGCAGAGTTCTATGCAGAAAGTTTTGCCTTGGCGATGCGGTTACACTCCCAATCACAACAACTGCCAGACCAGAAGGAACAACAGATTCCACAAGCACCTCGTCCAGAGCCTCAACTACCAGGCCCATTCCCTGCTTTCCCTGTCCCGCCGACAGGATTACTACTGGGAGGCTCGGAAATCATCTGGATGACTCCCTGACCCAGCCCTTCCAGCAGTGGACGACGGCACAGCTCCGACGTGCGGGACCCCATAGACTGGAGCACCATGGCTCCCGCACGCCCATCCAGCATGCCAGCAAGCAGTGTCGGAAACATGACCGGACTATCCGACCTCAGCTTTACCACATTAATGGCTGGGATGGGACACAATCCGGGGCAGCCTCTGTGAATGTGAGGTGGACTTCATGAACATCGGGACGTGACTGACTGGAACACCACGGATCACATATGGCCATCCAGCTCGCCAGTGTCGGAAACATAACCGGACTCTCAGATCTCAGCTTTACCATGTTGGTTCGGATGGGACATGATCCGGATGTGAAGCCTCTGTGATTGTGAACTGAACTGAACTTCTGTACACAACTGGACGACGGCACAGGTCTAAAGTATGGGATGCAAGCGACTGGAACACCATGGGTCGCACATGGGCATCCATCATACTAGCAATCAGTGTCAGAAACATAATGGGACTCTCGGATCTCAGCTGTACCACGTTGGTTGGGATGGGACACAATCCAGATGTGCAGCCTCTGTGATTGTGAACTGAACTTCTGTACATTGTGTTAATTCAGTTGTGATGTAAACGGTGAACTGAAGTTCTGTACATTGTATTTATTGAGTTATGATGTCAATCATGAACTGAACTTCTGTACATTGTATTTATTGAATTATAAATGAAATAGACACAAATAAACCAAGTGGAATAGATGAAATACCAATCAAAATACTGAAAGAGGCACTCCAAGCCATCCCGGCCACTATAGTAGACCTATTCAACATCTCCTTTGAACAGGGGCGTTTTATCTCAGCCTGGAAAATGGCAACCATTACCCCTATTCACAAAAGTGGAGTCAGACAAGACATCGGAAACTACAGGCCAATATCGATTCTTCAAACCCCAGGCAAGCTCATTGAAAAAGTGTTACATAGACACATAAATGAACACCTGGAAAAAAACGATATACTAAACGAAAGACAAGGTGGTTTCAGGAAACTGCACTCCACATCTAAAACAATAGCTAACCTAACTAATGACATATTGGTGTCAATGAACCAAAAACAATTAGTTGGAGTAGCCTTCATTGACTTCAGCAAAGCATTCGATGCAGTAGACCATAAAATACTACTGGAAAAACTAGAATCCATGGGCATAAAATCCAACACTATGGACTGGATACAATGCTACCTGAAAAACAGGCAACAGAAAACAAAAATAAACAATACACTATCAGACAACCAACCTGTCACATGTGGTGTACCCCAAGGGTCAGTGTTGGGGCCACGACTCTTTATAATCTACATAAACGATCTTGAAAAATGGTTGCAAACCGAATGCCTCCAACTATATGCAGATGACACAGTCATATATGCAAATGGCACCATAGAAGGGGAGGTAATAACTAAACTAAGCAAGCTCCTACTAAAACTGGGTGAGTGGTGTGAGTCCAACAAAATAACCATCAACACAAACAAGTCAAAAACAGTTCTCTTCTCACATAAACAAATGCCAGAAAGAAAACTACACTGTAAGCTAGGAAACCAAACACTAGAAAATGTAGACCATTACAAATACCTAGGCCTTGAGTTGGACAGCCAACTAAACTACAACCTATGTATAAACAAAATTGTCCAAAAGGTAAACCACAAACTGTGGCTATTTGCAAAGCTAAGAGACTACATGACACAAGAAATATCAATAAAAATCTTCAAGGGCATGGTGCTCCCCTATTTTGACTATGGAGATGTAAACTAGATGGGTGCGAAAAAAGAACTGCAAACACTACAGAACAGAGCCCTGAAAATCTGCCTCAGAGTAGACAAGCTGCACCCCACCTATGACATACACAAAAGAACCAAAGTAAAACTGCTAGAAAATAGGAGAATAATTCATCTGAAAACATTAGCATACAGCTATAGTCAAAACAATAAACTCCTAACAAAACCACAAAGGGCTACTAGAGCAAATAATGCGCCACTACTAAAGCAGATCAGAAGCCAAATAAAAGCTCATGAGAGAAGCACGCTGGAAATGGCTGCCAAGGTGTGGAATGCCCAAACAGTAAAGGAACGACAAATTCCTGACCTAAAAACATACCAAAAATATCTGTGCAAAATAAGGCTAGGAAACCCCCACTATGCTGCACTGCAAAGGGGCATGTGATATGTCACGGCCCACCAGTGGGACGCCCAATGGAAGGTAACCATGCCAAAAGTAGCCAGATAGCACACCACACAGCTACGTACAAGCCTATGATATGTAAATAGGAGTAGGCTAGTCTAGTAGTAAGAGTAGAAAACATAAAACACATATATGTCAAGAAAATCCTAAATAATTAACATAGATTACTAACCAGACCAACCATCTATCTGCTGCTGAAATGCAGGCAATCAAATACCTTATCAGCAGCTACTGTATGATAAGATAACGCCGACACTACAGCTGGCCAGCATTGAAAACAAGCCTGAATACCCAGGATTATATGCTATGGACAGTATAAATACAGCTTCAATAAAAAAAAAAAAAATTAAAAAAAAAATATTATTATGTCAATCGTGAATGATTCTGATAGTGAACAGAGTTGGGTCACTCTCCTGAAAACTGGCCAGAAATGTCACATGGAGAGTTAAAATCTAATATTTGAATTTTTTACATTTTTTGGTTGCAAATGAAAGCTGGAAATCTCCCCGTTACATCTATGTAAAATATAAATTGATGAGATAAAAAATAAAGGTGTAGTCCATGATTAAGCTATGTCTTATGGCAGTATAACATGTGTGTCACACGTGTAACACATGTTTAGGACACCACACAGTCTGCTTAATAAAAATCTAATCAGAATTAAATAATATCATACTTAGAAGCATATTAATCATGGCATAATATACAGAAATATGTAGTGCTTATATTGAAAACAAAAAGTAATTCCCAGCCATGCTTTATTCACTGAATAAGTAGTGTACAATATTTGTGTGGCATCAGGACACCACTGGTTACACGTGTGACGGAAATTTGTAATGTTATTTCTGAAGACATCAAATTTTTTTTTTTTTTAATTTAAGCATGCATACACGTTAATAAATACTTCCTTTTTGATTTGGGAACTGTTTTGTTTGATATATCAATGCAATACAAGATGTTAATAAGGATTCAACCACGTCCCATATGTCATGTTACAAATGGATGACTGTAAAATGGTGTTTTTTGGTACAAAAACACTTCATAACTAAAAGGACCAAAGTTGCACACAGTTTATTTTATTTCCCTTATTTCTTTCATCAAATATGAACATGAATATGAAAAGTATAAGGAAAAAAATAAGTAGGAAGGTTTTTATTGATGTTTTAAAATCCAATCCAATGCTGACCAGTTTTCAGGAGAGTGACCCAGTTGTGATTGTGTACATATAATAATAGTTTATTATCATTGGTTGAAAATAAAAATATGAAAAATATGAAGCCTTAACTAAATTGTGTTTGTTACAATCTATATTCATGCATTAGTCCATTTAGTTGATAGTCACTTGTAATATGTCATATAGGTATGCAGGTATTGCAATACCTCAGGGAGTTTGACGCCCCTGCCCCGCAGAGTTGTTAACCACTGCCTTGTGGTACAGGTTCTTGACAGAACCGAAGGCTA
This sequence comes from Branchipolynoe longqiensis, assembly GCA_030323885.1. Lineage (NCBI taxonomy): Eukaryota > Metazoa > Annelida > Polychaeta > Phyllodocida > Polynoidae > Branchipolynoe > Branchipolynoe longqiensis. Next base: position 18,123,907 of record CM059199.1, on the reverse strand, counting down.
AGGGAGCAAACCCTAAACAGAAAACCATGTCACTGTGGCAGCATCAAGGGCAGTTGATGTATGGAACTCCCAAGATCTCCCAACCAGCCACTGCAGGGACAAATAGTTTTGCGCCTGTCTGGACATGTTCTTGCCCGTGTGAAACCTCTATTTGCTCCCCGAGAGAGTGCTGCTGGTAACTTGCAAAAGCCAGCAGCACTTCAACACTTTAGCAGGCAGCTTTCATGAAATGTACAGTGCAGTCAAGTAATGAAAGCAGTCTTTGTCGCATCGCGACCGATAGCATGATGATGACTTGTAATAAAGGTAAAAATGATCTGAAATTAAATAATAACTATTTACAAAATATATGTCCCCCCCCATTCCCAAAAACAATCCCGTTTTGATAAATAGCATATGAAATACAAGGACTAAACAGTAAAGCTCTTATAGCAACAATAAACAAGAAAAAGAATTATTTTAAGATTTCATTATTACGAGCTAGGCTTCTTTTTATATAACATTATAACTAAAGCTGTTATAGCAACAACAAAAATACAAAAAGAGATAACAAACAAATTAAAATAATTTAAGATATCTTTATTATTAGCTAGGTTTCTTTTCATATCACATTCGCAATAATTCAAAACCAGACACAGATAATCACTTTTGAGCTAATAAATTTATTAATCAGGCTTAATAAATTTTCACACAGCCTTATATACTGATACTTTGTAAACACAAGTAATGGAAGCTCCTCTCAATAATACAATTGAGACTATTCACTTTTAACTACTCTAAATATTCTCAGGCAGTACCGCCTGTTAACAATCATCTTTATTATTTCATTACTTATGTGCAGGTCAGAAATCATGGAGGTCTATCATACTTTTTGTCATTACTTATGTGCAGGTTATATAGCTGATAGTTTTATCATAATATTTGTATGATAGGGCTACTAGAATGCGGGATTCTTTGAGGGAGCTTGAAATTGAAGACATGAGGCAGCAGCTACGGGCAGATCATGGTCACACGTTAAACGTACATCCGGCACACTCACACGTTTGAACTTTCAGTACACACATCATCAATTTCACATTGGGAAGGTCATTGGGACCATAAGCTCTCAGCCAAGATGGGACACGAGAGCTGTTGGTCCCTTCCTGAATACATTTTTATTCACATAATTAAAAACACTGTCAGATTTCCATCGACCCAGTGTTCTTATGCAGTCCAGAGACATCCCCACTCTTGCATACTCTTGTGTTCCCCCTCGACGTAGGCTGTGACCAGTGACCAACGGCCACCATGCAAGTCCAGCTGCTTTCAATGCAATATGCATGCACTTTGTGATGAATATGCATGCACTTTGTGAATATTCGACATCACAAATGCTGGGGCGCCCTCATGCACCGGGAACTGGCTATTGTACATAGTCCATGCGGTCTACTGGGAGTTTTTGTGCTCCTGACCGTTATCATCAGGTGTGTGCCGTGTGCCTTGATGTCCCCATCGAGCATCATGTGACCGTCATCCCCCGACACCTCGGAATAGAACAAATTTGACTGTCTTAATAAACAGAAGAAACCTATAAGTAATGCAGCACACAACACCAATTCATCATTACCAATTTTCTTGAATTTTAAAATCATTGTTTTAATGTGCTCAGTTTTCAACGGGAATGCCCTATTTACAGTGTTATTTTTTTAATATGAACATGCCAGACTTAATTATTGAGATCGCATAACAATCAAATGTCTCAGTGTTACCCCTTAACAGTCTCACCCACGTTCTTGCTCGACTCATGTAATTCTTTATAGCCCCTCCTGTTCTTAATTTATCATTCAAATATAAAGCGTACAATATTACCGTTTTAAGTTTTTTTTTTTAGGGTCATCTTTACTGTTACTACAGAACTTTAAATATTCCCTAAATTGTACCCTCTTATTATGCCACGTCCCCTCTGATAGTCCCGCTGTAAAATACACATAAGCCTGTTCACTACTGCTCGTTCTCTGTGGCGGAGTGGTTAGAGTGTCTGACTTTTTTCTAGGTCAGACTCCTAATCTGAGGGTCGGCGGTTCGATTCTCCGTGCCCCCAGCTCTGCCAATTTGGATTTCCACCGCTGTGTATAACTTACAGCGTCATCAAAGGCCGGTTGCTCTTATACCATGTCTATGTGGTGTGGGAGGTTAAAAATCCCTTGGGTCGGTAAAAGTGTAGGCTCTGGATTTCTATCGACCAGCAGTGGAATCAGGAAGACCAGTCGTCTATGACTGAAATTTCCCCTGCTTAAACTAATGGACCAAAAAAAATTATGTTCTGCAAGTTGATAAAGCCCCAAAATAAAATTATCAACTAGCAGCAATTAGAGGAATAAATCAAGGATATCAACAGTATGAGAAACGTGTACTTCTGTTAATAATTTTTCATGACATAACCTGTCAGCAAGTAATTTAAAGTTACTATCAATAAACAATCTACAGAGGGCATCTGCTAGCACTAGATCCTTCCCTAGCTTGTGTATCACCTGCACCTCGCAATTATGTAATGCAGCAAAACACCAAATTTCCCGTGTGCACACAAGACAGGATCCTTTCCAGCACCCGAAGATAACACCTGTTGGTAACATACCCTATCAGTCACTTATAGGAGAACCCAATGTTCCATCACCGGATTTATGGGGCTGGGAGAGAGCGAAAGATGATTCTCCATGGATTCCATGCTGGACCACTCTTACAGAGGCAGCCAAAGGTTGTCAACAACTGTTAAAATGTGGATGTAAAAAGGACTGCACTAAAAGATGCAAGTGTGTCCAAAACTGTGGATGTTCTTTGGGATGTATATAAGGAGGACAGCCTAAAGGCACAAACATGACAGAACCGTGGAGCTAGTAACCATCTCCGGGTTGCCAACAACACTAACATTCCTGGTAACTGGAATAACTTCCTTCATTGTGATTAACTGGACTTAAGTTTGTCCCCTTGGCAAACTTAAGTCCACCATAATCCTACGTTCATCAGTGTTCTTTTTTGGGGGGGCGGGTCATAATAGGACTAATTTGTGCCCACGGAACAAAAGGTAGATCATCAAACGGACCCAACATTGCATGGTGAGACAATTCAGTAATTACATACTTATTAATCCAAAACAAATCCTCCTCATTACATGTGTGATTACAAACAGAAGCAGTCGGTATGAAACTACCAGTAAACTTTGAAGGCCATCCAAATTCCAAATATTGTATTATTTCTTTATCACTATAATCAATCAATCAAACTCCCTCGAACTGGAATTAATGGTCCAACATTCAAATCAACAATTTGTGACAAGTTACAAACCGGTTTTAATTTCATAATGGGTTCGATTATACCTTCCGATCTCACCATGCTATTTACTAAAAAAGTCTTTTGGAACCTGCTGGGACTCCCAGGCAATGGAACAACAGCCAGAGCCGGTGTTCTCGACAACACAATGAGGACTCCTAAAAGTCCGAAACACGAATAGTGGCAGGGTTCATATCATGTAACACATCAACATCTAAACTATTGCAACCATCCAAGGGATAACAAGACTGGTTAACTCAGAAGAATGGCTTTGACATGAACCAAGAGGGAAATTATTAACTAAACTAGCGGCAGGACTAGCTTTAGGAATGTCTGGAGGCACAAGGCCAGCCAGGGTGGGAGAACAACAGCTCCCACCGGTGGTTGAGCAGCCACAATGCTGACAAGCATTAACTCGGAAATCTGTGAGGGTGGGAAAACAACAGTTCCCACCGGTGTGAAAGTACAACGTCTGAACACTTTGACTTCTGGATACTGAATGGTTTATTCACGGCCTAGGGCACGCTTGACCCGCCGGCTAAACTTTCCATGACGTCATCTCATTTGCATATCTCTTTGTCCCCAAAGCCTGCATCTCATTAGCATGTATTAACCACAGGTCCATACGTCTATTACGCATATATCACATCCCCCCCTCAAAGTATTTCTGAAACATGAAATGTTACAAAATATCAATGGAGACACATTCAATCTATAACATCAACATACATATATGCGTACTTAACTTGCAAATGTCCGAGTGCACACCGCACCAAAGTCCTCACAGTCTGGCCGTAATGCCTGACATACCATTGTCCATCATGTTATGATAAAGTAAATACAAACTGAAACAAACTTAAATCTACATGCACATGTTAACCGTGTAAACATTGAAAGCACACTGACCTCCTATAGATCTAACCTGCTCGCCGGCCTTATCAGCCGACCTGACCTACTTAGATTAGCCATAATGTTTACATTCGGCGCTGACGCTGACCCAGATTGCGTTTGCACGATTAACTCGGGCCGCCCCTCCACAGGCGCTCCGATAATTTGCACCCGGTTACGATATAACATGTTGCCCGACTCGTTTAAAATTTGATATTCTCTCCCAGAAACACCAGTTCGTCCCAAAATAACCCCTTTTTTCCATTCCCCAGTATTATTTTTGTACTTTATCTTATCTCCAACTTTCATAGGCTTGTGCGCCTTACCGCACTTCCGGTCATGAAACGCTTTCTGACTACTCTGCCGCTGGGCTGTCTGCCTTCTCTTAGGATTCTGCGTTTCAGGCACCAAAATGCCCTCTGCCATAGGTAATCTGCCTCTCAACCTCCTGCTCATGAGCAACTGTGCCGGAGATGCATTCAGGACAGGCAACGGAGCATTACGATAATTGAGCAATGCCAAGTGAAAATCAGCCCCAGTTGTCTCACACTTCTTTAACATGTCCTTAACTGTCTGGACAAACCGTTCTACCTGGCCATTGCTACGCAGATATTGTGGACTGGAATACATGGGCTTGAACCCATAATGCAGTGCAAACTCCTTGTATTCATGGCTCTTAAACTGTGGACCATTGTCCGACATTACCTGACTAGGAATACCGTGTCTTGCAAAATTATCTTTCAACGCTTCAATAACAGTGACAGACGACATATCGCCCAACAACGTTACCTCTGGAAACTTGGTGTAATAATCTACAGTTATCAGGTAATTCTTATGATTTAACTCAAATTAATCGGCACCAACTTTATCATACGGTTGACAGGCAATCGGGTGACTTATCAATGGCTCGTTATGCAAATTCTTTCGGTTGTTTTGGCAGGCGTCACAACGACTGACCTTATCCTCAATTTGCTTGTTCATATTTGGCCAAAACATACAGTCCCGCGCCAACTGCTTGGACTTAGTCACCCCCAAATGCGTCTCATGCAACGCCTCTATCATTTCAGCACGAAGAGCTGGAGGAACCACCACCCGATTGCCGTTCATTACAAGATTATTTTCAACTGTTAACTCGTGTTTGTACGGAATGTACTGTCTCAGACACGGTGGTGTCTGTATGCGTGTAGTGTCCCCCCCCCCTCTTCAATGTGTGAGATCAACATAGACATAGATACATCTTTTTCATATTCAGTTACAATCTTACTCAACAAACTCGATGACTGCAGCAATGCAGAACGTGTCATCGAACAGGCTATCATGACCTACTTTGGCGGTATGCACCCTGGACAACGTGTCTGCAAAAAACATCAAAGAGCCCTTCACATGACATAACTGAATATTGTAATTTTGCAATCGCATTCGCATTCTCTGCATTTTAGCCGAAAGTTTATGTATTGGTTTCTGCATTATCACCACCAACGGCTTGAGGTCTGTCTGAATTTGAACTTCTTTGCCAAAGATATACTCATGAAACCTCTGGCATCCGAAACATATGGCAAGCATTTCCTTTTCTATAGTGGCATACCCACACTGCGCCGCATTAAGCGCACGAGATGCGAGTGCGATCGGTTTATCATCTTGCATTAACACGGCTCCTAAGCCTGACTGACAAGCATCCACTTGAATCACAATAGGTTTCTTAACGTTGTAGTATGACAACACAGGAGCAGTTCTTAACTTCTCCTTCAACTTATCAAACGCGCCCTGCTGTTCGTCTTGCCAGTGCCACGCCACGTCCTTAGCTAGGAGCATGCGTAGTGGTTTGGCTATCTCGGACATGTTGGGTATGAACTTGTGCATATATCCAACCATGCCCAGGAACCTTTGGACGCCTTGTTTGTCACGCGGCTCTGGCATGTCAACTATTGCTTGTATTCTGTCTGGATCAGGCTTCACACCCTGTTGGGTAAGTTGATGACCTACATACTTTACTGTAGTCTTACATAGCAATGATTTAGTGTCATTTAACTTTAGATTAACCGACCTAGCTCGGTCCAACACAGCTCAGAGCCGCTCATTGTGCTCTTCAACCGTTGACCCATATACCAAAATGTTGTCTGTGACTATCCCGATACCGGGTATATCGCCCATGACACGGTGCATTTCCTGAATAAAAATGTCACCGGCGGTTTTGATGCCAAAAGGCAAGCGGGTATACCTGTACCGGCCCCACAGAGTATTAAATGTGCACAAACGTGAACTTTGGTCATCTAGTTCTATCTGCCAATACCCTGTCTTAGCATCCAACACTGAAAAATACTTTGCATCGGCCGTTTTGGCAATAATTTCATCAATAGTTTTGGCAGGAAAAGGTCCTCTCTTTATCGCTTTGTTCAACTTAGTCGGATCCAGACAAATCCTAATCTTGTTTTTTTTTTAACGATCGTAATAGAATTAACCCACTCGGTAGGCTCATCCTGTTCCACTATGACACCTAACTCAACCATACGATCAAGCTGACTACGTACTTTACTTTGAATTGCAAATGGAATCCGTCTAGGCGGATCAATGACAGGTTGAACAGACTTATCGACATGAATGACAGCCTTTGCTTTGATCAACCCCAAACCCTGAAATACATCTTTGTCTTCGCTTACCAGCTTCTCCGCCCCAGCGCTGGAACTGTCATCGGTGTGGAAATGTTCGTCGGTTTGGCAATGTTCGTTGGCTTGGATATGTTCGTCGGTACAGAGCTGTGCACCTCATCCACCCGCGCCAGCAGGTTCAACGTCACACAAGCCTGCTTGCCCAAGATAGGTTGGCAATCCGGCACCACCTGGAACCTCAGCACGTCCAGCATTGCCTCTCCATCCGGCGTGATCCGGTGACCGGAAAACGTCACCAACGAACATCTGGTGTTCGTCAGTCGCCCCGGAGCGACTCGGTCGAACACGAACCTCGGCAGCACGTTTGCCTCCGAACCTGTGTCAAGCTTAAACTTGACAGGACAACCATTCACCCGAACGATTGCATGCCACATCCCGACCAGCACCGCGGTCAACAGCCCCCACAAACAGATCCGTTGCCAGTACATTGACCTCCGCCGGATCCGGGTCTTGCTCAGCATTGTGAGGGTCGGGCGCTTCGATGTTAAGTTTGTTGACTCTCCCCAGCCTGCTCCTACAGACCTTCCCGAAGTGCCCGATCTTCTTACAGGCAATGCAAGCCTTTCCTTTCGCTGGGCAGACTCCCCGGCGGTGTTCATATCCACAGTTCTGGTAGCGGATCTTGAACTCTCCTGTACCGGTGCCGCTGGCATTCCAAGATGGCGATTTGCAAGATGGCGTCGCCGCTGACCGAACCGCCGATGCACCGGTACGCACATTAGCATAATTCCGAATGAAATCAATGTCTTTACTTTCAACGTCTGATTTGGTGTCCTCCAACAGATCTGAACTGAACTCACTCATTTCACACATACTTATGCATTTTACCAACGTTAACTCAGTAGTTTGAAGCAATTTGTTACGTAAATTCACTCTTCATGCCAGCCACAATTCGATCGCGCAACAGCGACTCCTCCACCGTCCCATATTCACAATCTTTCACTTTGTCCCTTAACGCCGTGATGTACGTAGCCATGTTCTCTGATGCTTGATTATGTGAATTAAATCTATAACGTGTGATAATGACACTGCACTTTCCGATACAGTAAACTCGAAATGCTTCAGTTAACGGTACGATCTTGTCTTGATCAGCGAGAGCAAAAGTCATATTGGCAAATACCTTTTGCGCCTCCTCGCCAGCAACATGAAGAAAGATGCAGCATTGCACTCGTTCTGTCTTCAATATGACACCTGCCACAGTGGCGTATATATCATATGCTCTGATCCATGTTTTCCAGTTCGATCGTGCGTTGTTGCTGAGGACAAGCTGACCAGGCGGCCGCAAGCCCAGCAAAGTATTAGCAGGCGGCATTCTTCCTCATCTGACACCATGTGAAAGTACAACGTCTGAACACTTTGACTTCTGGATACTGAATGGTTTATTCACGGCCTAGGGCACGCTTGACCCGCCGGCTAAACTTTCCATGACGTCATCTCATTTGCATATCTCTTTGTCCCCAAAGCCTGCATCTCATTAGCATGTATTAACCACAGGTCCATACGTCTATTACGCATATATCACAACCGGTGGCAGTGTAACCACAACGCTGACAAGCATTATTGACGGAGTTTGTGATGTGCAGCCCTAGCCGTGGAGGGCGAATTGTTTCATGGTCACCATGGTAACCGCGATGTTGGAACCCAGTCAGTCGCATTGTAATAACCAGTGGTGTCTGTCATGTGGCCATATTCAAATCTACTTCTATCCTAGCATTGTCCCGCACATCTGATTGACAATTATGAGGTAGTGTCCTAACATATCATTAGTAAACCAATTAAATTTATTAACGCCCTCTAAAGTCACAAAACCATGTCAAAACAATGACCTCTGAACCAAAATCTGTAATTTTTTACTGGAGGCACCACTATTCGGGCTGAATGGGTACTTGCGCTTCCCCTCAGAACCGAGAGATGGCGTATGCCGTCTTTTTCTAAAATCCTTCAAAATACCACTGGTAATTTTTTATGGGTGAACGAACGGAACAGGACTAGTGTCCTGTAATTCATACAGCTTAACAGCACTGTGGCGGCTATATACAGTATTATCAGACCTAACAGAGGCAATCCGATGGGAAGGTGATAGAAGTACATTTGTTGATGGATTCGACAACGTCAAAACAAAATTACCGACCTTGTAATGCACTTAGTAGGGCGGATATGTAACAATTTTTAGTTGAGGTGTGCACTTCCGGAAAGAAGCATGAAACTTTGTGCTAGGGGTTTTTTGGGTGTGCTGATTAAAAAAATTGCGGGAACCACAACGTCACTCCAATGGTTCCCGCCCAAAATTAAGAAATTCAAAATGGCCACATCATGTTTTTGCCCATAAAACAGTTCTAAGTCCCCTGATTACCATGATCTTGATGTCTATACCTATGTCTTTAAGGTCAAGGAATCCAATAAAACACATGTGAAGACCCATAACATACATCTTCATGGTGAAAATTGAAAAAAATGCTCATAAAAATAATTTTTTAAACACCAACTTTCTTTAAATTTGGTGTTGTTGTTTTACTTCTTCATGGTAATTGAGGATTAAAAGCAGAAGACATTCAGATGATATTGGTGATCTTAAATTTCTCACATTATGCTAATTAATTTAAATCCTTTCAAGGATTTCACATTTCAGAGTTTATTAAGAGTTTAGATACAAAGACGATACCTGGCACAGACATCAATATTAATGACATTTCTTCTCAGCAGGGTCATAATCACAAGGAACAAGTACATTTAACCCGTTATAATTCCTATTGTTCAGAAACCAGTGGTATTCATGTTGTGATGGTTGATTGATTGATTGGTGGTTGCTTTACGCCGTGTCGGAAGCATAGGCCATATTCACGGCGAGAAATGTTTGTTTTTTGTTCAAACCATCGCTTTTACATGTAAAAGCAGACAATCAATTATGTGCCAATAGACACTAATTAAATTAGAAAGCTCACAATCATATTTGTGGTCAAGGGAAACAAATTCCCATAGAAAAAGAAGTTTCATTAATAATTGATAGAATCCATTTAGTAAACTATATAAGGTGGTACAGTCCAGCTGCCCTCAAAAAGGGTAAAATGTTTTCCTGTTTTACCTTAGTAAAAAGGTCATGCATACTGTCTGCAGTGTAGAACTGTTGGTGCAGGGCCAAAAAATCAACGCAACTTAGTAAAATGTGTTTGAGTGTCAGTGGGGACTGACCCTCAATACATTCAGGTGGAGGTTCCCCCTTGAGCAGAAAAGCATGAGTAAGCCACGAGTGGCCAACACGGCAGCGGCTAAGGACCACTTGGTCCCGCCACCTCCCGCATGAGTCTGTGGTGGCTTTCCCACAGATGGTTCAATTTCTTTTAAGTTTATTAATGTTTTCATCCCAATCATGTTGCCATTTGGATTTTATGTGGGTGGCTATTAGTGGTTTCAGATCAGAGTGAGGGATCAGAAACGGTTCAAGATCACAGTTCAGCGCCTTCTTCGCAGCCCGATCAGTTCGTTCGTTTCCTTGTATGCCGGCATGGCCAGGCACCCATCCGTTGTCAGTTGGTTCATTTTATAAATGACCGTTGCTAGAATAGGGTGATTCGTTTTCAGTCCAGCAACAGCCAGAAGGCAAGAGAACGAATCACTGTATATAACATAGTTAGTGTGGTTGGATACCTCAATACACTCCAAAGCGAGAAGGAGTGCTCGGGCCTCTGCAGTGAAAATCGAGCTCTGATCGGGCAAACGTACACCAAATTTTTCCCGTCATCAGACTGCTGCAGCAGCTACCCGGCTTTGGTCTTTCGAACCATCAGTGTATATGGAGAGGTGGTCTGCAAACTGGCCTTAAATCTCTGCATGCAGTCCTTGGTACTCGAGTGGATGTGTCCCAGATTTCCTCAGTTCCATGAGTCGGAGGATAACCGATGGCTTTCTCAACGACCACGGGGGATGTTCTGGGACTTTGGCATCCTCCAACACGTCCAAATCCATGCCCAAGGCCTCCAAATGAGGTTTCATTCGGAGCCTCAGTGGCCGGATGTAATTTGGCCTGGCTTCATACCTGGATTCGTCATGTTGCTTGAATAGACAATTGTGTGCAGGATTCAATGCATTAGTTTTTATCTTGACTACATATTGCATGGCCAGTTTGATTCTCCTGTTGTTAAGTGATGGTTCATTGGCTTCGACATAAAGGCTCTGAACTGGTGAGGTGCGGAAGGCCCCAAGGGCCAGGCGCAGTCCCTGGTGGTGGATCGTGTCTAGCAGCCCAATATATGATTTCCTTGCGGCACCGTATACTATGCTGCCGTAATCCACTCGTGAACGAACCAAGGTTCTGTACACGGAGAGCAGAACATCTCTGTCCGCTCCCCACTCTGAGCTGGACAGCACCCTCAGAATATCCAGCGCTTTCAGGCATCATGTCGTGATGGTCATCTAGGCGATCACCATGTCCAAAAGGCTTAGACTTGCTACTCGGGCTTGTGCTGCACCAGTTCAACCGACAAACTGGGACCTATGTGCTCTGTGCCAAGAACTTTGTGGAACTCCCATAAACCCATCAGCATCAGGTTATGCATCACTGGCCACAAACTTATCTGCCCTTCATGAACTAAACAATGTGCCATTGAACATAAACGTATCACGACTGGATGATGGTGAAGGCATGGAGAAAATGCTGACTAAGCATGGAGATAAATGGCAGAAAAAATGTTACGTCCTCTGTAATGCAACAAAAGTGGAGAGAGCCAGGAAGATGCAAGAAAAAGCTTGTTCGAATACAGCTCAGTCACCACTAAAAAAACACCTTCGCAGTGCAACCACTTCAGCATGTCCCATGGAAACAGAAGAGACACATCAGCCAATGTGTATTTTCTGTGATGAAACCACAGGAGACTTTCACAAAGCCTAAACATTATCCCTTGATACCCGTGTCAGACAAATCGCTACAGAACTCCGAGACACAAAGCTGTTGGAGATATGATCGCTATTGATGCTGTTTATCACTTTAAGTGCTTGACATCATTTTATAACAAACATAGATCTCAACAAAGACATTCGACTGAGAAGTGTCCCCAAATCATCCAACAAATCACAGTTTGTTGCAATCCAGAACAGATAGATACCTGTGCTCACTGTTGATCAACCATTATATGCGATCGCCAAAAGAATTCAGTGGAAATGGCCAGATGAGTATGGGGAAAAACAATATGTTGTACTGGTGGGGGGTGGGGGTCTCCACATCGAAATGGCCATGTTGAAAGTCATCGGTGATTGGCTTGATGGAAGTGGTTCGACCTATGTGATGACTTCAGCCAATGGTACAACTGAGGGGCGTGCCGCTGGTCTACAGAAAGGTTCACACACATCCAGAGGTCAATGGGCCCATCAGGTAACAGCAGCAGCGCTGTTCATTCTGCTTCACAGGTCATATGATGAGTATAAAAAAAAAACACCAGAGGGTGAACAACTACACTTTGATGAGTGATGTAATGAGATGGCTTCAGAGCATCCTCAGTTTGATTACTGTTTCAAAGTTTGGAAGTTGGAACTCCTATTCCTACAGTTCCTTAGATCGCAGCATCAACAAAACTTTGCTCCATACGTGGAATCGCTTGGAAAGATTATTCCATGGATGTTTGCTCTTGACCACTACCACTATGCTCGCTGGATGATGGTTCATGTAAGAGATTTACTTACCCTGGAAGTGAACAGCCCTACCACACATGCGCATTTCCTCAAGGGCAACTTTGTTACACAAAAAACAACGTACAAGTTCTTGGCACTAGCCCATGACCAAGTTCATGAATAGCTTAATGCAATGGTGAAAGGAGACGGATGCATAATAGGTGTCACAGAAAATTAAGCCGCACTGACACGGTGGATGGTGGCAGGTCCAGAAATAGCTAGACTTTTGCCGGTGTATAATGACAAACATTCCATGAAAAAGAAGGACACAGATCGCCATCACTAACAGATACCAAGTGTACAGAAGACGTTCCTATCTCAAGTCAAGAGTGTCACTGATGTGATGGAGGAACTTGGCAACCCCTTTGCCGATACAAGCACGGACCTCTAGACGCTTGACACCAATCAGATAATGCCCACTGTGATATATGCGTAATAGACTACAGGTATGGTTAATATATGTTAACAAGATGCAGAGGTTGAGACAAAGAGATATGCAAATGAGATGACGTCACAGAATGTTGCCGGCAGGTAACTTTACCTAGCCGTGAATAAACCATTCAGAATCCAGAGTTTTAAGTGAGTCAGACATCGTACTTTCACATGGTGTCAGATGAGGAAGGATGCCGCCCGCTAATACGTTGCCGGGGTTGCGGCCTCCTGGTCAGCTTGTGGTCAGCCACAATGCCAGGTCGAACTGGAAAACATGGATCAGAGCATATGATATTTACGCTACTGCGGCAGGGGTCGTGTTGAAGACGGAACGAGTGCAATGCTGCATCTTTCTTCATGTAGCCGGCGAGGAGGCACAGAAAGTCTTCGCCAATATGGATATCGCTCTCGCTGATCAAGATAAGATCGCGCCGCTTACAGAGGCGTTCAGGGTTTATTGTGTCGGTAAATGCAGTATCATTATCACACGATATAAGTTTAACTCACACAATCAGGCATCCGAAAATATGGCTACGTATATAACGGCATTACGAGATAAGGTGAAGGACTGTGAGTATGGGACAGTGGAAGAATCGCTGTTGCGCGATAGGATTGTGGCTGGAGTAAAAAATTTGAACTTACGGAACAAATTGCTCCAAACTACAGAGTTAACATTGGGAAAATGCGTCAGCATATGTGAGATGAGTGAGTTTAGCTCTGCGCTGTTGGAGGACACCAAATCAGACGTGGAATGTAAGGAGATCGATTTCATACGTAACTATAGTAATCCGCATACCGGTGCACCGGCGGGGCGGTCATCGGCGACACCATCTTGGAAATCGCCATCTTGGAACGCCGGCGGTATGGGAGACTTCAAGGTCCGCTGCCAGAACTGTGGGTATGAGCACTGCCGGGGAGTCTGCCCAGCGAAAGGGAAGGCTTGTGTAGCCTGTCGAAAGATCGGGCACTTCGGCAAGGTCTGCAGGAGCAGGTTGGGCAGGGTCAACGAGCTGACCATGGAAGAGCCCGATCCTCACAACGCTGAGCAAGACCCGGATCCGGCAGAGGTCAACGTCCTGGCAACGGATCTCTTCGTCGGGGCAGTGGACCGTGGTGCTGGTCGGGATGCCGAGCTGTGGCATGCAGTCGTTCGGGTGAACGGTTGTCCTGTCAAGTTCAAGCTCGACACTGGGTCGGAGGCGAACATGCTGCCGAGGTACGTCTTCGACAGAGTTGCTCTGCCGCGGCTGACGAACACCAGGTGTTCGTTGGTGACGTTCTCCGGTCACCGGATCACGCCTGATGGGGAGGCACTGCTGGACGTCAACGAGACAGTGCTCAAGTTCCAGGTAGTGCCGGATTGCCAACCTATTTTGGGAAAGCAAGCTTGTGTGATGTTGAACCTGCTGGTGCGGGTGGTTGAGGTGCGCTGCGCGGTGCCAACAAACATTCCCATGCCGACAAACAGTACAGTGATGACGAACATTCTGGTGCCGACGAACATTTCCGGGCCGACGAACAGTGCCAGTGGTGGGGCGGAGAAGCTGGTAAGCCAATACAAAGATGTATTTCAGGGTTTGGGGTTGATTAAAGCAAATGCTTTGTCGATAGATCTATTCAACCTGTCATTTATCCGCCTAGGCGGATTCCGTTTGCCATTCAGGGCAAGGTACGAAGTGAGCTTGATTGCATGGTTGAGTTAGGTGTCATAGTTGAGCAGGATGAACCTACCGAGTGGGTTAATTCTATAACTATTGTAAAAAAAAAAACAAGATTAGGATTTGTCTGGATCCGACTAAGTTGAACAAGGCGATAAAGAGAGGGCCTTTTCCGACCAAACCGATTGATGAAATTATTGCCAAAACGGCAGATGCCAAATATTTTTCAGTTCTGGATGCAAAGACCGGGTATTGGCAGATAGAGTTAGATAAGGAAAGTTCACGTTTGTGCACGTTCAATACTCCGTGGGGCCGGTACAGGTACACCCGGTTGCCTTTTGGTATCAAAACCACCGGTGACATTTTTATTCAGGAAATGCACCGCGTCATGAGCGATATACCCGGTATTGGCATAGTCACGGACGATATTTTGGTATATGGGTCAACGGTTGAGGAACAC
Organism: Branchipolynoe longqiensis; assembly: GCA_030323885.1. Lineage (NCBI taxonomy): Eukaryota > Metazoa > Annelida > Polychaeta > Phyllodocida > Polynoidae > Branchipolynoe > Branchipolynoe longqiensis. Next base: position 18,108,836 of record CM059199.1, on the reverse strand, counting down.
AATGAGCGGCTCCGAGCCGTCTTGGACTGGGCTAGATCGGTTAATCTAAAGTTAAATGATGCTAAATCTTTGCTATGCAAAACCACAGTAAAATATATTGGTCATCAACTTACCCAGCAGGGTGTGAAGCCTGATCCAGACAGAATACAAGCAATAGTTGACATGCCAGAGCCGCGTGACAAGCAAGGCGTCCAAAGGTTCCTGGGCATGGTTGGATATGTGCACAAGTTTATACCCAACATGTCCGAGATAGCCAAACCTCTACGCACGCTCCTCGCAAAGGACGTGGCGTGGCACTGGCAAGCCGAACAGCAGGGCGCGTTTGAGAAATTGAAGGAGATGTTTGTTTCTTTGTTTGTTGTTGTTTTACGTCCTAGCAACATCTAAGGTCATATCAGGACGGCCACCAAATTGATCATGGGGTCCCTCCCAGTCGATCTCAAGTCAGAACTCCCTCAGCTCCGGTCAGAGAAGAACCTAACATTCATAAAAAAGACTACCTATCTACACCTGTGTTGCGACGTCGGTCAATACGGTTTGACTGTCCATACGGATATCTAGCGCAATCGGGACGTTATTATTGACATTCACAAAATAACTTTCCAACACACAGCTCACTGTATATACGTATAGTAGCAATTGACTTTGACACGCCACGTAACGCCACCCCACGCAACTTCGTACACAGCCTACCTGTTGCTACCTGTGTTTGCTTCGGATTGTCTCTACCGATTCCCTTCTCTACACTTCATACAATAGGAATACGATCGATCGATCTCAGGCGACAACGAAACTCTTCGTCTACGCCATGCCACACCATGCCATGCCATGCCATGCCATGCGACTTCCACACAGTCTACTTGTTCCTACCCGTGTTTGCTTCCGCATTGTGACACAACGATGAAACTGTGAGCTAAAACATTCATAAAGTCTTCCTATCTAAACCTGTGTTGTGACGGTCGGTCGATACGGTCTATACGTCCGTCCATACGGCTCACTGTCTATACTTGATACATTTTGTTCAAACTGAATTGACGTCATCCTTCTACCTATCTACACCATGGTTTCGACAGTCGGTCAATACGGTTTGACTGTCCATACGGTCGTCGATACGGTTTGACTGTCCATATGGATATCGAGCTCATTCGAGAGTTTATGACTGACACTCATAAGTATTAATACTCTAGTCGATACGGTTATCTCTCCAGCCTCAACACTGTATACCTACAAAAACTGAAATCGCCGCTGGGGCCAACCAACCGATAGCCATCACACACGATGGCGCCACCGGTGATAACAACAATGAAAACAGCTTCCAAGAAGTTACGACAGGTGGCACCACAAGCGTGCCAAATGCAAAATGGCCACCAACTGAAATCGCCGCTGGGGCCAACCAATCGATAGCCATCACACACGATGGCGCCACCGGTGATTACAACAATGAAAACAGCTTCAAAGAAGTTACGACACGTGGCGCCACAAGCGCACCAAAATGCAAAATGGCCACCAACTGAAATCGCCGCTGGGGCCAACCAACCGATAGCCATCACACACGATGACGCCACCGGTGATAACAACAATGAAAACAGCTTCCAAGAAGTTACGACAGGTGGTGCCATAAGCACGCCAAATGCAAAAAGGCCGCCAATTGAAATCGCCGCTGGGGCCAACCAACCGATAGCCACCACACACGATGGCGCCACCAGTGATAACAACACAGTTATGAACGTTATTCCATCGCCAGAACTATGTTGCTTTACGTTACTTACGTCATTAAACGTTGGTGAAATGCTGAACGTATGTTGGACATCCGTTCGGCGTAAGTTCTCCCGACATTCCCATTATGCCGCATGGACGTTTCCACCAGCTTTAATGTGGGCCAACGTAGTGGAACGTAGTGAGCAACGTTTGACTAATGTCCGTTTAACGTCATTGACGTTCGCCAAACGTGTACAGAACGTACGGCGAACATAAACCCTTACGTTCGAGTTACGTTGAAACTTTTGAACAGGTTCAAAACCTTGATGCGCGCTGACGTAACATGACGTAGCGTGACGTCAGTCTAACGTCATTCTGACGTCATCATAACGTAACCCAACATACGTCAACGTAATGACGAAAAGTGACAAACGTCAGGCTCACGTTGGCTCATTACGTCGTAGTGTGACAGGGGTATTAGACTACAACTCTCAGAAGCTCTCAAGTAAGTTTCTTGTAAACAAAGGGCAAGAGGGTTGAGTTTGCAGCGCAGAAGAGATAACTCTTCAATGCTGCCCTTGAAACCTCTACAATTCCACTGAATTAGAGAACTACCTGTCACTGTCATTTTGGGGCAGTGAGAGGTGTTCTCCCCCTCCTCTTAGGTTTGGGGGAGAGGCCTAAGCCATCTAGTCGAGGCCTCAGCCATCTCTACTTCTTCCAGCGCCTCGTATCTGTTTTTTGTTAGGGACAGAGACCCTTTCGGGACTCTGTTCAAAAGAACTTTCGGTTTTCGTTTTATTAGGAATAGTTTCTTTACGTGGACTCGGACTCGGAATCCCTGGCGTTTGCGCCGACGTTGTTTTCTTTGTCGGCTCGGTCAAGTGATGGACTGGGGGTACAACCTTGGGCTTCTCCCCAGTCAACCACGTTAACTCGGTCTGGCAGTTGACTGACCTATTTGAAGGCTTCACTATCGCGGCATAGCTCCTGGTGATTGGTGAAGGTGTAATACCTTCAACCATCCTCCAAGCTGCCGGATAGCTCAGCCCATTCTGTTTTTACGTGTTGAATTGTTTTTTCTTTGATCCAAACAGGACAGTGTTTGGATGCGGCAATATGGTCACCCAGGCAATTGACACATTTTGCCTGGTCATGGCACTCAGTGCCATCGTGACCCTTCTAACCGCACCGGAAACATGTCATTTCGTTTCGTTACGACATGAATCCTTATCATGACCGAATTTCTGGCATCGGAAACAGCGGAACAAATCCACTGCAACACTGAGGTATCTGACTTTCAAATTCTTGGGGCGGAAACGGCGTATCAAACGTGAGGATGTACGTCCCTGTTTTTATGGACTTGTTATCCTTCTTAATCACTATCCGTCGAACGTTTAACACATCTTGGGTTTTGAGTTCCTGTGCGATTTCATCCTCATCATAATCGTCCAGATCTCTAGTACGGATCACTCCCTTACTAGAGTTGAGCATGTGATGAGAGGCTTTGATGGCGATGCCTGCTAGCGTGCTTGCACGTAGCAGATTGTTGGCATGAGCCTTCCTCGCACATTCCACAAGAATATGGCCAGACCACAGTTTTTTAACATCTTTGACCATGCCAGCAATCCCCATGATGCCTTTTTGTATGGCAAAAGGGGATAGCTTCGTAATGGGTTGGTCAGGTACACTAGATTCAATCATTATGAATCTAGGCCATTGGGTTTGAATTTCCGAATCGGAATCCGAGTCTGTTCTTCTTTTCTTTCCAGTTTGAGGGGGGGGGGGGGGTTTTAGTATCCATATCTAGTTATTTGGTGATTCGTTATCCTCGCTCCCCGCCCACCATGGAGCCCTAAAAAAGGGATGTGCAGAGCTGCGGTAACCGGCAGATGCACACCAGAGATACGAGGATAATATACTCTAATATGGCAGCAAAAGCACTAACCAATTGACCCTAGCCACCACCTTCTAGGAGTAGTGAAGAATGAAGAACTATCTATCTATCTATATATAGTATAGTTATACGAATCTTACCTGGGTATAGATGATGGATAACTGTTGTTTTGCCGAGGTAGAAGCCTCGGGTAGATGTGGGCTAGGGAGAAGGAAGCACGTGAGGTACCAGCAATTTTAACCTACTTATTCAGGATAAAAATGATTTTTCAATACAATGGATACTATGATTTTCCCGTAATGGTACACCAATGGGATAGACGTGGTAGGGCGTGGTGGGTGGGCCCTAGCCCACGTCTACCCGAGGCTTATACCTCGGGAAAACAACAGTTATCCATCATCTATACCCAGGTAAGATTCGTATAACTATACTATTTTACCTCGGTATACAGCCTCAGGCTAGCCTCAGGCTAGGGAGACCTTTACATAATTCATTTTTATCCTTAATATCATCCATTCTTATATAATATTTAACGTTTTTGTTCTCACCTATTCTTGCTAGTTGGCGAGCAGGCGCTTTGCAATGCCGGTAGGCTTTTCTAGTCGCTTGTTGTAATGTTTTGCAAACGACTTACCTGTCTTCCAGCCTGCATGCGCTAGTATTCTTTTCACAGAAATACCTAGCAACCGTGCCTTGGAGACCATGGCACCTCTAGTTGAGTGGGATGAGTATTTACCCGTATCCACTCCAGCCAATTTCAACACCGTAATTGTCCATCTGGCAAGGGTGTCTCATGAAATTGCCTTATGTGGCTTTATAAAGCTCACTAATAGTTGTTGTGATGCACGTAAATCCTTTGTCTTAGATATATAAGCCCGTATGGCTGACACAACACATAATTTCCGATCACTCGGAAAACAGTCTAAGTGAACCGTAGATAAAGGGTCACCTAACGTGTTCGATTCAAGCAATTGTGCTAAATCAAACGTAGCTTGTTTCTTGTCTATTTCTAATCCAGTTAAAGACAAAGCAACAATCGTCTGTCCTCTGTGTCCAGTTACTAATAATAACAGGACCGCGACCTTAAAACCTAATTGTTTTATATCTAACCACGAGTTGTGAGGCCAAGCCTGAAACAACTTAAATACTATAGACACATCCCAAACCGACATACTTTGGTTTTGGAGGATTCCTTTGATAAATTGAACGAAGTAGATAACAAAGAACATAATGTTTTCCAACTGTTTCGCCATCAATTCTCGGTAATATGATTGATAACGCACATCTTGCCGCATTGATCGACCCAAAGGATAGTCCCTCATCCTCTAGAGAACGAAGAAAACGAGCTACTTGTGAAATTGTTGGATTTGTTGGCTTAACTTTCATTAACAAACAATGTACACCCCATTTCTTTAAATAGGATGTGTACATTTTGACAGTTCCTGGCCTCCAGGCATCAGCTACTATCCTATTCTCAGTAATTTTGTCCAATCCAAATTGCTGCAGCTGGTTCCTTAGAAAAGGAATGCCAATAGGGGCGTCGTTGACACGTCGCCGTGAACCACTAGCGGTCCGTGGTGTGTCAGATTCCCGAGTTTTCTTGGGAATCGTATATGTTCTTTTGCCAGTTGTGAAACTGCTGGCAGCCAAGGTTGCGTGTCCCAATCGGGCACCACCAGTATAGCATGTGTCCTTTCCAAACCGATTTTCCTGACAACTCGGCTGATAATGCTAAACGGTGGGAAAATATAAAAATAATTATTTTCCCAGGTAATAGCAAATGCATCTACTTTCCAAGCCTCCGGTTCAGGATGCCAAGAAACATAACAAGGTAATTTGTTATTATTTCGTGATGCAAACAAGTCAACTTTAGGTGTACCCCATTTTTCACAAATGAAGTTAAACAAAGGTGTAGAGAGAGACCATTCTAAATGGTCATGGAAATTTCTACTTTTATGGTCTGCAAGTGTATTTTGTGACCCTGGAATATGCGCTACAGTCAGCCAGACTTGTTGAGCCTGTGCCCAGTTCCAAATCAGTTTAGATAACTGATTGCAAGACTTTGATTTGGTTCCACCCATGTTACGAATATATGCCATGGCAGTAGTATTATCAGTTAGTATTCTAACCTGTGATTTATTTATCTTTACTAAACTACGTAAGCCCAGATAAATAGCACGCAATTCTAGTGCATTAATATAGTCTGATTTTTCATCATCAAGCCATCTACCTCCTGTTGTGACCCCATCTCGATGAGCTCCCCAACCTTCTAACGAAGCATCAGTAGTAATTACTGTATTAGGTTCCGCCATGCGGATTGGATTTGGTGAACTTGCTATATGTTGCATCCACCATCCAATATCCTGTAACCCTTCTTGCGAAATAAACATCTTTCGCTCAAAATTGCCTTTAGTTCGTGTTAACGCTAAATTTTTATCTATTTCTAGCGACTTAATATGGGCCTTCCCATATAACACAGCAGGTGCATATGATGTCATTATCCCAATAAGGACTGCGACCTGTCTAATTTTAGGTTTTGGTAACTTAATAAGCTGGGTCGCTGTATTCATAAACTTAATTAGTTTTTGTTCTGTTATCGACACTGTAAGAGACTGTGTATCCAGAATAAACCCTAAACATTTGAGTTGTTTTGTTGGTTTAAACACTGACTTTTGTGGATGTACATAAAACCCCAATTTAGTAAGTAATGCACATAAATCCAAAACTGCATTCACACAATCAATTTGTGTTGATGCTATAATAAAGGAATCATCTATGTATGGAAACATTATATGACCCTTCCGCGCCATTACTGAGAAAACAGGTTTAAGCAGTTTAGTGAATAAACGAGGGGCACAAGCTAAGCCATTCGGCATGCAGGTAAACTCATAGAGTTGGTTATCCCAAAGAAACCGAAGAAATTTCCGGTATTTTTCCCTTATGGGAAGCGTATAATATGCATCTTGTAAATCAACACTAGCCATCCACGCATCTGGCGTAATCAGATCTCGTGCCGTATCTAGAGAGAACATTTTAAAATGTCGATATTCCACCATTTTATTAAGGATTGTTAAATCCAGGATCATTCGAACATCACCATTAGGCTTCGGTCTCGAGAAAATGTTTGAAATAAACTGTCCTGAACAGTGTGTCACTTTTTGTATAATTCCTTTCTCAAAGAATTTATGTACCTGTTTAGTTAGTGCGTCTCGTTCAACCGGTTGAATGTTATATGGAAAAGGTATTATACTTTGTACAGGAATTTGTGTAAAGGGAATGTGAACACCCCTAACTATTTCTAAAATTTCTTGGTCACTAGTAATTTTGTGCCACTCAGAAATATGATTACTAATATTACCAGCCACAAAGTTGCTTACAGTTTGTGTGTTTTTAGAGGCTGCAGGGACTTGTAAAGTTTGTGTTTGGACCTCTACTTGGACCCGCCCCTGGGGAAAGGTCTCGGCGAGTTGAACCCTCGGCCTATTGGCCGTGCGGTGTTGTCGGTCCAGCCTGAGCGAGCGCCCCGGCCCCGAAACCCTTGACCGAAGTTTGAACTCGGTCTGGTTCCCCTCTGGTGAACCGTCGTGGACGAAAATCCCCTCGTGACTTTTTGAAACGAGGAGCTTCCTGTTTCTTCTTACCATCCATGTTTTTGCCACTCTTGGCTGCAGTCTCTACCTCTTTATAGAGGTATTGTAGTTGACCGCCAAACATCTTGGTGTTATCTAAAGGTTTCCCTTTAATCGGCTCTGGAGCAAGATAGAGCGTAAACTCCTTCCCCTCATTATCGGTAACCTTCTTAGAGCGAGCCACTTCTTTGCCAGCATCTGTGCAAACTGACTTGAAGACATTTTCATATCTTCGATACGACAGGTAATTACCTGCCGCCGCTAACACTGCAATGCCTTTGTCCATTGTCTTAGCCAAAGACGAGAACTTATTTTCACTCTGCATCCTATTAGCCACAGGAACAATAGCTGTTAGGGTACCAAGCACCGCCTTATGCACTGTGTGCAACACACCCTCAAATCTCTTACGGTCCTCCGTCATATTGACATCTCGATCCATCTCCTTAATGATGGAGTTGGGAACACCTTTAATGCCTGTTAACTCATCTGATAACTTAGAAATAATCTCCGCCGGTTTAACGTGCGGAAATGGCCATTAATGTTCTCACGCATAAGCGTAGTGGTTTTCACACGCTTACCCTTGGCTTCTCCACTTTCTTAGCCACTTTGCCCCCAATGGCAGCATAGACACCTTCATATCGCGTGTCTGAGTCCGATTCCGTGGAAGTGGAATCCGTGGACGAGTCGGAAGAAGAAGAATCTTTCCTCTTCTTCTTCTTCTTCTTCTTCTTGGACTTGGTCTTGCGCTTTTTGCGAAGTCCAGTCTTCTCCCTCTCCTTGGTGAAATCATCACCAGAAGAAACGATATGTTTCTTCTTCTTCCTCCGTTTAGGAGAAGGAGGAGGAGCCCTAAGCTCCATCTCTGAGTCTGTCTCCGAGAAATCCTCCAAAGAAGACTCCTCTTGAACACTCGGCATTCGCCGTTTACGAGACACCGGTGGTTTGAGAGCCATTATATGACTCTCCATCGCCGCAAACCGCGTCTCCCAATTTTGAGCCGCGGCGCCGTCAGGCACTATGTCCTCCTCGGAGAGAATATGCGCCCCGGGCTGTGTCGAAGGCCCTGCCGACAACACGGGTGAGGAGTCGTACTCCTCGTCCCCTCCACTCGGAACACGCCCCTCGGCTGCTGCTGCACCGCGCTTACTCCGCTTCGTGGCCATCGGGAGCTGAAACAAAGATTTTTGGTCAGTCCCGGTATATATATATGTCACAATATGGTTGTTTCAAACTCATTTGGACATCTATTGGTGTTAGAGAACGTGTTTATACCGTTATAACACAGGCGTAATAAGCTAAATTTGTGCGTGGGTTGTGGGTCAAGCCCAAACCTTACGCGGGGTCGGGACCAGTGTATCGGCCCGCCCATCCATCTGTTCCGCACACTTCTCCCACCTGTGACTACAACGTCAACAAGTTGGAGAAAATGCTACGAAACTCGGAGAAACGCCTGAAAAAGTTTGTGGGGAGTCTATAAAAGAAACCCAGGAGCATCTCCAACATTACTCTCTATTAGAGTACGAGAGAATTTCCACAGGAGACGAGGCAGAGCCCCACATCTCTACCCATAATCACACGGTGACTCGGGTGTTGACAGAACCGCTAATGACCGGTTTCAATCCTTCGAGAAGGAATTCTATCCTTGGTTCTTTATAACCAAATAACTCGTCCAAAATGGACCAAAGAAAGTCTAAACTTTCCATAATGATGCTCTAATGCATCATAATTAAGCTAACCACAGTTTTTATTATACTTACTGCGTATTTGCTTGTATGTAGACTAAATTTGCCGGAGCAACCCAACGACACGTTATCCAGTCGTGAGTTGTATATGCTAATTGCTGGTACCTCACGTGCTTCCTTCTCCCTAGCCTGAGGCTGTATACCGAGGTAAAATATATATATATATATATATGAATAAATACAATATGGTTGAAAATAAATACATTCTTCATATCACGACTCCTAGGGCTTGGCATGACCAGCCGATTGATTGGACCGGGCCAGTCCAACCCATCATCTAGGTGAAGTCTGGGCCAAAGTGCAGTGTTGGTCCACAAGGAGCCTTGGCCACTTGCAGTCCTCATGCACCAGGATCCCTTTCTCCGACACGAGCTGTGACTCACGGCAAACGAGTCACCCCATTTGTCACCTTTTACCATCTGTGGCAGTGCGCACTCATGGCAGCTTTTATAGTGCTGCCCCACTGGGACACCAGGCCGCCAGCACCATGACCTGATATCCCACTGTCACATTATCCTGACACTGATCCAACCAGTCCTTGCCCTATCGTAATAATGCCGAGCACCAGGCTAGGAAGCGACAGTATACATTTTTAAGTCATTGGTTTGACTCGACCAGGATTCAAACCCACAAACTCATGGGTTCGGATCTCCTGATCTCCCAAAACAGGAGACGGACGCTCTACTCATTCGGCCACCCCACCTGGTTCCTTAGGGCCGTAATCGATTAATCAACTCGGGTCACCCGAGCCACTTTTTGGCGCATGCGCACATCCTACAGACTCGGGTCGAATAATCGAATACGCTTCTCATTGCTCGGGGTGAAAAAAAATGGTGGCTTAATCCAAAACCTCTTTTTATACTTTATGATGGCATAGTTTAGTTATATTTCCATTTCATTAATCTAGGTTATTACCAAATAAACCCATGTATGACTGGTACTGGTATCTGTTATCCTGCAGGACGGTACCAGCGCAAATGTGACGTCATCGCTCCTAGCCACCCCCAGCCAAGAGGTGGGTTACTGGGGTTGGGTCATTTTGCACATGGCATGTGTATTTGTTGACTCCACTTGCAGTGTTCGATTTGAAATTCTGACGACTAGGGTGACCCGAGTCACCGGGCTCGTGTTAATCGATTACGGCCGTCATGTGCGCGCCCTCCTTAGGGGTGTAATCAATTAATCAACTCGGATCACCCAAGCCCCTTTTTCGCACATGCGCACATCCTACAGACTCGGGTCGAATAATCGAATACGCTTCTCCACGCTTGAGGTGAAAAAAATGGTGGTTTAATCCAAAACTATATTTTTGTTAAATAACCAATATAATTACAGCAAAATAGGATTTAAAGTATTTTATGATTGCATAGTTTAGTTATATTTCCATTTCATTAAACTAGGTTATTACCAAAAAAAATGACTGGTACTGGTTGCTGTTATCCTGCAGGATGGTACCAGCGCAAATGTCAGGTCATGGCTCCTAGCCACCCCCAACCAAGAGGTGGGTTACTGTGGTCGGATCGTTTTGCACATGGAACGTGTATGTCAACTCCACTTGCGGTGTTCGATTTGAAATTCTAGCAATTAGGATGACCCGGGTCGTGTTAATCGATTATGGCCTATATGTTGCGTGTTTATGTTTACTTCATAGATTTCCTGCCGATGCACACTAACTGGTTGGCGGAAAAAAAAATTAAGCACAGCTGATATTGCTATAGTAGGCAGGTTCTGTGACAATTACTTATTTATATATTATTTATTCACAATGCTTTGGATGCATTGAACATTACACATAGCTAGACGGGATGGCCGAATGAGTTAGAGCATCCATCTCCCGTGCTGGTAGATCGTGGATTCGAACCCTGGTCGAGTCAAACAAATGACTTAAAAATTGATACTTGTCGCTTCCTAGCTTGGCATTATTAGGATAGGGCAAGGAGCAGTGGAATGAGGAAGACCAATCGTCCACAATTTTTTTCTTGAAGATTTATACTGCCTATCATGGATAAGTCTGAATAGACTTGTTTTCACCATTAGACAGTTTGTCGATAGAAAGCCCGAGCCGACACTTTTACCGACCCAACGGATCTTTACACACCACATAGACATGGCCTTTAATACATTGCAGTGGAAATCCAAATTAAACCACAGACCTTCAGATTATGAGTCCGACCTCGAAGAGCATCCGACATGCTAACCACTCTGCCACAGAGAACACAATTGAAATTTCCCCTGCTTAAACAACTAGTGTACTGGGTACCAAAAAAACACACCGCACGTTCCTAAATTGTATGCGTGAACTACATGTGCTGGAAACAAAATAAATGTAAATGCAAAACTCTTCCTTTTGCGTTATTTTCAACCAACTCGAACCATTTATCATAAACATAAATTCCCTTTATGCAAGATAACAATGTGATGAATATACTTAATGCACTTTACTTACTTTAGGCTGCTTAGCATTAGTCCCACTCCTCCCAAGCATTTGGTCTGCTAAAACAAACCTACAAAAAAGATTTCTACAGTCGCATATGGTCCTGTTATTTTTAACTGACACAGGGGCGTAATCGATTAATCAGTTTGTTTGTTTATTGTTGTTTTACGTCCTAGCATCATCTATGGTCATATCAGGATGGGTACCGACCTGTGACAGTGCACACTCATGGCAACTTCTTAGTGCTGCCCCACTGGGATACCAGGCTTCCAGCACCATGACCTGATATCCCACTTAGTCACATTATCCTGACACTAAGCCAACCAGTCCTTGCCCTATCCTAATAATGCTGAGCACCTGGCTAGGAAGCAACAAGTATCAACACGGGAGACAGACGCTCTAACTCATTCAGCCATCCCGTCTGGTTTGATTAATCAACTCGGGTCACCCGAGCCACTTTTTGGCGCATGCGCACATCCCAGACTCAGGTTGAATAAAGGAATATGCTTCTCCACGCTCGAGGTGGAAAAAATGGTGGCTTAATCGAAAACTTTAAAAAAAATTTAAATAACCGTTATGACTACAGCAAAATAGGATTTAAAGTATTTTATGATTGTATAGGTCAGTTATATTTCCATTTCATTAGTCTGGGTTATTACCAAAAAAAAACATGTAGGACTGGTACTGGTAGCTGTTATCCAGGACGGTACCAGCCGAATGTGACGTCATCGTTCCTAGCCACCCCCCGCCAAGACGTGGGTTCCCAGCCAAGATGCCAGGTGGGCCCTACATGGGTTGCCAATGGGCGAGCTGGGCAGGGGCTCCAGGTGGGCTCTGAAGTGGGCATGAGATGGGCCCCACATGGGATAGATTTCCAGCTTTAACAAAATAAAAAATCACTCGAGGTGTTCAAGTTGAAATTCTAGCAACTCGGGTGACCAAAGTGGCCCGTGTCGTGTTAATTGAATAAGGCCCGGGGGCGGGTGTACATGGTGGTCAGAGTGCGGTACACTGTCAAGATATACAGAAAGTCATGTAAAATATTCGCTAGAACAATTCCATTGTAATCTCCATTAGACACAAATATATGGCAAGGTACCGAGTTTGGTTATGAAGCACGTGGCTATAGGTGTGAAGTGGGTTTAAAGTATATGGTTTATAGTGAAGAAGAGGGTTTGGAGGGGCATCACCCCAATTTCCCGTGTGTAAGTTGAAGCTGTGACCCATCATGTTTATATGCTGTTACAGTTTCAATCCTCCTAAGGGACCGACATGAACTCGGATACCCGTATTGGGTATTCCATATAAATCGTTATTTATATGAAACACACGAATACGGACGTTAAGTAGGTTTTATCAACATTTATTAAAATACAAAGCATTTTTATTCACAATAAATCCTAACAAAAGATGTTCCTTCACTTAACAGCTTTACCACTTACCCCGACAAACGAAAACAACTTGAATTAATTTAAGATAAAAAATATACAAGTTTCCACCTAGAATGCAGTGAAAACTAAGTACATGGACGGTATACAGATTTAAAGTGCACTGATTATAGCTGTCGGTATAGACCTGGTAATGTAGCATATACCCCCACTTGTTAAGTCTATGAGAGTCAAGATCAAAGATTCTACTATTGAACATGGGGAAGAGTTCGCAGTAGACTTCATTCTATATATCACAGTTTTAGAAGTTTCCTAGGAGGGCCATCTAGTTGATCCCATATCTATGCTTTTAAGATTTTTTTAATACACTACTATTGAGGGGAAAAACATGACATTTTATAATAAAACTAACAAAAAGGTATAATAAACCCAACAATTGTAAAACAATGGAAAATGGACTGGACAATTAACAGCCAGGGAAGTGGAAATAGGCTAACTTAGACAATTCCTTTGTAGTACTAAAATAAAAAACAAACACAAGAAAATTCACCCATTACTTGATTCTCATAGAAAACCGCATCATCTCGGTTGAAAATATTCGTCTTGTGCTGAGTCTTGGTGCCATATGGTACAAGAATAGTTCTATGTACCCTGAAATAAAACTGGCAGCTGACGTGGAATATATATCTGATCAGGTGTGAGACTGATTATTAATGTGCTATTATCATTTACTTAAATAAAAATACACACAATACAATAACACCAATTTCTAGAGGCACGAGCGTCAAACATTCCAAAGTACAAGCCGCCTCACTCGTTTATAATTCTTCTCAGGAGAGTAATTTGTCTGCACGACCTCACAAGGAGTTGTCGTCTAATCAAATACGATGTCCCAAATCACCTGTGACTACGGAATGCTCTGACGAAGTCCTCTCAGACAGCAATTGCATTCAATATTGCCAAATATCAAATTGCAAGAGAAGCAAAAGGATGCCTTTGAAAATACCATTCATGCACATTTTATTTTAACCAAAGGTTTAGAATAATGTGGTACTTACTGCCCTAATTAATGAGCGTGGAGTGCAATTGAACCCTCCTTGAAGGTACCGAGCGAACCCGGGTCAGTTACTCACATATAATAGCTGCTTCCTTTGGAATGTTTCAAGAACCTTATGTTTCTTGATCGACTATTCAATAGAAATATCTGATATCACACTTGTGGAAAAGACTGTCAGAATGGACTTAAAGAATGTACTAGTTGTTTCTGTGTGGGGTGATCACCTACACCTCTAAGTAAAGGAACGGTATGCCTTTATATATGAACTGTTGTCGGTTGTTGTAAGCTTAACACAAAAAGTAACTGGTGGCCGTGCACTATGGCGATAGAACACTTAAAGAAACCCTGGGGTGGAGGATGCTTAGACAGTTTGCAACTTGACAAACCATCACACGAACCTACACAACACCTATGACTACACTCCGGTGGACCCATGCTCTTACGTAAGAAGTACTTTCATGGGCATGATTTTGACGTGCCTGGGCCTGTCCCTCAAGTCGGCTATTGAGACCGACATGCACCGGCAACCAGCCATGTACCGCGTGAGGTGAACACCAGGACGCCCGGTGCTGGTGACGGCGCGGTGTACCGCGCGAGTATTACGAGGACATGGGTGCTCGCCTCCTGGTCACGTGGTCATGCCCATCCTCTCCGAACCAGCTTCTAACACGCCATCCCAAGCAACACCAGAATGGGGACAGCTGACAGCACTTCTCCGCCACAAGAGGACAATATTTAAATAGAATAAGGACGGAATTACGCATTTAATGTACATCTAGATACATAGTAATACCATAATTAATCTCCCGTTTCATGCCTCACATCACAATATTTCCTCGTAACCCTGACGGCAATCTTAAGCGATATCATAAATATTATAATTTATACTGGCGAAATTCTAATATGGTTACGGTTCTGACCATGAATACCCGCAGAATTCTCTAGTAATTCAGAGCACTGTTTCAAGAGGTAACACTGTGCTTATACTTGAAACCACCATGCATTAGGTGCACGTCAAAGCTTGCGTGCATGTGATATTACTGGTTTAAAAACAACACCATGTCGTGAACTTGATATGTACGAGAATAACAAACTATATATGCAGAGGTCTATACAATTAAATGAGAATATATGTATGTTAATCAGCAAGACTCTAAATGTATGTATTTATATATATATATATATATATCATTTTAAAAAGTGATGGTATTTGTAATGGGTCTAAATACTTAATTACACCTTTTTAATTCATTTATAAATTAATTGAATTGAATGAAAACTATATACACACATCTCGCCTGTTATAATATCACATATCAGGTTTGCCTACAGTTACTGACGTCCCTCGCCAAGTAGGAACCTACACAAACACCACCACTGTCCCACGTCAACCACTTCTGGTATCCAGCTATGTCCCACATGAGGAGCAGCCCAGTCCTAGCGTCTCAACCATTTCTGGTATCCAGCTATGTCCCACACCAGGAGTAGCCCAGTCCTAGCGTCTCAACCATTTCTGGTATCCAGCTATGTCCCACACCAGGAGTAGCCCAGTCCTAGCGTCTCAACCATTTCTGGTATCCAGCTATGTCCCACACCAGGAGTAGCCCAGTCCTAGCATCTCAACCATTTCTGGTATCCAGCTATGTCCCACATGAGGAGCAGCCCAGTCCTAGCGTCTCAACCATTTCTGGTATCCAGCTATGTCCCACACCAGGAGTAGCCCAGTCCTAGCGTCTCAACCATTTCTGGTATCCAGCTATGTCCCACACGAGTTGCAGCCCAGTCCTAGCGTCTCAACCACTTCTGGTATCCAGCTATGTCCCACACCAGGAGTAGCCCAGTCCTAGCGTCTCTACCATTTCTGGTATCCAGCTATATCCCACACCAGGAGTAGCCCAGTCCTAGCGTCTCAACTATTTCTGGTATCCAGCTATATCCCACACCAGGAGTAGCCCATTCCTAGCACCTCAACTACACCAGGAGCATTTATCGAATTAGAAATCTATAACTATAATTATTTTGTGTGATTTCAATTGAGAAATGGCCAGTCTATAACAGTAAAATCAAAATTGGACAATTACGAGATACGCAAAGTAAAGTATGAAACCATAGACCTTGTTCACGTGAGGAAAAATATGGCGTCTCGCCTTTGTTCATTTGTTTACAATGCAATGACACGAAGCAAAGTGTATGAATGAATGTAACCACGTAGATAGCAGTAGGGAAATAGATAGCTATATGTACTGGAACTAACCAAAAACACTAAGATGTTATTCATTGTAATAACATAGTTTTACCAACTTCACTCCAAAGACCGCTTACACTCTAGTGGCTCCACCTAGCGGGACAGCTTTGAAAACCATGAAGAAAGCACCAAACGTTGAGAGTGACACCAATGTTAGACGCCATGTAGAACGGCGCTGCGATCAGTACCTAAAGTCTGGTCAAGGTGCTGGTGCCGTTCTCAGGCTGCTTCGTGAGTTCTGTTTCCGGAACCACGTGAACATAGTCAGTGGTGGGAGCTTCCTCAGTTTCCCACGTGACCCTGTTCCGTATGGAACAGCCAGTGCTTCAGTTAAGACGCACTAGGGAGACCAAGACCCCAGTGATACCGGAATGTTGACAGCTGACAGTCCAACCTTCCTGAACCCATTTTGATCCCCAGATGGTGCATGCTGTAAGCAGCACCTGGGCCGCGTTCAGTGTCTGTCTCCGAGATGTCTCCGCGTTTTTGGCTCATTTCCGTTCAGGGTGCATCTCCGAGGCGCCTACGTGACATCTCCCTTTTCAGATAGGAGACAAAAAGCGCCTTGAAAATGGCCGCCATATTCAGTCGGTTCAGCCAATCACAGCACAGCCTTTCCATTGCAAATGGCCGCCGCCTATGGGGGCGGCCATTTTGGAGGCGAACAACTGCTTTTGCAATTCAGACTAGCGTGACGTCTGAGGCATCGCGGAGACGTCTTGGAGACGTACCCTGAACGCGGCCCAGGTGTACATTTACTGGTGGCTCCCATACCGGCCAGCAACCATCAGCGGGTCACCCAAACACCAGGACTTTACACCCACGTACAGCACACAGCCGGGACACTGCCAAGTGCTGCACACAAACTGCCCAGTCTCGAACATGAGGTACACAAGAAGGCGGCCCCGAAGGTTACAGTTCTGTACCTTACTTTTGCTGTTTCTTTTATTTTTTATTTGCTGAAAATTTATGCAGCTCATGTGAATGAGTGAGCAGTGCTCTCTATGGGAAGTAGGACCCGGCCATGAAGACACTCAGCTTTCATCTCATCATGGTCATGTAGAGACGAGGTCCATTGGCCAACTAGGGTAAGACGTGGCACTCAGAGGCGTGGCATATCTAGGATTAGGTGACATGGATTCTACGCAAAATACACGGCTTCACCGCAACAACCCCAAACATGTATGGCACGAGATTGACGTAGGAACATAAAAAACTAACTATACCTTTCACTTTTGTTTATAATCCAGCACAAAATATAAGGGAGAAATTACTTCAGAACTATGCTATACTACTAATAGTAACTATGGTGACAATTGATAGAATGTACACTAGGCTTAGGACCACAGTGCGATCAGGACCTAGACGTGGTGCTGAGCATCTTCTCTATCTTCTCGTCGTTGCGGAGGATGTTGGACTTGACGGCGGCGATCAGATCCAGTTGATCTCCGATCGCAGAGTCGATATTCAGCAGCTGAGTCTTCAGAGGCTCGATAGATGACTCCGTGATACTAAAAAATATCAACGCATATATTACTTTCACTAGCTGCCTGTCAGGCCAAGACAATTTTAACGATTGATTGATTGATTGGTGGTTGCTTTACGCCGTGTCGGAAGCATAGGCCATATTCACAGCGAGAAATGTTCGTTTTTTTGTTCAAACCATCGCTTTTACATGTAAAAGCAGACAATCAATTATGTGCCAATAGACACTCATTAAATTAGAAATATCACAATCATATATTTGTGGTCAAGGGAAACAAATTCTTATTAATAATCGATAGAATCTATTTAGTAAACTATATGAGATGGTACAGTCCAGATGCCCTCAAAAAGGCTAAAATGTTTTCCTGTTTTACCTTAGTAAAAAGGTCATGTATATTGTCTGCAGTGTAGAACTGTTGGCACAGGGCCAAAAAATCAACGCAACTTAGTAAAATGTGTTTGAGTGTCAGCGGGGACTGACACCCAATACATTCACGGGGAGGTTCCCCCTTGAGCAGAAAAGCATGTGTAAGCCACTAGTGGCCAATACGGCAGCGGCTAAGGACCACTTGGTCCCGCCGACCTCCCGCATGAGTCTGTGGTGGCTTTCCCACAGATGGTTCAATTTCTTTAAGTTTATTAATGTTTTCATCCCACTCATGTTGCCATTTGGATTTTATGTGGCTGGCTATTAGTGGTTTCAGATCAGAGTGAGGGATCAGACACGGTTCAAGATCACAGTTCAGGGCCTTCTTCGCAGCCCGATCAGTTCGTTCGTTTCCTTGTATGCCTGCATGGCCAGGCACCCAGCACAGGTGGATGTCATACCCATCCGTTGTCAGTTGGTTCATTTTATAAATGACCATTGCTAGAATAGGGTGATTCGTTTTCAGTCCAGCAACAGCCAGGAGGCAAGAGAACGAATCACTGTATATAACATAGTGTGGTTGGATACCTCGATACACTCCAACGCGAGAAGGAGTGCTCGGGATTCTGCAGTGAAAATCGAGCTCTGATCGGGCAAACATACGCCAAATTTTTTCCGTCGGCCTGCCACAGCAGCTACCCGGCTTTGGTCTTTCGAACCATCAGTGTATATGGAGAGGTGGTCTGCAAACTGGCCTTGAATCTCTGCATGCAGTGCTTGGTACTCGAGTGGATGTGTCCCAGACTTCCTCAGTTCCGTGAGTCGGAGGATAACCGATGGCTTTCTCAACGACCACGGGGGATGTTCTGGGACTTTGGCATCCTCCAACACATCCAAATCCACACCCAAGGCCTCCAAATGAGGTTTCATTCGGAGCCTCAGTGCCCGGATGTAATTCGGCCTGGCTTCATACCTGGATTCGTCATGTTGCTCGAATAGACAATTGTGTGCAGGCTTCAATGCATTAGTTTTTATCTTGACTACATATTGCATGGCCAGTTTGATTCTCCTGTTCTTAAGTGATGGTTCATTGGCGAGGTGCGGAAGGCCCCAAGGGCCAGGCGCAGTCCCTGGTGGTGGATCGTGTCTAACAGCCCAATATCTGATTTCCTTGCGGAACCGTATACTCTGCTGCCGTAATCCACTCGTGACCGAACCAAGGTTCTGTACACGGAGAGCAGAACATCTCTGTCCGCTCCCCACTCTGAGCTGGACAGCACCCTCAGAATATCTAGCGTTTTCAGGCATCTTGTTTTCAGGTACTTTATTTGTGGCACAAACGACAGTTTTGTGTCGAGAATGAGGCCCAGAAATTTGGTTTTCTCAACGGCTTTAATGGGATCCCCATCCAGGGTCAGCTCCGGTTCCGCATGCATTCTACGCAGCAGGCAGAAGTGCATGCAGACTGTTTTGGTCTTGGAAAATTTGAAACCGTTCAGAACTGACCATCGATGGATCCCATTTATGCTTGGTTGTAGCTGTCTCTCTATGACATTCATGTTAGCACTGCTGTAACATAAAACAAAGTCGTCCACGAAAAGACTACAGGAGACAATTTTAACAACCACCCTACCAAAACAAAAACTATTCACTAATAAAAGTACTAAAAGAAGTTTTGGCTCAAAACATGAATGATCGCCAAGGCAAGGATGAATTGCACTACATCCTTAGTTCCTGGCTAAAAACTGTATTCACTGCTTACTAGACCATTATATATTATAATCGCTGCAATTACAACTTCGATGCACCGTAATAGTATTAATTGCTTTTCTCATTCCAGTTTCCATATCAAATGCGGCTGTCCATTTGAAAAGAAGACCCCCCCCCCCCCAAAAAGCCGTAATATAGCGCAAGTTTTTGGGTTGAGGCTTCTATCCACCAGCCGACACTGAGCAGGTACTGACTTACACAAAGCCTTACAGGCCCATAGCAGTTCCTTCACACCAGCCCCGTGAGTAGGGCCGTCTTAGTGGGGCTTCTCGTCCAAGCACACCGGCCATGAAATTGTGACAGTACGTATGATGGTGGCTTTAGTGCTTTCCCGCTGAGATACCGTGTTGCCAGCACCATGAACTGATATCGTACTCAGGCACATTATCCTAACAGAGTGAATAGAGCAACAGTAGAGGAAGAAGGTAAGAAGACAAAAGGCGACTTACTGCTGCTCGCGCTGCAGCGAGACTACGTTCTCCTTGTTCTCCTGCACCCAGACCTCAAGCTCCTTCTGCATGCTGTCCAAGTCCTCCTGCACGAAGTCCATGATCTTACCCAGGGGGTTTGCAGACCGCGTCAGCAGCTGGATGGCTGCTCGCAGCTTGTCGATCTCCTTCTGCACCATCTCGCGTTCCTTGCGCTTAGTGATATCTGTCATCTGAGACCGCTCCTAGGGAAGCAACATAGAGACACTACAGCTGTTGGTGGTGTCTCACTGGTCCACTAAAGAAGCTGGGTGAGGGATAAGGGCAGACAAACATACACAAGTACGGCCAGTACAACATTGCAAACTGCTTATACGGTCATCAAAATTTCAGTAACGTTAAGCTTGATCAGTACTTGAGTGGTGACTACCTACGAATGCGAGGTGCTACATCCTGATACAGGCTTGTTTACCCAGTCAATAGCTGACACATAAAAGAACCATTTCTAGAAATGGCAATAATGAGATCAGTAGGGCGGTTTGACTGTTGGTACTAGGGAAAACAATGTTTATAAATGACAATAGCACGGAATGACGTGCAGTTACTTCTACAAATCACCGCCACTGCTCAGAACTGGTCGACAGGGCAAGACCAGGTGAAAGGGCCAACATGCCTGAACTTAATGTGTCCTACTGCTTAGGGGGGTAATTCAATTGCTGTACCCACATTTAGTTAGGTATCAAATTTGTTGTGAGCAATAACAGCTACACAGCACCAGTCAAAGAACTTCTAGAAAGGATAGCCATACGCACTATTTCTGTCTTCTTGGCCGCCTTTCCATGTGCTTGACTGCTTCCTTCTAATTCTTTCTTTGACTCCAAGATCTTCTTCACAAGACCGCCTGTAAAATACATCCAAACAGCAACTGTATGCACAAAATACGGTTCGGCTCTCTTGGTACGAACACATAACAACCAAATTATATGGCCCAACCAGCCATTTACTATTAAACAGATACTGGCATCGCCTAACTTAGTCTTTAGACATATGGACAACGCAGTGGCACCCAATTGTAAAATTCTCCGATTAAGTATGTAGTGGGTATCGATATGTCTGAACGGGAAACAGTACTCCCTTTATAATTCTCGCACCGGGGGAGAGAATAGGTGCACCTTTAATCAGGATTCCTCCCCCTTATCTCGCCCAGCCACACGGTCACCACATGATATGTATGTTTGTTTGTTGTTTTACGTCTTAGCAACATATGTGGTAATCCCACGATAGCTGGGTAGTGGCCAGGGCTGGGTGGGATGGGGGTGGGTCATGAAGGCAGCCAATGAGGAGCTATGTTAGGGAGAGATCATGCGGGATAGGAATGACTGGTGTGCATGGGTGTAATAGCCAATAAGGAGGCCGGTATCATACACACTTGTATGTATCTAAAAACCTTATATAACTGAATAAAACTAAGTATTCAGTCTTCTGCTGGCTGGTGCTGAACTCGGATCGTGTGTTGTGTCCATCATGGGTCAAGCTCTAAGGAAGGCTCCATAGAAAGAGGGAATAGGAGTTATGAACCGTACGCACTAAGGAGGATATCAGGGCAGTATAGCCCTGTTAGGCAGTACAGCTAATGACATGGGAGGCCATAATGCAAAGAGCCATAACTCCGTATGCCACCTAGCGGGATCGGCCATCAATAACTTTCGAAACACCATGTAAATGTGGAGGCTCGCAAACATAGGATTTCATACTGCCGACCATGTAACTCGAGCAATCCAGTTAGGCAGGATGCAGGGGGGGCTAGAGGAAAGTGGGACGAGGGACATGGCGGGCACAGCGGCGAGAGGACGGCACTAGCAAAGACGGAGTGGTGGGAGCTCGGCGAGGAAGGAGACGACTAAGGTTGGTGAAAAAACAGGGACAAGTTCTATTGATGCATAATTGAAATTGTACCAATCGGCCAAAACAGACACAATTATGCCGTCCCAACGCTCCTACCAGACGCAACTTAAGCAGGAGTTTGAGGACTGGTACGACCGATCGGCAGATACGGGGGTGGGGGGATCGATCAGACCAAAGATGAGGCCAGTGATTCGGTTCTGCGCATCCAAGATCGAGGTGGTAGTAATTGAAGACACGGAGAGGAGAGATGCCAGAGAGACCCTGGACGCAAGGAGGGAGGAGAGGGAAGAATCGGCCACAGCGCAGAGGGCCAGGGCGGACCGGACGAAGATCCTCCGAGATTATGAGAGCCAATGACGGTAATTAACGGCACGGATGCGGGAGCCCTCCGCGAATGGCTGAGACAGATCGGCCGCTCGGGGGACCTTGCAGACGCCACCAGGGAGGAGATCATTGGGTTCTCCCTGGGCTTTGCAGGCGGTATGCTGCAAGACATCATCTACGGTGTCTTCAGAGAAGACAGGCAGGGACACTGGAGTGCGGTGGAGAAGGCGGTCAACGAGGCACTCCTGTCTCAAGATGAATGTGACCACCTGCAGAATGTCGTGAGCAAGATGAGGCAGCAAGATGAGGCAGGAGTGGGGGGAAATGGAAGCAGCTTATTGCCAATGTTTCCGACTGGCGGTAGAGAGGGAGTGGGACACCAGGGAGGCCAAACCGGGGTCGGACTCGGCGGGGATCCTGCTAGGTTTGTTCACGGACTCATTGAGAAATGAGGGTGTGATCACCGCGGTGGACTTCCGACGGCCTGCAACCCTCGAGGAGGCCTTCGAGACAGCCATTGCCCAGGGCCGCACCTGGAGGAGGGGAGAGAGGAAGGCATTAGAGAGGGAGGAAAAGGTGCAGGCGGTACTCTGGGAGAACACGCCCAAATCAAGCAACCCTCCTCAGAACCCCAACCCCCGGACCGCAGCGAATGGAAGGAGCCTGTCAGAGAACGACAAGAAAACCCTACAGGGAGAGGTAAAGGCCCTGCGGAAAATGGTGGAGCGTCTGATGTCCCCACCAGGGAAACCTGGAGAGGCGGCGCCGTGCGACCCCAGGCCGCAGCTACAGGCGTCAGCAACACACAGAAAAGAACCTGGTAGGGAGGTCAACAGACACGAGGGCAGGCCACCCCTTAGGTGCTGGACATGTGGCGGTCCCCATATCCAACAGTTCTGTCGAAACACGGGACAGTGGGGGATGCAACAGACCCAGGCGCCACAGTGGCAGAAGAACGGCCAGGTGATGAACGGCCAGTACAGCCCGCTGTCGGGAAACTAGAAGCTGCGACCGACCACCGCCCAAAGGTGCGTGTCGCGATTAATGGCGCAAGACTGGACTGCACTGGTGGATACGAGGGCGGCGCGTTCAATGATAAGAACCGCTAGTTGGCAGCGGCCGGTAGAATTAGTGTCAGTGAGTGAGAGGTTGGAAGTAGGAATGGGATTGCGCTCACTGTCCGGTCACTTATTGATAACAAAAGGAATAGCAGAGGTTAATATATATAACGTCAGAATTAATTGTTACGTAGTAGAAGATCTACAGCATGATATGTTATTAGGGACCGATGCGTTATTACTATGTGGTGCCACCTTACTATATAAGAGACAGCAGGTGGTGCTGTGTAAAATCACGCATGAATGGGGATCATGGGAGATGAACGTGATACTAGAAGACATCTCCGACAGGGACATGTGGAGAAGGGCATACCCAGAGCTGTTTCCATCTGCAGACGGGCCACTGAAAGCCACGAATGTAGTGAAGATGCATATTGATACCGGGTCGGCTCACCCCATCAATCAGCGCCCCTACCACATGCCGCTGGCAAAACATGCCATGATGGAGAACGAACTACACGGTATGCTAGACCAGGTCATTATCGAGCCTAGCTGTAGCCCATGGGCATCACCAGTGACAATGGTGCCTAATGAGGATCTGCGGGGACTATCGCAAACTGAATGTGGTAACCCGCAAAGACACCTACCCAATGCCGAGAATACAGGATATCTTTGACCAGTTGGGTGGCGCAAAGGTGTTCACAAAAACTGGACCTAAAATCGGGATACTGGCAAGTCCGGGTGGGAGAGTCTAGTCGGGCAAAAACCCCGATTAGCACGTACGTGGGACTGTTCCAGTTCACACGGATGCAGTTTGGTCTGTGTAATGCACTGGCGGTGTTCCAGCACATGATGAATGCAATATTTGCGGCGCAGCTGGGGAAATATTGTCTAATTTACTTGTACGATATAGTGATATACTCCCCGGATGAGACCTCACATCGTGTCCACATGGGCA
Organism: Branchipolynoe longqiensis; assembly: GCA_030323885.1. Lineage (NCBI taxonomy): Eukaryota > Metazoa > Annelida > Polychaeta > Phyllodocida > Polynoidae > Branchipolynoe > Branchipolynoe longqiensis. The sequence continues at coordinate 18,084,451 of CM059199.1, read as the reverse complement.
AAGTATTGAGGGTGTTGAAGGTCATTAAGCCATCAAAATGTGAATTTGCGGCAACGGAGGTGAAGTTGTTGGGTTTCGTAGTGGGTAAGGACGGCCTAAAAGCTGACCCGGAGAAAGTCGCGGCCATCCGGTAAAATGGCAGCCCCTACTACGAAACAAGAGGTTTGACGTCTCCTGGGCTCCGCAAACTACTACCGGCAGTTGATGCCTATCTACGCAGAGATAGTCGCACCCATAATGGCCCTGACGGGTAAGCATGTAAAGTTCATGTGGACGGAAACGTGTAAAAGGGCTTGGGACGAGTTGAAGGAACTATTACTTAACTGTGTAGTACTTCAGTTTCCCGACCCGTCTAAACCCTACAAACTGTACACAGATGCTTCTGATTACAGTATGGGCGTGATACTGGTGCAAGAAGATAATAATGGTGTCGCCAGACCCGTGCACTTCATCAGTGGTAGATTCACTGCTGCACAGCTGAATTACCCAACTGTGGAGAAGGAGACATATGCCTTGATCTACGCACTGGTCAAATTGCGCCGCTATCTCTATGGCCCGGATGTAAAAATCTACACCGACCATGCGCCACTGCGTTGTCTCTTCACGGAGATCAAGAACACGTGGATACAGAGGTGGGCTGTGCTACTGGTGGAATATGCAGCACCGATTCTGTATATGAAGGGGGAAGACAATACATGGGCAGACATGTTGTCGCGACCGAGACCAACCGCGGAAGCCACTGAGCCGGAAGAAATGGCCACGGTCGATATTTGCGTGTCGGAAGAGGAGATACCGTTTGGTCACTATCAGTTGGACCACGCGGGGTTGCTAACGGCCCAACGGGAGATGCCAGAATACCAGCTAGGTATCCAGAATACCCAGGAGTTTGTGCTGCAGGAGAGCTTGCTGTACACACTACGGGCACCACAGGGAAAATCAATCTACCCGAGATTGATCCTCCCGGGGGTATTCAGGGAGAGAGTAATCCACAGTGCAAAGAGCCATTTGACAGTCCCCTGCACCAGGCGACTGTCAAATGATAAGAACCGCTAGTTCCAGGGCTGATGAATGCCTGTGCCATGTGACCCACCTCTACCAGGGTTGGTAGAGGTGGGTCACATGGCACAGGCGAAAACAATGGCATGGATACAGGAACACTTTAAGTGGGCCGGGATGGCACGGGACGTATGGGAGTACATATCCATGTGCGCCGTGTGTCAGGTGAATCGTACCAAACGCGATACACCTCCTACAATCGCCATGCCGCTACCAAAGGCGCCGGGCATAATGGTAGCAGCGGACCTGACAGGCCCCTTCCCGACCAGTCCGGAGGGGAATCGTTATTTGCTCTCCATTATGGACCACTGTACGGGGTGGGTAGAGGTGAAGCCACTGCCCGACAAGTTAGTGCAGGGTATTCAGGAGTACTTGATACCCGAATACATACCGCGATATTCGGCGCCAGAAATCTTCTGAACAGATAATGGTGCCGAATTCAAAAATCGACTAGTCATGTGTGATTTGCGGGACCGGGGTGTAGAGATACGCCATACTACATCCTACCACCGACAAACCAATGGGAGGGTGGAGCGATACCACCGAACCATAAAAACCATTTTAAAGAAATTGGTGAACAGTAGAGCAAGTCCGTGGGAAGAGTTCCTGGGGGATGCGGTACTGGCGTATCGGCAGTATGCTCAGGAAGTACGGGATTCTCCCCGTTCTATCTAACGTATGGACGCCATGCAAACAGACCGTATCTGGGGTTGAAGCAACGGGGATAGGAGACAGTGGAATTCAACCTGGCACGCCAGATTGAAGACTTGTCACTGGCGCCGCGAGAGGCGGTGGAGAATCGGTGGCAGAGCCCACGATACAACCAAGACCGCCTAAACCAAGAAGCAAACGCACCACACTTCACGGTGGGGGACCCAGTCATGGTCAGGGTGAATGAGAAGGGAGCCCTAGACAGGCAGTATGACCCGGGGTATATTATTACCAGGATACGGGGTCAGGTGATAATGGTGGTAGGGCCGGGTAATGTCAGAAAAGTTCTGAATAGAGGTAGTGTGTTAAAAGTGGAGCCAGGGATTCACTGGGAAGGAATGCTACCACGATTAACGCACACGCAAAGATGCGCAGCGCGAAGGGAGAGCGAGCGGTTCGTTAGGACCGACCCACCAAATCCAACGCAAGTTGCGAAATGCCCACTCGGCATCGGGCCAGTAACGCGGGCGCAGACACGCATGAACTCCGCGCCAGCTGCCACACATTAGTAAACAACATATATTCTACGGGTAGAGGAAAATAGAGAGAAAGCACAAACATTGTAATTTTATGGTCGTCATGTTTTTTTTCATGTACCTGCGTTAGAAAATGTAGGAATTGTAAAGCCGGTGAGTGCTTGCACTGGCCCACCAGTGCACCATGAATATGACGGGGGCGGATGCACTCCGGGAACCGACGGCGCGGTTGGTATCAGTAAATCCCCCAAATACAGGATTTCACACTCGTTATCTGCGTACAATGGCCGAGTACCGGAACACTCAGACACAAACAGCCAGGTAGGGATAAGTGGACAATAGGATTAGGGATTGGGGCAGATTAAGCGCATTGGAGATAGTCAGTAGTGGTGATGTAACCAGGTGTGCGGGAGTCCGGAACAATCGGACAAGGCTGGACGACGGTAAGCACCAATAAAACCAGGACCCTGATTTGATGCTTACCGCAAGCCGGTTAACCCACAGCGGTGACGGAACAGTGGAGAGATAAGGGGACAAAGGGAGCATGGGGAGACGGGCACATGCCACACACACCAAACACTGCCAATAAAAGACTTGGATAATCCGGGGAGGGGAGGACATGATAGATATGGGAAGGGATAAGATAAACGACATAGGCAGAGTGGGAGTGTAGTGGGGGGTCACGAGGTAACAGTCAGGGTAGGTGACCACACCGACTCTCGCCCGCAGCTGAGCTACCGTCGCCACCGTCTAACGCCAACTCGGTGAGTATTGTCACCTCTCGGCGTAGTTAACGCATGGGCATGGGTAGCACACCCCGGTGTGATGTATGTACAGGACACGTGTGAACACCTTGAGCTCTGTTGGTAGACTGCTTTATTCACAGCTCTAACTAGTCGGTTCCGGCGGTGGTCAGGTGGTCACATGACCACCCTGCCCTGCCTTGCATGCCTCGCATACCTTACATGACTCGCATACCTTACACCCGGGACGTTATTGTTATTGTTATTACGCCCGCCACCGTTGAATACCTAGGACCGACACATACACACCCACACATACACACCGCACCCATTCACACCTTTCGGTACCCCGCATGAATGCGGGAACCTGCAAAGTAATTCCCGCTACTCCACTCATACACACCCACAGACAGATACAGACACCAACGACGCAAACGCTACAACAAAAAGGGATTAACCCATAGATTATACTGTGACGGTGACTATTCACATGGCGTACCAGGGGAATGAGGGTTTTTGTGACGAGGACATAGAAGAGATCTGGGTTGAGGACAATATAGTGTGGGAATTTGGAGAAGGAATGGGGATGGATGGTAGAGGAAAATGAAGTAGAGGTTATTGACTGGCAGTTGGAAGATAATTTTGAATGGGAAAGGGACAATTCAATGAATGGGATACTTTTAACTAGAGAGCAGGAGCTGGGATTTGAGTTGGAAGATCGGGTGGAGGAGCAAAACGAATTAGTTATGGAGACATGGGCACAGGGGGATTTTGACACGCTTAAAGTATTGGAAAGGGAGTCGCAACAACAGAGGGAAAAAGTAGAGTTAGAAAAATTATATCAGGAGAAGGAGGAAGGGATTAGAATAGCAAGAAGGTAGGAATTAGAAAAAAGGGATGCTAAATTATATTATTCCAAATTGTATTAGCTACTGCTTGATGTTGCCTGTAGTATGCATTTACACATTTTGGCGTGTGGTTTTAAATTGTGGTTAAAAAACTATTGTGATTGTTGTTGATTTTAGGAAATTAGCATTGTGGGTGGGATCTGAAACACTATTTTGATTATTGTTAGGTGTTTCGAATGATGGTTAAAAATTGTTGTGCATTGTTTTGATTGCATTAATTTATATTTTGGGCATGTGGTTCAGAATTATTGGCATACTAAAGTAGTATATGTCTACTATAGTGCCACAGGGTTCAATTACTAGTTTAGCCATACTGTCAGGCAGTTAAGTAATATCCACGTAGCCACTAATTGATATATAAATAATAACACCCTTCCCGATCATAAATCATACAGGAGCATCCTAATTCAGAAGCTCCTTCCCCTCCTTTGCCACTGCTGCTCACCCAAACCCTTTTCTAAACTGAATTATACGCGCACACATATTCCACTTCAATTGAAATCCTTATTTCATATGCATATCAGGGCTTGGCAGCACATCATACAGAGGGCCTGACAGCACATAATACACAGGGACTGACAGGACATAATACACAGGGACTGGCAGCACATCCCGAGCCGCGAGTGACACTACTCAAGTGGAGGTGTTGTACGCACCATGCTCCCCACCGGCATCATCGTTCTCGTACACAGGTGGTGACGACACCTGCAGCAGCGGCAGGCATGCCTCCTCCTTGGCAATAAAATCATCCTCATCAGAATCCGCATCTTTCTTGTCGACGATCACATGTGGTGCATTACTTTGCCCCCTGGAAAAAAGAAAGCGGTTAATTAGCACGATTAACTATTGTCTGTATATAAGGCAGACTCGTTACCAACGCCCTGCTCTCTTGGGACGAAATAGGATGGGTTCCCTTAACATTTTGTTTCATGCAGGAAGGTTGTAAGTCGGTACTAACCTGAATATTACAGTTAAACTAGACTTACCTGTAAGTTGATGTGTAACGTAGATTCTTTCGAATCTTACGAACACAAAGACAAGGATCAGGGGAGAGTATAAATAGCCTGTTCCTGTCGTGCCACCTTCAGTCTTCATAGTAGGAAGACAATTTTGTGATCTAACCTAATCTAATAGTAACTTACTGAGCCCCTTATATCCCAAACCCCCTTATTTACTGTATTATTTGCATTAAAAGTGTGCATCTAACCCATGCCTTTCTTTCTTAAATCTAAAGAATATTTTGGGTTAGGGTGGGTGGGCCCCGCTTATCCCAACATTTTCTGAATCTTCTATTATTTTTCTTTTTTTATCTTATTATTTTTCAATTATTAACTTGAGTCAAACACTAATTTGTAAGTATAGTATTATACATTTTTATTAACAATTCAATGTACACGATCAACAGTTTCTAGGACAGCCTTCTGGACCTGTCCGCGGTCTTCTACATCTTTATGATAATGTATCACAAAGCTTTTTGCATTACGCCAGGAGGCGTTCCTCATAATAGCATTGAGGTTTGCCCCCATTTCCCTGGCCAATATAGCTGCCATGCCTCTCCATCTCATGCTGTGAGCTCTATATTGCACAGTGTCTGAACCCGCTAGTGACAATACTTTAATTGTCCACCTTGTGACCATCGCCCACGAAATCGAGCGAAATGTTGCTATATAACAGTAATTGATTTTCTCCTTTTCTGACCGCTGCTGTTCGTTCCAAGTATCTTGACAAAGTTCTGACGACACACAACTTTTTATTCTTTGGATAAGTGTATAGTGCTATAGAGCTTAAGGGTTGTCCCAATTGATTGTGTTTCAATAGTTTCTTCATTCTAAACGTGATTGCTTGTTTTGTGCAACTCATTCTATCAATACTTAGGCTTAAGATTGTTTGTCCTCTTTGAGAGGTTACCAAAAGTGATAGTATCACTAATTTATGCGATAACAACTTTAATGACATCTTTGTATTTGAACCTAGCGATTCTACCCACAATAATACTACATCTATCGACCAAAAACTTGCATATCTTGGTTACAGTGGTCTACATTCATAACAACTCTTACAGAACCAGCGGATTAGGAAATATACATACGTATATAATCCAGCACATTAGATATCTCTGGATTTAATATTGGTATATCATGTTCATATGCCCATAGGGACCATTTATTCAAATGTGTTATAAAGATCTTAAGCATAGAAGTCCAAAGTTTTCTTACTTAAATTATAGCCTTTTATGAGTAGGCCAGAAAAGGTAAGCCATTTAATTTTGTGGCTTTTATTAATTTGACGTCTGTGTTGGATTTGTACTGCCCTGCCCAACAAGGTTGTCGGGGTGTTTCGGGTAGGACCTGTGCTTTTTTTGACAGTATGTGTAGCAGTGGAAACCATGGCTGCCCTGTCCAGTGAGGGGTGATTACAATTGCTCGTGCCACGTCCTTCTGGATTTTCCTTACTACTCGAGGTAGAATCCTAAACGGGGGAAAACAATAGACAAACATATCAGTCCACGGAAACGTGAATGCATCTGTTCTCCAACTATAAGGGTCTGGTTCCCAACTGACATATTTTGGGAGTTTATGATTTAAGCGAGAGGCGAAAAGGTCTACTTCTGGGGTTCCAAACCACCAACATATGTCTATGAATATGTCAGGGTTCAGAGACCACTCTAATTGATCCATAAATTGTTGTGAACGCAGATCTGCCAAAACATTTTCTACTCCGTAATTGTGAGCCAACAGTTATTACTTTGTGCCATTCCCAAATTTGCTTCGCGACCAGCAGGCATTTTCCCGAACGAGTGCCTCCCATGTTTTTCACATAAGCTAATGCTGTAGTTTTGTCAGTTTGTATTCTTATATGCAGCCCTGGTGTCTGACAAAGACGTTTTAGCCCAAAAAGGATAGCTTTTAGTTCTAGGACATTAATGTGATCATCTTCTGAATATAACCAACGACCCCGAGTCTGGCCCGGTATCGAACTAGCCCCCCAGCCTAATTTGGATGCATTCGTAAATAACTCCACATCTGGGTCGGTTCGCCTGATCTGTTTCGGTTTGTTCAAATTTTGCTTCTACCATATTATCTTCTCTCTCGGTTCTGGCGAGATCCACATGTACTCATCGAAATTTCCTTGCGTAGATTTAAGAGCCCTCTCTAACATTTTAAACTGTGCTCATGCATATTCTACTTCTGCTGTGTATACGACTAAGAGTCCTTTAGGGCCACAATATCTCATTTTTGTAACTGTTGATTCAACATCTCCCACGCGATTAGTCGTAATTTCTTTCTTTTCTAAATTAAGTGAGACAATCATTTCTTCTGAGTCAATAGTGAATCCCAGAAACGTTAATTTTATATCAGGAATTAGTTGTGACTTCTCATTAATCATGAACCCCAGTTCCTTGAAAGTTTTAGTGACAACGTCTCCCGCGGTCTGACAGAGCTCTTTGGTTGCACCCATAATAAAGCTATCATCTATGTACGGGAAACAAATATGGCCTAATTCACCCTTTTTTTCATACATTGGTTTCAACAGTTTAGTAAACACTCTTGGCCTATATTTGAGATCCATTCACATTCTACAGATTCCACCTTTTTTAGTACTACTTTATTTTAAAATTGTGATATTCAATTATTTACAAATGCAATTTCGTCAAACGTTAACCAGAATGGTTTGTTTATTGTTGTTGTTTTACATCCTAGCAACATCTAAGGTCATATCAGGACGGGAACCAGAATGGTATAGGTTGTTTAACTTGTACAGGTTGGTAAATGAACGGGATTTCATAACCTTGAATGCAATTCCAAATCCATTTCTGAGTCGTTTGTTGTTTTACGTCCTAGCAACATATAAGGTCATATCAAGATGGGTACCGACTTGTGTACAGTGCGCACTCATGGCGACTTTATAGTGCTGCCCTACTGGGAAACCAGGCCGCCATCACCATGACTTGATATCCCACCCAGTCACATTATCCCGACACTGAGCCAACCAGTCCTTGCCCTATGCTAATAATGCCGAGTGATAGGTTAGGAATCAACGAGTATCAATTTTTAAGTCATTGGTTTGACTCAACCAGGGTTCGAACCCACAAACTCATCGGTTTGGTTCTCCCAATCTCCCAAAACAGGAGACAGACGCTCTACTCATTCAGCCACCCGGTCTGGGCTTTGTTAGTAGTAATTTGTTGCCAATTTGATACATGATTTATTAAATTACCCGCTTTAAAGTTGTGATAACTTTTAACAGGTATTACATCTTCCCCAGACTCACTCACATGTACGGGTGACTCTACTTCTGAAAACCCGTTTTGTGTGCCACCCCTACTGTGTGCTCCCCTCTGAGCAAGTTGGTAGTTAGACACGCTTGGGTAGACAGCTGAGCTGTTGTAACGACCTGACTGGAACTCCGGCTTGTTGGTCATGGTTGAGTAGGGCAGTCGTTTCGTGAAGTTGTCACCCCCTTCCCCCTGCCCCCCGTAGCCATGTGTTCATTGGCGAAATTGGGTCGGTAGAAATCAGCTAATTTCCGCCATTTCTTGGGGGTGAGCGATGTGTTCATCACCGTGTCCAACACTGTTGCACTCTTTAACTCTTTCTTGTTGTGGTCTCCAAGATCCTCCCCCAACAAATGCTCTGTAAGAAGTTCTTTTTCGCCATATTTATCTGTCTTCCTTTTAATAACTTCTTTCCCATGGGGGTTATTTACTACCTTGTATACATTAGCCAGCCTGTCTGTAGTAAGTTGACTGTTGGTAAACACCAATACTTTAATTGCGTCTAGAATTGGCTTAGCTTGCTCGTCTAGCTCACGGTTCCCTTTCCCTCGGGAGAGGATTAGGGCCAGCATAGGCGCAATTGCCATAAGCGCCACCACAACACCTTTAGTTTCCCACAACATACCGTCTTTGGCCAGTTTTCTGCCTTCAACAAAGTGTATCTTATCGCTTAGAGCCTGTACACGCGCTTCCAGAATAGTGTTTATCCCTGTGTACTGTCTTGCCACATCAGTGATTGCTTTTTTTAGTTTTAGTGTAGGCATAGAAGTGAGTTATGGCTCCAGCCAAATTATCATCTAATTCAATTCTTGGTTTAACTGGCTTAAAAAAAATCTTTTGGTACAGCTCTTGCAGCTCGCTTTGTAGGGTGCTTTCCCTCACCTCCTCTGGCTCTGAGAGTTTAAACACCTTGTGTACCAGTGGGTCCGCCATGCCCCCTGTGCAGCGCTCACGGTGGTTACTGGGTTAGTGACTACTGTCGTACCACCTGTGGCTTGTTCATTCTTTTCTGAAGCATGGTCAGCGGGGTATCAAAAGCTATTTTGTCGTCTGTTTCCCAGCCATAGTCATGTAAATCTGTGAACTCCTGTTCATTTTCTGTGTACACCATGTAGTCTCTACCACTTGTTCATGGCTGACATTTTCTATGTTAGGTTGGTCGTCATACATGACTCACCTTCCATAACGAGTTGGGGTGGTGACAGCTGAGCGGTTTCCGCCTCCTGTCTCGCCTGGTCTGCTTTCGCTAACATTTCCACATATGCCGGATTCTTCTCTGTGAGGTCTTTCATTTGATTAAACATCGACCTCATTTCCAACAACTCATTTGCTTCACTTGGTGTGGTAGCATTGGGCACACCATTAGTCTTACCTCCAAGTGCTGTTGCCGGTATCACGTGTGTAGACATGTCGGCCACCTTGTGTGTATGGGCCGCCATTTTAGTCTTACGTGGCTGCTTCTTTTTCTTTTCCACAACTTGCGTTTCTGGCTCCGATGCACTTAGTGCATGTGGTTTGGGCCTTGGCGGTTCTGGCAGACATTGTAACGATAACAGTACCGTCCTCTTCGACCTTCCCTAGCAGTGTGCACAGCGTGGGCTACTGTGGACCAAAGAACGAGCTGTGTGGCACGTCACAGAAGTTTGTCTAATTCGGCTTGTGTGGTTTATGCAAAATAAAGTTGCCTATTAGTTCATATGATACAATAAATTAACAAATTTAATTCACTAACCGAAATACCTGTGACAAGTTTTAAAACCTTTCCAAGTCCAACATAGAGACTCCTCTGTGTACAACACTCACCTGTTTACTACGTGCTGACGGTCCAACTGGCAGCTTGCAACTGAAGGTGGCACGACAGGCACAGGCTATTTATACTCTCCCTGGGACTTGGCTTCCTGGTGTTCGGAAGATGATGTAAGAACTAGTGATTTGCATAAGTCTATATATTGTTTTGCTTAAATTGGCAACTTACCATATATATTTAAGGTACCCAAAGAAAATATCTTCTTCTAAAAATCCTTTCTTTTAACCAAGGTGAAATGAAGACAATTATGTTTTTCCTTGTTATTATGAACATATTCTAGACTTTCATACCAGTCATTTAAAAAAATCGGAAATAAAACTATGAGTGTAACAGAAAAGAAAAAGCTAGTATTGGACTTGTTTACATTCTAATTGTGGTCTACCGTGATTTGTGCCCTCTTTCCATAGAAATAAATTGCCAGCATTAACCTACTCTAACATATGTAATAAAAAATTAACCTCAACACCTATTTTAAAGGTTATGGCTACTAATCTTTAGTTAGACTAAGGTTCGAACAACGCCAAAGTACTTGTAGACTTTAGTTGATTGTTGCTCTAGAGTACTTGCTTAATTCATTTTAGGTGAGCCACATACTTTTACATTTAATTAAAAATTCTTTTTATACCTTTTTATACTTTCCATTCAGGAAATATCACAAAGGAAACAGCTGTTCTTATCCGATAACCAAAGTTAGGGGGCAGAGAGCCGCGTCAGTACTCGGACTGGTAATGACCGAGCTTACAGGGTAACATAGACGTCCTGATAAAGGCTTATAATCTATTAAATGAGTAGTAGTTGTGAAGGTGTGTAGACTGACACAATGTGCACTTCCGGGGGCTCTGCCGCCGCCTTTTTAAGACGTGGAGGTGCTGGACGCGCACTGCTCGGGCGCGACATTCGATTTCGGCCCCGACTGCAAAAACCAACAAAACAATGTCCCCTGTGAGACTAGAAAGGACATTGCGGTCTCAGCGTTATCTACAAGACATCGAATTTAAACTCAATGCACAGCTGCCATTAAGTATTTTAAAATGTTATTCTAAATATATTGCTACACAATGAGATATGAAAGTGGTCTCCAGCGAAAAAATAATAGTACCATTATCCTAGTAATTATTGCCATACGTTCCTCTATATCATAAAAAAATCAACAATGAAAGTGATCACGGAGAACACATTTAAGGGAAATCAAAGGCGATGTGGACATTAGAATGCTCTTCGAGGATAGTCTGTACTGACCCATCAGAGGAATGGTGCTACTATAGAGCTGGCAGAATACTGAATGAAATCGGACTTCCCACATATTATTAAGCCAATGGGAGAATATCTGTGTTTTTGCAGAAATTCGCCTCCACTCATGATAAAGGACACCCAACAGCAGCCGACCGCCGACTCAACACCGGCCGTCACCCCGACACCTTCCCGCCACAAGCCTAGGGTACGGTTAAATGCTTCAAATGTCTCTATAATTTTGTGTTAACATCAGATAGTAGGTGGAGAAAAGAACATAAGATTAGATTGCATGTTTAATGGGATTTTATGTCGGAACTACTCTTAGAAACAATCCAAACGGCATATTTACCAAACAATCTCGAAATTCCGTAAAATCACGGAGAGCTTTCATCCATGTACAATAAAGCCGATTGTGCATTAAAATCGCTTTTCACAAAAACAAAAGAGAAAATGTTAACTTCATATAGACTTTCCATGATTCCCTGGCAGTGTTATGCCTCTAAAGGGCTGTCCTCGTTTACATGGAATATTAATGAAAATACAGCGATCATTCATCCCCAAAATGACATTGTTTCAGGAATAGAATTGTACCCATGTACGTATTGCTTCATACAAGATGTCAATAATCTACAACAGTGTAATTACACTCATGCTGAACTGTTGTGGGTGAATGTGAAGCTTCTAACAATATGTGTTCAACATGCCTCGGCTCAGCTTTAGGCGGCGTCTCCTCGGCACTACCGTTCACCACTGTATTTTCACGCTTCGTTGACGATGTGTCGTCTTTAGAATCGTCCACTTCTGAGAAAGAACGGATGCCAATTAACAAAGACTTGGCTGGACAGAATACTCGGAAATTACAAAAATGTATTGAAATAATTATCTAATTTGACTTTCAATTATATTTTCCCATTTACAAATGCTTCGCAAAGGAAAGCACTCCAATCACCCCATTATCAATGATATCATCGTAGCAATTATAAATGAACAGTACTAGATTGGGTGGTAAGTACTGTATTATGCACAACATGGAGAAAAGCTGCCATACCTCTAGTTATAGATGGCCTTCATCTATTTTCTCGATCTTTAAAATACAATAATTCAATACTTTCACTATACCTCAGAGCAAAGTCCTAGTTAAATCTGTCGCAGGGGTTTAAAACGTAAGAATTGTATCCGTACAAAATTGTATATTGAATATAAAATAGACTACTGAAATATAACAAACCTTACACAGAAGCTTAAATGTGATAACTAACGCATTGTAAACTATTCAGGAATGAGGGAATAGGTTTATGGTGAGTAGGCTGTACATGCTTATGGCGAGGTGCTGACTGTCACTTCTGATGTGCCGACTGGCTTATCTATCATCTAACCGCTTTGATGTATTGGGAGCAGTGCAATCAGAGGCACGTGTGTGAAGCATCTGCAGACAGTAAGGAGTACATGTAGCTAACCAGTGCATATCCTCTCCAAGGCAGGTATGACGCCATTTAACTTTAAGATACTGTGTGTGTGGTGTGTGCTAATGTGTGGGTGGTGTGTGCTACTGTGTGGGTGTTGTGTGCCACTGTGTGGGTGGTGTGTGCTACTGTGTGGGTGATGTGTGGTACTGGGTGGGTGACGTGTGCCACTGTGTGGGTGGTGTGTGCCACTGTGTGGGCGATGTGTGCTACTGTGTGGGTGTTGTGTGCCACTGTGTGGGTGGTGTGTGCTACTGTGTGGGTGATGTGTGGTACTGGGTGGGTGATGTGTGCCACTGTGTGGGTGTTGTGTGCCACTGTGTGGGTGGTGTGTGCCACTGTGTGGGCGGTGTGTGCTACTGTGTGGGCGATGTGTGCTACTGTGTGGGTGATGTGTGCCACTGTGTGGGGGGTGGTGTGCTACTGTGTGGGTGTTGTGTGCCACTGTGTGGGTGTTGTGTGCCACTGTGTGGGTGTTGTGTCACTGGGTGGTGTGTGCCACTGTGTGGGTGTTGTGTGGTACTGATGGGTGATGTGTGGTACTGTGTGGGTGATGTGTGCCACTGTGTGGGTGTTGTGTGCTACTGTGTGGGTGTTGTGTCACTGTGGGTGTTGTGTGCCACTGTGTGGGTGATGTGTGATACTGTGTGGGTGGTGTGTGCTACTGTGTGGGTGATGTGTGCCACTGTGTGGGTGATGTGTGCTACTGTGTGGGCGATGTGTGCTACTGTGTGGGCAGTGTGTGCTGCTGTGTGGGTGATGTGTGCCACTGTGTGGGTGATGTGTGCTACTGTGTGGGTGATGTGTGCCACTGTGTGGGTGATGTGTGCTACTGTGTGGGCAGTGTGTGCTACTGTGTGGGTGATGTGTGCTACTGTGTGGGTGGTGTGTGCTACTGTGTGAGTGGTGTGTGCTACTGTGTGGGCGATGTGTGCTACTGTGTGGGTGATGTGTGCTACTGTGTGGGTGGTGGGTGCTACTGTGTGGGCGGTGTGTGCTACTGTATGGTGGTGTGTGCTACTGTGTGGGTGTTGTGTGCCACTGTGTGGGCAGTGTGTGCTGCTGTGTGGGTGTTGTGTGCCACTGTGTGGGTGATGTGTGCTACTGTGTGGACAGTGTGTGCTACTGTGTTGGTGATGTGTGCTACTGTGTGGGTGATGTGTGCCACTGTGTGGGTGTTGTGTGCTACTGTGGGGGTGATGTGTGCCACTGTGTGGGTGTTGTGTGCTACTGTGTGGGTGGTGGGTGCTACTGTGTGGGTGGTGTGTGCTACTGTGTGGGTGGTGTGTGCTACTGTGTGGGCGGTGTGTGCTACTGTGTGGGTGATGTGTGCCACTGTCTGGGTGATGTGTGGTACTGTGTGGGCGATGTGTGCTACTGTGTGGGTGATGTGTGCCACTGTGTGGGTGTTGTGTGCTACTGTGTGGGCAGTGTGTGCTGCTGTGTGGGTGATGTGTGCCACTGTGTGGGTGATGTGTGCTACTGTGTGGGCAGTGTGTGCTACTGTGTGGGTGATGTGTGCTACTGTGTGGGTGATGTGTGCCACTGTGTGGGTGTTTTGTGCTACTGTGTGGGTGATGTGTGCCACTTTGTGGGTGTTGTGTGCTACTGTGTGGGTGGTGTGTGCTACTGTGTGGGTGGTGTGTGCTACTGTGTGGGTGGTGTGTGCTACTGTGTGGGTGATGTGTGCCACTGTGTGGGCGGTGTGTGCTACTGTGTGGGCAGTGTGTGCTGCTGTGTGGGTGTTGTGTGCCACTGTGTGGGTGATGTGTGCTACTGTGTGGGCAGTGTGTGCTACTGTGTGGGTGATGTGTGCTACTGTGTGGGTGATGTGTGCCACTGTGTGGGTGTTTTGTGCTACTGTGTGGGTGTTGTGTGCTACTGTGTGGGTGTTGTGTGCTACTGTGTGGGTGGTGGGTGCTACTGTGTGGGCAGTGTGTGCTACTGTGTGGGTGATGTGTGCTACTGTGTGGGTGATGTGTGCCACTGTGTGGGTGTTTTGTGCTACTGTGTGGGTGATGTGTGCCACTGTGTGGGTGTTGTGTGCTACTGTGTGGGTGTTGTGTGCTGCTGTGTAGGCGGTGTGTGCTACTGTGTGGGTGATGTGTGCCACTGTGTGGGTGTTGTGTGCCACTGTGTGGGCAGTGTGTGCTGCTGTGTGGGTGATGTGTGCCACTGTGTGGGTGATGTGTGCTACTGTGTGGGTGATGTGTGCCACTGTGTGGGTGATGTGTGCTACTGTGTGGGCAGTGTGTGCTACTGTGTGGGTGATGTGTGCTACTGTGTGGGTGGTGTGTGCCACTGTGTGGGTGGTGGGTGCTACTGTGTGGGTGGTGTGTGCTACTGTGTGGGTGGTGTGTGCTACTGTGTGGGCGATGTGTGCTACTGTGTGGGCAGTGTGTGCTGCTGTGTGGGTGATGTGTGCCACTGTGTGGGTGATGTGTGCCACTGTGTGGGCGATGTGTGCTACTGTGTGGGCGATGTGTGCTACTGTGTGGGCAGTGTGTGCTGCTGTGTGGGTGATGTGTGCCACTGTGTGGGCAGTGTGTGCTACTGTGTGGGTGTTGTGTGCCACTGTGTGGGTGATGTGTGCTACTGTGTGGGCAGTGTGTGCTACTGTGTGGGTGATGTGTGCTACTGTGTGGGTGATGTGTGCCACTGTGTGGGTGTTGTGTGCTACTGTGGGGGTGATGTGTGCCACTGTGTGGGTGTTGTGTGCTACTGTGTGGGTGGTGGGTGCTACTGTGTGGGTGGTGTGTGCTACTGTGTGGGCAGTGTGTGCTGCTGTGTGGGTGATGTGTGCCACTGTGTGGGTGATGTGTGCTACTGTGTGGGCAGTGTGTGCTACTGTGTGGGTGATGTGTGCTACTGTGTGGGTGATGTGTGCTACTGTGTGGGTGATGTGTGCTACTGTGTGGGTGATGTGTGCCACTGTGTGGGTGTTTTGTGCTACTGTGTGGGTGATGTGTGCCACTTTGTGGGTGTTGTGTGCTACTGTGTGGGTGGTGGGTGCTACTGTGTGGGTGGTGTGTGCTACTGTGTGGGTGATGTGTGCCACTGTGTGGGCGGTGTGTGCTACTGTGTGGGCAGTGTGTGCTGCTGTGTGGGTGTTGTGTGCCACTGTGTGGGTGATGTGTGCTACTGTGTGGGTGATGTGTGCTACTGTGTGGGTGATGTGTGCCACTGTGTGGGTGTTTTGTGCTACTGTGTGGGTGATGTGTGCCACTGTGTGGGTGTTGTGTGCTACTGTGTGTGCTACTGTGTGGGCGGTGTGTGCTACTGTGTGGGTGATGTGTGCCACTGTGTGGGTGTTGTGTGCCACTGTGTGGGCAGTGTGTGCTGCTGTGTGGGTGATGTGTGCCACTGTGTGGGTGATGTGTGCTACTGTGTGGGCAGTGTGTGCTACTGTGTGGGTGATGTGTGCTACTGTGTGGGTGATGTGTGCCACTGTGTGGGTGTTGTGTGCTACTGTGTGGGTGTTGTGTGCCACTTAGTAAAGCACACCACTCGGACGGTCACGTTAGTAAAGCACACCACTCGGACGGTCACGTTAGTAAAGCACACCACTCGGACGGTCACGTTAGTAAAGCACACCACTCGGACGGTCACGTTAGTAAAGCACACCACTCGGACGGCCTATATGTACTTACTGTGAAGCCTCTCGCCTCTCTTGTCTCTTTTCGCAGGCTTTGGGGGTTAAAAGAATGTCAACGAGTGTCAATTCACAAATTTATAATACATGTTTGTTGCAATGCAGGTTTGTAGTGATTATTGGAAGTGATTTCATAGACTACATTGAATGTTCTGAAAATAAGGCTATTAAAAATAAAATAAAACAGTAGGGTTGTTGCTGTTACAGGCAGTGTATTTGTGAAGAAATTAAATCTAGTTTTAAGTGATATACTCGGTGGGTTTGCACTTATTACTGAATTGTGTGAAGTAGTAGCATTTCATCATTAACAAAATATTTTGAAAAAATAAGAGTTTAAACGTTGAAATACGGATTTACAATACATGACAACATAGACCACTAATTATTGAAAAACGGATATTCTTAAAAGGGACATGCTGAAATAATCCAACTAAATACCATTCAGTAATTAAAGCATTGAAATAGAAAGCTACACCACGTTTAACCATGTAGAGCACACACAACAAACAACAATAATTTGGCTATGCTGCTGAAATGACATTAAATTAATCATTCATGTATTGCCATAGAGTAGACGTTAAATTAAAAAAACTTCCATTAAAAGAAAAATAACAGTATTTGATAACATCATAATGATGAAAAGAACACTGAAAAAAGGCCGTAAACATTTATGAAGTGCTCACATTTGGCAAAGCTCATAACAGATTTGTCACACAGTTGACACACACCACTTAAATTTAGCCGTGCAACAAAATTAGTAAAAAATACCATGACATTGTCCAGAAAAATGACCAAGATGAAAACAGTAACATGCACATATTACAGCACAGATGCACATATTAATGATATTAAAATACCCGCTTTCCCCTCTTTTGTTAAAAAGAAGAGGAAATTAGCACAATGCATATTACCTACCCCTATATTACTTGAGAGGCTAGATACATGTGCAGTTCGTTATGAAGTGCACTGCTGGTTGTCCTACACCTAATTTCTAGGTTGACAACATGACCTAGGCTCGCAATACCACGCCATCGTTGCTACACAAGCAGGGGTGAAAGTTATCCGCACCCCCCCCCCCCCCCCCCCCGCTGATTTCTGTCCAAAACAGGACGTCGCCTCACAGAAACGCGAAATGCTAACAAGACTGAAGAGCTGGATTTCCACTTAATTAGTTTTTGTTGGTGGTCAAAGGCGACTTTCATCCCTGCAGTAACGTCAAAAGCAGAACGGTAGTTACCGGCCCCATAACTACTGGTGCGCACGGGCGAGTCGCGCCACTTGACGCTGACACAAACTGCGCATTGTTCAAGTAGCCAGCGCCGTGCTGACGACGGGCACCACTGACCGCACCACGGAACCACACGAACAACGCAGTTAACAGAAACGCCACGCTACGACGGCAGCTACGTAACCACGGCCACAACCCGTACCTTGGCCCCCCGTGTGGGGGCGCCCGAGGGCGGGGCAGTTTTCGGGGAGGCCCCGGGGGGTGGCCGCTCCCTGCTCCGCGCCCCGCGGGCAGCAGGCCGGGCGGAGACCTTCCCCCGGACAGGCCTCCTGGGGCCTCTCTGATGGAAGCACATACACAGCATCGTCAACAGTGTACACGGGGTCTCCAGTATGAAAGCGGCCATTACTGCCGGCAGATCGTCCACTCCACCCACTAACCTCGCACCACTGTGCACAACGCCTGCTCAATGTACGTGTCCAGCTTGAATCAGGAGGTTTTGTTTGTTTGTTTAACGAGCCCCCCCCCCCCCCCCCCCCCCAGCACAAAAAGTAGACATCGGCTATTGAGGGGAATCAGGAGGCATAACATGATTTCTCAACAGATAAAGAAGAGTTCTATCAAGACATTTTCCTCAACATCTCTAATCAGCTGCACCGACAAAACTTGTGCTTACAAAGTCCCCCGCTTCCCTTTCAACTACTGTAAACAATCAGCCACATCTCTACTGGGCTTCCTCTTTACTTTCGCCCTTATTTAATAAGAAAGTCCTAATTTGTGATTAATGAAAAGGATTAATGGTATTATTCATCCGTACAGATATTATGTTCACCAGTGAAATTCATTCTCCAAAGGAAGAGCAAAATGTGCACAGTATAAAAGATATTTTCTAAACATACATAATTAACATTTCTAGGTGACATAAATATTGAACAAATATTATTTTTAAATAGAGAACAAAATGATTGTTCGTACAAATTTTAAAGAAACATTACACTATTATACTGCTTGCTGTAGTATAGCTATATTTATTACAACGTGGGTATTGGGTCTGAGGGAAAAACATGTGGGAGGTGGGGTGTACACAAAAAACTGCCTGCCTCCCCTACAATCTTTTCTGGGATAACCTTTATGTGATGTATAACGAATTATGCGAGTATAAAAATATGAAGGGAATTGTTTCCATTATATTATTATATTATAATTATTGTTATTCTCCGTAAGACTCCACACTTGACTGGTAGCACCACCTGCAGGTCACCTCCCTTCCGACGGGTTTCGACAAGTGTCAGTCGCATCTGAGGATTCTTTTTGTTTTTTTAATGGACAAGGGCCAATAATCCTTGCCAGAGAATAAAAAACTACTCAACCACTACCATTTGTCTTCTCACATGTGTATTCAGTTATTTTTATATGTATATAATATATACCCCTAAAATGCTAGCCATGTATGATATCATGGTACACTATTAAGCGGGTAGTTGCGGCTTGGAACTCACCTCCTCCACGTCTGCGCCGGGAGGTGCAGCTTCAACTTCCAGCTTAGCCTCCTTCCTCTGAGGATGGAATGTCACAAATGAGTGTTAACTGTCGTGATGGACGGCACGACACAAACTAATCAGTTAGCATCCCACCAAAACAGAAACACATCTAATATGCTTACCAACAGTTAGGTCCGATACACAGAACCAATTACCATAGTTAATGCACTAGAGACATATCACATTGTACAAAGGAGGGACCTACCACACTTACTTATTATTTACATTATTCACTAGTACCATGTATGACACAGGTCTGGTAGAAATACCCTCACTACACTGGGTTGCAATGTTACGTTGTCTAATGACCACTCATCGTGCAGAGCTGTGCAGTGCTGCCCGGTGCACGCAGCTGCCGACCCACACACTGTTCACCTCTCGGGTGGCACACACAGCCTGCCTGGCTGGAAAAGGCCCACAAGGCGCCGCCAATCGCCGGTCAGCCCTTTAGTGACGCACACACCGCCCAACTAACAACAAATAAATGTTACCCAGCAAACAAAATCACACCAACCGTTTTCCGATCCCGATCCTTATCTCGATCGCGTTCTTTGTCATCTTTGTCCCGATGGTGTCGCTCTCTATCCTTGTCTTTATCTCGGTGTCTGTCCTTGTCTTTGTCCCGAAGTTTATCCTTATCTCTGTCCTTATCTCTGTCCTTGTCTCTGTCCTTGTCCCTATGTCTGTCCTTGTCTCTGTCCTTGTCTCTGTCCTTGTCCCGGTCTCTGTCCTTGTCCCGGTCTCTGTCCCTATCTCTTGTCTTCCCTTTGTCCTTCCTGTCCTCACGGTCTTCGCGTTTACTTCTCTGGCTGCCTCTGTCCTCGTCCTTCTATAAAAACATAATAAATAGTAATTAAACATATGAGATTGACTATCAGCCAAAAAAAGTCACGCTGGGGGTTTGGGGGCTGCCCAGGACCACAATGGTGCTTGGGGCAGTGCTCCAGGAAGCTCATGCAATAGTGACATCTATCGGCAGAATCTAGAACTACTCTATTCGGGTACTTTCCAGTTTAACTGGCGGGGTGTAGTGTTTGTAATGTGTTCGATTGATGATTCCCTGTGTCTACACAGCGTATAACGTGCTATTTGTATACATCATAGCATCATTGTCACTTCAATTGAACTCAGACACATTGACAGATATCCACCATTCTACTTACAAAACGTTTTTTCTTCTAAAACTAGGTATTTAAATAGCTAATTGAATAGATCTCACCAGTTAAGTTAGTGACATAAATTGGCAGAATCTGGAACTACTTTCCATCTTAACTGGCGGTGAAGATTTATACTGCATATCATGGATAAGTCTGAATAGACTTGTTTTCACCATTAGACAGTTTGTCGATAGAAAGCCCGAGCCTACACTTTTACCGACCCAAGGGATTTTTTACCTCACACACCACATAGTCATAGACATTGTATGAGAGCAACTGGCCTTTGGTGAAGCTGTAAGATGTACACAGCTGTGGAAATCCAAATTGGCAGAGGTGGGGGCACGGGGAATTGAACCACTGACCTTCAGATTAGGAGTCCGACCTAGAAAAAGTCAGACACTCTAACCACTCCACCACAGAGAACACCATTTCAAGCACCTCACAATTAGTATTTTCACCAAGAAAATCAACATTTTCCATTCTTTATATACACAAGTACTTATCACTCTATATAACACAAAATATGTTTTCCCCGGATCTGCACGAATCACAAGAATGACCAATTTCATTATTAAAAAATCAGAAACCCATGAACCAGCAGGACAAGCACATCCCTGGTGTTAAAGTCCAATGGCCCGAAAACCGGAGAGTGCAACGACACGTAGCGCCAGAACCGACTATGTACGGCTGGTGTATAGCAAAGACACCGATGGAAAGCCAGCTATATGAAGATCTACGACCGCGTCCGCCAGTGTGCGCTCCCTAACTACATGGGCACCCGGATACTGTTCCCGTCCGGCCTGAACATACCGCCTGGAGACACATGCTTCACGACTACCATGACAAACAAGTGGTGGACTTTCTTGAGTTTGGCTGGCCGGTCGATTACACCGGACCCCTCCCACCTGTACCGGCCACGGCCAATGACTCAGAGGAACCCGCCCACGATGTCCACATTGCGAAGTATGTATACAAGGAGGTGGAACTCGGGGCGCTCCTCGGCCCCTTCGAGCAACCCCCCTTCAGACCCTGGACCCAGATCAGCCCGATGATGACACGCCCAAAGCGAATCTCGTCTGAACGGTGCGTCATCGTCAACCTCTCGTACCCCGGAAAGGCAAGCGTAAACGCCGGCATACGGCACACTCAGTACCAGGGCGTCCCCACAACTTACACTCTGCCCAACATGATCGACCTGGCGGATGAGGTCACCCACCTCGGCGCCGGCTCCTACCTTTGGAGCACGGGCCTGGCGAGGGCCTACCACCAGCTCTGCACCTGCCCGCTATCAACACCCCTCGGCATCACGTACGGAAGACGGTACTATATAGACGCCGCCCCGCCCTTCGGCTGCAGGACGTCGTCGATGGCCTGCGCCCGAACCACGAATGCGGTAGTCCACCTCATGCGCAAGGGGCACTTCGCCATGTGCTACTTGGACGATTTCGTGGGCGCAGCGGCCACCCACCAGTAGGCACAAGAGGCGTACATGGACTTCCTGAGGCTGGCGCGCGACCTTGGATTGGACCTTACCCCTGCAAAGTGTATACCCCCCACGAACAAGATCGAGTGGCTGGGGTTCGAGATCTCCACAGTCACCATGAGGCAGGAGATCCCCCATGAGAAACTAGCCGACATGCTGACTGAGTGCGGCCTCTGGACCGTCGGCAAGAGAGCATCGCGACGCGACATAGAGAGGCTGGTCGGCAGGCTGCAGCACGTGGCGAAGTGCATCAGGACGAGGTGCGCGAGAAGGGTATGACGATAGCCCAGTTGGAGGCGATAAATCTGGTTGCAGCTGTCAAGGCCCTTCTTCCCAAGCAACCCCACCACCACACCATCCATGTGAATATGGACAATTTGGCCTCGCAGCAGGACCTCTCTACAGGCTGCGGCCGCAACCCGGTCCTGGCCGCGTGCGCGAGGGAGATCTGGTTGCTGGCGGCCAACTTAAGCACGGACATACACATCCACCACAAAGCTGCCAGGAACCTCATCCTGGCCGATGCCCTCAGCAGGCGGCACGACGTCCTCCCCGCTCGTCGCACGACCGAGGTCCTGGTGGCACAGCGCGGCCTGGTACAAGTCCACGTCGACCTGATCAACGTGCTGACCCCAAGGCTATAACCTGGGTCCATAATACATCTCTTGGCTTCGTCCCCAGGTTTCATGATGCAACACCACGAGCGCCTGTCGACCATGATAGCCACCGGGCTGGCTCCCGGGACCAAGAACAGGCAGGTGGCCAAGTACATCCGCTACATACGACAATACGGAGCCTATCTGACGGCACCCACACAGTACCTCATACTATCTTACCTCTTACAGCTCGCGGATGACATCAAGTCCCCAGGGGTCGCCCTCAACTACTTCAGCGGCGCCCGAATGTGGGTCAAGGCAGTCGGTGCCAACACAGCAGCGTTCGACACCTACCCCGTCACCCTGCTCAAGAAAGGCATCCAGCGAGCGTCCACACATGAGACAACCCAGGCCCCGGCACTGACACCCAACGACATAAAAGCCATAGTCAGGTTCTTCGGCGCCGCGAGCCCCAACGGCAAGGTCTTCACGGCGGCGACGCTGATGGCGTACTTCACCATCCTGCGCCAGTCAAACCTCCTCGAATCAACCGACCCCGCAACGCGAGGACACGCCCTTCGGACCAAGGACATCTCCTTCACGGCGACGGGCATGAATGTGCATGTCACGTCCACCAAAACGCGCTGGAGAACGGGTGATCACACGGACATAGTCGCGCCGGCGATCCCGGGCTCCCCGTACTGCCCGGTCTCCACCTGGCTGGGGTACGCGACCCGTACCCCGCCACCTCTTCAAGGCCCTGCCTTCCTGACTACCTCGGGCACGCCCCTTCGCGCTGCTCGCCACCATCCGGCTCGCACTTGCCATGACAGGGCACCCAGCCCCACGATTGGTCACCCTCCACAGCCTGCACCGTGGGGGTGCCCAAGCATGCGCCACACTCGGCTCCACCCTGGACGACATCCAGACGTTTGGGACGTGGACGTCCTCGGCCGTTCACCTCTATGTTCCCCGCGACGCCATCCACGCCTGTCCCACCGTGCTCTCTACTACTTTTGGCTGAGCGCGTGATACAAGAACAACATCCTACTCTGAACATTAATCAATTGCAACTAAGAATACCATCACTTATGATAATAAATTACCACTTTATACCAGTTCGTGTCTCACATTTGGATTGTGCATGTTGCGGCGGCAACATGGGTAATTCGGGACGCGGGACCGAACTCCCTCAGCCTTGGACTCTATGGACGACCCTGGTGCCACCTATGTTCACAAAGCCTCACTAGCTCCCTAACCTGCCTCCTGGCGGATCGTGCGCGTACTGGCCAACGGCAGAGCCTGAGAAGCTCACACCGACCAGTGCGCCTGAACCTGCCACGTGACCACCGAAGCCTTGTTGTCTTTTCTAGCCGTCCCACCCACCCATCTAACATATGACAGGGCTGAGCATGTGGTACAAGAACAACATTCTACTCTGAACGTTAATCAATTGCAACTAAGAATACCATCACTTAAGATAATAAATTACCACTTTATACCAGTTCGTCTCGCGTTTGAATTATCCTTTCATGTGTACGAAATAAAGACAACCAACCAATCAACAGTCACTATAACTAAGTTGACAATATGCCAGGAGACTATCCGGTCTCAAACTGATGATACATTAACTATTTGTCCTCCTACAAGTCACATGGTGCCCCCCCCCCATCCCCATGTTTACAGTCCTCCACTGTGTCAGGACAGTTATGGCACCACAAGGTTTCTGCCCATGTGGTGACTGTTTATAAACACTGAGTGGACAGTTGTTATGGTGACTGCCCTGTAAATCACCAGCTTTACTGGTTTTGGATATTTCAATTGAAATACTGTACAAGTACAACCATGATTTTAAACCATTATGCAAGATCCTATTTTTTAATCACATAACTGTGATAACTGAATGTTTGCAAGCGGAATGGAGTTAACATAAAGATGAATAGCTAGCTAGTTTCAGGTAATTTTACAGGTACATTGGGAGGAGTGTCAGTGACTGGTTGGTTTGAAGTCCAAGAGGGAGTGTCAGATTCCTGCTATGGCCTCTTGAGCCAGCCTTTATAGCCATTTGGTAGCATAATCATTCCATGCACATAGTTAATCGACGTCATAGGTCTGGCCTTTAAGTAAAGCTGGCCGAGATCCCCCCCCCCCCAATTGTTAATAACGGAGTCGCTCGGATCTGTATGTGCGTCTGTGTGTGTGTGCGTGCTAGGAATTAGCAAGCCACCTTTGTTTACAAATTGGAAACAAAGACACCCACATAAACCAAATCTTCAAATAAATAAAATAGCGTAAATATTTCTAGTATATGGGTGCTAAGTGACAGACATTTGACATGTTACAAGAGTGTTGGTAATTTTCAGAAAACTACCAGCACTTGCTTGATTCTAAGGAAGCCTATAAACCTATTAGAGGCCAGTAAGGAAAGAGGAGGCTGCCTGCTCTGGCTGCTTAAAAAAAAGAAAGACAAAAAAAAAAAAGGATAGTGATAAACCCTTTATCGCGTGTAATAAGCTATGTAGTGGTGCCCCCCCCACCCCCTCTGGCTGGGGTGGGGACGGGTACCAGCATGCACTTCGCCCCCCCCCCCCCCCCCACGATGGGACGGGACATGGAACTCCCTCGGAAGCTCACTCGAGTGGCGTCCACTATCTTAACACAATAATTATTATATATTTATACATTAAGTAGGGGAAATTTCAATCGCAGACAATTCGTCTTCCTCTGCTCCTTGTCCCATCCTAATAATACCAAGCGTTAGGCTAGGTAATGGTAAGTATACATTTTAAGTCACTGGTTTGACTCAACCAGGATACAGTTAGTCTGGTTGCAGTAAGTGACTACAATTCGATCATTATTATATAACAACATAAATGGTACAACATAAATACCATAATATTGGAAGAATTATATTTTAAGGAATTAAAAACCTTAAAGTTACAGAAAAGTGGCATCACTATGATACTTTCTTGCGTATGTTATATGTCTGTTTAATTCGACAGAGGTCAATACCTCAAGAGCCCACTCCCACCATCACGGAGTCGAGGCACGAAAGGTGAGCTAGTCTCCTCAGGTAATAATGGGAGCATATACCTGATGAATTACATAACTACAAATAAAAGTGGTTAAGACTGACAACAGCATAACAAATAAAACAATTCACAAGCCATATTAATACTAATAATAGAATTCTCACCACATCGTCTTTTTTTCTAGATCCGGGACGGGGCTGTAATAAAGAGCATGGTAGCGCAAGACAATCAGACATTTAAGACAATTAGGCAAAAAACACACAAATAATTAAATCTTTAAAAAACAAGATCCCCCGATGTATTACCTTCACATTTGGGAAACCTGCACTGAGACCCAATCTCCACCCATCCTGGCAACTAACAGTCTCCCACCAAGACAATAAAACTTATAAATCCACACTGAAAGCAGCACCGCCGTGTTGTTCAACATTGTCAATTCCAAGTAATAACTAAATAGGATTCATTAGAGTATACTCACCCAGCCCCCCCCCCCCCCTATATTCCACTATCTTGTACCAACAGTGTTACGTTTCTGGTGACTACATAATGCTGCCCTAGTAGAATATCCTGCAACTGAACCAACCAGCCATTGTCTATCGGATTAGTGCACATTACCACTTTTATCTTAGCTTTTCGTTTAACCCAGTTTTGCCTAGTTGAATTTGGATGGCAGGGGGAAATCAGTGGTAGCTCTAATATTACTTACTAGAGGTATAGCAACAATGCAACTCTTAGTTCAAAATAAGTCGGAAATTAGTACGTGCTGACTTCAGCAATAACTAAACTGGTACAGCGAAAACAACGGGTTCGACAGTTAGGTGATAGGTGGCGCTGCTGCACAATTCGGGCCTCTCTCTGCTCTGCTGTAATGTGTGCTGGTGCTTGACATACACGGTAAATGCCACCCTCTAGACCAGCGAGTTAGTTTACTGCCATAGCCAGCTCAAAGCGGGTGGAAATAAATAGTGCAGTTTTTGTTATTGGCCGTGAAGATTGGAGGGTATGGCCTTTCTGACAGCATTAGACAGACCGCAGCCTGGTGTCGAAGTTTAAATTCTCAGTGGGTTTAGAGTCTCCGCTCGGGGTTCTACGCATGCACAAAATCGAACGGTATTTCAGCGTATTCGATTAATCAACTCAGGTGACCCGATCGACATTTTGACGCACAAATGTGACATCACCACAGCCAAGAGGTGGGTTACTGGGGTCGGGACCTTTTACACAAGGCACATGTTTTTGTCCACCCCACTTGTGGTGCTCTATTTGAATTTCTAGCAACTCGGGTGACCCGAGTCGTGTTAATCGAATACGCGCATGCGCAGAAACCCGAGCGTAGACTCTAAACCCACTGAGAATCTAAACCGCGACACCGGTATGGAATGGGGTTTGCGGATGTTCACTGGAAGGAAAGGGTGCTCTCAGATTTGGTTCAAATGTCTTTTGACAGTGGCGATGCACTTGGTTTTTGGGGTTTGTTTTGTCTGCATGTGTGTTACCAGGAATCCCAACATGAGAGGTGATCCAATGTGTGGTGCAGTAGGTGAGGTCTCTTTGTGTGACGATATATTGAACTGAAATTACGATCGACGAAGCTAGGGTGCTTTGTTGTGCTTCCAGGTTCACCCCCTTCCCATGCCTGACTTAAGGCAATTGGAAGATGAGGTAAGCAAGTACGTTGAGCACCTACTTATTCCGTGTTGTATGCCTCTAAGTACTGCGGAACCACCCACCATGTGCCATCCTGCCTACTGATGCTCACCTGTGTTTACACATGGAATTTCTTACTATATGCAGTCCTGGACGACCCGAATTGTCTCACAGTGCCCCCGTCGGATTAATGTTGCGGTACCTCATTCATGAAACCCGGAAGTATTAATACTAATCAGAGATAAACTGAATTCTTACCGATTCTTCTTTTTTATTGGATATCGGTGGCTGTAATGTAAATGGCAGAAGAAAGTGTTTCGCCCAGTCACATAGTCTTGACAACCCAGGAACAGATTACGAAGTTCTTCTAGGGAGAGCATTTTTATTTCGTTAGAGAGTATTGAGCGTACAATAATAGTTTACATCATACAAAGTAGTTTGCTAAATATTTTTCGTAAACCACCCACATACAAATAGAAACAGTTGAGCCCGCGTGTCTCAATGCCACCTTGCAGAAACAGTAATGTTTATCAAGATATTAAGATAGCAGAGTAACAGGATAGACCCACTAGCATATTCAACCTAAGGTCATATTTGGGATGTGCGGAATAGAATTGCTAGAAATAACAATAAGAAAATTAGCAACATAAATATTGTCTAATGCAACAATGAAACCAATTATATTTTTGGTCTAAATACCAATTATTGACACTAGATTCTTACTGATTCGTCCCCTCTTCCAGACAAAGAATTTGGCTGTAAAGTAAGGGACCATGCGTGTTAGATACTACACTGGTTTCTGGTTTGAGTGAGCGCGTGTGGAACGCCACGGGGAATCACGTCACAGCAACACGTAAGGTCATTAAGACAGGTGTCAACTTGTCACAGTGTGCCCTGAAGGCAACTTCATAGTGCTGCCCCACCATGAACCGATATCCCACTCAGCCATATTATCAAGATACTGATGAAACCAGTCATTTGCCTATCATATTAATGAACAAGGCTGGGTAGTGACAAGTATCAATTGTGTAAGTCATTGGTTTGAGTTGGCGTGTAAGCTATATGAGACATACCTGGGAATAGTAGAAGGATAAAGGCTGCATTCCATATACGCGTAATGCGAATGCGAATGCGACAAAAAATCGAAACGCCTTGAAACCTATGAGCTACATTCCATACACGCGTAATGCGAATGCGAATGCGAATGCGACAGAAATCCATTATCCCGATCGCTCCATGTAGCGATCGGTGCGTGATGCGTAAAGGTGGTGCGAATAGAAAAGCATCAGTCGCTTTTGTCCATTGATATAAGGCTGGAGGAGGCGACTGATAATTACGGACAGCCGGGACAAGGTGGTGCGAACAGAAAAGCATCAGTCGCATTTGTCCATTGATATAAGGCTGGAGGAGGCGACTGATAATTACGGACAGCCGGTGCAAACATGTAGGTTTATGCGGCGGACCTGTTAGGAAGCAGTCTTCATATTTGGGACGGTCCTAACATCCCTCCAAGCAAGCTAAACTGAGCCATGTTTGGACCGTCCCATTCTCTGTGTGTGTGTCTGTGTGTGTGTATCTGTGTCTCTGTGTGTGTGTCTCTGTGTCTGTGTGTGTGTGTCTCTGTGGGTGTGTCTCTGTGTTGTGTCTCTGTGTCTCTGTGTGTGTCTCTGTTGTGTCTCTGTGTTGTGTCTCTGTGTCTCTGTGTGTGTATCTGTGTCTGTGTGTGTGTGTGTGTCTCTGTGTGTGTCTGTGTCTCTGTTGCTGTGTGTGTCTGTGTGTGTATCTCTGTGTGTTTCTGTGTGTGTGTCTGTGTGTGTGTCTCTGTCTGTATCTCTGTGTCTGTGTGTGTCTCTGTGTCTGTATGTATGTCTCTGTGTGTGTCTGTGTGTGTGTCTCTGTGTGTGTGTCTCTGTGTTGTGTATGTTTGTGTGTGTGTGTCTCTGTGTGTGTATCTGTGTCTCTGTGTGTGTGTGTCTGTGTGTGTGTCTGTGTGTTGTGTCTATGTGTGTGTCTCTGTGTGTGTATCTGTGTCTCTGTGTGTGTCTCTGTGTGTGTATATGTGTCTGTGTGTGTCTCTTTGTCAGAGACACAGACACACACATAGAGAGAGACACAGAGTCACACACACAGAGACACACACAGACACGGAGACACGGACACACACATAGAGACACACACAGAGAAACAGAGTCACACACACTTTTTATATACTTTTTATATACTTCACTGCATAACGCATAACGCATAACGCATTACGCGTATATGGAATGCTGGCATTCGCATAACGCATAACGCATTACGCGTATATGGAATCCTAGCTTAACTTGTTTTACAGAGGGCTTAACACTGGATAGTAACAGTACAGTGAGATAAAGCACTTTTTTTTACCATTCTTGTTTGTTTGTTAAGGGAAAGAAGGTGAGCTAATTGTTTGAATTAATCTACTTCTGATATGTAGGTCTCGTTATCAAACTTTTTCAAATTATTATTACCCTACTCCTAAGTATACCTTTAGACCAATTAAAGTAGTACCTCTGTTGGCTCTTAAGGCGATGCATCCATAGACTGTTCCCTTGTGACGTGCCACACAGACAATGAACCTGTTTTACTTAGAGGCCATTTCCATAGGTTGGACCCAGGGTCCATATGGCCTTGTGGACAGCACATGTGACATACTAACTGGGAACATAGAGAATGAACATGTCCATTGTCTGTGTGGCGTGTCACAACTGAACACGGAACAAGGGAACACGCCACAACGGTACAGTACATGGATACACGGCCTGAGGGTTCAGTGAGGTGAGATCCTACACTGGTCTCCATGTTGTGCTGTCCAATAATTATCTGGCAACTGTTTGTTATAGTTGAGGGCAAAAGACCTCTCCATCTTCCATCCTGCATGTTATATGTTCTTTGCTGCTACTCCGAGAAGTTTGGTTGTTGCATAAATCTGTGTATTTACTCCTGCCCTGTTTAGCATCTGGCCAGGAATAAATCTGTATATTTACTCCTGCCCTTTTTACCATCTGGTCAATGTGTCCCTCATGAATGAAAGTGGTCTCCGGGAAAAAAAACAGAAATGCTAATATTCTCCCATAGGTTTAGCATTGTCAGGGAATCGCAGAAAATTCCCAGAAGTCGGGTTTCATATATTTTGGTATACGCTGATAGTGCTGCACCGTTTGAAGCATGTATTAGTTGTGTAGCGGCGCATGGAGCATCTATTAGTAGTATATGCTGATAGTGCTGCGGAGTCTGCACCACATATTAGTATACGCTGATGGTGCTGCGGGATTGAAAAATCCCGGAAATCCGTGGAATCGCGGAGATTTTTCATCCCTGGTCCCTGGAAATTGGGGCGTGAGTAATTGACTACCTAGAATAATGTTTTCCGTCCTAGAAATGTAGAACGTAAGGACCCTAATTTCACTAATTCTAGGACAACTGTCGTAGGCATGCAAAGCCAGTGTGGACAGGGGGAGGGGGTGGGGGGTCTCCTGTCCTGTTTGACCTCAGTAGTTTGGCCAATCTGAGGGTCATTGAGTCTGTCCAATGATAGTGTCGCAATGGTTTGGTCTCTGTGACCCATTACTAAAAGTAATGATATGACTAATTTGAGCGATAATGTTCTTGTTCCGTGGCCAGTTCTTCAGTGTTTTGGAGTCCGGGGGAGAACAGTTCAGTTCACTGTTTGTTTGTTTCACGTTCTAGCAACATCTAAGGTCATATCAGGATGGGACACTGAGGCAAAGCACAGTTGTGTAGGCCAATATGGTATCACCATGATTGCATTGGATCCCGCGATCTTTAGTTTTCGTACGACCTTGGTAATCATAATGAATGGGAGGAAAACGCAGGAGAAGTGAGCCATCCATGCAAATGTGAATAGGCACCCCTTCAACGAGTTTGATTCAGGTTTTCAGGACATATATTCTTTGAATTTTGAAATGGTTTCTTGAAGCAAAAAGGTATATTTCCGACTTCCGCCATTGCGCACAAATTGCTTGAAAAATCTTTGAGCAGAAACCATTCCAGGTGGTCATGGAATTCCCAATGGGGTTTGCCTGCTAGTATGTACGTGTTCCTGGGATGTATGCTGCTGTCAACCAATTGCTCTTCCCCTCTGCCCATTGTCACATTTGTTGTGGCACCTGGTTACATAGTTGTGACTTCGCCGCACCCACCTTGCAATGTGCTCGTACTTTCTGTGAACTTTGACGTGTCTGTTAATTTCAGGTACGAACCATAGTAGAACGGCTTTAAACTGCAGAACATTTATACGTGTATGTGCTTCATCTGGTAGACAATGCTAGTGTATGTTTATCCAACCTGAGTGTGAAATTGTCATGAATTTCTCTAAATGTCCTCGGTGCTCTTTCTAATGCCTGTTTTTGTCTACTTCCGCTGAGCCTAGTGCGTGGTGCATAGGCCGTCATGAGCCCTAATAAAGCCGCTACATGTCTGATTTTTGTCTGGTCCCATACGTGACCCAAATTGATGACAAAGGTATGGATGTTATCAATTGTGTCCGGTGTGTGGGAAACCTGCATTTTGAATGTGTCTCTGTGGAAATCTAAGACCCATAATTCGCTTGTTCGGCGTGAGGACAGACTTTTCATTGGGTACGAGGAAACCTGTCTTCCCCAGCAGCTGGCAAAGCTGTGTTACTGCCCGTTTGCATTCCTGTGTTGTGTCTGCAATTACGAACGAATCGCCAATCTATGGGAATAGCTTATGGCCCTTTGCCGCAAATTCGGCTAACATAGGTTTAAGAATCCCATGAACATTCTCGGGGCTGCTAAGAGTCCATTAGGCAAATTTTAAATTCAAACAATTGTTTTTGCCATACGAATCAAAAGAATTTCCTGTGACCATGTGCTTGGGGATGGTGTAATATGCATCCTTTAAATCTATGCTTTCCATGTAGTTTGTTTGTTTGTTGTTGTTTTATGTCCTAGTAACATCTAAGGTCATATCAGGATGGGACAGGTTGTGACAGTGTGCACTCATGGCGACTTTACAGTGTTGCCCCACTGGAAGACCAGGCTGCCAGCACCATAACCTGATATCCCACTCAGTTACATTATCCTGACACTGAGCCAACCAGTCCTTGCCCTATCCTAATAATGCAGAGCGCCAGGCTAGGAAGCAACAAGTATCAATTTTTAAGTCATTGGATTGACTCGACCAGGGTTAGACCCCACGATCTACCAACACGGGAGACGGATGCTCTAACTCATTTGGCCATCCCGTCTGGTCTTTCCATGTACACCTTACGTGTAATAAGATCTCCGCGAGGTGCTCCCTTGGGTGGTCTCCCCCTTTCGTACCACACTTGGCCCCGACTCGACCTGTTTTAGTAGTTGGGATATCTATCCCATGAACATCTTATTCATGTCTAGGGTCTTGCAGTTGGCGGTTTTTAGAGCTAAGAAGGGTGTGAACTCTCTCATGTTCTTGTCCTCGACCTTCTTGGATCCAGTGATCTCTTTTGCTGCCTCAGTGGTGACTGCCTTAAAGACGTTCTAAAAAGATCGGGTGCAGCGGCCGAATCGGTGGAGTGCGGGCCTCACGTGCGGGAGATCGGGAGTTTGGTTCCCGGTCGAGTCAAATTAGTGACTTATCAAATTTATGCTTGTCCCTTCCTAGCCTGGCGCTCGTCATGTTGGCAGCAAAGACCATAGTTACAGTGAAAAGTGAATAGAATTCAATCTATTGCTCTTTCTTCATAAATGCAATTCTTGGTGTAGGATCACAAAATTGTGTGTGTCACCGGGCGTTGATACCCACTACATTGAGGAGGATAACATTTTGAGGTTTATAATATGTGGTATAAAAAACAGCTTGTTGTCAAAGGTGAGACCTAACAATTTGGTAACAATATCATAACTGATAACCTGAAAATCGACTACTAAATAACTGACAAAACTTGAACCATTGCTTACACACCCAGAAAGAAACCCTATGGAATGCAAAGGTTCTCACCGGTTTGCTTTTTAAATCAGATGTCTGTAAGTGAACATGAAGGATTAGTCAGGTTTAAAATAAGTACACTTCTATCATACAGAAATTGTTGATTTACCAATCATGGTGTCCTTGCAGACATGAATGCCAAAATAGATTAATTTAAAATGACCACCATTAAAAACTAATTAGATAGTATTTAGTACATTGCTTACAAATATTATTTGCAAACAATGTTTCAAATACTATCTGATAAAAGACATGATAAAAACAATGATGGAAAGATAATTTGAAAACGGCAACAATGAAATCAATCCACTTTAACTGAACGGATCAAAACACCCAAAAGAACACTGCTTTAGGCTAGTCATCAACAGACATATCCTCACCAATTTCTCTTTTGTAGCAATTGACTGTAATATAAAGTGATGGAATGAGAAAATTGGGCGCTCACTTAAAGTTAAAGAATTATAAAATTAATAAACATGTATGGAATATCCATTATAATGTGTCAATATGATAGTTATACTAGACTTACTTGTAAGTTGACGTATTACTGAGATTCTTACGAATCGACAAATACGAAGGTAAGGACCAGGGGAGAGGTCAAGCCCGTGCAGACCGGATATGGCTTCAGTTTTCGAAGTTGGAGGGGAGAAAAAAACCTAAAACCAGGATCAGTAACCCTTCCCTACTTGTACCCCCACTTTCTCTAGAACCCTCTATCACCTTTTATCTTTATACTCGAGTATCTCTCGGGTCCCTTCTTCTTCAAGGTGCGGGTGGGCGGGCCTCTGATCCTTACCTTTGTATTTGTAGATTCATAAGAATCTCAGTAATACGTCAACTTACAAGTAAGTCTAGTATAACTATCATATTCTTACTTCATCTTCCGAATACCGGAAGTTAAGTACCCGGGGAGAGTTCGAAGCATGTTTTTTTTGTGACCCGACTTGCCTCGTTTCTTTACTCCTCCCTCGTTACTCCTTCCATCTCCTGTCGTCTTTCTGTAATTATATGAACATAGTGCCTTGGCACTCGCACTAAGTAGCTTTACTACAATATCACCATATATAGAATTATGCATTGTCAAATCAACTACCACTCACACTGTGACTCGTTTTTATAAAGTTCAACCTTTTTATTTGTTCATATATGCACACGGACTGGTGTGCTCAGTGTCAGGATAATGTGACTGAGTGGGATACCAGGTCATGGTGCTGGCGGCCTGGTTTCCCAGTGGGCCAGCACTATAAAGTTGCCATGAGTGCGCACTGTCACAAGTCGGTACCCGTCCTGATATGACCTTAGATGTTGCTAGGACGTAAAGCAACAAACAAACAAACATACATGCACAATGCCATGCCCCTCTTTTTTGGGATGTAGCCTTTTGTATTGACTGTACTTGTTTCTTAACCTACATAGCATATAGTAATTCTTATTTTATTTTCACGCTTTCCTATTTGTTAGGATCAGTGTCTGTGTCTCTGCTGGGTCTTCTACCAACTTGTGGTAGAAATGCGCGAAACTCCTGCTGTCCCTCCAGGAGGCATTCCTCATAATCGCATTCAGATTTGCTCCCATGGCCTGTGCTGAGGAGGCTGATGCCCCTCTGGTACTATGGCTCTTGTACCTACTGATGTCTATGCCTGTTAGCTTCAGCACGTTCAGTGTCCACGTCGCGAGAGTGGCCCTCGAAATGGGTCCGTGCGGCCCAATGTATGAGGAGTAACTGCGTGTTATTCCTCCTCACTCTGGCCGTTCTCTCAACATATTTTTTTATTGTTTTTACTACACATAGAGCACGTTCAGCTTTAAAAGAGAAAAAACGTATAGAGTCCAGCAGCTGCCCCAGATGGGTGTGTTTTAATAATGTCATTATAAAAACCACGGAGTCCTCTTCGACCTGCATCCTCTCTACTTCCAAGTTTATAATAGTTTGTCCCCTTTGCGAGGACTCTAACAAAAGAAGGATCGTCAATTTGTAGGATAACAACTTTAAGTTCATTTCTCTATTTGTCGGGAGTGTTTTTATCCAATTTAAAACACATTCCACACTCCAGAAGCTGTCATATCTAGGCTGTGGCGGCCTTTGCTTGTGACAGCTTTTACAAAACCACTTGATTAGGAAGTGTTATCCCACCGTGCTACCCCCCGCCCTGGGCAGGATAACACTCAACGCACACCTAGCTGCATTTATTGCACCGTACCCTACTCCTGACTCAAAGTAGTTACGAAGATATTTAAGCACATTCGCTATAGAGGGGTTCAGCACCCTTACTCCCCTCTCCAGGGCCCACAGCGCGCAACGATTTATATGTGTAACATAATTCTTACGCGTAGACACTCTACTCTCCAAGTGTGTTTGAAGAATTGTAAAGTCTTATTATCTATCTCATATCTTTCTAAAGTCCTGGCTAAAAAAGGTAAGCCGTCAATCTTACTTCCTCTAGGCCTGTACCTAGCTTTCTGTTGACTTGGTGTTCGGTTCCAGAGAGGTTCCCTGGTCTTTTTTCGAACGGCAGCTGTTCTCTTGCCCCCTCCTGGAGGATCGGGTGGCATGGTTGTCCTGGCCAGTGCGAAGCGACCACAATCGCCCTCGTCCCTTCCTCCCGGATTTTCCTTACCACACGTGGTATCAGGCTGAATGGGGGGGGGAGGGGGGGGAAGCAGTACACAAACATGTTAGACCAGCAGAATGAGAAAGCATCCGTTTTCCAGTTATCTGGCTCCAGTTCCCAACTGACGTATCTATCTTACTGCTTGTTTAATCTTGAAGCAAAGAGATCGACCTCCGGTTTGTCCCAAGTCATACAAATTTCATTAAATATTTGTTCATTTAATTTCCATTCTAGGTGGTCCGTAAACTTACGTGACCACAGATCTGCCACTACATTTTCTAGACCGGGGATCTGGGTTATTGTAAGCCAATTTCCATGCCGTTGGGCCCACTCCCAGATACTGATCGCTTCACGGTTGTTTGTTTGTTGTTTTATGTCCTAGCAACATCTAAGGTCATATCAGGACGGGTACCAACTTGTGATAGTGCGCACTCATGGTGACTTAATAGTGCTCTCCCACTGGGAAACCAGGCTGCCGGCACCATGACCTGGTATCCCACTCAGTCACATTATCCTGACACTGAGCACACCAGTCCTTGCCCTGTCCTAAGAATGCTGAGCGCCTGGCTAGGAAGCGACAAGTATCAATTTTTAAGTCATTGATTCGACTCGACCAGGGTTCGAACCCACGACCTACCAGCACGGGAGACGGACGCTCTAACTCATTCGGCCATCCCGTCTGGTCATCACTTCACGGAGGCAGTCCTCAGATTTTGTGCTTCCCTTATTCTTTACGTATGCTAATGCCGTAGTATTATCCGTTCTCACTCTTATGTGTGTATTCTCTGTTTTACACAAACTTTTTAGTCCAAAAATTATAGCCTTTAATTCAAGGATGTTAATGTGCGCCATCTCCTCTGGCTGCCAGCGCCCTCCTGTCTGCTCAAGATGGGTATGTGCCCCCCCCCCCATCCCTCAAGGGTGGCGTCTGTGAATAGCTCTATTTCTGGTATTTCCCTCCTAATTCTTCTCGGTATCTCTAAATTTTGTAACCACCAGTTCAAATCATCTACACCCTCACGTGAAACCCATATTGTATCCTCGAAGTTGCCTTTACTTCTTTTTAGCGCTTTTATTTTATCCCTTTCAAGTTGTTTGAAATGTGCCCCCGCATACTTCACTGCCGGTGAATAGGTTACCATTAACCCTACTACTCCTGCCACCTGCTTAATAGATGGTAGATCTGTCTCCAGCACCTCTGTTGCTGCATCTCTAAATTTTTCCACTTTTTCTAATGTTAATGATACGTCCATTTTGACAGAATTTATGTCAAAACCCAGGAACTTCAAGCACTGCATAGGTTTATGGACTGATTTTTCCCTATTTATAGTGAACCCCAGTCTTTCAAACAGTGAGACTAGTTCTGAAATAGCTGTTTGACATTCCCATGATGTCTTCCCCAAGACAAAACTATCATCCAAGTAAGGGAAACACATATAGCCCTTCTCTCCCATTTCCGAATAGATGGGTTTTAATAGCTTGGTAAAAATCCTAGGCCCTAGCACTAACCCGTTTGCAATGGTATGGCAACTGCTACTTGGTACTCGAGTAGAGTGTCTTCCCAGCGAAAACGTAAATATTTTCACTGCGACTGCTTTACATTTACTGAGTAATAAGCATCTGTGAGGTCAGCACAAGCCATCCATGCCCCTTTTTCTAACAGGTCTATAAGTATTTTAAGATTAAACATTTTAAAATGTTCATATTTTATCAATAGGTTTAACTTAGTGAGATCTAGAATCATCCTAAATTTTCCATTTGGTTTAGGTCTCAGAAATATATTCGACACCCATTGGTCCTGTACTGGACTGACTTCCTTCAACACTCCTTTTCTTATCAGTTTAGACACTTCTTCCTCAACATAGCTCCTTTCTACATTATCCATTTTAAAAGGGAATGGCTCCCTCTCCTGTACTGGAGTATTTAAAAAGGGGATAGTCAAACCCTTTACACAATTTAAGATCTATTTATCGGAAGTCAACACCTTCCACTGTTCTATGTTATTCACTATATTACCAGCTCTAAATTTTGAGTGTGTGATAATAACGTGCTTACCAGACTCTAATTGATCGTAGGAGGCACACACCTGTTTGGGCGCCTCATTTCTGAAAACCCTGTGAGGAGGTTCCCCGACCACGCCCCCCACTCTCGGGACAGACGACACACTCCCGTATTGGGCGTAATCCTCATTGGTTCTTCCGAAGCGCTTCTCCGGCACAATGGTACGTGCTCCCCAGTTGGACAAGCCTCTGAACCCACGGCCTCATGTGCGGTTGTTACCCCTGAACTTGTTGTAGGGCACTCCCGGCCTATGTTGATGGTCGAAACTGTTCCTTCTCTTTCCTCGGTAGGCAAAATTTGTATTCATACAATTGTCCGATGCTTTGACTGACTTCCAAAGCTACTTATTCCTTTCCCCCAGGTTTTCACCCAGAAGAAACTCCTTTGGCTCTGGCAGCTCACCATACACATCACACTTTGCCTTAATCAGCTCCTGGCCTAAGTGGGAATGCACCAACTTTCCCACACTTGCCACACGTATCTGGCTATGTGTCGCTACCAACATCTTAATCGCATTTAATACATGCACCGCCTGTGCATCCAACAATGGATCTGCATTACCTCTCTGCAGAATCAAATCCATTGTAGGAACAATGGCCGTTAACGCCCCCTAACACTCCCTTAGAGGCCATCAACAAGGAATTTTCACCTTCCTTACGGCTTTCAGCGAAACAGATTTACTCATTTACCATCTGAATCCTAGCTGCTGGGACATCCACCAGCCCAGTTTAATGTTGTGACACATCCTGGATGGTCTTTAAATGTTTGGGCGCTCCCATATTCGGGCCACCATAATAGTGGTGAATCATGCCCGCCATTGTCTCACTGACAGGAACCGGGCTTTTGACCTTCTTATAAATTTCCTGTAATTCGGTTAATCCTGCTCCTTTGTGTAATCCATGGGCTAACCTGAACTCCCTTCTCACCTTGGTCTGAGTCGTAGTAGTAGCTGTCGGGTTAGTATCACTATTCAAAGTGGCCATACTAGCCACTTCAACTGGGAGTGGCTTTGGCGGAGGAGGCGCCTTGAACGAACTAAACGGCAATGGTTTCACCGCGTCATTAGCAACTTCCTTAACTTGGTCACCGCCTTCACAGACCCTGTGTCTGCTGGCCCTCAACGCTTTCAGTTGTTCTCCAGTATTGATATCCTAAATCAATATCACCCTCCTCCTGCCAACACTGAGCCTCCGCTCTTCTTCATCTTTCTCCTCGTAATCCTGCCATGTGCACGCACCGCCATCTTGGCCCACATATGTGTCAACACCTATGTCGCCATTGTGACCTACATACCCGTCCTGTTCTGCTGAAGCATCTTTCAGCCGCTGCCCAAACCACACACATACCGTCACGTAGCTGTTCAGTTTCATCACGAAACTCTCTCTCTTCTTTTTCAGAAGGGCTACTTCTTCACACATGCGCTTCAAATCCCCCAAATCCGGTTGGACTTGGGGAGGAACATGAGCCGCTACAGGCGTTTGCGTCTCGGGTACCTTAGCCCGCGGTTTTTGCTTTCAGTCTGCCGCCATTTTCTTGCGTGGTTTAGACTTAGACGCTCTGGCTACATCAGCTTCACCCTCAAGCCTGCTCACTAGGCTCTGTGACAGCGGTGGCCGGTCCTCCAACACATCATTTTAGCCATATTTCACTCAGCAATCTGCGACCACATTGTCTATTAACGGGCAATGCGTGTTTAGATTCGGCCGAAAACTGTGTCCGGTGCGCATGCTTTCGCAGTCTTGAACTCAGTACGTCGTTCTGAAACGACAGCGTGAACAACACATTATTAATATATCTGACACGCTAACCGCATATAATACAACAACACATCACACCACCTTATTGTGTCATATTCCATCAATTTTTCTCAATTTAACCTGATAAAATACTTACCAAGTAAACCCTCCTCCAACTCGCTGTTGCCTGTCCGCTGCCGAGTTGCTAACTGAAGCCATATCCGGTCTGCGTGGGCTTGACCTCTCCCCGGGTACTTAACTTCCGGTATTCGGAAGATGAAGTAAGAATGAAGGATATGCAAACCATAGCTAAAACAACCATAAGGTAAACCAACAAATTAGACTTAATCCCTAACGAACTCGGTCACACTTTGAGTACAGGGATGAAAGTCGTCTCCGGGGAAAAAAAAGCGGTAATGCTGATATTATCCCATAGGTTTACCATTGTCAGGGAATCGCAGAATATTTCCGGAAGGCTGGTTTCATATATATTGGTATACGCTGATACTGCTGCGCCATTTGAAGCACGTATTAGTAGTATACGCTGATAGTGCTGTGCCGTTTGAAGCATTTATTAGTAGTATACGCTGATAGTGCTGCACCGTTTGAAGCTGATGGTGCTGCAGCGTAAAACAAAGTATTAGTAGGGCCTATACGTTGATCGTGCTGCAGGATTGAAAAATCCCGGAAATCCGTGATATCGTGGAGATCTTTCGTCCCTGAGAGTAAAAAGATTTGTATTTATCTATGCACTTCATTTCCCCATAATTCTAAAAAAAACTGTTGAAATACCA
This sequence comes from Branchipolynoe longqiensis, assembly GCA_030323885.1. NCBI lineage: Eukaryota > Metazoa > Annelida > Polychaeta > Phyllodocida > Polynoidae > Branchipolynoe > Branchipolynoe longqiensis. The sequence continues at coordinate 18,044,266 of CM059199.1, read as the reverse complement.
CTGATGACCGTTAACTTCTTTTTACAAAAATCCAGCTCTCTTCATATTTCCACGTTCTTCACAGCCCTCTGACAGTGGACAAACTCCAACCCTGTCCACTCTTTAGTGAAGACCATGTTACAAGGTACAGAACAACCCCGTAAAACCAAGCTCAGTTAAACCAAACGATCAGTTGATACGCAGCGAAGGAGGAAGATAAGGCAGGAGTGGAGAAAAATCACTTTATTTAGTGAATAAAGTGGGGGAGTACATACAGGGGAGAATGTTATATGAGATCAAGAGTATAATGATCAGTATAATGTACAAAGTAATATCAATGTAAAATGTCAATGTGTAATATCAATGTCAAATGTCAATGTCAGGGGGGGGGGCCCGAAGCGCCCTCCGGCAAAAGGGAGGAGAGAGCGCGAGGGGCCCCTGTGGGGGCGAGGCGGGGAACGTAGGCGTGAACCACCACGGAGGTCCAGGTGCCCTGGGCCATGATGTCTGCCAGGGAGACCCCGGCCCTCTGGCAAGCCTGGGCGGCACCCCGACGTAGGCTGTGGAGGGAGTAGCTGTCGGGGGCCGGGACGGCGAGCGCGCGGTGGGCGCCCCTGAGGAGGGCCGTGAGGGTCCGAGGGTCGAGGGGGCGGCCCGAGGGCATGATGAATGCTGGGTCGTCTGGGCCGGCAGGGACGAGGGCGACAGAGGCGAGCCAGGCCGCGACGGGGCATATGCGGGAGCCAGGCGAGGGGGGAATGAAGAGGGCCACCGCCCCCGAGGGCAGGGCGATAGTCTTTGTCGTCGTGAGGGTGAGGAGGGGGCCCCCGGGGGCGGAGGCGACGCTGGCGCAGGTGATGGTGTGAGGGCCGCCCCAAACCTCGGGGCTGGGCGAGGAGGCTGGATTGCCGGAGGAGCCCGTAGTACCCGAGGAGGAGGGCGGCCCGAGGGACGACACCGGCGGGCCTGGCAGCGGCGAGGTGGAGGCCCTCTCCGGCAGACGTCTCGGGCGAGGCGTAAGCCGAAGGTCGAGTGGTCCCCGCCCGCGGCCTCGACCCAGGACCCCCGAGAGGGTGTCCCGGACGGTGGCGGGGGGCGAGCGTAGAGTGCCGCGGTGTAGGCGGCGACGTGGAAGTCCGTAGGAGCGAGAGGGTCCCGGCCATGGCCCGAGGCGAAGGCCACGTAGCCCTCGGCCTGCCGGCGGCGGTTCCTCCAGGTCGCAGGGGCGAGGGCGGCGATCCGACGTCCGTCGACCTCGTGCTGGGAGTACCCTGGATCAGAGTCCGGGGTTGTAGGGGAAGTCGTCATGGAGAGGGTGGAGGTAGGCGAGCCCGAGGCGGGCGGCCTCGCTCCGGGCCACCTCGGCCCAGGGGCCGGTGAGGTGAGCACGACTGAGGGCGTCAGCAAGGACGAGGTCGGCCCCGGGATTGTGGACGACGGCGAGGGTGAAGGAGCCCTCAGCCGCCATTAGCCACAGCTCGCGGGCGCAGGTCCCGAGGGTCGGGTCCCGGGCCCGGCATCGAGGGCGGCCGCGGAGGCCATGTTGTCGGTGTTAATGATGACAGTGGCCCCCGCAACGTCCCCGGGGAGGAGGGCAACTACCAGGTTGACCGCCTCGAGCTCGTGGATGCTGGGGAAGCGCCTCTGGAAGGCAGGAGAGTACCCTCGGGCATAGCAGTGGGTAGAGGAGTACGCCCCCCCGCCTGTGAGGCAGGAGTCGCACTCTATCACCACTCAGAGGACCTCAGGGGCACGGAGGAGGCAGAGGCCGTTAGTGGCCCGTCCGTAGGCCGCAAACCACCTGAGATCCCGGAGGGCGTCGCCGCCGAGGTTGACGGAGGCGGCGCCAAAGCAGGCACGGAGGGCCGAGAGGAGGCGGGCCATAAACTTCCTCGCCGGGAGGACGCAACTACCAACGTGGTTGAGGCGCCCGAGGATACTCAGAAGCTCCCGGCGCCCGAGGGTAGGGCGGGCGATCCACGCCTCGCAGTCCAGGATGAGGTCCTCGACTTTGTTGTCGAGTGCGATGCGGATGGTCATCGCCTCACTGTCGATGGCGAAGCCAAGCCAGGTGAGGCGGACCGCAGGGTGGTGGCACTTCCCGGGGGGGTGGCACTTTCAGGCCGAGGTCTCTGACGAGGCGGTGGAAGGTGTCGAAGGCCTGGCGGGCCCTCAGGAAAGTGCGCTCGCACCCGACAAAGTCGTCCACGTAGACGAGGGTGTGGAAGCCCTCGCGGTGGAGGAGCCATGCGACTGCCAAGGTGACGCGGACGCATGCGGCACCCGAGGAGCGGCACCCAAAGTGGAGGGCGAGGTCGACATATGTCACACCGTCCAATGTGATGCCACATAGGGGGCATGAGAGGGGGTCGGCCCAGAGCTGGCGGTAGGCCCGAGAGATGTCGGCCGCCCATGTGTAGGCCCCGGAGCCCTCAGCGACAAGGCGCCGGCCGATGTCGGCGACCGAGGGGAGCCTGTATGTGTGGGGCCTCCCTAAGTACTCGCGGCGTGGTATGCCATAGTTGACACTAGCGCCGGGAGGGTATGAGAGGTCGACGATGACCCGCCTCTTCCCAGGGTCGGTCTTGGGGCGGGTCATCATGGGGGCCCAGGGGGAGAAAGGGGGGGGGGGGACGTGGAAGGGACCTGCTAGGGCGCCGTGGGCGAGCTCGGTCTCTACGAAGTCGTGGAGGTGAGGCTCGAAGTCTGGGGCTTCCCGGTGGTTGGTGTATGTGGGGCGGGGGAGGGGGCGGAGTAGTTGGCGGGGAAGCCAAACTTGAGGACGTCGACGAGCTCGTCGTCGGGGTAGTCCCGGAGGCGGGCGCGCCATGCGGGGATGTGGAGGCCTGAAGGGAGGGGGATGCGGGCGGCCAAAAAATTGGGGAGGCCCATGATGCGGAGGGCGGCGTAGGCCCGGGAGAAGGTGGAGTAGCGGTCCCATGCAGGGGCGGAAAGGTGGGGCCATATGGCGAGGAGGGTGGGGCGGTAGACCTGGGGGGTGGGGGCCACAGGAGGGGGCGGCGGGGAGGGTGTCCTGGATGTCGGGGTCGACGACATCGGCGATTGGTTTGCCCAGGTCGCCAGGGGGATGGGGGAGGGGGGGCAGTTGTCGAGGGGGATGGGGGAGGTTGTCACATGGGAGAGGGCGAGCGAAGTCGGCGGGGAGGTTGGAGAAACCGGGAAGCTCGTGGAGGTAGGCGGTATCGCCAGGGGAGGGGGTGGGGGGTAGTGGGGGCGGGGCGAGTGCGTTTATGGCGGGTATGTGTGGTGGTGCGGCGGTGGGGAGCATGGGTGGCAGGGTTTCGACGGCAGGGGTCGGTGGTGGTGGTGCGGCGGTGGGTAGGGCAACGGCCGCGAGGCGGAGAGATGAGAGGGTCAGTGGTGGTGGTGGTGCACTCCTGGCGGGTGGGGGGAGGGTTACGTAAACGGTTGCCGCTGGGCGCAGAGATGAGTGGGTTGGTGGTGGTGGTGCACTGCTGGCGGGGAGAGTTACGTAACCGGACGGCGGGGGGGTGGAGATGAGAGGAGGGTTGTGACCACCGTGGAGGGCGCCAGGGCAGCCGAGTTCGGTCCGGTTATTGGCAACTTCCGGCTTGGGGGAGGCGGCGGAGGGTGCTCTGATGTCATCAAAGGCGTGACAGCGACGTGTCATTGATAGGTTGTGACGGTTGGTCGGGGGATGTGAGGGGCCCTCCCGGTAGGGCGTGGCAGCGTGGAGCCGGTTGTAATCGGGCCGCGCGGTTGGGGGGCAGGTTTCCGCCATGCGCTCCTCGCTCGGGCCGGGATGGCTGGTCGCCGCCGACGGACTAAAAATCCGGGGTGGGAGTGGCGGAGGCGCGCTCCCTCACCTTCTTTGTGTAACACAGCGCCTCACTGTGGACTGTGAGGATTCGCCGCACATTGGCGCAGTATGTGCAGGCATGGCGCCTCCGGGAACCCTGCTCTCCGTGCACCTCACCGGCGGGGGCGAGGTCGCATGAGGCGGGGTCTCTATTCCAAGCCGCGCAGGGGACCCCGTAGGCCTCACGGCTGTAGGGGGTTCGGCTGTCGGCCTGGGCGGTGCGAGGCTGGGTCACGGGGGCCTGTCGGGCGGCGACGGTAGATCGGCTGGAGGTGGCCTTGGATGTGGAGGCGAGGGTCCCGGGGGCGGTGATGACGTCAATCCGGACGGTGTTGATGGCGATGGGGTCGAGCCAGCCGACGGGGAGCCTCCCGTCAGCGACCCACGCAAACACCGTCTCGGACCAACGTCAGACCGTAGGCCAGGGATGTGAGACGCAGTCACGGTGGACTATGAGGTTATGGTATAGTAGGCCTGGGATGGAGTCCGCGGGGAAGGCGGGATGCGACTCGAGCATCCGGAGGGCGAGGAGGTACTCCTCCAGGGTGGCCTCCCCCTCTTTACCGCCTTCCCCTCTTTACCGCCTTCCCCTCGGGGCCTCGCTCAATGAGGTCGTGGGGAAACATGCGGGTATACCTCTTCGGCGGCCTACGTTCTGCGCCTCGGCAGCCTCCAGGTACGGCGTCGGCGGCGGTGAGGTCCTGGGCGCCTCGCGGGGTGAGGGCGGCTGCAGTCCGGGAGGCGGTCGGCTGGGTCAGCACGTCTCATGTGACGGGCGTATATGGGGTGGACGTCCGGGGCCGCCGGGGCCGTATGGTGGGGCGCCGCGGGGGAGGAGTCGGCCGTGGAGGATGGGGATGTGCCGGCTCACCTCCTTGCTCCACGGCGTGCAGCACGTCTGCCTTGTCGGGGCATGATGAACGTAGGCCGGCGATATGTGGAGCACGGAGGCGGGCAGCGACAGTGGAGGAGGCGAGGAGGAGGAGAGCCAAAGTAGAAAAATGGTGCGTGCTTGAGGCTGGGTGGAGGCTGAGTGGCTGGAGGAGGGAGGGGAGCCGGTTATAAGGCGATGAAGAGAGGGGGAGGTGACGACACCCCAACGGCCGTTGCGGCGCGGGGGAGAGGTACTCCTCCTTCGCCGCGAATCAAACGCAATGCAAGCATTACGACCAATCCAAACCTTTTTCGGCGGCCTGTCAAAATACTACAAATTACCATATAAAAAAGTTGGTTAAACCAAAGTCGGTTAATCCAAATTATCGGTTAATCCAAACAAAATTGTCAGACCCCAGGCCACTCCGGTATGGTTAAACCAAACATTCATGTGGTTATAAGGTCATCTGACTTTTTTTATATGATAAATGGTAGTATTTTGCCAGGCCGCCGAAAAACGTTTGGATTAACCGATCGTTTGGTTTAACGGGGGTATACTGTACATATATAAAAAACAATAATCAAAGTGGCCAAATACATTGTATATTACATGTGCAATACACTCTTACTCAAAGTCCAAGTCCAAGTCCAAGCTTGGTTAAACCAATGATCGGTTAATCCAAAGAAATTTCTAGGGTACCTTCAAGTTTGGTTTAACAGGGTTATACTGTACTGGGAGAATATCAAAGGAGCTGTAGGATAATGAGAGAAGATATCTAGGACAGGGTACTGGTGTAGGTTTATATAAAATAGCCACAATTAAATTAAAGAATAATTAGATAATATTTACAAAATTGTTTACATATTATATGCAAACAATATTTCAAATACTATCTGATAAATGACATGATGAAAACAATGGGAAGATGATTTGAATACTGTAACAATGAAACTAATCCACTTTAACTGAAAGCATAAACACATAAAAAAGAACAATATTTTAGGATAATCTGCAACAGATTATAAACACTCACCGATTTTTCTTTTATATCAATTGGCTGTAAAATAAAATGTCAAGTCAGACAAGTTTTTTTCTGCAACAAAATGAGCACTTAGCAGGTTAATTAAAATTGCAGGGTCCGATGAAACATTTTTTTTTTTCAAAACCAAAACACTTATCTAAATTTGGCTCTATATATCCAACTTAGATAGTAGTGCATTAGCTAAGGATTGGGGACAACGAATACAGAATAATCAGTGAATATAATACCTCATCCCCTTGGACACCTACTTTGAGACAGCCATTATGCAGGAACACTCATTAATCAATTAGGTCAATCTCATGGCCTCATTAGCCATGCCCTCATTCCAAGCACCATATGTAACCTAGTCACGTGGTCATCGCGAGATGTCAATACGCGTCATAGCTAGGACTTTTGGAAAGCTTGTCAAAAGTTGTTGGGTTCTTTCAGCTCAAATCGCTTCAAAACTAGTCATTTTTCATCAAAATTAGTCCAGACTGATGATTAGTAGATTATAGCGATCAATTTGATATATTTATCTAAAAAATAAAATAAAAATTCAAACGCCATCGGACCATGCAACTTTAATGTCCAAGCCTGCACCACCGTGTTGCTTGCCGACCAGTGACGGAGCCAACTAGTCAATGCTTAACGCAGGCAAGCTGAGTGTGAGGCAGGTAGTTTTACCCCGACTAAGCAACCTCAATGAAAGGGGAAAGGCTGACAAGGGTACACCTTTCGAATCATCTACTCCACTGCAGCAGTGACAAATATCGAGTACAATACAAAGAGGAGCAACTTGCATCAACCTTAGAAAATAAACAACTAAAAATAAAACATACCAAGGTTTACAGTTAATGTTTTGTTTTTCATGAACATAGTACAGGGAGATGAAGCAGTTCCGGTGTCAAGTAAATTTGTACCTAATTAGGAGGGTTAAAATACGAGCCAATTGTCTATTTAGCTGTCTTACTTCAAAAAATTATTTCTCCCCGTTGTATACTTATTTAATTCTTAATTATTTTACAAATAATTTCTTCTGTATCGCAAGGAGCGGGTTGGGTGGGCCCTGTACTGCGACTACCAAGGGGCATAGCCCTCAGTAAAACAGAAGTTATCCTTCAACTATACACAGGTAAGTCTCGCCTAACTTATCCTATATTACCTCGGGCTGTTGCCACCAAGGCATTCACAGCCATGGGAGATTTTTACGTACTTAGTATTTTACCCGACTACTAATTTAATTTCCCTTCTCATAAAAGAACCATGACATTGTAATATCTTACGCTTATCCTTTTCTTTATAACCAGAATCACTCTGAATGATGTTTACAAGTTTCCAAATAAACTGTTACACATTACTTGTAATATTTGTCGTTTTATTACTTCATACAGACTAAGCTGGCCTGATTTTAGCGTTGTCCAACAACCTTTTGGCTACCTTTTCCACCTTCTTGTTATAGTGGAGAGCAAAAGACCTGACTGTCTTCCAGAATGCATGGTTCAGGATAGTGTTAACTGAAATTCCTAATGATCTAGCCTTTGAAGCTGCCGCAACTCGAGTTGAGTGTGGCCCAAACTCCTTCGTATTTACACCTGCCCTGTCAAGTAGTTGAACAGTCCAACTTGCCAAAGTGTCCCTTGGTATTGGCGCATGAGGTTTTATGTAGCTAACTAAAAGTTGCTTCCCTATCCTAATGTCTTTTGTGCGCCCTAAATACGCTTTAAGAGCGCTAACAACACATATACGTGGACACTCATCGTATACGTACAAAGATATTGACGACAATGGATCCCCAAGAAACTTTTTCAGATGAAAAGTCACTTCCTTCTCCTGTTCCTCTATCCCCTCAATGGAGAGAGCAACAATGGTTTGTCCTCTGTGTCCCGTTACCAAGAGTAACAAAATGACTAATTTTAACGTAAGTTCCCCGAGATTCAAGTTCCTGTTTCCCAGCCAGTCTCATAGTAAATCAAACACTTTATTCACATCCCAAAACTTGGAGTACTTTGGTTTTGGTGGGTTTTTTTTCACCGCATAAGCCAATGCACCAGCTGATGTTTGTTTGTCCATCCACCCTGGGTAACACCACCGACAAAGCACAACTTGCTGTTTTTATTGCACCAAACCCCAGCCCTTCCTTTGCTAGGGTCCTTAGGAACCGGCAAACTTGTGCCTCTGAAGGTGCTAATGGTTTAACACCTTTTGTAATGCAAAACAGTCCCCACTTTTTTTAAAAAGCATTTGGATAAAGCTTGACTGTCCCTTCACGCCAAGCTGATGACACAATGAATTCCATCGTCATTGGGTCTAACCCAAACAGTTGAAGATATTTCCTTAAAAACGGAATACCACCATGGGGGTTGTTGATACGTCTCCCTTTTCCTCCAGTGGTCCCTGTGAAACCAGATTGTCTTGTGCTCATGGTAGAAATTGCTGTTCTTGATTCCACCTGTTGAGTGCAGCAAACCAGTTTTTTGGGGCAAATAGATTCCTAAATGCCACCCGAGCTACCTAGTCGAACATACCACGTCGACATGGAGCGTCGAGACAACTCGAAGCCTGGTAGAGAGCAGTGAGTCGCTTAACCCATTTTCCTTTAGCCGAAAATGAATAATCACAGTCAAACTTTGGGAATATAAGTTTAACCAAGGCTAAGTTCATATAGAACTTTAAAGCCAACCGTAATTTAAGCCGTACGCTTACCAGATGAACGTACTTAAGCAGCGGCCATTTTGACCCATATTCGACAGCAAGAACACGCCGTCACCCGAACCGGACACCCAAATATGGTAACCCGCTTACTAGGTCATGACGCTAACGTTTAACGGGTGCAGAAAGCGCAATATCCTCCCCGATATTGTGTTACAAACTTTCTACTTTACACGTCCGGATGGGTACTAAATTACAACTCAGCGTGCTGTCTGAGTGTGTTGAATATGCTAATTGACTTGAGACCGGAACTGCTTCAGCTCCCTGGGCTGTGAATGCCTTGGTGGCAACAGCCCGGGGTAAAATATATATATATATATAATAACATGGGGAGAAAACTAATTTCTTTTCTTGAAGATTTATACTGCCTATTATGGACAAGCCTGAATAGACTTGTTTTCACCATTAGACAGTTTGTCGATAAAAAGCCCGAGCCTACACTTTTACCGACCCAAGGGATTTTTAACCTCCCACACCACATAGACATGGTATGAGAGCAACTGGCCTTTGATGACGCTGTAAGTTATCCACAGCGGTGGAAATCCAAATTGGCAGAGGTGGGGGCACGGGGAATCGAACCACCGACCTTCAGATTAGGAGTCTGACCTAGAAAAAAGTCAGACACTCTAACCACTCCGCCACAGAGAACACTACATTAACTCATAGTAGTGAAACTAATTCACAGAACCTGTAACTTCATAACATACCAACAAAAATCACACTTAGTGCTAATCATTTTCTAAATTCTCACCGATTTACCCTTTTTTTTGGCAGCTGGAGATATTGCCTGCAATAGATACATGGCGATAGACCTATTAGGCATGGATCAATATACAATTTTTTATTTATACATTAGTTGATTCAGGAGAAATTTAAATCATAGACAATTGATCTTCCTCATTCCACTGCTCCTTTCCATAAGTTATGTTGGCGAGTCTAGCATAGGTAATTTACTGATGAGGCAAATGGTCCCACAGAGTTTTCTTGGTACAACGTGCCTAACCTCCCGATCATTTTTCGTCCAGCGCTCAAGCTAAACCAAACTTGAAGGGACCCTATAAATTTGTTTGGATTAATCGATTGTTGGTTTAACCGAGCTTTGGTGGTGGGAGATTGGGGATGGGTGGGAAATGGGGTAGGGTTGGAGAGTGTGAGATGGCAGTGGGGTGGGAGGTGGAGGTGCGTAGAAGATAGAGGTGCGTGGGAGATGGTGGGGTAGGATTTGGTGGCGGGTGTGTGTGGGAGATAGGGTGCATGGCAGATGGGAGATGAGGGTGGGGGTGGGTGGGAGGGGTCTCAGATTACCTTAAAACCACATACAAGTTTGGTTTAACTGTACCGGAAGTGGCCTGGAGTCCGACATTTTGTTTGGATTAACCGATCGTTTGGATTAACCGAGCTTGGTTTAACTGAGTTATACTGTATCAAGTTCGCTCTCTACCACCTCTGCTGCACGTGCTCCAACTAGACGTGGTCGTAGCTGTTCACCTACTATCAACGCTATGCCAAAGCAGCTTAAAGTTGCATAGTCCGATGAAGCATCAAATTTTCAAAACCAAAACAAGTATCTCAATTTGATTCTACATATCTAACTTAAATACTGGTGTACTTGTTAAACATGTGTCACCACATATAAGGGAATACGGAGGCAATTTAATAGAACCTATTACTATAGAAACCTATGGCGTCCGAGTTTTGGCATGTGTGCCAAAACTAATTTTGCTTGTTTGCACTTCAAATATCTCAAAAGTTAGCCATTTAAAATAAAAGTTACTTCAAATGAAAGTAGGGGAGATTAAAACAATCAGCCTAATATGTCAGAAACTCAAAACCCATCGGACTATGCAACTTTAAAAGGAAAGCAAGCAATGCCGGACGTCTCGGATTCCAAACAAGAGGTTCAACAGGCAGTGCCAGTGACACGAGGAATGCCATCTGTCTGGGAGCTTGCTCAACAGCATGGTACGATACTTCAACGCAGACAAGAAACCAGGAGGATCTCCACAGTGTTCTCTAGACTTACTGCTCTCGAGAAAATAGCAGCGGTCCCACCAGTCCCCTTCTCCCCCCCCCCCCCCCCCCGGCCCTCGCCTCGCCCGCCCCATATTCCCTGGCCGGTCTATGCTCACCCTCCATCTCCCATATCTCCTAGCGTGCACTGTACTCGCCTTCAGTGTCGCGAACATACACAACATGTGTCCACCCCTCGCTCGCCCCCCTCCCTCTCACTCCTTGCACTCGACAGGACCTTGTGGCTACCCCGGTGCCTACCCAACACGGGTGCATGTAAACGACAACGGGTCGAGTGCGGCGGAAGTAAATAGACTCATGAATATTAATTTTTACCTATATATGATGAATCGACCTTGAACTTTCTCTCCGCATCGCTTCTGCGCAATGCATTGAGTTTGCCGGTGTAACGATTTCAATTTCCCCCCTTTTCAAGTTCCCCCCGGGGAATCTGAAAACGTTTTTAATTTCCTCCGGGGAAATTAAAAACGTTTTCAGATTCCCCAGGGGGGGGGGGGGAAATTAAAAACAGTTTTCAGATTCTTCCCCCTATTTTCAAATTCCCCCCTCCAGGAATTTAAAATTGTTTAAAAAACTTTTAAAAAACGTTTTAAAATTCAGACCTATAATATTGTTTTCTTAGCCATCTTGGAGACTTTTTGTCATTTGGGGTGAAATATGTTTTGTTGTACTAGTAATAATTTCCATTATGCTATTCTCTGTGTATTAACTATTATTATATTTGTCATGAAATTTTTTTTTAAATAACAAAAAATTCCCCAAAAATGGGGGAGGGAAAGTTAAAACGAGGGAGGGAACTTGAAAACGTTTTCAAATTCCCCTGGGATGAATTTGAAAACGTTTTCAAGTTCCCGGGGATCGGGGGGGGAACTTGAATCAGGGGGGAATTTGAAATCTTTACACCAGTGTGGCATTTTCAGCCGTGTGCCGTGTTCAGCCGTGTGCATAGAGATATTTCACTTTTCCTGGATTTTCTGTATGAAGATTGCTCACCACCATTGACAATGCCTTGAGTTTGACGGTACACGCAGTGCAAAACATTAGTTTTAATCAAAATTAATAGAAATCAAGAACCCTAACCTTATAAATTTAATATAATCTTTTTGGTAAAGATGTTTTCTATATGTGTACCAAGCGATTTGTTAATAGGTGGTGTGATTTTAGAGATATTTCACTTGTTCTGTATTTTCTGTATGAAGATTGCTCACGACCATTGACAATGACTTGAGTTTGAGTCTATGTACACGGCTGAACACGGCAGAAAACACCACACCGGTACGCACCGTGCAAAACATTAGTTTTATTTAAAATCAATAGAAATCCAAACCTAACCTTATCAATTTAATATAATCTTTCTAGGGATGTCTCCAGTTGTGCGATGAAGTCTTCGATGTTTCCACGTGGCGGTCTATATAGACTCCCTACAGCTATATTAGCTTGGTTCTCATTTTTTATGAGTGTCCATACTAGTTCAATATTTGTGTCTGATCTGTTTGCTTCTTGTAATGGCTTATGTTCGGAGTTTAGTTTTTTTTGGGTGTATATTGCAACTCCTCCACCCCTCTTTTGTATTTGTGCATTGGTCAGTGTTTTTCTATCCTCTCTCACAAGCCTGTACCCACCAATTTCTAGTAGTTGGTCAATATGCAGTTCATGAAACCATGTTTCTGATAGTGTTAACACATCAAATTTACAGATATCTAAGTGTAGTTTACTGCTGTCAATTTTGTTGTAGGCACTTTGGCAGTTTAGATGGGCAAAATGCATGCCTCTGCCTAGTCTACAATCAATCTCTTCCACCATATTTGTGCGGCAGTCAGGTCGAAATAGCTGTTTGCGCTGGAGGTGGTTTTTAGTGTGGAATTGGGTTTTGTATTTAAAACTACTCAGCCTGCATTATGTGGTCAGCTACCTTAATTTGCTGTCGGTGCTTGTGCTGCCAGTGCATGCAGTCACATTACTGTTCCTGTCCAACATTAGTAAGGTCGCCGCTGAGTATATATATATATTCCGATATTATTTTACAATTAAAATAACACGATTCGCTAGACTTTGAATAATTATTAAAGGATTTATTGTGGCAAATTCTGTTATGGTTGTTAACAGAGCAATTTCAACATGATCAGTTTGGGTACATTTTCTTAATTTCTAAAGCATAACGACAAATTTCGCTCATTCTGATTTGGCCAAATAGTCATTTTCAAAGCATGGTATTTTCTTGGGAAACTACAACAAGACTGAACAAATGCTAAATAGTTCACCTATTCATAACAGTGTAACACCCTATTTTCCCCAGAGCTCTGTCTGCAGAGAATCAAAAGATATGTGCATCCTAAAATGTGAAAAAGTGTAATTGTTTGCATGTAAACAGTATCTTTAAGTGAATTCTTTTTTCCAACATTTCAATCTTTGAAAGCTCATTGCAGCAAAACAATCTTTTGAATTTTTCTCATATTTGGCACAGTATTAGAATAACCATTCACTAAGTTTGTTTGTTGTTTTACATCCTAGCAACATCTAAGGTCACATCAGGATGGATACCGACTTGTTACAGTATGCACTCACAGTATGCACTCATGGCAATTTTATAGTGCTGCCCCAGTGGGAAATCAGGCCACCGGCACCATGACCCGATATCCCACTCAGTCACATTATCGAGCCATTGCCCTATCCTAATAATGCCGAGCACCAGGCAGTGTCAATTTTTAAGTCATTGGTTTGACTCGACCGGGAACCAAACTCGCGAATTCCGATCTTCCGCACGCGAGGCCTGTGCTCTACTGATTCGGCCACCGTGCCCGGTTACCATTCACTAAGACTACTAGATATTATTTATATCAATATTAATATTATTATATCCAAATATATGGAAAATATTGAATTTTGATTGAACATATAAAAGACAAACTGTCGGAAAACCAAATATATCAATTTGATGAATTTTTAAATGCTCATTGTAGCTTAACCAATTGGTTAAACTTCCTAAACATTGACAGTACACATCTCCTGGACGTAATACACATTATCCTATTAATATTGTGTCGAGAAATACAAAAAGTGCATCATGATTGCACATACAAAGGAAAAGTGTACAAAACAAAAATTATAAATTTGTTCATCAAGCTTTGAGCATTCACTGTGGCTCATCCAATAGGTGGATCTTCTTCAGATTTTTCACACATGGCGTGTGGAAGTAATGCATATTAGCTATAACAATAATTTAGCTAAAGATATCAAAAACTGCATCATGATTGCAAATACAAATTAAAAGTGTCTGAAACCAAAAATAATGAATTAAATACATTTTTACATATTCACTGTGCCTAGAGCAATGGTTGGATCTTCCCCAAATTTCGTCCAATATTAGATTATATATTCTCTAATATATCTCAATAGACATCAATGTCATGTACATGTTTCTACATGGGTGTTACCATTGTGAAACTATTGTGCTCAGCAATTGCCCAAACAAGTTGGTGTCAATATTCTGCCTGCGGCTCCTTGCACTAACCAGCACTACAGTAAGATTGCTTATATTGGAAAGGGAATCAAATTGCCTATCTATCCATGCCAAATCTTATCAGGTTTTAAATCATTTTTAATTCAGCAGATGGGTTTTAAACTTTCAAAATAATTTGAATTGCAGAATTTGACCTGATTGACCAGTTTGACCCAGGGCAAACCATATATGGATAGAAAGCGGAGGGTCATTGCGCTTCTTTTGGTACCACCCTTGACCTTCTACAATGTAGTGCAAGGGAGCGGGAGCCCATTAAAGATACCCTGTTTTCAGAGTCATTTTCATTTACACCAGTAATGAAGTAATATTACTTAAATACACTCATTATACAAATGGATTTTACTTAAATACAAACTTACTATATATTAAATCCAACAACACCATCGGATAGAATAAATGTTGATCTTCTACTAAGTTCTAGGATGTGCAATTTCATCAAAATCAAATACATACAGAAATAGATATAAGCATGTGAATATTCATGAAAAATGCACCATTCCTCCATTTTTTCATGCCGATGCCGGTACCTACTCTTATGTTTAAGCAATCTCTTAAATCATCCTGGCAAGTATCATCCGATACAGCCTGGTTTAATCTAGGTATTTATAGAGATATTTACGAAAATGTTAGAGCTACTAATACCTGACTGGTTCGCATAATTAGTTGGAAGCACAAATTTCAATACCACGCTCTCCTGCTAGATTACCCTGATACGTTGTTAGTAGACCACCTAGAATTTGGGTGGCCTCTTGGCTATACTTCACAGACTATTCCTACACCTACTTACAAAAAACACTTTGCTGTAGCAGAAGCCGACTTACACATTCGTAAGTTTATAAACACTGAGCTAAGGCATGGTGCACTATTAGGCCCCTTCGAGTCATCACCGTATTTGCCTTGGTGTCAGCTTAGTCCGATGATGACTCGACCTACAAATAATTCTTCAGATAAAAGAATAATCATTGACTTGAGCTTTCCATTAGGAAGGAGTGTAAATGCAGGGATAGTAAAGGGTTTTATATTTAGGTATGCCGTTCAACTTTTCATTACCATCAGTATCTACGTTAACTGAAAGACTAACAAAGCTTGACCATAATGCATGGATGTGGGCAGCTGACTTAGCAAGAGCATAGAGACAGTCTGTCTACTATCAACACCACTTTTAGGTATCTCGCTTAAATGGGAAAATATATAGAGACATAGTGCTCCCCCCCGCCTCGGTTGTAGAACCTCCGCATTGGCATGTACACAGACTACCTGTGCTTTAGTCTTGCTTCTGAGGCAAGAAGGGTATTTTTCTCTGCTATCTCGATGATTTTATAGGCTTAGAAATAACAAAACAAAAAGCAATAGACGCATATCACAGAGTCAATGAGTTAACGCTACAGTTAGGACTAGCACTAGCGATCGATAAATGCTCAGCTCCAGAAACCTCGATAACCTGGCTTGGATTTGTAATGACATGACTGTTACCCTTCCTCCAAAAAAAATCAAGGACGTACTCGAAGAATGCCCGCTGTGGAAAAATAAATCCACAACCTCGAGAAAACAGCTACAAAGCTTAGCCGGGAAGCTACACCATTTATTAAAATGTATAAAGCTGGCAAAGAGGTTCTCAAATAGAGGCGATTAGAGCTTCGCCATATATAGGCCAACACAAATTTAACCATGAACTATTGCATGACTTAGTGGTTTCAGAAATTCGCTGAATCTTACAATGGAATCCAACTAATAACGAAAGCACCAAGGAGAGTGCGATTCTACGCTTAAGGCAGTCTTTCTACATAGAGTACTCGCCCGAGCTGCAGCCCAGCACTCTCGCGATAACACAAATAGAAGCACTCGACCTGGTACACGCAGTAAAACTTCTCATTCCAACCAACCCTCATGATTTTCTGATTAAGGTCAACACGGATAATTCAGCGTCACAGCAGGTAGTAGAGTCAGGTAAAGGGAAAGACAAAATATTATGCGCATGCACAGGACAAATTTGGCTGAGAGCGGCTAGTCTTAATTTCGAGTTAGAAATCGCTCATAAGTCAGGGGAAAGTCTAGCACTATCAGATGCTCTTAGTAGAGCATCGCATTCAGATTTAAGCACAAGATATCTGTACTACAATGAATTTGAAACAAATAAGTGTCAATGTTAGCATGAATATAATAGATTTCTGACTACATGTCTTTATGACTGGAAGATAGTAAACGTTTTGATTCAATCTTCCAGGCTACTCGGTGAAGCACCACCAGCGCCTGATCAACACCTATACCAATGCCCTCGCACCCAGAACGTGGAGAAACAAGGCATCGCACATAACACCCTACATCAAATTCTGTAAAGCGCACAAAGCTGATATTCATGCCCCGACTGTGTATGATCTCAGTCTTTTCTCCTCTTCCTCAGCAATAGGTTGAAGTCACCAGGGGCAATGATCAACTATTTTAGTTCAGTGAAGGTATGGGTAGTAGGTAGTCCTGGCAACGCGTCCGCATTTGATGCACAAGAGGTAAAAACCCTTAAGAGGGAACTATTTAAAAACTCTAACCGTAAGAGCGCCCCCTCATTCTGCTCATGACTTTAAACTGTTAATAGCTTTCCTCTCTGCCCTCTCTCCTGCACCCTCAGTTCTTATAGCAGCTTTGTTGATAGCTATAGTAAGATTGCTTACATTGGAAATGTAAGGCCACTGGCACCACTGGTGCGTCACAGCAGGTAACATCAGTATGTGCATCAGAGTAATTTAGTGCCGAACTCATCGACCCTGCTTTATTATCCACACATACTGAGATTTAAAGACGTTAAGCCTTAGCTTGACTCATTTTCAGTAACCATTAGTTCCACAAAAACCTGGTTTGCGTCTTCTTCGCCAGTAGTATTTAGACTCCCTGCGCTACCGGTTTCACTTTCACCTTGGTGGCCCCTCAGAGCTTGGCTAAACTATGGGAAACATATTAAGCCCCACGATAATTCACCTGTGTTTATCCTACCCTCATGTCTCCCCTTGACTACCGCCACCTTCTTCAGAGCCCTCAAATTGTCATCCTTCGAAGTATTCAGCTTGGACAAAGGCTTCACTCTTCACAGCCTGTGTAGAGGCGCCGCTCAAGCCTGTTATGGGTCTGGTTTAACTATTGATAATATCATGTCAGCAGGTACATGGCGTAGCTCTGCAGTCAAGTTGTATCTCCAAGCCATTCATATCAGTGACGCCCCCAATTGTTGGGTTGAGCGCTACGTAACTGCTGAGTCATTCACTGTTATATTTACGCTACTTGTGTGAACTATTGTTACCATAATGATGTACAAGTTATTCTATGTCCATTCATCGTACTTATGCTATTAATAATATGCTGCTATTTCAAACAGACCCAGACTGGTCTTCTGCGAATTACTGATCACCTGTTACATGTACTAGCTTAAGATTAGGCCATGTCGCGGATTTGTCCACTTGATCACTCAGAGCACGACTTCCTTGACATTACGGACTTGTTTAAAAAAAAAAAAAAAATGTTATTGCATTGAACTTGTTAAGTGAATTTCCTAATAATGACGAGCGCCAAGCTAGTTAGTGACAAGTATTAATTTTGTTTTTACTCAACCAGGGTTCAAACCCCACAACCTATCAAAACGGGAGGCGGACGCTCAACTCATTCGGCCATCCCACCTGTTAAGCAGCGCGATGCATTTAAATTACAAGTATGGGCATGGATTCATACAAGAACCACTGTTATTTCATTAAATGGCGATGGACCAACCCTCTTAATTTCCTGTTACTGTCAGATATCAAGATGAAAAGTTCTTAACACTAACTTAAGCGCACTCATGAATATAATTAGGGGGGACATGGTAAATGTCCCGACATATTCAGAGCATGATGCAATATGATAAAATCTTACTTAGTTAAAAATAAGAGTAAAAAGATGAACTGAAAAAACACAGAAACCACGAAACTGAAACCAATATGAACAATACATATTGCTAATTGGTTGTTTCTTTGTCCATTAGTTGAATGAGTAGAGGAAATTTCAATAGCGGACAATTGACTCATTCCACTGCTCCTTTCCAATATCCTAATAATGCCGAACGCCAGTATAAATTTGTATGTCCTTGTCCTAGCTATTGGGTACAGGACAGTGTTGCCACTTTATACTTTCACCCCGAAAGTATGGGTCCCCCCCCCCCCCAAGTTAAAACCCATACTTTTCGCCCGAAAGTATAGTTTTTCTCAAGGAAAAACTACTTTTGATACTTTTTCAGGTGTAAATACTTTTAAATAAAAAAATATTTCAGCAAAATATTACCAATCTAGTCATTGAAAACTCTTCAGACTTAAGTTAGAATTGGTCGTAATGCGAGCATTGCGTTTGATGCGTGGAGAGGAAGAGACCCTCCCCCCGCCTCCCCGGTCGTCGCGCAGCATTTTCACCTCGCGCGACGTCCGCCTCTCAGCTTTCTTCCTCCCCCTCCCCCTCCCCGTTGCTTTCGCACCTCACCTGTCACCGCCCTCCTGCCCTCCCTTATAAGGCCGCCCGCCGGCCTCTCTCAGTCACTCGCCTTCCAGCCCTCCTCCACGCTCTGCCTTTTCCTGACTTTGGACTTCCACCACGCCGACTCCACCTCGGACCGCTGCAACTCCTCAGGCCGCTCCAAGCATGCCAGGACAAGGAAAGGGCAAGGGCCGCAAGGGCTCCCGGGCGACCGCCCTGGCCACGCCGGGACCCTCCTCAAGCTCACCGCGGGGCGCTTCACCCTCCTCGGCCCCGGCGTCCCCCTCGGCGCCCTCGGACCGCACCTCGGGCGCCGACACGACGGCGATCCTCGAGGCCCTCCAGCACCTCGAGACCCAGCAGCGCCAGACTACCGCCCGTATGGACTCCCGTATGGACGCCCTGGAGTCGGGGGGACCCCGAGCCCTGCCGGAGACGCCCTCACCTGCACCGAGGCGCCAGTCCACCTACACCACAGCGCCCGCCCCGGCACCTCGGGCGCGCGCCCTGGCCGGGGCCCGGCCCCCGCCGCCACCTCAAGCGACTTTGCCCGGGGCGGTACACCCCCAGTACGAGCGGTATCACCACCTCGCCAGCCAAGCCGCCCCTGCTCCGCCGCCTACCTACTACGAGGAGCCGACCCAGCATACCCCAGCATCCGCAGCCGACGCCGTGCGGGAGATACTGGCTTCCGCCGAGGCGCGGCACTCCGTGAGGCGGCAAGGTGTACCGGCAGATTATATCTTCCCCTCAGACCTGGTGGAGAGGGGGCCCGAGAGGAAGCCGGTGAAGAGGGGCGAGGCGACTAAAGACGAGTACAGCCTCGCCCTTCTCACCCTGATCGACCACCCCAGCTTCCCCGCCCACTCCGTCCAGGGCCTACACCACCATCACCTCACCGTACTGAGGGACAACCTCGTCTACCCCTGGCCGACCGTCCGCCGTTACTCCGAGACGGTGTTTACCTGGATAGCGACGGGAGGCTCCCCCAGGGATGGCACAACCCGGTCGCCCTCGACCTGCTGAGGGTGGAGGCCCTCACCTTGCCCGCCCCTCAGGCCGCCCCGGCAGCACCGGCCCCCCGAGGCGACGACCTTCCCCGAGGCGCACACCTGCCCCGGGCCCAAGTCGACACCCGCATCGCATACGATAGGCAGACTCACGGGGCCCCCTGCCCCGCCTGGAACCGCGAGCCCGCCTCGTGCGATCGGGCCCCCGTCGGGGAGGCCCACGGCGAGGTGGGGGAAAGGCACCGGCACGTGTGCGCCTACTGCGCCAACGTGCGGCGCATACTGACCATGCACAGCGAGGCCGGCTGCCTAACCAAGCAAGCCCGTGAGCGCCAGACCCCGGCCGCCTCGGCGGATTTTTGATCCGCCCCCCCCCCCCCCCCCCCCCGGCGCCTCACCCTCACCACTGCCGACAGCCCCGCGAACCCCACCGACAACCCCCCACCGACCACCGATCGAAACGCCGCCCAGACAGAGCCGGGGATCATCACCTCGCACCTCATGCCTCAGACACAGCCCAGCCTCACGAGGAACCCTCCCCAGACAGCGCAGCCGCCGACCATCACGACACCGCCTTCGTCAACGCCCCCGACCCCCACCCCACCCAGCCCTGAGGACTTCGCTGCCCCCCCCTGCTCGACGCTCGCCGGACCTCCTCACCGGATCTCTCCAAGGAGCGGGCCTCCTCTCTCTTTGGCCGCCCGCTCCCTGTCGACGTAGGCCCCGGACACTCGCCGCCCACACAGGGAACCTGACCCCTGAGGCGGCGCGCGCATATGTGCCCCGCCTCGCCCCCTCGGGCGCGCCTCGAGCCCTCTCCTCCGCTTTGGTGGAGGGCTCCTCGGCGCCCCCTCCCCTCACATGAACTACCTTTGCTCCCTATGAGCCCCTGCTCTAGACACTCTTGTTCTCTGCTCCTCCTGAGCCTTACCTTCCCTGTTACCATGTACTTGCTCCTCCTGAGCCTCATCACTGTTGCACTGTTTACCCCCTCTGTTGCCAGAGGCGCCACAATAAACGCCTCTTTTCTCCACCCCCGCCTTGCCTTCTTCCTTTTCGCGCATCAAGAATTTGATGAGATTGAGAGATGTGCTTTTCCAGTCTCTTTGCACAAGTGGAGTGTGTTCTGTTGAGTGGAACTTTTGCTGAGCTCTCTGCTGTCAGTGACCAAGTGACAGTGCAATCTGATGGTTCAACAGCCACAACTCTGCAACTCATGCCTGAAGCGTGTTCACAAGCTTTTTTTAAAAAAAATCAAGTATTTATTCATCGAATAATATCTCCTTGTCAGCCCCAGAGCACTGGTCTTCCGGCCGTACAGTACATGTTTGTTTGTTGTTGCTTTACGTCCTTGCAACATCTAAGGTCATATCAGGACAGGTACCGACTTGTGACAGTGCGCACTCATGGTGACTTTATAGCGCTGCCTACTGGGAGACCAGGTCGCCAGCACCATGACCTGATATCCCACTCAGTTAGATTATCCTGACACTGAGCCAACCAGTCCTTGCCCTATCCTATTACTGCCGAGCGCCAGGCTAGGAAGTGACAAGTATCACTTTTAACGTCATTGGTTTTACTCGACCGGGAAACAAACTCCCGACATTCAGTACGCAAGGCCCGCGCTCTACCGATGAGGCCATCGCGCCAGGTGTTAGCTTAACAAGGTAACAAATGATTACAAATCAGGGTAAGATGACTGATATAAATACTTTGTAAAAGACAATTTAATGCTTTAAAAAGAAGAAAGATTACATATATTTTTCTTTTAGTGAAGTCCAGAGTGGCAGCATTGACCGGGGTAGGTAATAAGCAACATGGGGCACCGGTCTAGAAATAACAGCGGGGAGATAACTGATGACTTACAAGTGTCAAGAGTAATGTCAATCAAACCAATCCATAAAGCCCGAACAAAAACAATAACCTTAACGTTAATTACTGACGGATGTATTTCTCACCGATTCGTTATCTTTTTCTAATGAACGATGTAACTGCAATATAGAGTGTCATTATAATGTCATACATTAAATAACTGCCCCATCAAATAAGTCCCAATGTATATTACCAGGATCTTGTTTGTTTGTTGTTTTATGTCCTAGCAACATCTAAGGTCATATCAGGATGAGTGACCGTATGCACTTATGGCAACCTTATAGTGCTGCCCCACTGGGAAATCAGACAGCCAGCACCATGACCCGATAGCCCACGCAGTGACATCTTGACACTGAGCTAACCAGTCCTTGCCCTATCCTATTAATGCCGAGCGCCAGGCTAGGAAGCAACAAGTATCAATTTTAAAGCCATTGGTTTGACTGGACTGGGAACCAAATCCCGACCTTCCTCATGCGATGCCCGCGCTTTACCGATTAGGCCACCGTGCTCTGCATATTACCAGGAACCCCCCCTCCCCCTTGCTAAACGCAAACAATTAAATAGATACAAAAAACATAATGGGATGCATTCTAATTAAATCTGTTAATTTTGTGTAGATTCCATCCAATATTGTACTTTGATCATTCCTATGACATCAACGGGGATTACAGGATTGAAGAAATAACATTTGGCTCCAGCTTACTAGAAAATTATAATGCACTTACTTTGTGTCATACCATATAAAAACCGTATATATATCTATAGATTAGTTAGACGAATCTTACCTGGGTATAGATGATGGATAACTATTGTTTTCCCGAGGTATAAGCCTCGGATAGATGTGGGTGAGGGAGAAGGAAGCACTTCCGGTCCAGCAATCTTTACCTACTAATTCAAGATAAAAATGATTTCTAACAAAAATAATAATAATATTGTAATTGTAATGTTTCCTTGGTACAAGCCAACTGAATAGACGTGGTAGGTGGGCCCTCACCCACGTCTATCCGAGGCTTATACCTCGGGAAAACAATAGTTATCCATCATCTATACCCAGGTAAGATTCGTCTAACTAATCTATTTAACCTCAGTATATAGCCTCTGGCTAGCCACAGGCTAGGGAGACTTTACGTAATAGCATTTTTATCCTGATATTCTATTATTTATCGCTTATCTCTTCTAACAAGAATGTAATATCAATTGTATATGATAATAAAGTGAGATTGAAAGTTTTGTGTGTCTCACCTTTATCATCTAGTCTTGGAGCAATCATTTTGCAATCCCACTTGACTTTTCCAGTCTCTTGTTGTAATGTTTTGCAAACGATCTGGCCGTTTTCCATCCCACATGTGCCAGGATTCGTTTCACCGAAATCCCTAGCAATCGAGCTTTTGAGACCATTGCTCCCCTTGTTGAATGCGATGCGTATCGTTCCGTATTAATTCCAGCTAGTGTTAACACCTTAATCGTCCATCGCGCCAGAGTATCCCGCGAGATGCCCTTATGTGGCTTAATAAAGCTTATCAACAATTGTCTTGAGTTTCTAATACTTTTAGTCTTGGATAAATACGCCCGTATGGCTGAAACGACACATAGCTTCTGATCCTCGGCGAATCTTGTGACACTCACTGTTGCCAGGGGATCTCCCAACCGATTTGATTTTAATAAAGTTGTTAAATCAAACGTTGCCTCTGTCTTGTCTATTTCAAGACCAGTTAGTGAAAAGGCGACAATTGTCTGACCTCTGTGTCCTGTTACTAACAGAAGGAGCATCGCTACTTTAAAACCTAATTGTTTTATGTCCAGATGTTTGTTGTGTGGCCATTGTTTAAATAATTTAAACACTAGCGACACATCCCAGAAACGATTGTATTTTGGTTTCGGGGGGTTCCTTTCATAAATGGAACGTAACACCCAGTGAATGACGAGGTGTTTCCCTATAGTCTGACCCTATTCGTGGGATAATTATAGATAAGGCACATCTTGCCACATTAATGGCTCCATAGCCTAAACCTTCATCTAGCATCCTGAGAAACCTTGCTACCTGGGATATAGACAGGTTCATAGGTTTCACTTTCTTTATTAGGCAATGCACGCCCCACTTCTTTAAGTATGTGGTATACATCTTGACTGTTCCTTTCCTCCACGCGTGTGACACCAACCGTTGTTGAGTGACCTTATCTAAACCGAATTGTTCTAGGTATTTATTTAGAAAAGGAATGCCAGCAGCGGAGTCGTTGATACGTTTCCGTGTCGTGCCAGTGGGCCTTGGTGCGTCAGGTTTCCTCGGGATCTTCTGAATCAGAGGCAGCCTTTGGCTGTCGACATTAACACCGCTAGCCACAGTTGCGTGTCCCATTCGGGGACGATGAGGATCGAGTGCGTTTCCTCCAGTCGTATCTTCCTTGCTACTCTGCTTATGATGTTGAATGGGGGGAAAATGTAAAAGAATTCATTTCGCCAGATGATTGAGAATGCATCTATGTGCCATGCATTTGGTTCTGGATGCCATGACACATACCGTTCTAATTTACAATTATTTCTGGAAGCAAATAAGTCTATTGTGGGCTTGCCCCATTTGTGACAAATTTTGTTGAAAATGGTTTTATTTAGTGACCATTCAAGATGGTCATGGAAAATCCTACTCTTTTTATCTGCCAGAGTGTTTTGTATGCCCGGAATGTGTGCCACCGTTAACCATACTTTGTATTTTTGCGCCCAGTTCCAAATGAGTCGTGCTATTTCATCACAGTGTTTTGATTTTGTGCCTCCCATGTTTCTGACATAAGCCATAGCTGTTGTGTTATCAGTTAGAATGCGAACATTGTTTTGGGGTATTTTTACTAGGCTCGCTAAACCTAGGTAAATAGCTCTTAATTCTAGAACATTTATGTGATCTGAACTCTCTCTTTTTAGCCATATCCCTCCTGTCGCTACATCGTTGCGATGTGCTCCCCAACCTTGTAACGAAGCGTCAGTCGTCACGACTGTGTTGGGTTCTCCCATCCTAATGGGATTGGGAGAGTCAGTAATATGTTCCAACCACCAGAAGATATCTGCTAATCCTTAATCTGAAATTGTCATTTTCTTTTCGAAATTACCTTTAGCTTGTGCTAATGCTAGATTTTTGTCTATTTCCAATGACTTTATGTGCGCTCCCCCATATAGAATAGCTGGGGCATACGATATCATAATGCCGATAAGGACGGCGACCTGTCTTATCTTTGGCCTATATATGTCTATCAACTGGTTGGCCGTAACGCGAAACTTATCTAGTTTCTGTTGTGTAAGCTACACCGTCATAGTCTTGCTATTTAAGATAAAACCTAAGCATTTTTATTTCGTTGTTGGCAGAAAAACAGACTTATTTTTATGTATGTAAAACCTAGCAATGTTAACATATGGCATAATTCTGTGACTGCTTTTTGGCACTGATCAAAAGCTTCACCCATAATAAACGAATCATCAATATATGGAAACATAGTGTGTCCTTTCCTTGCCATTATTGAAAAAATTGGTTTTAGCAATTTGGTAAACAGATGGGGTGCACAAACCAACCCGTTGGGTAAACACGTAAATTCGAAAAGTGTTTCATGCCAAATGAATCTTAAGAACTTTCTGTCGTTCTTACAGATTGGTACCGTATAATAGGCGTGCGTCCCTTAAGTCGACACTGGTTAGCCATGAATCGGGAGTAATCAAATCTCGAGCTGTTTCCAGTGAAAACATTTTGAAATGCTGATATGCCACTATCTCATTTAACTTGGTTAAGTCTAAAATCATTCTTATTTCGCCATTCAGTTTCGGTCTAGAAAATAAATTTAAAATGAATTCACCTGTCGTATGCGGTACCTACTCTATAATGACTTTTGCTTCAAAAAGATTCACTTGAATACTTATTTGTTCTTTTTCTTCGGCATTAAAGTTATATGGAAAAGGGATTCTCTTTTGTTTAGGCATTTCAGTAAATGGGATTTTAACTCCTTTTACGATGTTACAGAATTTCCATATCTGTTGTAATGTTCTGCCACTGCTCGAAACAATTTATGATGCTTCCTGCTTTAAACATGCTTACGTAAGTTTGTGTCTCCTCCGTAACCATGTCCGGGGCTGATGGCTGGAGTGTTTGTGTGGAACTTGTTACTTGTTCCCTGGCCTGGGGAACTGGGGTTTGGGTGTGAACTCCCTTTTGTATCCCCGGTTCTCGCTCCAGTTGGATGGCTGACGGTCTCCTCGCCCTCTCCCTCGTGGGCTGAATCCGAAGGATGGACCTCCTCTTGTCGGTCTGCCTCCTCGTCGGAACCGAAAATCCGAACATGGTCTCCGGAACCTGGCGGAGTTGTCAAACTTCCGGCCTTTTGTGTCAGTGTTCTAGCACTCTTGTTGTCTACTTCTACTTCTTTGTAGAGGTGACCCAACTGTCCCCCGAACATCTTGCTCTTGTCTAAGGGTTTCCCCTTGACTGGTTTAGGGGCTAAGTACAGAGTGTACTCTTTGCCATCGTTGTCGGTGACTTTCTTAGATCTGGCTACGTCTTTGCCAGGGTCGGTGGCAACTGACTTGAAAACGTTTTCAAATCTGCGATTAGTCATGTAGTTGCATGCCGCTATAAGTAACGCAATGTTACGATCCATGCCCCGTGCCAACGAGGAGAACTTATTCTCCGTTTTCATGCGGTTAGCTACGGGAGCGACTGATGTTAGCGCTCCCAATACCGCTTTGTGGATAGTGCAAAGGACGGTTTCAAACCTACGGCGTTCGTCCGAGAGGTGGATACCAGGGTCCATCTCTTTGCTGAGAGTTTCTGGGATCCCTTTGATACCCGAAATCTGTTCGGTCAATTTATTGATCACTTCTACTGGTTTGAAAGTGTTGAAGTGACCCTTAATGGTCTCCCTCATCATGGTAGTTGTGTGGACTTTCTTCGCCTTTGGTTTTGTGCACTTTTTGCCTACTTTCACTCCTATCTTTGCGTACACACCTGCGCGTTCTGTGTCCAAATCGGACTCAGTTGAGGAGGAATCGTCGGACGAGTCCGAGGAGGAATCCTTCTTCTTCTTCTTCTTTGACTTTTTCGATTTCTTGGCCTTGGAAGCCTTTGTGAACTCGTCCCCAGAGCTGCTGACTGTTTTCCGCTTCCTTTTAGTGACTTTCGGTTTCGGAACCTCGTAAGCCGACTCCGTGTCGTCGTCGTCGGAAAAGTCTTCCCAATCATCATCCGGAATGGGTGGAGGAGAGGCTCGGGCCATCACCTGGATATGCCTCATCTTTTGGTCCATGATTTTCGAAATCGTGGCCTCCAAATCCCCTGGTCGGATTTGATCATCGCTGTCCCTATCAGACGGCAAGTCTGCCCCGGGCTGCGGTGACGGCGGAGCCGTGTGTGCCGGTGACGAGTCATACGCGGTAGGTGCGTGACCCTCGGCTGCCACTGGCGGTGCTTTGTTGCGCTTAGTGGCCATCGGTTTCTGTAACAAAGGAAGTGTTACTAATCACCGGAATCCTCTCAACTGAACACAATAATTGTGACGCCAGTGCTCTCTGTACCGTACACTTCTCCCACCCACGGCTTCTGCGCCAGCAAGTTGGAGAAAATATTACGAAACTTGGAAGCTCGCCTCAAAAATCCGGTGTGGGGAGTCTATAAAAGAAACCCAGGATCATCCCCAACAAAACCCTCTATAGGGTTCGGAGGAATTTCCTTAGGAGATGTGACTCGGGTCAACATCTCTCCCTGTCTGTATACAGGTGTCTATAGAACAAAGGAGTATCGGTTTCGATCGTGACACAAGCAAGCATTGTTCTATCCTCGTGTTAAAAAACACGTTTAAAGTCCAAGAGGGACCTGAGAAAGTTCTGAACGTTCATAATGTGATGCTATAATGCATCAGTTACAAGTTAAACTAAGTTTAAAATACTTACAGTTAGATTTAGTCGGTTAGTAGATAAATCCTGCCGGAGCAACTCAGCGAACGTCCTCCCGTTGTGAGTTGCTTATGTTAATTGCTGGACCGGAAGTGCTTACTTCTCCCTAGCCTGCGGCTAGCCAGAGGCTATATACCGAGGTAAAATATATATATATATATATATATATAACACAGGTTTCATGAGTATTTTTTTGTGTGGTAAATATGCTACATTTTCATACCATGCTATTTGTGACATGTCCAAATGAAGGAAAGTTGATCGCATATATTTTCTTCAAAACTTTTATGATTAAAAAGAACTAATTTCATGAGACATGAGGTTGAGAACTTACATAAAAATAACGTAGTACGGACAGTCCCAAAGTAAATGAAGATTATCGGTGTCTTGAATGTAGTAGGAAACACAATATTGTGTATTGTTTACAAATATAAACTAGGAACTACTTACTTTTCATCTGCATGATCTATGAACACATTTCCCCGTCTTTTCTGCTTTATTGTGATACGGGAGTAGATTTTAACTGAATTACAGCCATTTCTTTATTGATGGTTCATGTGGTGTCTCAAAAAGGGTGTAATATTCAAGTACACAAAAAGAACTTTTTATTACTACCAGTGACTTCCAACCTATCCTAGCGCATGAATCTTACATCAGGTGACTTGCAGCAACAAATTATGACATATTTTTACTTGGCAGTGTGTAGCACACTGTGTGCCTGCAGAAGGGAAAATGTGGTGGTGTCTTCAGCAGAGGTAGCAGTAACATTCAAGACAGGAGCCATTTCCTACTGGTCAGCACTATAGTCACCATACATGTACACTGTCACAAGTTTCTACCAGTTCTGATATGACCTTAGATGTTGCTAGGACAGAACATGACGAAATGCAGAAAACATGCGGAAAAAACCTTTGACAAATCACCTTGCAAAAGAAAAGAAAATTGACTCAATCAACTTGATTCATGTACTTCTGGTGTCCTGTAACATTCAAAACACTGAATGGTATTGCAATGGTAACTGGCATAATGTACGATTAATCAAGTTCCTGTAATCCTGTCAATTTGTGTCTTATATTTCTGCACATAAGAGATGTCAAGGTTTTATTTCCAAAAAGAACACGCAAAAATTCACACTCTGAATTTTTACCCTCAATGTCACAATTTTGACTAGGTTTCAGGAGAATGACACATATCATATTGCACAATACCTCTTTCTCTCTTTTCTTGCGGCGGTCTTCACTTTCATCGCGGGATCCTGACGGCTTTTCCTTTTCCCTATCTTTGCTCCTTTCCTTCTCTTTCTTCGAGCCTCCCTTGACATCGCCTATTAGCACCTGCTCCACGTAGTCTGCATTATCGACCTGAACATAACTTGTGGCTTCAGAACAGTTGTCAACTACCCATACCTCTTAAACAATATATGAGACTGTCTCAAAAGGTGCTAAGCAATATGGGACAAAACTTTGTCCATTTTAACGATCAACATACTATCTGCTTATGCATTTGCTCAGGATAAACTGATTTGTTTTTTACATGGTGTTTCATAATTCCAATGGAATACATATTGATTTGAAGCAAATGTCCTTGTGTGTTCAGTGTAACCGTTTCTGTGCTGTTTTGTGTCAATCGTTACAACGGACAAAAAGAGTTATCACCTTTTGAGACAGGCTCATATATAATATAAAAAAAGGATATAGTTATAGAAGCAAGCAAAAAAAATTTCATTTGTCCACCAGACAAATCTGATGTGATTTTACTTGTCTGCCTGAATTTTCACTTGTCCCAGATAAGCTCTTATTTCGAATGCTGGCAGCCAATATCTTAAAAACAATATCTTTCTGCCTATCTATACTTGTATGACAATTTATAGTTATATATGTACATATACATATGGATAGTGATAAACCCTTTATCACGTGTAATAATCTCTGTATTGGTCACTCTCCCACTCATGTGAGGTGGTCGACCAGCATACACCTCGTCCCACCCTCTTCTCAGGACGGGTTTCGCCACTCGGCTGGAAGCATTATTCATATAGTGATACAAATATGCCAAAATTGTCACTTGTCTACAGGACAAACCTGGTGTGATTTTCACTTGTCCCGGACAAGCGGACAAACTTTTATTTTGAACGCTGTATATATCTATAGTATAGTTATACGAATCTTACCTGGGTATAGATGATGGATAACTGTTGTTTTCCCGAGGTATAAGCCTCGGATAGACGTGGGCTAGGGAGAAGGAAGCACATCCGGGTCCAGCAATCTTTACCTACTTATTCAGGATAAAAAATGATCTTAATACAATGGAACTGTAATGTTTTCTTGGTACAAGCAAACGGAATAGACGTGGTAGGGTGTGGTGGGTGGGCCCTAGCCCACGTCTATCCGAGGCTTATACCTCGGGAAAACAACAGTTATCCATCATCTATACCCAGGTAAGATTCGTATAACTATACTATTTTACCTCGGTACTAAGCCTCAGACTAGGGAGACTTTTACGTAATATCATTTTTATCTTGTCTTATTGTATTCTCAAAAAAAGGGGTGTAATTTGTCTTATTGTATTCCCTATTAATGGGATAATTTATACATTGTTCAAAACATGTTAAACAGTATGAATGAAATTGAAAATGTTGTTTCTCACCTATGTTGTTAATTGGTGAGCAACCGTCTGGCGAGGCGGCTTGACTTTTCTAGTCGTTTGTTGTAATGTTTTGCAAACGATCTAGCAGTCTTCCAGCCTGCATGTGCTAGGATTCTTTTCACTGAAATCCCTAGCAGTCGCGCTTTGGAGACCATGGCTCCTCGCATTGAATGGGAAGCATAGCATCCTGTATCGACTCCTGCTGACTTCAGGACTCTAATGGTCCATCGTGCGAGAGTGTCTCTCGAAATGCACTTGTGTGGCTTAATAAAGCTCACCAACAGCTGTCGTGAATTTCGTAATTCCTTTGTCTTGGATATATAAGCCCTAATGGCTGATACTACACATAATTTTGGATCCTCCGAGAAGCTGGTAACGTTCACAGTGGACAAAGGATCTCCCATGCGGTTTGATTTTAACAATTGGTCAAGTCAAATGTAGCTTGTTCTTTATCTATCTCAAGTCCATCTAGAGATAAGGTGACAATAGTTTGTCCTCTCTGGCCTGTCACTAGTAGTAATAGTACTGCTAACTTAAAACCTAACTGCTTAACATCTAAATGTTTGTTATGAGGCCATTGTTTAAACAATTTAAATACCACTGACACGTCCCAAAAATGACTGTACTTGGGCTTTGGCGGATTCCGTTCATAGACTGATCTAAGGAGCCAATGAATTACTTGGTGTTTTCCCACTGTCTGACCATCTATCCTTGGTAGAATAATAGACAATGCACATCTAGCTGCATTAATTGCCCCATATCATAGTCCTTCATCTTCTAGCATCCGTAATAACCTAGCTACTTGGGATATTGTAGGTTTCATAGGTTTAACCTTCTTAATTAAGCAATGGATACCCCATTTCTTTAAATAGCATGAATAAAGTTTTACTGTTCCTTTCCTCCATGCATGCGAAACTAGTCTTTGTTGGGTAACCTTATCAAGGCCAAACTGTTCGAAATATTTATTTAGAAAAGGAATGCTAGCAGCGGTGTTGTCAACACATCTCCATGAACAGCCAATGGACCTTGATGTGTCAGATTGCCGGGAGATCTTGGGAATCGTAGGCAGTCTTTGGCTGTCGACACTATGGCTGCTAGCCATGGCTGTGTGTTCCAGTCGGGCACAATCAGAATTGCCCGTGTTCGGTCCATTCTGATTTTCCTGGCCACTCGACTGATAATACTTGATGGGGGGAAAATATAATCAAAATTATTTCCCCAAATCAGTGAAAACGCATCCACTCTCCAAGCTTTAGGCTCTGGATGCCAAGAAACATATTTTGGCAATTTACAATTATTTCTGGACGCAAATAAGTCTATTTCTGGTCGACCCCATTTCTGACAAATGTGTTCAAAAATGTTTGTATTCAGTGACCATTCTAAATGATCATGGAATCGTCGACTTTTCATATCTGCTAACGTATTCTGACTAGCTGGAATATGTGCTACTGTTAGCCATACGTCATTCTCTTGCGCCCATTCCCAAATTAGTCGTGCTATCTTGTTACATGGTTTTGACTTGGTCCCTCCCATGTTACGTATGTAGGCCATTGCCGTAGTATTGTCTGTTAGAGTTCTAACATGAAATCTTGATATGAGTATTAGACTACTTAATCCCAAATAAATGGCTCTCAATTCTAAGACATTGATATGATCAGAAATTTTGTCTTGTAGCCATCTACCTCCTGTAGCTATATCATCTCGATGAGCACCCCAACCCTCTAATGATGCAGCTGTAGTCACAATGGTATTGGGTTCGCCCATCCTTATGGGATTGGGAGAAGTGTTAATATGTTTAAACCACCAGGCGATATCTTGTAATCCGTCTTCGGAAATAACATTTTCCTCTCAAATTTGCCCTTAGTGCATGCCAATGCTAAATTCTTATCTATTTCTAGCGACTTAATATGGGCTTTCCCATATAGAATAGCTGGGGCATACGATATCATAATGCCGATAAGAACTGCGCCATGTCTTATCTTTGGCCTGGTTAACGTGAGCAAGTGGGTCGCTGTAACTAGAAACTTCTTGAGTTTCTGTTCCGTAAGTGAAACCGTCATTTGTTGTGTATTTAGCAAAAACCCCAAACATTTTAGTTCGGTAGTCAGGTGAAAAACCGACTTGTCTTGATATAAATAGAAACCTAGTTTCATGAATAACTCACATAAGTGATTTACTGCATTTGTGCACCCCTGAAATGACTGAGCCATAATAAATGAATCATCAATATAAGGAAACATAACATGTCCTTTCCTTGCCATAAATGAAAATACTGGTTTCAAGAGTTTTGTAAACAAACAAGGAGCACAAGCCAAACCATTAGGCATACATGTGAACTGAAAAAGTTCATTGTTCCACAGAAATCTTTAAAATGTTCTGTCTGCCGAAAAAATGGGGATGGTGTAATAAGCATCCCGTAAGTCCACACTAGCCACCCAAGATCCTTGTGTAATCAAGGCTCTGACGGTTTCCAAGGAAAACATTTTGAAATGTTCATATTCTACTATTGTATTCAACTTAGTTAAGTCCAAAATCATCAGAATATCTCCATTAGGTTTCCGACGGGAAAATATATTTGAAATAAATTCCCCGGGTGTATGGACCACCCGTTCAATAATGCCTTTTCATTGGAAAAGTGCCTCCTGGCTTGCTAACGGCTCCTTTTCTGTTTCATTAAACCGATAAGGGAAAGGAATTTCCTGCTCTGGTAGCTGTGTAAACGGAATCCGTACACCTTGCACAATATCTAGAATGGTAATATCATTAGTAATCATTTGCCATTCATGTAAGCATTACTTTATGTTGCCAGCATGGAAACTGCTTACGTCTGTTTGCGTTTCCTCAGAAGCCACCATTGGTGCCGCCGCTGTTTGAGTTTGCGAGGCAACCTCTATTTGTTCCCTGGCCGGGGGAACGGCTTGCTTGGTGTGTAGTCCCGTCTGAACGGGCGGGTGCCTTCATTCCATCCGAAGGACTGGCGATCTCCTCGTCCGTGTCCCCTCGGCTGGAACCCGTATGAGGGGCCTGACCGTCCTCCTCTGGTGGTCCGGCGGTTGCGAAAATCCGCTCTGGGTTTTCGGAAGCGGGAGGTGTTCTCTGGCTTCTTCTTGGTATCCATATGCCTTCCACTCTTGGAAGTTGTCTCTACCTCCTTAAAGAGGTACTGCAGCTGCCCTCCAAACATTTTCGTTTTGTCGAGGGGCTTTCCCTTGATGGGCTTCGGGGCTAGGAATAATGTATATTCCTTGCCATCATTATCCATGATCTGTTTGGATCGGGCCACCTCCTTGCCAGCGTCAGTACAGACATCTTTGAAAATGTTTTCAAATCTGTAGCTAAGGAAGTTGCTGGCGGCTGTCAGCATGGCAATCCCTTTGTCCATAGATCTAGCTAAGGACGAGAACTTGTTCTCTGTCTGCATCCGGTTTGCGATAGGCGCAACGGCCGTCAGAGTGCCCAGCACTGCCTTATGGACCGTAAACAACACTGTTTCAAAGCATCTACGGTCTTCGTTCAGGTTCACTCCGGCATCCATTTCCTTGACGACCGTGTCGGGAATCCCTTTAATTCCTGTGAGCTGCTTAGCCAGCTTAGAAATTACCTCCGCTGGTTTAAAGGTGTTGAAATGGCCCTTAATGGTGTCCCGCATCATCGATGTAGTCAACACCTTCTTAGCTTTCTATTGGACACACTTTTTACGAACTTTACCCCCTATCTGTCCATAGAGGCCATCTCGTTGTGTGTCCGAGTCCCACTCTGTAGTAGAAGGGTCGGAAGAAGAACCCGATGTCCTTCTTCTTACTCTTCTTTTTGGTCTTCTTGGGCCTCTTCAGACCCTTTCTGGCTTTGGTGAACTCACCACCAGAAGAGCTCACTGCTTTCTTGCCTTTCTTTTTCTTTGGAGCCACAGGAGCGGCCTCCAGAGCTGAGTCTGTGTCATCTGACACATCCTCCCAATCCGAGTCCGGATACGGGAGAGGCGGGCATTTAGTAGCCCGAGCTGGTGGCTGAAACTGCTGAAGCTTCAGCTCCATGAATTCACTCATCCGGGCCTCCCAGTCGGCCGGAGAGGGGCCCGGATCGTCACTGTCTCGTTCGGGGTCAGACATGATCATAGCCCCTAGCTGCGGTGACACCGCAGCCGTCAACACCGGTGACGAGCCGTCACCGGGTGTCGGCCATCCCTCAGCGGCAGCTGGCGCGGCTGCTTTACTCCGCTTCGTAGCCATCGGTAGTCTGTAACAAACGAAAGAGAGTTACTATGAACCGGAATCAACTCAATGTGACAACAGAGTTAACTGTGACAACAGGTTTTAGCAAACCAAATTGAGGATCTATGTGGTACTGGGTAACATATTTACACCGTTCCAATATAGGCGTGATAAGCTAAGTGTATTGTCGTAGGTATCTGGTATTGAAACCAACCATACGAGGGGTAGGACCAGTGTATCGGTCCTCCCACACTCTCTGTTCCGTACACTTCTCCCACCCGCGGCTTCTGCGCCAGCAAGTTGGAGAAAATGCTATGAAACTCGGAGGTACGCCTACAAAATTGTGGGGAGTCTATAAAAGAAACCCAGGAAAATTCCAACGCGAATCCATAAAAGAAACCAAGGAAAAATCCAGACGAGATGTGGCTCCAGCCACATCGCTCTCCGTTCGGCAACAGGCGGTTTGTAGAACAAAGGGAAAAAGTTTGGTTTTGCTTTGTTCTATCAGTGTTTTGAAAAACATCGATAAAATAATTAAAAGCCAAGCAAAAGTTCTAAACTTTTGCCAAAAGATAGCCAATGGCATCATACAACAATGTTAAACATTGTTACCACTATACTTACAGTTAGTATGTAGTTGTAGATAAAAATCACCGGAGCAACTCAACGAATGTCCTCCCGTCATGAGTTGTTTATGCTAATTGCTGGACCCGGATGTGCTTCCTTCTCCCTAGCCTGAGTCTTAGTACCGAGGTAAAATTGATATATATACACTTAATTTTTTTAATATATATTTGATCAATTCAGCATTGAAGCGCTGGTCTTCCAGCTGCTATTGTTTCAGTTACTGACACACTTCTTGACATGTGGCATTGTGATAAAACAGGAGACCAAAAATAGCACTACTCATGGTAAATTAAATGATTCACACCCCCCTTCTGAAACCACCAAATGGTAGTAAAATAATAAATGATATATATATTAGTGATCATTAACCTAATGTTGACATGCAATTTGTCATGCCATTGCCAACTTAACACATCATCAGGCAACAGTACGAGGAATGGTCCAATGATCAGGAGTGGAAAGGTCGCTCAACTCAGCCCAGATTGCTACAGATAGAAATCTAATTCAAGACCACAATGTAAAAATTCTTAGCTTTCATAGGCTCAGACGAGGTCAAATGAAATTCAAGATTTTCCAAAACTACCCCGTTTGAACCCATGCCATAAACTATTGTCAGGTGTCTCCGCATAGTCTTACCTTCTTGTTGATTGCTTCTGCTAGTAACTGCAGGAACTCGTTAGTTTTCTCTGGTTCGTGGCCTGCAACAACCTTCGACGGCCGAGCGGACACGGATCGCCCTAACACCGCGGCTACACAGGCAGAAAAAAAAACGCTACTTACACCATGTCCACACGTAGTGGCTAAGTTGAAAGAAAAAGTTAATACCAAATAAATACACATATCTGAGAACAAGTGCTCAATTACAAGAACGTCATACATAGGATGGAAACAGAATAAGGAGAATGTAATACTCAATTGTTAGCCAATTATAACTCAGCGGTATACGGGTTAATAAAAATAGACATAAAATTTAATTAAAAAAATATATATATATATATTTTTTAATTATTAGAAACTAAATAAAATAAATATTTATGATTTGGATGAATGATGACGAGAAATTATGGGTAAATCACCAGTTTGCATCTTAAAATAATAACTTAGAAAACAGTGAACCGAAACTTTAGACTAGAAAGACTACAGGGGAAATACTTACAGACCATATCGATTGCTTTTTGTAGAAAAGCTATCTTGCTTTCCTTGTCCTGTACAAAGTATATGCACAGAAAAGTAAGTAAATTGTTGGATTTCCATCACTACAACTGTAGAATTATTAATTAATGATTAGGATATATGACGCTATACCAACATTTAGACAGAATAATGACAACCAGATACCAGCTCTTTACACTAGCAACTAAATAAAATGTTCACAGTCGGGGTGAATGCCAACCATGTCTAAATCTGAGCAAAAACTAGTATGGTATGAATCAACTTTTAATAAGAGGTAGAGCTCCAGGTTCCAGTATCCAGTGTTTAATTGCATTAAGTAGAGTTAATGAAATGCGAAAAAAATACCAAAAAAGCAAGATGGCAACTACTGAATGCTCTCGATTCAACTTTTAAAGCCTATTAATCCAAATGATTTAATAGTTATTCACTCCAAAATAGTGGACTATGGGAGATAAGCATTAACTGAATGATATATTTAGCATTATTAGATTGCACTGGCCGAGTTAAACCAATGACATACACAATTTATGCTTGTCGCTACCTTGCCTGGCGCTCAGCATTTCTAGGATAGGGAAAGGACTGGTTAGCTCAGTATCAGGATACTGTGACTACAGTTGGAATCTGGGTAATGGTCCGAGCAGCCCAGTGTCCCAGTGGGGCAACATTATAAAGTACCCATGCATTAGCACACAATAATACAAGCATACTTTTGATATATTTTGTGGGATAGATTAAATACATGTAATATTGCTAACATACTTAACACACAGAGGTAATAATACCTATTTGATTTGCTATTTTTTGTAAAACCATCGCAACATGGATACCAAATAGTCTGTACCCAGAACGACTCAGGTATGCCCACTCACTCTACAACAGTACGGTACAAGGCCTAATACACCAATTTTTGCTCAAGCTTGCCACACTGAATATCCACAAATAATGCTTTAAATCTGATTGAATGAATAAAGCAATCTTTGTACCTTCCATTTGTGACATGTGTGAGAGTGTGGTTGATTTACTCCTGTAGTCTGAATCCCTTGGTGTGTATCAATGATGTTTCAAACTATGCATGCCCATCACTGATCTGAGTCTCGACCGATCAGTATGAACTTTATGTTATATGCTATGACCTTGACCTACGATGTAGCAAAAATTTTGTATTGATGCACCTGGGTTGCACATAAAAAAAAACAAGCTAAAGTTGTCATATCCCAAAAGAACTATATATCGTTAAGATGAGGAGAAACCACCGGTGTGCATAACTTAAAGCGCTATCATACCATAACTTACAGTTGCTCTCATACCATGTCTATGTGGTGTGGGTGGTTAAAAATCCCTTGGTCGGTAAAAGTGTAGGCTCGGGCTTTCAATCGACAAACTGTCTAATGGTGAAAACAAGTCTATTCAGACTTATCCATGATAGGCAGTTTGAAGAAAAAGAGAAGAATCATAGAATATTATAAATAAACGTTGTGCCAAGAACAGGAGAAAGCAAATTGACAGTGTGAAGTGGAGCGTCCTCTTGGCGTGTTGGAACACTTTTTGTCGACAGTTCAAATTAGGTCACTGTTGTAAATTTAAGCACTTTTTTGGTCTTTTTCCTGTACATTGTTAAGGGCAAATACAAGAATTTCAATAAAAGTAAAAACGTTGACTTTTTAAATGATTCCATTGTGCAAATTAAACTAATGCCATTTTTAAGGCATCACATTTTCTTTCTTTCTCTAATATGCAGTGCTGTGACTCTGGATTTTTACGGGGGGGAAAGTAATTGGGCATTCACTACGGAGGCACCACAAGAGCAGAGTTAGCATTATATGTTTTCAGATGTAACCAAGACAGACAATCACAAGTGTTGAGACATGATTAGATTAGATTAGAGTGTTTGAGCTATATGCTCAGGCCAAGTCGGAGACTCCACCATCAGACCCCATCACATGTGGTCAGGATGCTCTGTTCAGTTTTGTCATGTGCAGTAATGAGTTTGAATCTGCTGGCATTAGCTGGGTGTATCCTGGAATCTGTGGTTCATCTGGTATTATTGTTAACACATTGTCAAGCTGCCTTTTGAATGATTGTACACAGCAGTTTGATTGATTTCTAATGTAAGCTGGCATTGTATTGAAGTGGGTATCACAATAGAGCGAGCCAGGCTGGTGGAAATGCATCATTAGACACCAACAAAAGGTCATTTTAGACTCACTATAGTTCATCTAAAATTCTACCCATTGAAATGAAAAGTACATGTATTAAAAGCTGAACTGCTCTTTGTGTATCCATTATTTAAATTTGTGTCACTTTATAGATTATTTTAGTAAAAATGACATATATGAGAGCTGAATTTGTGCATTTCTCAACTTTTGGCCGCATCTGCAGATCATAAAGAATTGTTAGAGCAACATTCAATTAAATTTTGGCAATACCCCATATAGCTCTCATATGTTGAAAATCACATAGAAATGATAGAGCAGATTCTTAGCCACATTTTAGCATCAAACTTTAATGAGTACTTTGAGCGGAATGATTGTTAAAAAATGTTTAAAAACTTCAAAATGATGCCAAAAACGGCTCATAAGACTCACGATATATTGTTTTATATCATTTGAAAGCTAATTTTGTCAACCTTTCAAATAATACAATAATTTGTGTGTATACCGCATGGGGTAATGCGCAGAAATGCACAAATGCGAGAGAAACTAAGTGCTCATTCTACTAGGTATCCCAAGTCATTTTTGCAACTCAATAAAAAGTAACATATTTTGAGATAATTCAATAGCTCTCACCAGGAGAAGTAAAAAAACAAAGTTCATTAAATAGTTAAAAAGTTGTAGGCTTTTTAATATGGACAAA
Source organism: Branchipolynoe longqiensis (assembly GCA_030323885.1). Lineage (NCBI taxonomy): Eukaryota > Metazoa > Annelida > Polychaeta > Phyllodocida > Polynoidae > Branchipolynoe > Branchipolynoe longqiensis. The sequence continues at coordinate 18,005,489 of CM059199.1, read as the reverse complement.
AATGATGCAAAAATCAGCTATTTTGGCATTTTGCATGAAACCCACATTTCAGACATCAATAATTCTAAATATAATGGCCCCATGAACTTGTCTTTCAGGAATATGTGTCATCTACATGGATATATCAGGGCTATTTTTTCCCAGAGTAATGACATAATTATTTTCCGAGATATTGCCCATTCAAAATTATAAGTGTTGAGAAAATTGACATAAAATTCAATTTTGCATACCAATTAAGGTCAATTTCCTCAACAATTATCATGATTATTCTGAAACTATGTTAAATTTTGGGTTATTTGTGGTAACTCATTTTTACTACACGATGCTGTGGATAGCTGGGTGAAGTTTCAAGGATATTGGTGGTGTATTTCTTTAAATACAAGCATTTATGTAACTCATACCTCTTAATTTCTCATATTGACAAGTGGCAATTTGTGTTTTTTGCCATTTTGAATGGCCAATATCTCATTACTCTGGAAAAAAAATAGACTTGATATATGCATATAGATGACACATATTCCTGAAAGACAAGTTCATGTGGCCATTATATTTAGAATTATTGATGTCTGAAATGTGGGTTTCATGCAAAATGCCAAAATAGCTGATTTTTGCATAATTGTTGTCCATATTAAAAAGCCTACAACTATTTAACTAATCATCCGATTTTAATGAACTTTGTGTCTTTTTACTTCTCCTGGTGAGAGCTATAGAACTATATCAAAATATGTTACTTTTTATTGAGTTGCATAAATGACTTGGGATACCTAATTGAAGAGCTGTACTCATCGGACAGAAAGACTTCCTTCCCGCAGCATTCTTGTTGATTGTGAGGCTTTTGTATTTATTGTTGGTACCTTACCAAGTCTACCATATCTTTTTGAATGATACATTGTTATGCCATAGTTCGGTACTTTACCTTCAATCATTTTCCAGGTGTATATAATTCGATATCTCTCACATCGACATTCAATGGAGTAGATCTTGAGGAATTTTAGTCTGTCCCAGTAATCCAGGCTCTTGGTGTCTTCGATATATGATGTGAAGCTGTGTTGCAGTGACTCTAGCTTTGTCAGCTGTACTCTAGAAGTCGGTATCCACAGTTGTGAACGGTAGTCTATCCGTGGGAGTATTATGGAGTTCCACAAGGTTTTCATTGCCCCAGCTTCGCTTGACTTAAATGTACGCAGCACCCATCCACTATATTTTCTGGCTGTTTGGCATACATAGTCAATGTGTTCAGTGAATTTGAGGATCCTTCCCATGTATACACCAAGGTCTTTCACGCTCTTCTTTTCCATAATTTTCTCTCCTAAGGGGTTTATGTAAGTTGTATTCATTTTTAGGTCTTGGTTTGTGCCATATCGTATCAGCTCAAATTTCTTGTCATTGAACAGCATATTGTTTGAATGTTGCCAATTGTAAATGGTTTCCAGGTCTTTTTCGAAGGGCTCTGTGTCTACATTTCCCTTAATCTCCCTCATGACTCTTGTGGTCATCTGCAAAAGAAGAGATAGTACTTGTTGTGTTCTCATCAATGTCAGAGATCAAGACAAGGAACAGGACTGGTCCAAGTACTGTGCCTTGTGGCATGCTGCTGGTCACATCAGATGCTGCCAATTTTGCACCATTCACAATGACCTTTTGCGTTCTCTGCCTCAAGAACTCATGGATCCAAGTTCCCATTTTCCCTCCTATTCCTAATTTATGCAATTCATGGCAGAGGAATCCATGATCAACTTTATCAAAGGCCTTTGCACCCTTTTCTAGATTATCAAGGATTTGATCATGATGTGCCAGTAGTTGCGAAAGACATGATCTTCCAGATCTAAAACCATGCTGGGATGGGTTCATCAAGTTATTTGCTTCCAAGTACTTGAGTAGATGTTCTCTAATTACTCTATCAAAGATCTTGATGTGTGATGTTAGTGAGATAGGGCTGTAGTTTTTGGGTAGAGCCTTACTGTCACCTTTATGGATTGGAATAATATGTCCTTCCTTTACAATGTCAGGAATGTTACCGTGGTCAAGGGAATCCCTCCAAATTATATACAGCGGGTAGGAAAGGTATTGCTTACAGTGTTTTAGTAGGATGGCAGGGAACCAATCTGGTCCAGCAGATGAGTTTAGATTTAGTTTGTCAATTGCATTTTCTATTTCTTCTGGGCTGAAGTTGATATCCATGGTTGGTTTGCTTTGGTCCACTTGGTAGAAGAACTGTTTTGGTTGGTTTATTATTATTTATTCTAGTGGGCTACTGAAGACACTTTCATACTGCTGATTCAGGATGTCTGCCATCTCTCCAGGATCTTGGACTGTGTCACCATTCTTATTCTGGAGTGGTCATATTGTTGTTCTGGCCTGGGAGTATTTCTTACCACAGCTATTAAAATACTTTGGGTTCAAGTGAAAATGTAAGCAAAAATGCCAACACCAGGACAATGCCCATGGATAAGAAGAAGCCGCAAACGGAAGCGACCCAAAAACAGGCAATCAAACCCAAAACTGAGGGAACAAAATCTCAGTGTTATAGTCCACGGCATCCCCGAAAAAGAAAATGAAATCATTCAGGAAACAACCACTGACATGCTAAAAGAAGCGGACTGTGACTTTGGCTGGACAGTAGTGACTAAGGCCTTCCGTCTAGGAAAACCCCCAAAAAGAAACAACACCAAAAAAAAAAACTGACAATACCGAGCAGGCCAAAAACAAAAGCCAAGGTGAGGAAACAAAAGAAGAACAAGTCCTGGGGCCGTATGCATGGAGCGGTGTTAGAGAGTCAAAACGCGTATAGGGCGGGATTTCTGGTTTAGCGCAGAAAAGTTGGTATGCATGGAGCAGTGTTAGGGCTAACACCGAGCGTTTAAAATCGGAAATTCTAACTCTGCTCATAGCAGGTTTACAGCGGTGTTAGTGTTAGGTTAGTGTCAGGATGGAACCCAAATCTACTCAATGCTATCATATTTAACAGAATTACATACGCAATAAGTGAAATCTTATCAGTTTAACCCTAAATGCGAAGCGATATTAACGCTGCTGCCGTAGCAGCGGCGATATTAATATTTTCGAATCGACGAATGTAAAGTAACCAAATCGCCACTGCCGCAGCGACGTCAATATCCATACTGTCGATGTCAAGTAAAAATGGGCGCCGCCGTCGCTGCCGAATCGGCGGGAATTTCTTACGCCCAAATCTATTAAATGCTGTCATATTTAACACAATTACATACACAATAAGTGAAATCTTATCAATTTAACCCTAAATTCGAACCGATATTAATGTAGCCGCAGCATTGGCGGCGTTATTCATATTGTCAAATCGAGGGATTTCCCAAATCTATAAATACTTTCACGTTTATCTAACACTCACCGTTTAAGCACCCACGCATACGGCTTGACATAGTTCTTGACGACGCCGATAACCGGAGATAGGTACCCGGAGTTAAAGGTATAACACCACACGCCGCTAACACCGCTCCATGCATATGGGCCCAGGCCACTGAGAAAGTCCAAACCAGGCCGAGGAGTATAAAAATCCAGGTGGAGAAAGAGGCACAAAAAAAAGAACTCTTCCAGAAGAAAAAAACACTCCCAGCCAAAAAAGACTACAATAAAGTCACAATAAGACCAGTAAGGACAGAAAACGGAAATGCTGAGTGAAAAAACAGTACAACAAATGTACACACTTGCACTCGAGACCAAAAGTGACAAAATAAAATCGATCAAAATGAAAGGGTGTAACATAGAAATAAATGGGAAAACCTACACACCCAAGGAGTCCGGAGATCGAGATTCAAGAGATCACACCAGAAAAGCCTGCAACAAGGGAACACCCCTCCTTGGGGAGTGCCATTCCAAGGCCACAACTCCTCCTTTAGTAACATGTACAAGTGCAAAGTCACAGGAAAGGACGGGAAAAAATACACCTCGGACGACCAATACTACTGCTCAATCATGGCCAAATATCACGACAAACATGAGAATGATCGAAAACACGGACAACCTGTACACAATAAAAGCAATGGCAACAAAAATATGGAGATCACCAGAATGGTGCAAAACAAATGAAAAAGTGCTGGAGGATATCGTCCACAGAAAATTCACAAAAAACATAAAAGAAAAGCTAATAAATGACCCTGGGAATGCATTCAGGGAATGGACAAAATGCCCATACCGGGGCTCAGGGAGGTACCTGGACAGCGCCAATGAAGGAGAAACGATAAAACAAGGTTACAAAATAAAATGGTGATATCCTCCAAAAAGTCAAGGAAACCCTGGTAAATGCCAACAAATAACAAGGAAAAATACACTCAGCACACTAACAAAGATGCCAGTAATCTGTGAACTTGTGGGCATGGACATGGAAATGCACTGTGGCCACAGAAGAAACCAGGAATACCAGACTGGTAGATGAATGCATACCAGAAATAAATGTCTACATCCACCACCTAAATGCTAACAAGATAGAGGGTGTAGACATCCCTAGATATGCAAACTACATCCACAAGACAAGGCATGGGAAGAGATCGGCACGGTATGGGTTTGGCATGACTGACGGAATCCACTACAATGAGGATAATGCAGGATACATTGCTGCCAGGCTGTCCAAGAGCATCGAGGAGAACTGGTAAAGGAACCAGGGCTCCAAACCATGAGTAACTTACTACAAACCTACTATCTCACTAACACGCTTTACTAAAAATATGCCATCCTCCGTGCAAAAGAGGTAATAAGTCCAGTGACTTACACAACTACCCACCAGAGGGAGATGCATGTGCTGCATGCACCAGCACCCCCCACCACACAGACACACAAACAATCAATCTAACTAAAACTAAAAAGTAAAATTCACGAAATCAAGCAACCACTCACCGAAAAGCACACATAAATATGGTAGAAATTGAATGCAAAGTGGGGAGGGGCACTCACTTTGCCCACCTAAACTGCACAAATAAACCAAGTGGAATAGATGAAGTACCAACCAAAATACTGAAAGAGGCACTCCAAGCCATCCCGGCCACTATAGTAGACCTATTCAACATCTCCTTTGAACAGGGGCGTTTTATCTCAGCCTGGAAAATGGCAACCATTACCCCTATTCACAAAAGTGGAGACAAACAAAACATGGGAAACTACAGGCCAATATCGATTCTTTAAACCCCAGGCAAGCTCATTGAAAAAGTGTTGCATAAACACATAAATGAACACCTGGAAAAAAACTATATACTAAACGAAACACAAGGGGGTTTCAGGAAACTGCACTCTACATCTAATACAATAGCTAACCTAACAAATGACATACTGGCGTCAATGAACCAAAAACAATAAGTTGGAGCTGCCCTCATTGACTTCAGCAAAGCATTTGATACAGTAGACCATAACATACCACTGGAAAAACTAGAATCCATGGGCATAAAATCCAACACTATGGACTGGGTAAAATGCTACCTGAACAACAGGCAACAGAAAACAAAAATAAACAATACACTATCAGACAACCAACCTGTCACATGTGGTGTATCCCAAGGGTCAGTGTTAAGTCCATTGCTCTTTATAATCTACATAAACGATCTTGAAAAATGGTTGCAAACCGAATGCCTCCAACTATATGCAGATGACAGTCATATATGCAAATGGAACCACAGAAGAGGAGGTAATAACTAAACTAAACAAGCTCCTACTAAAACTGGACGAGTGGTGTGAGTCCAACAAAATAACCATCAACACAAGCAAGTCAAAAACAGTTCTCTTCTTGCATAAACAAATGCCAGAAAGAAAAATACACTGTAAGCTAGGACACCAAACACTAGAAAATGTAGACCATTACAAATACCTAGGCCTTGAGTTGGACAGCCAACTAAACTACAACCTATGTATAAACAAAATTGTCCAAAAGGTAAATCACAAACTGTGGCTATTTGCAAAGCTAAGAGACTACATGACACAAGAAATGTCACATGTGGTGTACCCCAAGGGTCAGTGTTAGGGCCACTGCTCTTTATAATCTACATAAACGATCTTGAAAAATGGTTGCAAACTGAATGCCTCCAACTATATGCAGATGACACAGTCATATATGCAAATGGCACCACAGAAGAGGAGGTAATAACTAAACAAGCTCCTACTAAAACTGGACGAGTGGTGTGCGTCCAACAAAATAACCATCAACAAAAGCAAGTCAAAAACAGTTCTCTTCTCGCATAAACAAATGCCAGAAAGAAAAATACACTGTAAGCTAGGAAACCAAACACGAGAAAATGTAGACCATTACAGATACCTAGGCCTTGAGTTGGACAGCCAACTAAACTACAACCTATGTATAAACAAAATTGTCCAAAAGGTAGACCACAAACTGTGGCTATTTGCAAAGCTAAGAGACTACATGACACAAGAAATGTCAATAAAAATCTTCAAGGGCATGGTGCTCCCCTATTTTGACTATGGAGATGTAAACTACATGGGTGCAAAAAAAGAACTTCTAAAAAAAACTGCAAACACTACAGAACAGAGCCCTGAAAATATGCCTCAGAGTAGACAAGCTGCACCCCACCTATGACATAGACAAAAGAACCAAAGTAAAATTGCTAGAAAATAGGAGAATAATTCATCTGAAAACATTAGCATACAGCTATAGTCAAGACAATAAACTCTTAACAAAACCACAAAGGGCTACTAGAGCAAATAATGCGCCACTACTAAAGCAGACCAGAAGCCAAATAAAAGATCAAGAGAAAAGCACGCTGGAAATGGCTGCCATGGTGTGGAATGCCCAAACAGTAAAGGAACGACAAATTCCTGACCTAAAAAGATACACAAAATATCTGTGCAAAATAAGGCTAGGAAACCCCCCACTAAGCTGCACTGGAAAGGGGCATGTGATATGTCACGGCCCACCAGCGGGACGCCCAATGGAAGGTAACCATGCCAAAAGTAGCCAGATAGCATACCACACAGCTACGTACAAGCCTATGATATGTAAATAGGAGTAAGCTAGTCTAGTACTAAGAGTAGAAAAAATAAAACACATATATGCCAAGAAAAAACAAAAAAATTAACATAGACTACCCAGACCAACCAACTATCTATCTGCTATTGAAATGCAGGCAATCAAATACCTTATCAGCAGCTACTGTATGATAGGATAACACCAACACTACAGCTGGCCAGCATTGAAAACAAGTCTGAATACCCAGGCTTGTATGCTATGGACAGTATAAATACAGCCTCAATAAAAATAAAAAATAATTTTAAATTTAAATAAAAATGTTGATATTGCTTATGGCCTTTTCCTCCTCTACTTTCCGTTCTTCACCATAGCTTCCCCTTAATTTAGTGTCTATGGAGTGGATTTTCTTTAAAAGATTGATTGTACTGAGTTGTTGATTGGCTGTTTGTCCTCCTTTGAAGCTTTTTTCTCTTTCTGATGAGAATATTTTTGTCACATGGAATCGTTTGTTTCATAGCTTTAGGTTTCTTTGTTGGTACAAGCTTGGTACACAATTCTTCAATCTTGTTATATAATTTGTCTAGTTTGTTTTTTCCACTGATTGTTTGTTTGTTTGTTGTTGTTTTACGTCCTAGCAACATCTAAGGTCATATCAGGACGGGTACCGACTTGTGACAGTGCGCACTCATGGCGACTTTTATAGTGCTGTCCCACTGGGAAACCAGGCCGCCGGCACCATGACCTGGTATCCCACTCAGTCACATTATCCTGACACTGAGCACACCAGTCCTTGCCCTATCCTAATAATGCCGAGCGCCTGGCTAGGAAGCAACAAGTATCAATTTTAAAGTCATTGGTTTGACTCGACCGGGACTCGAACCCACGACCCCACGATCTACCAGCACGGGAGACGGACGCTCTAACTCATTCGGCCATCCCATCTGGTCTTTTCCACTGAGGTAGACACCCAGTTTATGTCACAAAGTTTGTTGTTTATTTGTATCCAATCTGCTTTGTGATAATTATAGGCACTGAGTTTGGGTATTTCTCTATTTCTGGTAGAAGTGCTTGAGGCACTTTTGTCTTTTATAAGTATCTCTGTGATGTTTTGGTGTGATAAAACTGTTGGAGTTGATTGTAGATTGTAGATTAGATCAAGATCGTTTGTGAATACAAGGTCTAATATATTTTGTCTTTGGGTTGCAGTTTTCATAATCTGTTTAAGGCACAGTTTTTCCATGACTTCCATCAGTTTTGTTGCTTGATTTTGTTCTGTTTTTGCTACTGTTGCCTGTGTATATCCTAGAGGCCAGGTAATGTTTGGGAAATTGAAGTCACCCACGAATATAATGGCAGGCATTGGAGCCACCATGTTTGTTATTGCAGAGAAGAGTTTGTGGAGTAAATCAACGAATGTGTATTCAGGGCAGTTTGGAGGTCTGTATACTATGGCTAGTATCATACTGAGTTGGATAATTTCAAGGCATAACAGGCTGCAATAGGCATTCAAACTGTTGATTATTTCTTTGCACGTGTAGTCTTCGTCAATGTACAAAATAACGCCACCATGAGTTCTATCTTTCCTGTCACTTCTATAGATGTTGAAACCCTGCAGGTGGATTTCACTGTCCATGATATGGTTATTTAAGTGACTTTCTGTAAGAGCTACTCCAAATATTATCCTTGAATTGCTTTCCTGTGCAAGTTCACCGAGGAAAGGAACTTTTCTCTGCTTTGTTCTGGGGTACAGTCCTTGAATATTTGCTCTTATTAGGCCTGTTGTACCTGGTACATATTTCCGATTGCTGACATGGTTTTTGCTGGTATATATGTGCTAATGTTGTGGTGTACTGGTATTGTGGGACTGGAACTTGTGCTATTGCCCCAGCTGTCATTTTTTGTAGTAGGGACATTAATTAACATACATTTCAAGTTTTGTACTTGCTCATGACTTTCCAGTTTACCCCTCTCTTCTATTTCAGGTGGTTTGCTTACTGGGTCTTTATTCTGATTATCCCTAGGTTCTATGGAGGACCCCAAACTTTGAAGGTCCAGAGCCCCCACCTCCGATTCGTTTTTTCCCTATATTTTGGCTTCTTCTACTTTTTGTCTAAGTTTTTCCCTTTCATCTTGTGTGAGATCATGACAAACGCTGATGTCTTTGAATTTTGGAGCAGCATCTTATAATTTTGTTAACTTTGACATAATCTTCTCCTTATCGTCTTTATTCTGTAGAGTAATTTTCATTGGCCTTGGTCTGTCCTTATTTTCATTCCTTTTCCCGAGCCGAATCACATTTTTCACATCCACATCAGGAACTTCCAGGATCTCAGTAAACGTAGCTTTAAAGAAGGCATTGTCATCTTTCTTTCTATCCTCAGGGTTGTCCTCCCTACTTTCCTTCACTCTGTTAAATTTTTTTTTTTTTCTCTCTTGACTCTCTAGAATTTTCCTCTCTTTTATGTTGGACTATTGTTCCTTTAACTATTAACTCTACATTGACATTACTCTTTCTGCTCGTATTTAATTGGTCATCCTTGTTGTTGGCTACCACTTCTGCCCAAGTTTTGTTGACCGTTTCTGGGACATCTTTAGCATATGTCTCCAGTTTTGCTTCAATTTTTGTTCCAAGTAGTGTCAATTGTTTGTGTATTTCACCTAGGAACTTGTCATGCATTAACTTGATTTCTTCCCTTTCATCATTCTTCTCATTCATCTTCAATTTCAAATCGACCACACAATTTGGGCAGTACCAAAAACAATCTGGTCTCTGCAATGCCTTATATTGACCATCAGACATATCTATGCATCTTGCACAGAAGTGTTTCCTGCATTCGCCATCACACTCTAGTATTTTGTCACTTTCATCATCAAACCCGCATTCAGAAATAGTACAGGTCCAACTATCATTGTCCACCCCACTAGATTTTCCCTCCTTTATCACATTTTCTTTTCCGGCGCCGCTCACACTCGTTTTTGAACTTACTCTAGGAGTTCTACTATTTGTCTTCTTTTTACTCACATCACTCTTTTTATTTTCACGCTTCCTCTTTTTTGGCAAGCGAACATGTTTGTCTAGCCATCCAGCCATAGCCCATGAGTCTGTAGGTGATAATACAGTCCGCAATTGTTTGAGTGGCACAAGTTCAAACAGTCCAAGATTGCTAGATGAGGTTGTGTGACAGTTGACACTACAACGTCCTTGATTATCTCATAACTTTCAATGTCCGTTGTGTGTATATATATATGCATGTAGATTGAGTATCACTTATCTCGGGTTGATATTGTAAACGACCGAGCAGTGGTCGCCGCTCGGTGCCGCAGACCATGCCATACGACCTGGCAACAACCGCCGCAGTCAGCAGTGCTCCTGGCCGGTCCGTGTTGTTGTCTGCCTGTCACCTCACACCTCGTACCGGTGTAGCAGGAAATCGCAAACCCCCTCTTGTGATTTCCTAGGAAATCGCAAACCCCCATGCCATATATGGGCATGGGGGGTTTGTGATTTCCTAGGAAATCGCATATCCCCCCTGGAGATCGCAAACCCCCCATTCTGAGTGTTAGCCTTACCATGATCTGGTAAGGCTAACACTGGCACTGACACTCAGAATATCCCAACTTTCACTATTATCTCTGTTTTTTAATACTTTCAGATAAAATTGCTCTTAGGTTAAATTAAATACCTCAGATCTTCCTCTTCAATCGCGCATTGAGATATTTTTAATCGATTCGATGAAAGTTTTTTTATTTATTTTACAAAAATAAATGCTCCCCATAGACATAGCATTGCCGCAGCACACATCACGGCGTATTTTACCCTACTGCTAATATCTCCGCCGTTACGGCGGTTAGCCTTAATAACGCTTCGAATTTAGGGTTAATTTAATGAAATTTCACGATTTGAGTATGTAATTCTGTTAAATATGGTCGCATTGAATAGATTTGGCCCGAATCAGTCCCAAAACACAGGGGGGTTTGCGATTTCCAGGGGGGGTTTGTGATTTCCTAGTAAATCGCAAACCCCGGGGTGTGCAATTTCCAGGGGTTTGCGATTTACTGCCACACCGGTCCGGTACGCTACGAAAGGTTGATTGTGCTGACAACGCCAACATTCATTCGACGATCACATGACTTCAATATAAACTCGAATTCCGTCAAGCAGTCCATGTTCCATTGTTAGCTTTGACACCAAAGTCTACTTTGATGAGTGAATCGATTCTTCATCGACTTGTTGTTGAAACCGACTTCAGTCTTCACCGCATTCCAAACCGACGGAGTTATTTCTCCACTCTATTATTATCGCTCAGCTACCATTGCCATTAGACTCCGGTCAACAACCATCATCGGAATATTACTTTTCCACAGTTGAATTAATTTTAGGTGTATTTCAGGAACATAATTGCTATTCCCACACTGACTATTGAACTCAATTAGGTAACCAACAGCAACAGATTCTAATTTGTTCACTAAATAATTCGATCAGTAATAGCCGCAGCATTTGTTGACGTTACAGACAAATAACCAGCAGGAAAAAAACCTATTTCATACCATGTCACGTCCGGTATTGTCTGATATCGCCTACATTGCTGTTTGTTTGTTGTTTTACGTCATAGCAACATCTAAGGTCATATCAGGACGGCGCCCACATTGCAGTGACTAGAAAGTATAGTGAGGTGCACTCGACTAGCCAGTGTAGTGAAGTGCACTCACCTCCACAGGTGAAATACTACATATACAGGAAGGATGGAAAGATTATTGCACCAGAGAACCTAGATGGGTCACTCTCCTGAAAACTGGTCAGCATGGGATCGAATTTTAAAACATCAATAAAAAAACTTCCTACTTATTTTTGTCCTTATACTTCTCATATTCATGTTCAGATTTGATGTAAGAAATAAGGGAAATAAAATAAACTGTGTGCAACTTTGGTCCTCTCAGTTATGAAGTATTTTTGTACCAAATAAAACCATTTTACAGTCAGCCATTTGTAACATGACATGTGGGACATGGTTGAATCCTTACTAACATCTTGTATTGCATTGATATATCAAACAAAACAGTTCCCAAATCAAAAAGGAAGTGTTTATTAACATGTATGCATGCTTAAATTAAAGTTGCCTAGTCCAATGGCATTTGAATTTATTAGGTATATTTGAGATAAATAGCTCAGGTTGACCATTATATTCTAATATTCTTTAGTCCTGAGTAACTTTAATGAAAAATGGCTAGTTTTGGAGCAATTTGAGCTGAAAGAACCCAAAGTAATTTCGACAAGCTTGCCAAAAGTCCTGTGGCTATGACCCAAATGGTCACCTCGCAGTGACCACGTGATGTGAGATGACCTACTAATCCTGGAACCTGACAGGGCTGTAGGTAGGTATTTCTGTTTGGGTGTTGAACATTCTGGGAACGGATTGGTGCCATAGCCCGGTGGCACTAGGGTTTTTAACTAAATATTATTTGGTAGAAAAGTTAATTTGATGTATATCTTACGAATTGACCAAGTAGCATCGAATATCCAAATTCACATATATACATCGGTATATGAGTGAAATCGTCCCAATGGCAGAAATTTCAAAACATCAAACTATGCAACCACCCACCAAATTGCACATTCTATGATTCAGCTGGGCTTGAGCATTAATGGTTTGACGGGATCCGCCGCAATTGCGCAGGTTTCTGGGTTTAATGCTATGATTGCAGCAGCCATTCTGGTCATGCCTATGTATTATCGTTTGGACGGGATCCATCATAAATGTGCCGTTCCACAGCATATGCATCGGAGAACGGCCTGGGGGTCATAGCACCATATCAGTTTCTACACTCACCTATGATGAACTGCATGCTCTACAATCCCGAGCTGTCCGCGGGGCATACACGGCAGAATGGTTGCTGCCGTCATATCGTTAAGCCCAGAACCCGGCGCATTTGCGATGGATCCAGTCCAAACAATAATGCATTACCAGAACATTTTCTGCCATCATAGCATTAAACCTGGATATGTGCACATTTGTGGCGGGTCCCGTCAAGCCATCAATGCTCAGGTCTGGCTGGATCATAGAATATGGCAACTGCCATCATAGCATTAAGCGCAGAACCCTGTGGCCTAAATTAGAACTATTCCGAGTTAGTTTGTTTTCCCGGACAGGTATACCGATTCCCTTTAACATTTCACATTGCTATCTAATGAATTTGCATTTCTCATGTACTCAGCCCTAATTCACCTGAGAGGAGCGTTCATATGCGCAATCTGAGATGACTTAGATGAAGCAAACTAGTTGAGGCGACTTAAAGCCTGTGTGTGAACGGGGCTATAGACACCCTATATATGAGCTCTGTATTATTAATAGTTTTAATTTTATGAGTTTTGAAAAATGGCAGTTTGAATAACTTGAACAAAGAGCCATGAACCTATGCATGTGATTTTACTTTAATAAAAGGTGTATTTCCTGCAGGTTTCATGTGATGTTTTGTTTGTTTTCTAAATGACTGGCTAAGAAAAGTACCTGGTAAACTACAGTGGCTATAGGCTCTAAAGGTTGGCTGTTATTGTACAAAGTTACAGCTCTCTAATAACTATAAGTTACTTACCTTTACATTTTCTGAATTCATTTCACTATCAAGAAAAAGTCCTTTCATGAAACCCGTTGTCTTAATTACCTGCAACAAAAAGAATAGCAGTAAATTATTCGCCACATTTGCATATATGTATCAGCCGGGGTTATATATAAAGCATAAGCTATGCGGTATATCAATTATATTCAGGTTCTTCTTCAAAGTTCAATGGTGGTCCTAATTGGTTAGTCTGTCATATCGTTTTCCTCTAAATCAATTCCCCATTTCACACCAGATGGAGAAAATTCCACAAGAAGCAACGAGAGCAATGCAACAAAAATATTTTGTTTATATTTTATTGGTAAAATAGATTGCCATGTCACACAGATATAGCAGCCAAAACAGCAATGGCGACACTCTACTGCTTTTGTTGGAAGCTACTTCATAGCATAAAATATTCAAACATGACAAAATATTCAAACGTATCTAGTTTGAAAAATTGTCTGAAAGCTTATTTCAGGACTGTTGAGCATGTCTGTGTAAATCAATGATGCTTGAGAGTTAGCATAATACATGTTTCTTTTTGTGTCATGCCATGAAACATGCAACCAGTTTCAATTTTCACTATGTCAAGCAAGGAAAAATACTGCTGCTATAATTTTCATAGCACCATTAATGCTGAGATATGAAACTCACTGAATTATTTCCTAAAAATGTGCATTAAAAGTGCAGTGAAAACTTTGTCATGTATTACACATGTGTCATGGGAAAGAGTTACACATGTTTCAGTGTTACAATTTTGCAGATACCCTCAAATTATCTGAGAGTATCTGCAAATGTGTGGTATAATCTATTATACAAATGTAATTATAGTATATAGGCGGAGGCCTATATACTATAATTATTATTATTTTACGACTTTATAATTATCCGCCTGTCTGCTTTGTATGTGTATTTGCTGTGGGCCAGCACCCTTCCAGCACTGTTGCCACCCTCACCGCCAAGTCCGCGTTCTACAGCCAGCCATCTGTGCAAGTACACATCCATTTTTTACTTGGGTAGCATGTCTCACTGTGCAGCTCCTCTAGTGCTAACCGGCACTGTGTTCGACACATAGCTATAGCATGCCACTGAATTTCTGCCGTGCTTGTAGAAGAACTCACAACAAAAACAACACTTGTAAGTGAGACGAGAAGCACTACAGCTGCAAGAATGTCTAAAGATGTGTGTAGGTACACAAAAAACACGCCGCTTACACGCTACTCGCTTGTCCCACGATACATGCACGGACCACTGTGGGGTGCACACCTGACTATGTTTTTCCATCTCACTTGCAACCTTTATTTTAGTACTACCAGGAATGTACCCATATGGATGATATAGTTCACATTTTGCTCCATCCAAAAATATTTGCTGTCCGATTTATAGAAGTGAAAGAAAAATCATTATTCAAATTTATGTTTGTTAAAGTCACTAAAATACTACCTGAAGGTAACTTTTGTTATTTTTTAAACTAGTTTCTTTATACACTTCCCCATATTAGGATGTAATTTTATGTCAATTTGAGCACCGGAACATTGATTTTGAGGGAGGAGAAAAAGGTGTCTGATTTATAGAAGTGCAAAAAAAATCATTATTCAAATTTATGTCTGTTAAAGTCACTGGAATACTACCCGAAGGTAAGTTTTGATATATTTTAAACTAGTTTATTTTGTTTCTCTATACAGTTCTCCATATTACGATCTAATTTGATGTCAATTGGAGCACTGGAACATGCCACCCGCGACTCATACAATGCGCCTTGGCAGCTGATCTGATGTGTGGTGATTTAATATTATCTTAGAGAACTTTGTGATATAATACTGTGTGTAAGTAAATCCTATAAATTACAACTGACAGGTTCTGCCATTCCTGTCCTAGTAAGCATAGGGACAGAATATGGTCTGAAAAGGATTTCAGTTGGATGAATGGGAGGACTTTCGGGAGATTTTTCTCCACTCTCATGATGGATCAGGAACACACCTCTCCTTACCTACTCTTTATTATGTAATACAATCATGATTAAAATAGTGTGGAAATAGATTATTTGCATTGTCCTTTCCTTAAGTTTTCCAGTGACACAAAAGTTTTTGAAAATCGGTTAAGAATTGAGAAAGTTGTGGCATTAAATTGTGGGAAATACATGTTTGTTTGTTGTTTTACGTCCCAGCAACATCTAAGGTCATATCAGGACGGATACCAACTTGTGACAGTGTGCACTCATGACGACTTTATAGTGCTGCCCCAACTGGAAGACCAGGCCACCAGCACCATGACCTGATATCCCACTCAGTCACATTATCCTGACACTGAGCCAGCCAGTCCTTGCCCTATCCTAATAATGCCAAGTGCCAGGGAAGGAAGCGACAAGTATCAATTTTGAAGTCATTGGTTCGACTCAACCAGGGTTCGAACCCACGATCCCATGAGATGGGTCACAGAATTCAACTGGTTTTCCATTGAAACAATGGACCAAAATTACCCATAAATAACGCCTTATAAAGTGTCACAACTTCCTTGATAATTGTCACAGGATGATGATTTAGGTATCATTAGAAAGGACTTTCCAATGGGAACCTTTCAGTTTGCATGAGTCTCTCATCCGATGGCGCACCATGCCGGTCTCTGTAATGCTTTAGTTGCATAAAAGCAGTTCCTGCTACAGTACAACCCCGTTAAACCAAGCTCGGTTAAACCAAATGATCGGTTAATCCTAACTTTTTTCGGCGGCCCCACCACACACTTACACCCCCACCACACATGTACACCCCCACCACACATGTACACCCCCACCACACACCTACACCCTCAACACACACATGACACCTACACCACCACACACACACCTACACTCTCACCACACACACCTACACTTCAATCACACACCTACATCCCCAAACACCTAAACCTCGACCACACACATACACACCCCCCCACACACCTACACCACCACACTCCTACACCCCCACATCCCTAAACCCTCACCACACCTACACCCCCACCACACCCCTAAACCCTCACCACACACCCAACACACACCTACACCCCAACCACACACACCACACACCTACACCCCCACCACATCCCTAAACCCCCACCACACACCTACACCCCCACCACACCCAACACACACCTACACCCCCACCACACACATACCTACACCACCAACACACACACACACCTACACCCTTCTATCCAACCATGATGGCCGACTTGGACCGGGAACGGGTGCAGCCACCAAATGTAAAGCGAGAGAACTCGCTCATGATAGCTCCCCATTCCTTTGCAATGATATATATTATGTTGGAATCTGTTAATTTGAAAATTGTTGTCACATACCTAATTACTTTTGAAAACCTGTCTAAGAAATAATACCGACTCCCCAAGCCAAGGGGAGGCTAAAGACTAACATGTGTACATAAACGATACTCATACTCATAGAGGTGGAAAATGAAATCAACAAAATCCAGCAAACAGAAAGAGAAATAGCCCTATATGGGCGCCGCCATTTGTATACTTGTGTTGAATCTCATAATAACCAAAATCCAGCAAAAGGAAATAGATCGTCAAACTTTGCTACCCAGCAAAGAGGTTTGATGACACATTGACATCGATTGGTTAATAACCTAGTCGAGAGCAAAACAAATGCCCACTGCCATTGAATTTACCGATACGCACATTGCAGAACTTTGATTTTATTCAAAATTAATAGAAATAAAGAACAATTTGGTATAAACATGGATGCACAAATGCAATATTAATAGTCTATTCTGCGGAAACGACTGCGACTCGGGTCACCCGAGTTGCTAGAATTTCAAATCGAACACTGCGGCTGTTTAATCGAATACGGCAACCAAGGCGGGTCGGTCCTAAGCATTGGTTATTCATATTAAAGTTCTTGTTCTAAATAAATATTTACTTTTTGTCACATTAAAACAAGCACAATGTTCTCCAATGCAGCCACCCTGACTTGAAATTGGATGTATAGATATTAGATGTGGAATATAACAAGCCTAATATAGGGTATGCACTGACGTCACGCTAAGCGGAAGTGCGGCCATTGTGGCGATAGTAACCACAATAATAACACACTGCAAACTCAATGGCTATGAGCAATCTTCATACAGAAAAAGTGAAATATCTATAAAACCAATCCATCTAGAAACAAATTGGTTGGTAGACATATAGGAAACATGTTTACCAATAAGATTATATTAAATTTATAAGGTTAGGCTTCTGGATTTCTAATAATTTTGAATAAAACTAATGATTTGCACTGCGCGTACCGGCGAACTCAAGCCATTGTCAATGGTCGTGAGCAATCTTCACACAGAAAAAGTGAAATATCTCTAAAACCACACCACCTAAAAACAAATCGCTTGGTAGACATATAGAAAACATATTCAACGAATAGATTATATTAAATTTATAAGGTTAGGCTTCTGTATTTCTATTAATTTTGAATGAAATAAACGTTTTGTACTGCGCATACCGGCAAACTCAAGGCATTCACGCCGCATTGTCAATGGTCGTGAGCAATCTTCATACAGAAAAAGTGAAATATCTCTAAAACCACACCACCTAGAAACAAATCGCTTGGTAAACAAATAAAAAACATATTAAACGAATAGATTATATTAAATTTATAAGGTTAGGGTTCCAGATTTCTATTAATTTTGAATGAAATAGACGTTTTCCACTGCGCGTACAGGCAAACTCTATGGGATGTTTACAAGTTGATATCGCCACAATGGCCGCGCATCCGGTTTGTGACGTCACGTGAATACCCTATATTGGGATCAGCTACAACCTGTTCTAGTTTTGTCCTCTGATTCACAATTCTTAGGACCAGCATCGAAGAAGAAGCCTATAGACCCCTTTCAATGTTTGTAAACATCGGGTATGCGCGTGCAGCTTGGCTGCAGAACGAATGCACACTGCCACTGAGTTTGCCCGTATGTGCAGTGTAAAACGTTTATTTTATTCAGAATTAATAGAAATGCAGAAGCCTAACCATATAAATTTAATATAATCTATTCGTTAAATATGTTTTCTATATGGGTTCCAAGCGGTTTGTGGCTAGGTGGTGTGGTTTTAGAGATATTTCACTTTTTCTGTAAGAAGATTGCTCACGGCCATTGACAATGCACTGAGTTTGCCGGGACGCGTAGTACAAAACGTATATTTTATTCAAAATTAATAGAAATCCAGAACCCTAACCATATAAATTTAATATAATCTATTCGTTAAATATGTTTTCTATATGTGTTCCAAGCGGTTTGAGTCTAGGTGGTGTGGTTTTAGAGATATTTCACTTTTTCTGTATGGAGATTGCTCACTGCCATTGACAATGCATTGAGTTCACCGTAGGCGCAGTGTAAAACTTTTATTTTATTCAGAATTAATAGAAATGCAGAAGCCTAACCATATAAAATTAATAGAAATCCAGAACCCAGAACGCATAATAATAGGTACTCCAAAGTCAGCGTATACGGTGTCCGCAGCGCGAAATTTGATCTATTTTAACCGTTTTTAAAAGGCTTGAATCTTCTCTAATTCTGCTTGGTTTGAAATAGAAATTATATCAAATTAAAGCTTGTTCTTTTGCCTTTTAGGGTGTCTGATTTTTAATCATCATTATGAAATAAATCACAGTCAATGGACACTTGTTGGCGGGTACCATCGGCAGCTCTGAGCATGCTCGCCGATTTTGTTTTCATCCAGTCTGAGCTACTCCCTTCCCTAAACTTTATGGCTTGGTGAGTACATTGACCTGAGCTAAAAATGACCACAAATAAAAGATAGAGAAGAATCTAGGCTTCATTAGCATATAAGCATGAGTGTTTCTGAGTGGGAAATTTGATTGAACTGAAGGAGTGAAAACATTAAGACATTAATCCTCCTTGAAAATTGATCAGGATCGTTTTGAAAATTATATCATCAGAAAGCTTAAGTCTTCCTCTACCTAACCAGAACAATATTTGGTTGAGATTTATATCATGCGCATCAAGGTTGGTCTGAGAAGTGACTGCTGCAAGAATTTGGCTATTGTCAGCTCACGATGCTTAAATGTGAATGTTGTCTTTCTTTCTCTGATCAGTTAGAAAATGATGTCATCATGTAGAGCTTTTAATTCTGGTTATTTTGGTATAAAGAGTGCAGTGATCGGACAATTAGAATGGCAGTTATGCTATTTTTCTTAATTTTATTGTCAGCTCGCGATGCCTAAAATTGAATGTTGTCTTTCTTTCTCTGATCAGTTAGAAAATTATGTCATCATGTAGAGCTTTTGATTCTGGTTATTTTGGTATAAAGATTGCTGTGATAGGACAATTAGAACGGGAGTTATGCTATTTTTCTATATTTTACTGAATTTATTATTGGTGGTTGCTGGAAATTAAGGAATTTAGCAAGTTTGACATGAAATTTCAGAAAGAATACTAACAGATTTGGCTAATTTGGAAATGTGCACAAATCGGGGCAAAAAAATCAATCTTTAAACACTCATAACTTTGCAGCTATTCAATCGATCTAAATGATTTTTATATCATTGAGATCCAATTTAAAAGATCTGTACAGATATATAAGATGTAATACTGACTTGTTGAAAATAGAAATCACTTTGGAGTACCTAATAATAATTTTTTTTTTAAACGTCAAACTCATAGGCATAAGCCATAACTTCGTTAAAAATATATTCCTAGTACTAGGTTAGTAGGTATATTGTCCATATTGACTATAAAACGCCTTAAATTACCATAATAAAGTAACAATTATTTATGACAACCGTAATCACACTGGACTGGTAATCATGTAATTTTAAAGCAATTTAACAATTTGTGAAAATTTGTGACATCAATTTGAGGAAAACAAATCAACAAAGATACACAACACTCGCACTAATTTAAACACATACATATACATTATTGTGGTAATTTAAGGCGTTTCTGGTCAACATGGACAATATACTTATATCACGACAGCATTTCCAAGGGGACACGTCAAAATCTTACGGATGTCATTATATCGTGAAGGAATCTGAACGGTGGTTTGTTCAGTAACTTTTCCGTCAGTGGTGGCTTCTTGATAACTTTCCCAAGTGTATCCTGTGTTTTCTTGATTATTTTGTCATTCATCTTGATGCTGTAATGTTTCGTGCTGAATCCTACTTAATATTAGTGTTCACGGAGTAAAATTAACGCAAAACCATGTTCAGAGACGTCCACACGGTATTGTTTTCACTGAACCTGCGGAATTCTATCCCACAACGCCCCGGGCGAGCATGCGCAGCGGTCCACTTCCGGCACTACTCGGCCGCCGTAGCATTGGTTGTTAGGGGCAACGTCTCTCTTGTGTAGCTTCAGTAATGTGCGACTGGAGATGCGCGCCAAATTTCAAAACTCTCGCAGCCCTGTTCCTGAGACAGGCTCTGGCCTAGTGTGGTTAGGGGCTAAAGAACTACAGAATACAAATTTCAACATCAAAACCCTCGTCTAACTTTGATCCTACGTATCAAACTTAGATACTGGTGCACTAATTAAGGATTTATTGCTGCACGGAAGTGAATACTCTAGAGGTCAATTCACACTATTCAGGCGCGACCTAATTCGTCATCAGAACGAGGCTGATTACGCGTCGGCTATTGGAAATTGCCATAAAACACTGCTGTGTGCCGATGTGTATGAACTACTACAGAAATTAAAGGAGTAAAATTTGAAGATATTCACTTTTGAAACTATCATATTCATTTTTGCTTACCTTTTTTCTATTTATTGGTCAGTTTTCATGATCAGATGCATTTCAGTAGGCTATGTCAACATAAGCCGTGTTCACACGGGCCATGTAAATCGATTCGTAGAAATCGACTTGCCTAGTTCGGGTTACATTTCGCGTGTGAACGCGCGCCTGAGGCGGATTAGGGCTGAATCGATTCCTGTGATCGCATAAGCTAAACCACTTGAAGAGGTCGATTACGTAAATCGATTTCTGTGAATCGATTTATTTTGCCCGTGTGAACACAACCGACTTACTTGAGGCGGATTAAGGACGTGACAGTCGAGACCTGAGTGTGTTGACTTTCCGGTAAGTTTGCTCTATGAAACTGCTAGCTATGCACAGATATTTATTTCATCATTTATTTTTAGGGTTTCACTGCCCAGCAGAAGTTTTGACCGTTCCAAACCAATACGATTCAGTACATACATATCTAGGTCGAACCCACTCTCTCGTGGTGACGTCGCCTAACCGAAAACTGGTGCTGGTCAGACTGAACTTGCTCATGCGCAGATATCGATTTCCGGCCCCAAGTACTGCCCGTGTGAACGGGCTGCTAATTTGATTCCTACTATTCGCCTTGGCTGAATCGCTTTAGATTTTGCCCGTGTGAACACGGCTAAAGTCTCTCACCTTGGCTGCCAATCTTTTCTTAAATTCAAAATTGCATAACTTTCTTAATATAGATATATTAAAAAATATAGATTTATATCCTTTTAAAGCTTTTATTAATTTGTAATTACTAAGACTAGTTGTTTAACTGTGTTACACAGATAACTACGCTGACAGTGCTGCATTACATGATACCACCATAACTATGCAGACTTGAAGTTGACAGTCACATTGTAGTTAAAGAATGGGAAAATCACCCTGAAAGGGTCACCTGACCATCGTGAAAATTGGCCAATAGATAGAAAACAGGTATGCAAAGATGAATATGGTAGTTTCAAAAATGAAAACCTCTCGAAATCACTCAAATTTGAAGGTTTTCATTTTTTAAACTACCATATTTATATTTGCATACCTGTTTTCTATCTATTGGCCAATTTTCACGAAGATTGGGTGACCCTTGCATGGTGATTTTCCAATTCTTTAACTAAAAGGTGTCTGTCAACTTCTAGTTTGCATAGTTATGGTGGTATCATGTACCATGCCCAGATAGCACAGAGCCGTCGAGCCGTTGGCCCGACGGTGGCTGCGCCGTCGACCCAACGGTGGCAAACCGCCGTCGGGCCGATGTTGTTTTGTCCACTGACCCGCCGTCAGCCCAATGGTGGCAAGCCACCCATACCAGCATATGCCACCGTTGGCCCAACCATTGGCCCACCTTTGGTCCACCGTTGGTAAGCCATTGTCGAGCTGATGCTGTTTTGTCCACTGACCAGCCGTTTGGCCAACGGTGGCAAGCGACCCATACCATTGGCCCAAAGGTGTCTCTGTCAGATAACAACACAGAGCCCATATGGGTTATTGTGGGCCCCAAAGATGAATCCGTGGATACCACATGGATAGAGTCACAAAGCAGTTACCACAGATGGCCCAGAGCGGAGCAAATGCAATTAAAAAATACCGGT
The DNA here is from genome assembly GCA_030323885.1 of Branchipolynoe longqiensis. Classification (NCBI taxonomy): domain Eukaryota; kingdom Metazoa; phylum Annelida; class Polychaeta; order Phyllodocida; family Polynoidae; genus Branchipolynoe; species Branchipolynoe longqiensis. Next base: position 17,982,605 of record CM059199.1, on the reverse strand, counting down.
TTAATATCATAGAGGTGCATGTGCCTCATATTAGATATTAAGATGATAGGACACTAATATTAGCTAAAAAGATAAGCTAAGATTAGTAAGAAGAGATGACTAGTAAATCAAACCCAGCACTCCTCACTAAAACACTTTTGCAATGAAAATGGTGTTTCATGAGCTCTGGCAGGCATTTGTAACTTCAAACTCTCTACTGACCTGTTCCGAAAGTAACCGTATTACACCTCACCTATGGTTGTTAATTAAGCACCTTTTAACATCCTTCTCAACCATATCTATTTCCCGCTTGATGGATGGGGAAGGATGTCTATTGGCATGCCTGTCTATAGGCATGCCTCATGCGTCGACATACGTTACCACTACGTCGGAACGACGCTATGCCCATATCTATTAAAGCCCCAGTCACATGATGGGCTGCGTTCGCTTGTGATCACTTGCCGACCAAAGGCTTGCGAGTTCCTTGCGACTAAATTGAAACAATTTGTTACAAACTATTTTAATACGTCGCCATGTCAACAATGATACGCCAGGCGACATTGTGACGTCATCGTACACGCGCCATATCGCGTCAGTCGGCGATCGCTTGGCGATTAGTCGTAAGGTGGTCGTAAGATGGTCATAATTTAACTGCAAAATGCTCGCGAAGCGATCGTAAGCGAACGCAGGGCGACTGATCTGCGACCATAGTAGCTGTACTCAAGCCTCACACGAGGCCTGCGATTGCTTATGATCGATTCGAGAGCATTTTGCAGTTAATTTATGACCATCTTACGACCATCTTATGACTAATCGCTGAGCGATCGCCGACTGACGTGATGTGGCGCGTGTACGATGACGTCACAATGTCGGCTGGTGCATCATTGTCGACATGATGACGTATTAAAATAGTTTGTAACAAATTGTTTCAATTTTGTCACAAGGAGCTCGCAGAATTTTGGTCGGCAAGTGATCGCAAGCGAACGCAGGCCATCATGTGACTGGGTCATAAACTGTGTTGCACAGATAACTACGCTCACAGTGCTGCATTACATGATACCACCATAACTATGCAGACTTGAAGTTGACAGCAAAGACCCTATAATATTATATAGTATTATAGGGTCTTTGTTGACAGTCACATTGTAGTTAAAGAATGGGAAAATCACCATGCAAGGGTCACTCAATCTTTGTGAAAATTGGCCAAGATAGAAAACAGGTATGCAAAGATGAATATGGTCGTTTAAAAAATTAATACCCTCAAATTTGAGTGATTCTGAGAGGTATTGGTCGACAGTCAACAATGTGTGCAAAAAGAATGGCAAAAAGCGGCGGACCACCACCGACAGCCCGACGGTGGCAAATGTGTGCAAAAAGAATGGCAAAGAGTGGCCACCACCGACGGCCCGACGGTGGCTCGATGATGGAAAATGTGTGCAAAAAGAATGACAAAGAGGGGTGGACCAACACCGATTGTGATATATGCATAATAGACGTCTAGACCTGTGGTTAATATATGTTAATGATATGCAGAGTTGGGGACAAAGAGATATGCAAATGAGATGACGTCATGGAAAGTTTAGCCGGCGGGTCAAGCGTGCCCTACGCCGTGAATAAACCATTCAGTAACCAGAAGTCAAAGTGTTCAGACGTTGTACTTTCACATGGTGTCAGATGAGGAAGAATTCCGCCCGCAAATACTTTGCCGGGATTGCGGCCGCCTGGTCAGCTTGTCCTCAGCAACAACGCAAGATCGAACTGGAAAACATGGATCAGAGCATATGATATATACGCCACTGCGGCAGGTGTCATATTGAAAGGAGAACGAGTGCAATGCTGTATCTTCCTTCACGTTGCTGGCGAGGAAGCGCAAAAGGTATTTGCCAATATGACTTTTGCTCTCGCCGATCAAGACAAGATCAAACCGTTAACTGAAGCATTTCAAGTTTATTGTGTCGGTAAGAGCAGCATAATTATCACACGTTACAAATTTAATTCACATAATCAAGCGTCAGAAAATATGGCGACGTACATCACAGCGTTAAGGGACAAAGTGAAGGACTGTGAATACGGAGCGGTGGAAGAATCGCTTTTGCGCGATCGAATTGTGGCTGGCGTAAAAAATGTGAATTTGCGGAACAAATTGCTTCAAACTACAGAGTTAACATTGACAAAGTGCATAAGTATGTGTGAAATGAGTGAGTTCAGTTCAGATCTGTTGGAGGACACCAAATCAGACGTTGAAAGCAAAGACATAGATTTCATTCGGAATTATGCTAATGCGTGTACCGGTGCACCGGCGGTCCGGTCAGCGGCGACGCCATCTTGGAAATCGCCATCTTGGATTGCCGGCGGCGCCGGTGCAGGAGATTTCAAGATCCGCTGCCAGAACTGTGGTTATGAGCACCGCCGGGGAGTCTGCCCAGCGAAAGGGAAGGTGTGCATCGCCTGCAAGAAGATCGGGCACTTCGGGAAGGTCTGTAGGAGCAGGCTCGGGAGAGTCAACGAGCTTCACGTCGAAGCGCCCGACCCTCACAATGCTGAGCAAGACCCGGATCTGGCGGAAGTCAATGTACTGGCAACGGATCTGTTTGTGGGCGCCGTCGATCGCGGTGCTGGACAGGATGCCGAGCTGTGGCACGCAATCGTTCGGGTGAACGGTTGTCCTGTCAAGTTTAAGCTTGACACTGGATCGGAGGCAAACGTGCTTCCGAGGTTCGTCTTCGACAGAGTCGCGCCGGGGAGGCTGGCGAACACCAGATGTTCGTTGGTGACGTTCTCCGGTCACCGGATCACGCCGGATGGGGAGGCACTGCTGGATGTCAACGACAGTGTGCTTCGGTTCCAGGTGGTGCCGGATTGCCAGCCCATCCTGGGCAAGCGGGCTTGTGTGACTTTGAACCTGCTGGCACGCGTGGATGAGGTACACAGGGCCATACCAACGAACATGGCCAAACCAACGAACATTGCCACACCGACGAACAGTTCCAGCGCAGGGGAGAGAAGCTGGTAAGCGAATACAAAGACGTATTTCAGGGTTTGGGGTTGATAAAAGCAAAGGCTATCATTCATGTCGATAAGTCTATTCAACCTGTCATAGATCCGCCTTGACGGATTCCGTTTGCAATTCAAAGTAAGGTACGCAGTGAGCTTGATCGGATGGTAGTTTTAGGTGTTATAGTGGAGCAGGATGAACCTACCGAGTGGGTTAATTCTATCACGATCGTAAAAAAAACAAATAAAATCAGAATCTGTCTGGATCCGACTAAATTAAACAAAGCAATAAAAAGAGGACCGTTCCCAACCAAAACTATTGATGAGATTATTGCCAAAACAGCTGATGCTAAGTATTTCTCAGTTATTGGCAGATAGAATTGGATGAGGAAAGTTCACGTTTGTGCACGTTCAATACTCCGTGGGGCCGATACAGGTACACACGCTTGCCTTTTGGCATCAAAACAGCGGGCGACATTTTTATTCAGGAAATGCACCGTGTCATGGGCGGCATACCCGGTATCGGGATAGTCACGGACGATATTTTGGTATATGGGTCAACGGTTCAGGAACATAACGAGCGGCTCCGAGATGTTTTGGACCGAGCTAGGTCGGTTAATCTTAAATTAAATGATGCTAAATCGTTGCTATGTAAGACTACAGTAAAGTATGTAGGTCATCAACTTACCCAGCAGGGTGTAAAGCCTGATCCAGACAGAATACAAGCGATAGTAGACATGCCAGAGCCGCGTGACAAGCAAAGCGTCCAAAGGTTCCTGGGCATGGTTGGATATGTGCACAAGTTCATGCCTAACATGTCCGAGATAGCTAAACCACTACGCACGCTCCTAGCCAAGGACGTGGCGTGGCACTGGCAAGTCGGACAGCAATGTGCGTTCGATAAATTGAAAGAGAAGTTAAGAACTGCTCCTGTATTAACATATTACAATGTTAAAAAGCCTATTGTAATTCAGGTAGATGCTTGTCAGTCAGGTTTGGGAGCCGTGTTGATGCAAGATGGTAAACCAATCGCACTTGCATCTCGTGCGCTTAATGCAGCGCAGTGTGGATATGCCACTATTGAAAAAGAAATGCTCGCCATATGTTTCGGGTGCCAACGGTTTCATGAGTATATATTTGGCAAGGAAGTTCAAATTCAGACAGACCACAAGCCGTTGGTAGCCATAATGCAAAAACCAATACACAAGCTGTCGGCTAAAATGCAGAGAATGCGAATGCGATTGCAGAACTACAATATTCAGTTATGTCATGTGAAGGGCTTGTTGATGTTTTTTGCAGACACGTTGTCCAGGGAGCATACCGCCAAAGTAGGTCATGATAGCCTATTCGATGACACAAATTGAGGATAAAGTCAGTCGGTGTGACACTTGTCAAAACAACCAAAAAGATTTGCATAACGAGCCATTGATAAATCACCCGATCGTCTGTCAGCCATACGACAAAGTGGGGGCCGATTTATTTGAGTTAAATCATAAGAATTACCTGATAACTGTAGATTACTACACCAAGTTTCCAGAGGTAACGCTTTTGGGCGATACGTCGTCTGTCACTGTTATTGAAGCGTTAAAAGACAACTTTGCAAGGCACGGTATTCCTAGTCAGGTAGTGTCGGATAACGGTCCACAGTTCAAGAGGCATGAGTACAGGGAGTTTGCACTGCATTACGGGTTCAAGGCCGTGTATTCCAGTCCACAGTATCCACGTAGCAACGGTCAGGTGGAACAGTTCGTACAAACAGTTAAGGACATGTTAAAGAAGTGTGAGAAAACTGGAGCTGATTTTCAGTTAGCATTGCTTAATTATCGCAATACTCCGTTGCCTGTCCTGAACGTATCTCCAGCACAGTTGCTCATGAGCAGAAGGTTGAGAGGCAGATTACCTATGGCAAAGGGTATTTTGGTGCCTGAAACGCAGGGTCCTAAGAAAAGGCAGACAGCTCAGCGGCAGGGCAGTCAGAAAGCGTTTCATGACCGGAAGTGCGGTAAGGCGCACAAGCCCATGAAAGTTGGAGATAAGATAAAGTACAAAAATAATGCTGGGGAATGGAAAAAAGGTGTTATTTTGGGGCGAAGTGGGGTGTCCGGGAGAGAATATAGAATTTTAAATGAGTCAGGCAACATGTTATATCGTAACCGTGTACAAATCATTGGAGCGCCAGTGGAGGGGCGACCCGAGTTGGTCGTGCAGACGCAATCTGGGTCAGCGTCAGCGACGCAATCTGGGTCAGCATCAACGCCGAATGTAAACAGTACGGTTAATCTAAGTAGGTCAGGTCGGCTGATAAGGCCGGCGAGCAGGTTAGATCTATAGTGGGTCAGTGTGCTTCCGACTGTTGCAGGATTAACATGTGCATGTACAGTTAAGTTTATTTCAGATTTTGTGTTTTACTGTTGATACATATGGACAATATGAGATATCAGGCATTACGGCTGGATTTTGAGGACTTAAGTGCATTGTGCACTCGGACATTTGCAAGTTAAGTGCGCATATATTTTGATATTGCATATTTTATGTTTCTTCATTGTTATTTTGTAACATTTCATGTTTCAGAAATACTTTGAGGGGGGGATGTGATATATGCGTAATAGACGTCTAGACCTGTGGTTAATATATGTTAACGATATGCAGAGTTGGGGACAAAGAGATATGCAAATGAGATGACGTCATGGAAAGTTTAGCCGGCGGGTCAAGCGTGCCCTATGCCGTGAATAAACCATTCAGTAACCAGAAGTCAAAGTGTTCAGACGTTGTACTTTCACACCGATGGCCCGACGGTGGCAAATGTGTGCAAAAAAAATGGCAAAGAGCGTCGGACCACCACCGTCGGCCCGACGGTGGCCCGACAGTGGAAAATATGTTGCGACGGTGGGACCAATAGCTAACGTCGGCCCGACGGCTCTGTGCTATCTGGGGCAGCATTGTCAGCATAGTTATCTGTGTAACACAGTTAAACAACTAGTCTTAGTAATTACAAATTAATAGAAGCTTTAAAAGGGTTAAATATATTAAAAAATATATCTATATTAAGAAAGTTATGCAATTTTGAATTTAAGAAAAGATTGGCAACCAAGGTGAGTGACTTTGTTGAAATTGCCTACTGAAATGCATCTGATCATCACTCAATCTTCATGAAAACTGACCAATAAATAGACAAAAGGTATGCAAAAATGAATATAATTGTTTCAAAAGTGAATATATTCAAATGTTAGTCCTTTAATTTCTGTAGTAATTCATACACATCTGCACACAGCAGTGCCCTATGGCAATTTCCAATACCCGACACGCACTCAGCCTCGTTCTGATGCCTTATTAGGTCATACCTGAATAGTGTGAATAGGATAGAACCTGTGAATGTTGAAGTTTACAGCCTATATATTATACAGAGGGGGCCCAGCATTGTAATATAATGCCAACATTAATCTAACATGTTTTCATTTAAAATATCTCCGAATTTAGCCTTCAAACTAAAGCAGATCAGAGATTATTACAAAAAACGAAACTTTAGGCCCTATAGATCTCATGTGACACCTCCCCCTTTCTCCACATGTTACTTTATCTGCTTCTTCTTGAAAATAGGCCTACATAGTGGTTGAAATTTGAAAACCATTGATCCAAAATTGGGCCGATTTTGGACTGAAGTCCTAAAAAATAGTCCTATGCATATGGCCTAGATCTATTTACATGGTTTGAAATACTAAAGCTCCAGTCACACTATGGCTTGCGACCACTTTGGACAAAAGAACCCACCCCCTTGCATCAACCGTTCGCCGCCAACACATGCAATGCCACACTCATACCCAAGTCACACGAGACCCAGCGTTCACCGCCAACCTCCTTACGATCAAAAGGTCGCCAACCCAGCGTCCTATTCGATACATTGATTCAAAAATGCTGCTGGCGCCAGGTAGGCGACCTGGAGCGGCGCCAGGTAGGCGACCTGGAGCTGCCCTGGCGCCGACAGGTTGCCTACCTGCCGGCGACAGGGCGCCGCCAAGACGGCCCCAGGTCGACAACTGCTATGTTGGTTGTCATCCTGGCAGCCTGGCGCTGACCTGGCGCTGCCAGGGCAGCAACCACTTTGTCAGCATATAAATGCCAGGTGTCAGGATGCATGTGTTTCACTTGCATCTAGTCGTCCAGGGGTTACACATGCCATCCATGCTGAAGGAAAAGGTTCCCTGCTACTTATAGGAATACATCGTGGCTCTTCCTCATCATCGACTGCCTCATTGAGAGTACATCCTTCGTCTTCTTCATCAACCATGGTTGAGAGTACATGATTCGTCTTCTTCATCATTGACAGGGTCGAGGCTGGAGTGCTTGGATCTTTCTGCTTGGAGGCTGTGGTCATGGCTGGCCCGGCTGCATTGAGGCTCCGGAAATTACAATGACAAGATGCATGTGCTGCACTTCTTTGTCTGCTACATCTGAGAATAAGAAGTAGGCGACAGAGAAGGTTCTGGGTGTGCCCATGGATATCCAGAAGGCTTGCGTTTGGCGAATATGAAAATCTCATGGCTGAGCTAGAGGTTGACACATGGAGATTTCTGCAGCTACCTTTGGATGGAGCCAACCATGTTCTATGAGATGTTGCAGAGAGTGACCCCGAGGCTCGACAAGAAGGACACGGTCATGCGCAAGGCATTGAGCCCCGGACTAAAGTTGGCCATCACTCTACATTTCCTTGCAACTGGGAACAATTACCACATCCTGGCCTTCTCCTTCAGAGTTGCATGCAACACAATTTCCCTCTTTGTTTGCGAGGTGCGTGAAGCCATAATTGAAGAGTATAAAGACTTGCTGTCTTTTCCTAAGTGTCAATCTGGCTGGCGTGAATTAGCTGCCAACTTTGGGACACGTTGGAACTTCCACCACACTGTTGGAGCCATTGACGGCAAACACATAGCCATTAAGCGCCCAAAGGATTCTGGGTCTGTGTATTACAACTACAAAGGCTTTTTCTCCATCATAGTGCTGGCCGTTGTTGACGCAGACTACAAGTTTCCGTGGGTGGATGTTGGCGTGAATGGGTCTAGGTCTGACTGTCCTGTCGTCAATGACTCGATTCTTAAAGCGGTGTTGAAAGACGGGACCCTAGGACTTCCGCCTCCTGACACGCTTCCGGGTGATGATCACCCTATGCCTTACTTCCTGGTAGGAGATGATGCCTTTCCGCTTCGTGAGTGGCTGATGAAGCCATTCTCTGGATGAAATACCACAGTGGCTGAACAAATATTCAACTACCGATGTTCTCGAGCCAGATGCATTGTGGAAAATGCTTTCGGGATAATCGCCAACAGATTCTGCTGCCTCCTGACTACTTTTCAACAGGAGACATACACTGTCAACAGCATATTGTTGGCCTGTGTTATATCCAACTCAGTCACATTATCCTGACACTGAGCCAACCAGTCCTTGCCCTCTCCCAATAATGCCGAGCACCTGGCTAGGAAGCGAGAAAAATCAATTTTTAAGTCATTGGTTTGACTCTACCAGGGTTCGAACCCATGGGTTCCAATCCGACAACCTACCAAAGCGGGAGACGGCACTCAGCTTATTCGGTCATCCAGTCTGGCAAATTAGTAATCACCAGTAGCTGAACCTGACGAGACAATCAATCCAGGACTTCCATAATATGTGCAATCTGCAATTTGCCACCCGCTATTTGCCAGCCAATAATTGCCACCCAACACTTTGCCAGCTGGGACTTTTGCCAGCCTGGAGTTTTACTCACCAAATATATTCCGACGCAATCAGGTATGGACATTAAAATACACACATGCATGCATGGATACACACTCAATAACACATGCACATTCACACACATGTGAAATTTATTTTCCTGTATATTTGTTTGTTATGTAAAGGGGCTGTCACATTAGGTTTTTTTGCGGGAGCGTACGGCGGCGTAGGCGCTGTACATCATATACGTCGCCATACACCGCCATACGCTACGCATATGCTACGCATAGGCCGTCATGTGCTGGCCTATGCCGGCTTATGCCGTTGTATGCCGCCATACGCTTTCTCCCGTCCGTCCGTCCAAATTTGTTTGTGCATGCTCAAAAAATCTCGACCTACGGGAGCGTATGGTTCATACGCTACTCATACGCTTCTCATACGCTGGCATATGCTCCTCGTGCACTAGGGGTACGCCGGTGTACGCTAGGGGTACGCCAGCGTATGCTACTCATACGCTCAACTTGCGTCACAGGCGTATCTCTGGCGAATGAAGCGTACGCAGAACCTATGAGTTGCGTATGGGAGCGTATTTGTAGCGTATGCAAAGTGTATGAGTAGCGTATGCCGGCATATGCCCGACCTATGGTCTCGGTATATAAAGGCAACGCACGCCTTCTTCGGTCATTCCTGCTCTGCTGTTCATACAGGATGGGTGCCCAGGCAATCCAAGTACAATTCCAGCATTTCTACAGAGTTGCCCTTTATCACCATGAGCTTCGTCTATACCTCATGGTTCTTCTGGCGGCCCGTCTCGAGAGCAGAAGGAGGAGGGAGCGGCGGCGACGATCAGTGTGGGGTCAGACCCTGGATTGGGAGGACGCCACAGTTTGGCTTGTTCGACAAGCTGATGGTCGAGCTCCGCAGCGAGGACACCGCGTCGTTTGTGAACTTCATGCGGCTGCCTCCCCAGTTGTTTGACGAGATTGTGGCGTGAGTGGCACCGAGGATCGCAAAAAAATGGACCACCTTCAGGGTGCCACTCGAGCCAGCGCTGAAAATAGCACTTACTCTGCGGCACCTGGCATCTGGCACAAAATACTCCTCCATGAAGTTCGGGTGGAGGGTGCCCCACAACACACAGTCACTGATAGTGCGTGAAGTCTGTCAGGCCATTGTTGACGAGTACATGGCCGAGGTCATGACGTGTCCGATGACTCCAGAAGGGTGCCGTGCCATCGTGGACCTCTTTTTTAGAGAAGTGGAACTTCCCCCATACCTGTGGCGCTCTGGATGGGAAGCACATCGCCTGCCGGTGCCCTCCAAAGAGTGGGTCGCTCTACTACAACTACAAGGGCTTTTACTCCATGGTCCTGTTGCCACTTGTAGATGCGGATTACAGATTTATCTGGGCAGGTATTAGCGGTTTGGGCTCCGCGTCCGATGCCCAGATTTACAAGGACTCCGAGCTGAAGGCGGGCACTGAAGGTGGCACCATCGGCTTTCCGAACCCTGAACCGCTCGTCGACGGCCAGAAGGATGTGCCGTATTTTCTGATTGGTGATGATGCCTTTGCCCTGCGGCCGACCATGATGAAGCCGTACGGCAAGAGGGGCTTGAACAATGACGAGCGACTCTTCAACTACCGGCTTTCCCAAGCTAGGAGAGTGGTGGAGAATGCCTTTGGCATTCTAGCCAACCGCTTCCAAGTGCTGCTGACGACTATGCAGCACCACCCCTCCAACGTGAAGATCATTGTCAAGGCGTGCATTGTTCTGCACAACCTCATGAGGACACACTACCCAGCGCTACAGAACATGCAGCTGGATCGTCATGAGACAGCCAACAACAACTTTGTGCCTGGAGCCTGGCGAGAGGGCCACAACCTTCCTGACATTGACGTTCTACCTGTTAACCCCAACACCGCGTCCAAGCTAGGAAAGGAACAGCGCAATCTAATTAAAGACTGGGTCGTCTCACCTGCCGGAGCACTGTCATGGCAAGACAGGATGATCTGACAAAACATTTTATCAGTCTGTATGCACTGTGTCTGTGTACTGTTTTTGAACTCATGTGCTTTTCTTGACACTGTACTGTTATCACTTATTTACGTGTCCATGATGTTGTGACATGTCTCCTGTTATATGAGATGCTAATATGTTTATATGTCTAGTAAAATAAACGATATCATTTTATAGATAGGAAAACACAATTTTACATGTCTTTTACGTTCTTTCGCTCCCTAATTTAAAGTCATCTAGTTAATGTAATTGTAATGAATCTCCTCTCTTTTTACATGAATTAATCTTTTACATACATACTAAGAACACAGGGAAAAATAGAGTGACACAGGGACAGAAAGGGGGAGACGAGTTAGAGGGAGGGAGCGAGGGAGGGGGAGAAGAGATAGAGGGAGGGAGGGAGAGAGAGAGAGAGGAAGAGAGATAGAGAGAGGAAGGAAGAGAGATAGAGAGAGAGGGAGGAAGAGAGATAGAGAGAGGGAGGAAGAGAGATATAGAGAGGGAGGAAGAGAGATAGAGAGGGAGGAAGAGAGATAGAGAGAGGGAGGAAGAGAGATAGAGAGAGGGAGGAAGAGAGATAGAGAGAGGGAGGAAGAGAGATAGACAGAGGGAGGAAGAGAGATAGAGAGAGAGGGAGGAAGAGAGATAGAGAGGGAGGAAGAGAGATAGAGAGAGAGGGGGGAAGAGAGATAGAGAGAGGGAGGAAGAGAGATAGAGAGGGAGGGAGGGAGGGAGGGAGGAGAAAGGGGAAGGAGAAAGATAGGGTAGGGACTTGTGTCCTTAATATTTATTATAAATATTTTAAATTTTCAGTTGTTATTTATGTTTTAATTTTAATTGTACTGTAATGTATAACAATTAAATGATGGCATGCCTTTACTGAATGTGGACACAGAAATTCAAATTGACACTATATTTATATATTAACACATCTTGACACATATTTACATATATACATAAAAATTTACAAACAATATATATACATACAATATATATACATATATACATACAAATGTACAAAGATAAATAAAAACTAAGACTACATATCTACACATATATACAAATATTTACATTCACTTCTCTCCCTTGCCACTTGAAGTGGCATCAGCTGGCGACTGTGTGGCTGACGAGGGGAATAGGTCCAAGTTGGCCCCCAACATGCCAGAGATCCCCGACAGCCCCGACAAGTTCAATAGTCCGTCTGGGCTGGCCGACTCAGACAAGTTCACTTCGGTGGGGGTCGACTTGTGCCGCACCCATAGTGGCCGGACCACCTGCGCGCGCCACGACTCCAGGAGAGCCCCTCGTGTGCCCCGCCATCCCTAGTGTCCGGAGTTGTCCAGGAGTGTCGGGCGGTGACGGCCGTACCACCAGCGGAGCTGCGGCCAGCTCGTGACCCACAGAGGTTGGAGGTAGAGGCTGAGGCGGAAGACTTGGCAGAGGCGGCAGAGGCTGTGGCTGATGATGTATATGCGGCTGCCCCATATAACGCTGCACATACTCCTGTGCCTGTGAAGCCCATGGTGATGCCGGTGGTGGCTGGTGAGTCCACTGGTGGGGTTGAGGCTGGTATGCCTCACTTGCAGACACAGGAGCAGGTGCACAAGCAGGTGCAGGAGCAGGTGCAGGAGCAGGAGCAGGAGCAGCCACACGAACCACCGGGGCCACGAATGTTCCTTCCTCCTCCTCCAGATGGTGCGACACCATGCGGTTGAGTGCACGCAAATCGACACAAACCGCTCCTCCGGCATCGTGAGGATCATGTCCCGCACATAGTTGGTGAATGCCACGCGCTTCGTCACCATCAGTGGAGGAGGCGGCTGCATCACCTTGAGGATGTCCCCAGACTCATCAAACTTCTTGTGGATGGCAGGGAGGAGGTTCTCGTCGACTGGGGCAGATCGCTTCCCTCTCCCCTTTCCCCGCTCTCGGAATGTAGCGGGGGGAGTGGGTGGAAGCTCCTCGTCCATCGCCACCTCCACATCGGTCGGAACATTATCATCCATGCTGACATCAAGCTGTGGAGCCGCGACAGGAGCGGCCAACTGCAAGACAAAATCATAAAATAACATAAGTAATATGAACGCAAATCTATATTTTGACAAAAGACACGACAAGTCAACAGTAAATCAAAAATATATAAAGCAAAAATAATTAACGTTAAATGCAAACATGGATTTATAACGATTATATCTCGATACATCTATTGTCAATATCTCGATTTAAGAACAACACAACAACTCAACATTAAAGAAATAAATAACATTTAACAAATAACTAGAATATTTACATAAATACAACAAAAGCATAACATAACAAAATTAGAATACGAGCGGTTTTACGAGAATACTAACGGCCGCACTTGTCAGAATGATAAAAGATTATGTACTTACACTCCTGCAGGGCTCCGGTTGGTGACGGACGATGGACTGCAGGAACCCGAACTTGCGCAGGATCCACTCCTACCGCTCAGTCAGGTCAGTAGCTCTGTCCCCGCTTTTTTTCTTGTGGAGCAACGTGTTGGTGTCCCTGAGCGACTTGAACCACTTCTGGGGATGCACTGTTGTGGTCCCCAGAAGTGTTGCCTGGTCCTCCCACATCTTGGCCTTTCTGTCTGAGCGGTGGTAATCCGTCAGCTTCATATTCCAGATGATGGGGTTCTCCTGGAGGAAGTCCAGCATCTGATCTTCCTTGAAGACCGACAGAGAACAGTCGCTCTTCTTTGCCTTCCGTCTCTTTGCCACGGAGAGGCCACCGGTGCTGGTGGAGGCATTGGAGGCGGCGGTGGCGGCGGAGGCGGCGGAGGCAGCGGACGCCGCCCGTGAGTTCCCCCGAGAAGCAGGAGATGGCGAGCTGGAGCGGGGACGCCAGCGTTGCATCGTCAACCTCTCCACTTCCATCTCCAGCTCCTCCAGTGGATAGTGGGGTTCTGGAGAGTGGTGTTGTGGAGAGTGGTGTTGTGGAGAGTGGTGTTGTGGAGAGTGGTCTGGAGAGTGGCGAGGTGTGGAGGCAGCTGAGGAGGCTGGTGATGGAGAGCATTGTAAAGTCTGCCTCTTTCTGCCTCTCCCACAGCCTAGTCCTCCTCCTGTAGTTACAGCAGCTCTGGAGGCCGGTGTAGTAGCAGTAGTACTAGTAGTAGTAGTAGTAGCAGCAGTAGCAGAAGCAGCAGCAGCAGTCGTGTTCCTCTTAGCAGGCATGGTGGCAGAGTGAGAGGAGACTGTTGCTGCAGGCTATATACACCCAGGAGCCACCCGGCGGCGGACCCTGGAGAGATAACATAGGTCATGCATACGCTCCTCATACGCTCCTCATACGCTCCTAAAATAATCATACGCTCCTCATATGCTCCTCATACACTCCACATGCCACTCAAAACCGTCAAAAAATGTCACAGTACGCTCCCATATGCTCCTCATAGGTTACACATACGCTCAAAAACACCCGAGAGGTCACCAAAGGTCACGATACGTTGTCCCGCGCAGCTTTTTCCCATTTTCGACGTAGGTTTTGAATACGCTCCTGCCATACGCTGTAATGTGACAGGGCCTTAAGGGAGCAAACCCTAACAGAAAACCATGCTTCCATGGCAGCGTTAAGGGCACTTATGAAGGGAACTTCCAACATCTCCTGGACAGCTACTGCAGGGACAAATAGTTTGCGCCTGTCTTGACATGTTCTTGCCGGTTTGAGACCTCTATTTTCTCCCCAAGAGAGTGCTGCTAGTAACTTGCAAAAGCCAGCAGCACTTCAACAATTTGCAAGCAGCTTTTATAAAATGCCCAACCACACGTAATAGTGGCGGTTAAGCAATAAAAGCAGTCTTTGTCACATTGCGACTGACAGCATGATGATGATGATGTTAGTTTCCATAACCTGATGCGGGTCACGTAACCTGGGCTTCAGAATGCAGCTTTGGATATTGAGGGAGAGGACCACACTCTCATACCTGGTGCTTGGAGAGACGACAGTGTCCTGGCAGATGTGAGGGACACAAGAGGGCCAACACGTCCCGCCAGGGAAGCCAAGCAACAGCGAGTGTATTTGAAGCACTACTACAACAACATAGGTGATGTGCCTTGGCAAACAGATATGATCTGATATCGATGAGCACTGTTTTATATAATAATATAGAACTCTTTAATATAATAGTATAGAACTCTTTAATATAATAATATTGAACTCTTTAATATAATATTATAGAACTCTTTAATATAATAATATAGAACTCTTTAATATAATAATATAGAATTTATAGGGGCCAATATGTTGTGTTTACAAACGTTTTCTAAGGCCAGAATGGGTCGTGTAATAATTTGAAATACATCTTAAAGGGCCATTTTATCTGTTGATACTTAAAACAAAACACGCAGATTTTATGAATAGAAATATTTTATTTATATTTACATCATACATACACATGATGAGAATCTTATTTATGAATAAACACCAAATCACACTCTATGCCTGTCTCGTCCATAATTTATCCAGCAACATCTTTACAATATCTGGGATTAATCAACGGTATAAGACCAATGACAGTCCTGAACATTAATATGTTCACAACAATATAATAACAGAGTACCTTGGAAAAATATACATGTCAATAATACCAATGACATTGCTGAACATTACTATGTTCACAACAATATAATAACAAAATACCTTCGATAAATAAACATGTTAATAATAACACTGACAAGGTTCACTATATTAACAGTACCTATTATATATAGACATCATATAAACATATCACAAATTCTTCAGGCTGTCTTGTAGTGCCATCCACATTTTTACATGCAAAGAACATAATAAGACATGGCCACACGCTAAGTACATGACAATGAGACATAACAATATATACTGACATATTACAAAATCAGCAGACACTTGTACTGTTCATGCCATAACAGAAAGATCAGCGATAGTATTACAATGAATATTGTTCAGAAAGTTTTCAGATAATATATATAAATTAGAAACATATACACAAAATCATCAGACACTCATACTGTTCATGCCATAACAGAAAGATCAGTGATAGTGTGACAACGATCAGCTGTACATGTAGATTGCCATTTAGAAAGTTCAGATAATATATATAAATTAGAAACATATATACAAAATCAGTAGACGCTCGTACTGTTCATGCCATAACAGAAAGATCAGTGATAGTATGACAATGATCAGCTGTACATGTAGATTGCCATTCAGAAAGTTTAGATGATATATATAAATTAGACACATATATACAAAATCAGCGGACACTCGTACTGTTCATGCCATAACAGAAAGATCAGTGATAGTATGACAATGATCATCTGTACATGTATATTGACATTCAAAAAGTTTTCAGATAATATATATAAATTAGAAACATATATAAACTTGTATAGAAATTTGAAAACTATAGAAATTTAGAAACTATATTGACATTAAACTATTTAGAAATTTATTCCTTCTCAGACGTTTCGCCCACACCTTCACCTTCACTCCCACCACCACCTCCGGCAGTATTTTGTCTCTGAGGGATGGAGGTCGCATCCATGGCTGCGGCCAGCATCCCCCTGCCACCGGTTCCCTCCCCGTGTGGATCCGGTGTAGACAAAAGTGAACTGATGGTCAGGGGTCCTGGGGCAATATTGAGGCTTGACATCGACGTCGAAGGGTGGAAGGGGGTTGGGGACTCGAACCCTGACAGCTTGGTCACTGAGGAAGCCGCAGCAGCAGCAGCAGCAGCAGCAGCAGAAGCCCCCCCCCCCCCCCCCCTCCCCATTTTCGGTCCCCCACTGTCTGGTGTTGTCTGTGTGTGGTATTGTGTGCCCGAACTGCCAGCTGTTGGTGTGACTGTTTGGTGGTGGTGGCGACCAGCTGGTGGGGTTACCGCTGTGTGTTGTTGCGGTGGTAGAGGTTGTGTGTACTGTGGTTCATAATGTATTTGTGGGTTGTAGGTTTGTGGCTGTGGCTGTGTGCATTGTACCGTTTGCTGTGGTTGTATGAAGGGTTGGATGGTGTATTGGCGTGTTGTGTGTTGTGGTAACTGGTGTGTTGTGGTACCTGGTGTGTTGTGTGTTGTGGTACCTGGTGTGTTGTGATGTGTGGTAGCTGGTGTGTTGTGATGTGTGGTAGCTGTTGGGTTGTGATGTGTGGTAGCTGTTGTGTTGTGATGTGTGCTAGCTGTTGTGGTACCTGTTTCTGCTGCTGCTGATCCACCCTTCACCCATATCGATTATCATTTGCTTGTTTTTTTTTCTGAAACAGAGCAAACTGTCGCACCGTCAATTGCCTTACCTCTGATGCCATGTAGGTGCAGAAGGCCAGCTGATGGTCGATGGGGGTAGCACTGCCTGCACTGTCTGACGTGTTGTCCCGGGATGCTATTTGAGTGCACATCTGGAAGATCGCGTCCTCCAAGCATCCCTTCCCCTTCGCCATCCCGCTGGTTGACTTGGGACAGGATGGGGCAGGGGTGTTGAGAGGGGCAGGCCTTGACTCCGGGGTGTGGGCCGACAAGGAGGATGGGACGAGGTTGATGATGGGGGTGGCCGCTTCCTCTTCTTCATCATCGACCGGACGATCGACCACATCGTCGATCACGAGTGGTGGCAGGGGAAGGACCGAAGAAGAAGAAGACGTCGAAGGCATGCCCGCGGCTGAAGAAGCGACGGCTGCAGCTGTCAAAGAACAAGCACCGCCCATGACTGCTGAAGCCTGGTAGAAAAGGAATAATTATGTTGGTCACATACAATGTAACAACTGGCCATTAACAACCAAACAAAGACATAGCAGACATTTCTACACAACAGTGAATATGTTAATTTTTAAAGATTGAAGTTATGACAATTTTTTGTTTCATGTGTCAGTTTCAGTTTCCTAGAAAATATCATACTAATAATAAAATTACTGTAATTTAGAGTATCCTAAAAAATATTGGATTAATTGTATAATTACTGTCATATAGTAGTATGTTAACCTTTTTTAAGCACAATTATTTGTATAATAGTGCTTGTAAAAAGCCTAAATACACATCTATATTGCAACCTTCCTATGAGTACCATGCATAAACAAATAACACATCGAAACTACAGATGCTAAAATAAACTGATTTTGTAGGTAAGTGTGATTCTTTATTAGAATGCATTTGATCTCAATGGAACATATGTCAATGGAAAGAGTTTAAATAGAACTTAAACCTGGTAGCCATATATTTTGTCTAAAGTTATGTCAATTTGAACTCAACACAGTGGGTGCCATGCCGTTCCTGCTGATAATCGCGATTTCGGCCTGAGCGAAAGTCGGGTAAACACCGCGATGTACAGATTTAGACTTGTTGGTTGGTTGGTTGTTTGGTTGTTGGTTGATTGGTTGTTGGTTGGTTGTTGGTTGGTTGTTGGTTGTGTGTCTGTGTGTGTGTCTGTGTGTGTATGTGTCTGTATGTGTGTCTGTGTGTGTCTGTCTGTTCTAGTGGTGTTCTCTGTGGCGGAGTGGTTAGAGTGTCTGACTTTTTTCTAGGTCGGACTCCTAATCTGGAGGTCGGTGGTTCGATTCCCCATGCCCCCACCTCTGCCAATTTGGATTTCCACCGCTGTGTATAACTTACAGTGACATCAAAGGCCAGTTGCTCTCATACCATGTCTATGTGGTGTGGGAGGTTAAAAATCCCTTGGGTCGGTAATAGTGTAGGCTCGGGCTTTCTACCGACCACTGTCTAATGGTGAAAACAAGTCTATTCAGGCTTATCCATGATAGGCAGTATAAATCTTCAATAATTTAAAAAAATGTATTCTAGTCTTTATTAGTAAGTAATCTGATCATGCCCTATGATTCGAACTGAACAATAAAGGCTGTAATTACTGTTCACTGGTTAGAGTTTATAAGCATCACTGCATGGCCTGTCATAATTATTATTGGCTTTGGATCATAATGTGACGCCTAGTAGATGTGTTGGTGGCCTCGGTGTGGTTTCAAGATGGTCTCAGCGTTAATACAGTGAATGTCACTTTGCTCACAGCTTCATATGGGAATTTCCCTATCATACCATATTCAAATGGACGCAGCTATTCGCACAGTGGTAGTGCGAATAGTGGTATGTGGTATCCTTATTTGCACAGCGGCGGTGCGAATAAGGACACCTGGGCCGCGTTCAGGGTGCACCTCTGAGATGTCTCGGCGAAATCCCGGACGTCACGCTAGTCTGAACTGCAAAACCAGTTTGTCACCTCGAAAATGGCCGACCCATAGGCGGTGGCCATTTGCAATGGAAAAGCTGCGCTGTGATTGCCTGAAACTACTGAATACGGCAGCCATTTTCGAGGCACTTTTTGTCTCCTGTCTGAAATGGGAGGCGTTGACGCACCCTGAACAGAAATAGGCCAAAAACCGTCATGGAGATGTCTCCGCAGCGCATCCGAGACGCACCTAGCACAGTGGCTGCACGAATTAGTCGGGTAGATCTATGGAAAATTACCACCTTACCCCCCAGAAATTGTTAGAAAACGTTTTTCAACTGTTTCTGATAGTATTGGATGTGGAGAATATCATACTAAAAATCTACCTGAAGCAGATGTGTCAGTGTCAAAGTCCCCTCAAACCCCCCCCCCCCCTCCCCCACCCCTCTAGACGGGTTCCAGTACCCATCCTGGCCATTACCCCGCACCCACTCCCCCCGCGGTGAATCAGGTGCTTTGATTGGTTGTATCCAAGTGACCCAGCTGGGTGAGAAGGGAGTTAAACATAGGTATTTCAATGTTTTATGGTGCAGTCACACTACGACGAGTTGGCCGACGAGTGTCCAACGAGTTGGATTTTCTTAAAACCCGACGACATATACAAATTCGGGGCCAAGTCGGCGAGACTCCGACGAGACTCCGACGAGAGAGGACGTAGAAGATATGTGGATTGGTTGTTGGTTGGTTGTTGGTGTGTTGTTTGGTTGTTGTTTGGTTGTTGGTTGGTTGTTTGGTTGGTTGGTAGGTTGTTGGTTGTGTGTCTGTGTATGTGTGTGTCTGTGTGTGTGTGTATGTGTGTCTGTGTGTATGTGTGGGTGTCTGTGTGTGTCTGTGTGTGTATGTGTCTGTGACTGTGTGGGTGTCTGTGTGTGTCTGTGTGTGTATGTGTCTGTGTGTGTCTGTATGTGTGTGTCTGTGTGTGTGTCTGTATGTGTGTCTGTGTGTGTGTATCTGTGTCTGTGTGTGTATGTGTCTGTGTGGGTGTCTGTGTGTCTGTGTCTGTGTGTGTATGTGTCTGTGTGTGTATGTGTCTGTGTGTGTATGTGTGCGTGTCTGTGTCTGTCTGTATGTGTGTGTGTATGTGTGTGTGTCTGTGTATGGTAGTTGGGTGGTGGTTGGGTGGTGGTTTGGTGGTGGTTGGGTGGTGGTTGGGTGGCAGTTTGGTGGTGGTTTGGTGGTGGTTGGGTGGTGGTTTGGTGGTGGTTGGGTGGTGGTTGGGTGGTGGTTGGCTGACACACACACAGACACACACACAGACATATGCAATAAGTAAAATTTTATCAATTTAACCCTAAATCCGAAGCGTTATTAAGGCTACTGCCGCATTGGCGGCGATATTAATAGTTATATTTTCGAATCGACGAAGTAAAGTAAACAAACCGCCGCCGCCGCCAGTATGAAAAGCGACGTCGATGCGGCGGCGGCGGCGATTTGTTTACTTTACGTTCGTCGATTAGAAAATATAAATATTAATATCGCCACCAATACGGCGGTAGCCTTAATAACGCTTCGGATTTAGGGTTAAATTGAAATTTTTTCACTTATTGCATATGTAATTCTGTTAAATATGACAGCATTGAATAGATTTGGGCCTAATAAACTCGCTAAACCTAATATTTTTTAGGGGTAACGTAATACCCCTGTCACACTACGACGTGACGAGCCAACGTGAGCCTAACGTGATCATTTTTCGTCATGACGTTGGGTTACGTCATGATGACGTCAAAATGACGTTAGAATGACGTCGAGCTACGTCACATTACGTCGTGTTACGTCGAGTTACGTCAAGGTTTTGGACATGTTCAAAACTTTGGACGTCGGTCGAACGTAAGGGTTTACGTTCGCCGTACGTTCTGTTCACGTTCAGTGAACGTCAATGACGTTAAACGGACGTTATTTCAACGCTGCTCACTACGTTCAACTACGTTCCACTACGTTCCACTACGTTGACCCACATTAAACCAAGTGCAAAAGCCTACGAGGCTTAATGGGAACGTCAGAAGAACGTCAGGAAAACGTCAGGAGAACGTCAGGAGAACGTCAGGAGAACGTGCATTCAACGTACGTTCAACGTCTCATTACATAGCTAACGTCATGTAACGTTCTTCTGGCGATGGAATAACGTTCATAACGTTCCGTGAGCGTAGTGACTTTGTCCTCTCTCGTGAATGACGGTATCACTATACTTTACCAACGTTACGTTCTCGTCCACTACGCTGCATCCACGTTCAACTTGTGCCCAAATTTGCATACTACACCGAGAAGTTCAACGTTCTTCACGTTCTCCCTACGTTGACGTCGTTACGTCGTAGTGTGACAGCCCCATAACGCCGGTGTCATGGTATAAAACCCCGGCCATATCGCAGCCCCTGCCACTTGCTATCCGGACCGCACCTCGTCCACACCTCTCTCTATCACCTCTCCGCCGGCCGGACACCTCCTTGATATGTCTGAAAAGAGTTCCAGGAGGGGGTGCCTGCCGGCATTTTCACTTTCTACCCTTACTCTGTCCGTGTCTATGGCTCACCGGTTGGTCACCATAGGGCAGATAGGCACGGGCCTTTGACTCAACTCTCCTCATTTCTCTTTCCTAGATCTGCCCATTCGATTTCTCCCAGGCTCACTTCTTCCCCTAACCAGGGTTGTTGTGTTCTTGGGTGGGGCTCTTGACCTTTTACCATTTCTCTGTCTGGTTCTTGTTGCTGGAACGACCGCTGCTCCCACCTTTGCCCGCCTTCCTCGAACCCCTGCTGACCGGATGCAAGTGCTACACTACAGACACCATACAGCTCTACTACAAACAGACGGCACGGAGAGATCCGCTGCCACCCGGCGCCCCGTCGCCACTACGTCTTGAAGGATGCCCCAGCCTTCACAACACTTCCTCTGAGACCACTTCACCCGCAGAAGACATGTCTTAACCAAAGACTGGGCCGATTTATCGGAGCCTCTCTATAAATGTTGCAGTTCTGCAACCGGTAACCGTCGTAAGGTTACGAACACCCCATACCATACCACCAGCCCCTGCCGTGAAGACAGTTGACTAAGCATTTATTTTTGTAAAATAAATTAAAAAGCTTTCATTGGATCGATTAAAAATATCTTAATGCGCGATTGAAGAGGAAGATCTGAAGTATTTAATGTAACCTAAGAGCAATTTATGCTGAAAGTATTAAAAACAGAGATAATAGTGAAAGTTGGGATATTCTGAGTGTCAGTGCAATCTTCATACAGAAAAAGTGAAATATCTCTAAAGCTACACCACTTAGAAACAATCTGCTTGGTACACATATAGAAAACATATTCGACGGATAGACTATATTAAATTTATATGGTTAGAGTTGTGCATTTCTATTAATCTTTAATAGACAGTGGCAGTGTGTATTCGTTCTGCAGCCAAGCTGCGCCTGTTTACAAAATCTGCGCATGCGCAGAAGCCACGGCAGGGGCTGCGATCGGGCCGGGGGTTTATACCATGACACCGGTGTCGTATTTTCAGCGCCCGGTCATTGTCAGTGGCCTGTCGTGGCTTCTGCGCATGCGCGGATTTTAAGACATATGCAAAACACCCATGCCCTCGCCGGCTACAAGCTCAGCCACGGTACCCGGCAGTGTTAGGGACCGATTAGGCCTAAATCTATTGAATGCGATCATATTTAACAGAATTACATACTCAAATAATGAAATTTAATTAAATTAACCTTAAATTCCAAGCGATATTAACGTAGCAGCTAGATCAGCGTCGAATCGCCGAGTTTAAACAAAACAAATAGCAGTGATCGCCGCAACGTGCGAAAATCCGCGCATGCGCAGAAGCCACGACAGGCCGCTGACAATGATCGGGCGCTGAAAATACGACACCGGTGTGGTGGTTTCAGCGTGTTCCCATGCTCAGACGTGTCCCGTTGCTTCTGCGCATGCGCGGATTTCGCATCAACTCGGATCACTCGAGACACTTATTGGCGCATGCGCACATCCTACAATGTCGGGTCGAATAATCGAATACGCTTCTCCGCGCACGGGTGGAGAATTTTTTTTTTTTTTTAATAGCCGATAAAAAATACAGCAAAATAGGATTTAAAGTATTTTATGATGGCCTAGTTTACCTATATTTCCATTTAATTAATCTAAGTTATTCTTTTTTGGCACACGGCACGTGTATTTGTCGACTCCACTCGCCGTGTTCTATTTGAAATTCTGACGACTGGGATGACCCGAGTCGCCCGGGTAGTGTTAATCGATTACGGCCATGTTTATTAGATTCTGACGCATGCGCAGAAGCGAGGGACACGTCTGAGCACGGGAACACGCTGAAACCACCACACCGGTGTGGTGGTTTCAGCGTGTTCCCGTGCTCAGACGTGTCCTGTTGCTTCTGCGCATGCGTAGATTTCGCATCAACTCGGATCACCCGAGACACTTATTGGTGCATGCGCACATCCTACAATGTCGGGTCGAATAATCGAATACGCTTCTCCGCGCACGGGTGGAGACTTTTTTTTTTTTTTTTAATAGCCGATAAAAAATACAGCAAAATAGGATTTCAAGTATTTTATGATGGCCTAGTTTACCTATATTTCCATTTAATTAATCTAAGTTATTCTTTTTTGGCACACGGCACGTGTATTTGTCGACTCCACTCGCCGTGTTCTATTTGAAATTCTGATGACTGGGATGACCCGAGTCCCCCGGGTAGTGTTAATCGATTACGGCCATGTTTATTAGATTCTGACGCATGCACAGAAGCGAGGGACACGTCTGAGCACGGGAACACGCTGAAACCACCACACTGGTGTGGTGGTTTCAGCGTGTTCCCGTGCTCAGACGTGTCCCGTTGCTTCTGCGCATGCGCGGATTTCGCATCAACTCGGATCACCCGAGACACTTATTGGCGCATGCGCACATCCTACAAACTCGGGTCGAATAATCGAATACGCTTCTCCGCGCTAGGGTGGACAATTTTTTTTTTTTTTTTAATAACCGATAAAAAGTACAGCAAAATAGGATTTAAAGTATTTTATGATGGCCTAGTTTACCTATATTTCCATTTAATTAATCTAAGTTATTCTTTGTTGGCACACGGCACATGTATTTGTCGACTCCACTCGCCGTGTTCTATTTGAAATTCTGACGACTGGGATGACCCGAGTCGCCCGGGTAGTGTTAATCGATTACGGCCATGTTTATTAGATTCTGACGCATGCGCAGAAGCGAGGGACACGTCTGAGCACGGGAACACGCTGAAACCGCCACACGTGTAAGCGTTTGGTGTTAGGCCTAACACTGACTCGTGCATACCATTTTTCACTGCTAAACCGGAATTCCTGCCAATCACCATTTATCCTCGCTAACACTGACTCCTGCATACGGCCCCAGAAGTCACATATAGTTTCTTGTCTCACCTCAGACTATTTGTATATACGACGTCATATATACTAGTGCATATGTACATATATATATATATGATGCCCACATCGGGAGACTTGACACGTATGCCTCCCTCCTCCCTCTAGTAGTGACTAGTCGGGTGCCAGTCCCCATCGTGGGCGCTAGTCCCCCCCCCCCCCCCCCCCCCCCCCGGCGGGCCCCCCCGCCACCGTCGCTAGCCCCCTCCCCTCCCCGCCCCCCCGCCCCCCCACGGCGAATAAGGCGATTTGATTGGTTGTCTGCCGCTGCTGTGCGGGAGTGCACGTGACGTCAACACTCAGCGGTTAGCCATCTTGGATTACACTTGACACCATCTATGGAGAAGGGTCCACAGCGACGAAAGGATGAAAAACGAGTTCCCACTGGGTAATATCGAGCATACCCTTGCAGGATGAGTTTCCCATTCATTAAGTAGTGATATTGTGTGATTTAAACAGAAATCAATGTAGATCAATTTCAAATAGACTTCAAACAATTTAATCTGTGCAAAAGATACATAAATATGTGATAATGTCTGAACAAACAACAACAACATAGTCAAATAATATTTTACTACACTGCTAGCTCTGTGGAGGTCTAGCCTGGTCCGCTGGCATTTATTTGCTCATGCAGAGGCATAGGAGTTTTCATCTATTATCGCTCAGTTTCCAACCTGGTCCCCTAGCCTTTCTACCGGAAACAAGTTTAAACGAGCTCAAACGAGTTCAACCGTGGCTGGTTGGGTCGCACCGTGGCTGGTTGGGTGGCTCCGTAGAGCGATGAATATGCTTATGCATCTATGGCACCCCCCAGGAAC
Organism: Branchipolynoe longqiensis; assembly: GCA_030323885.1. Classification (NCBI taxonomy): domain Eukaryota; kingdom Metazoa; phylum Annelida; class Polychaeta; order Phyllodocida; family Polynoidae; genus Branchipolynoe; species Branchipolynoe longqiensis. The sequence continues at coordinate 17,957,463 of CM059199.1, read as the reverse complement.
ACTACGGCCACCACTGGGGGCTACCAGGCCAATGGCCGCAGAAATACGGTGGCACCACCTAGCGGGTACTGCCCAAACCTGTCTAATTCTTTTTCTCCATAAGCATATTCAGCGCTTTACAGAGCGACCCAACCAGCCACGGTGCGACCCAACCAGCCATGGTTGAACTCGTTTGAGCTCGTTTAAACTTGTTTCCGGTACAAAGGCTAGGGGACTAGGTTGGAAACTGAGCGATAATAGATGAAAACTCCTATGCCTCTGCATGAGCAAATAAATGCCAGGGGACCAGGCTAGACTCCACAGAGCTAGCAGTGTAGTAAAATATTATTTTACTAGTTTATTGTTCAGATATTATCACATATTTATGTATCTTTTGCACAGATTAAATTGTTTGAAGTATATTTGAAATTGATCTACATTGATTTCTGTTTAAATCACACAATATCACTACTTAATGAATGGGAAACTCATCCTGCAAGGGTATGCTCGATATTACCCAGTGGGAACTCGTTTTTCATCCTTTCGTCGCTGTGGACCCTTCTCAATTCTTTGACAGAGCATCCAATGTGTCAACATACGGCACTTTAGCGATGTGAGGCTACATAATTTAGAAAAAGATCTCTTCCTCATAATTAAAAAAAACATTTCCCCGAACTTCTGTGGCCAAACTGCTCAAAACAGTGACAAATAAACCAACAAATCGGTAAATAATCACAATGTAAACAGTTCCCCGAACTTCTGAGGCCAAACTGCTCAAAGCAGTGACAAATAAACCAACAAATCGGTAAATATGCACAATGTAAACAGTTGCAAGCCTTTCGTATGTAATCCAATATGGCCACCGGAAGTTGTCTTGTGACGTCATTACACCCCTCTATTCGGACATTATTAAAGCCCCACCTAGTAGAAGTACCTAGATAGCAAATAATTTGGTTCCTTGCCTCATCTTGCGAACATAGTCAGGGGGTCAAATGCATATTTTGGCCTGACCTGGAAAGTGGCTCTAAAGTTTTTTTCTCAGTGTTTTCATGTTATATAGGTATTGCTCTCTATGAAACTGTGCGATGGCATTCTCCCATCATTGAGCATTTTCATAAAACAAGTTTTATACAATTGCGGCTATTGGGACTCAAATAGAAAGATCCTTATTATCTAGGCCCCTATTTTTATATTATCCAGTATGAAATGGGTTAACTCTGAAAGTGACTCCTGCCAGTGGACTTCCCATATATAATACCCTGCTGCGACCTTGTGGCCTATGTTACAGGTTCTGTTCTGGTAGCCACCTAGTGACAAGAAATAGACTTATCACTCAACCACAAGGCTTGTTGATCCACACTTCATTCGTCATTTATCCCTTAATTAGTGGTTTCTGAGGATATGTCATTGGTCAGCATGATGTTATGAGGCCCAGAGAATAGGTAGGTGCCAACCACACCACTGTTAAAGTTCATGTAAATGTCCAGCTACAAGTTGAAGTGTGTCTCTGAGTGATAATTGGTGAATTTGCTGGCTGAATTATGAACTCCTGGCCCAAAGGATATATCCCCGAAGGGCAGGTATGTATTTATTGACGATATGGTCAGTGGTAACTTCATTCTGCTCAGATAAGACATTGGAAATGAAGTGTAACTACTGCTTAAAGATCTGATAATTCTATTGAAAAGCAGAATTTAGGTATTACTGAAAACTACTGATTTCCACAAAAAGTATTACTGAAAACTACCCTAAATTACTGAAAACTGCTATCTACATTACTGATATTTGGAGACTTAGAGAGTTTGTCAATGATGTGGACTCTCCAGAGGACCTCACAAACAAGTTGGAGAGAGCAACAGCCAAAAGCCCTACGGCAAAATTGTGGGTTGACTGCTTATTGAAACCTGTTTTCATAACGATGCTCTATCTGAGAGCTGAGAAAGAAGGAGAGTTTTACTTACACCTTAGAGCAATTGAATTGATGCTGCCTTTTTTCTTTGCCGCCGGGCACATCCATTATGCTAGGTATGCCACATATTATATCATTCAATGAAAGCTCTCCCACAACATGTTCTACAGCATTTCAACAAAGGGGACCATGTTGTGAGGCACATTGATGGCATATGGAATGGAATCTGGTCTGACATGTTTATCGAGACCACATTCATGAGATATGGCAAGGGAAAGCATGGCATAATAGGCATCACACTTAACCCTGAAGCTTTGAAATCTTGGGCATTGAGCCTACATGTCTGCGGTCAGATAGCTGCCGATGTAGCTGAAATGCGAGGTGATGAGAGTGTAGCCAGGCAGGCAAGCATGCACAAAGAAGAAAGCAAATCCAGGATAAAATCTGATGCAAAGGATCGACAGGACATAAGAGTGAAGATGACCCAGTGCATACCACCACTTGACCACGAGCAGCACCCAAAGGGATCAATTGTGAACATTGTTACTGGAAGGGTACACTCATCTTCAACAGTTAATGTCCACAAAGCAATTGAAATCGGGAGCAAACACTCCGGGGAATTTACAGAGGCTTTGCCTCGAGGCTTTCATCACAAGATTGAAAGAAGAATAACTTCAATGGCAGACACAAAGAAGTCTGTAAATATCGGCAGACAGAAGGTTTTTGATACAAACCTAATCTACAGTTGTGTCATATGTCTGCAGGCCAGTAATAGAGATATAGACATTGACCATCTGATGTCCCATGAATTGGCTCCACTGCCAATGGCTCTCTTTGCAGACTCTGGTGATATGCGGATATCCACATCTAAATCGATCTTGAAAAGAGATATGAAAATTGAGGTGTCATCAAGAGTAGCCCATGAAGAAATTGAAGTCACTGTCATTGATGGGTGTGCCCTTCTCTGGATACCTGGTTGGCCTACTGTTGGAAATGTGCAGACTTACATTGATGCCTTCAAGCACAAAATAGCAGAGAAGCCCATGTGGAGAGGAAGATCAGACTGCTGAGCATATCCTACAGAGCTGCTTGAACCATCACTCACTGAGGGAAGAGATATGGCCAGCTCCCACTGACTTGCAGGAGAAGCTGGACTCCAAGTGTAATTGAAGGCGAACGAAAAGAAGAAGAAGAAGCAGAGAAGCTCTCCAAATGTGATGTTTATCTAGTCTTTGATAGATACAACAAATTCAGCATCAAAGATTCAACACGATTAGCCAGGGGTACTGGCAGGGTCTATCAGTTAACACCCTCAACACCAATCCCCACCCAGAAAGCAGTGTTGACTGTTACAGGCGATAAGAAGTAGCTCATCAAACTGATATACGAGGACTTGTAAAGTGATGAAGAATTTGTTCAGAACCATACACATTTGATAACAGGACAGGAGGAAGCTATCAAGATTAGCAAGGGCATTGTCATAGAAAGACGAGATCTGTACACCAGTCATGAGGAAGCTGACAATATTATAGTGCAGCAGGCATTTATGGCAGCTTCAGAGGGGGCATCCGGTGTAGCTGTGGTGGCTAATGATACAGATGTGTGGGGCCTCCTGCTGCACCACTATCTCGAGCAGGATCTTGACATCCCAATTATAATGCAATCTCCTATACATGGAAGAAGTGTCATAGACATCAAAGCAACCACTGTCCAATATGCAGACCTCATTCCAAACCTGCTTGCAGGACACTCCTTATCTGGATGTGATACTGTAGCAGGATGCTTTGGCATTGGGAAGAAGGAGATGTTGAACACTATAAAGCAACACTCACTGAATCTGCTTGGAGAAATTGAGGCCCCCTGGCCTGAAGTAGTGAAGCAGGCAACTCAATTCGCTGTTGCTACTTATGGTCAGAAAACCTGCCATACTCTCTGTGAGGCTAGAGCAAAGGTATGGAAGACCAGAATAAGCAAGGGGAGCAGCACAATGCCAAAACTCTGTTCACTGCCACCAACTAATGCTGCTTTCCAGGAAAATCTGAAAAGAGCACACCTACAAACATTCTTGTGGAAGAATGCCTTGAGGTTGGAGCCTTAGAAGTTAGACCCTTAGAGTATGGATGGAGCAAAGATGGGGATATGCTCTGCCCAACTACAGTTCCTGCAGGAAGTCAACTGGTCCCCGAGTACATCCAAAAGATCATCAGTTGTGGCTGCTCCAATGACACACCATGTGAAAGTATTCAATTTGGATGCAACAAAGCAGGAATGACTTGCTCAGTCTTCTGTGCCTGTCAGCAACAGGATGCAGCATCAGTATGTCACAACAGGATGAATACTCTATCACTTGATAGTGATGATGAAACAAGCGATGAATGGGAATATGGTGATGATTACAATAACACTGATGATTAATGATGTTTATGATATCAGAAAGATTTTAAAACCAAATACAGAATATGTACAATTTTGGTGGTTTAGTAACCTATGAATAGGTACACCATATGCAGATCATTTACGTAGCCAGATTTGATGTAATCTTTGAACATGAAATCATAAAGAACTAAATAAATATTATGTATTCTAGCATTTCCTTAGTCAGTATTGAGCTCATGAGACCTTATAACAAGCCATTAGACATTATAACAATGGATACAGGTTCAGTATAATGATAAATATATCAAAGTGTACAAACAATGCTGAATTGTACATATTTGACCCAGATATTTGAACTTCGACCTTGACCTATAACTTTGACCTTTGACCCACCAATAGGTATGGTCAAGATACACCCATATGCAAAAGTTCAAGACCCTAGCTTGAATGCTTGTGAAGATATAAGGGTATTTCTATTTCCCCCACTCCCCTAAAACTAGTGTTTTGCGTCCCGATAGCCGCAATTGTATAAAACATGTTATATGAAAATGCTCAATGATGGGAGAATGCCATCACACAGTTTCACAGAGTACAATACCTATATAACATGAAAACACTGAGAAAAAAACTTTAGAACCACTTTCCAGGTTCAGCTCCTGGCCCCCTGACTAACAGCAGAAACCAGCATCAAGGAAGAGGTTATATTGTATTAGAGAGCCTAGAACAGATCAGTCAGAGCCAGCAGCTAGGACCGACAGCACCACAGAGGTTTGTGATACCACGTTACAACCACAGGTCATTTCCTTTTAGCATTGCGTATGCATTAGGATTTAGTCAATTGGTATATGGCAGTCATATATTGTTATATGATGTGGCTTTGGTTTCCTTTTTTATTTCTAATTTTATTTGCATTATTTGCCAAGATCTGTCAAAATGTCGACCTCTAACTCAATTAGGCTGACCCACATACATTAAGTGACTCTGATATCAACATTCCCCTAATTGAAAGAAAAAGAAGAATATAAAGACGTGAAAAGTTCTAGTTTATGTCTGTCCCCTGGCCTTAATACTGTGGCTGATTTGAATACATCTACTAACAATATTCATATTGCCACAACCGCACAAGAAAACAAAGAATTGATTGAAATGAGAGCAATGTTTCGGAAAGATATTCTGGAGATCGAAAAGGTTCAGAGACGTGCAACGAAATTAGTTGCTGTTATAAAGGACCTACCCTATGACCAAAGGCTTAGGGAATTGAAACTTCCTACCCTTTCCTACAGAAGGAAAAGAAGTGACATAATTGAAGTATTTAAAATTATGAAGGGTTTTGATCAAATAGATATGAACAAACTTTTCACCTTGAATAAAAGAGAAGGCAGTCGGGGGCCATACTCTCAAACTAGTAAAACCCAGAGCCATTTCAAAGTTAAGGCAACATAGTTTCTCAAACAGGATCATAAATATATGGAACAGTTTCCCACAAAATGTTATTGATGCCGAGTCAATTAATTCATTCAAGAATAGATTAGAAAAAGCATGGGCTGATGATTATGCTGCTGTAGAGAGTGCAGCACAACAAATTCAAAGGGAACATGGGTAGAATGCAATTTCTGCTATAAATGGATGTGCAACACTTGCACAAAACTCAGCAAAGAAGAGGTAGTGTTCCTAAAAAAAACCAGCATCTTCTGGGCATGCAGCTATTGTGAGCAATCGGCAAAAACACTGCTGCTCAAAGCTAAAGAAAGTCTAGTTGGCCAGAAACAACCCCAACCTGACCTAAACACAATGGCAAAGAAAATAGAGGACTTGGAATCATCCATCCAAGCCCAAGTATCTAAGTCGATGGTAGAGGTGCTGCCGACTCTAATAAAGCAGTGCTTCGGTGAACTGAAGACGGACGTAAACATGTCCGTCGAGAAAAATATAACAAAACTCTGGTCTGATGTAGCTCGAAGCAGCATGCCAGGGGAACAAAAAGAGACAAAAAAAATCCAGCCCCATAGAGGCAGTTGTGAAAAAAGCCATTGTGGCTCAAAAAGTCGCGGAGAAAGCGACCGAAAAAAATCGCCAAGAGAGGGCCGTGAACGTAATCATTCACAGGGCACCTGAAAAAATCAGTAGTGAATCAACAGCCAGGAAAACCCATGATCTAGGTTTGGTAGACAATTTGCTACAAGCCATCGGCATAGAAGCGCGACCAAAAAACGCATTCCGACTCGGCCAATATAAGGAGGGTCAGAAATTAAACAGACCTCTCAAAGTTATATTTGACTCAGTTGAAACACAGGAGTCTGTTATGAGCAACTTGAACAAACTCAAGGATGCTCCCGATAAAGTAAAGAACTTAGGAGTATGTTACGATCTCGACAAAGAAGATCGTAAAACTCTTAGCGAACATGTACAAGCTGCTAAAGAAAATACTGATCGGTCAAAAAACTGGATATACAAGGTCCGGGGTCCTCCCTGGAACATGAAAGAATTAAAAATAAGAAAGCCAGGTCAGGCAAAATAGATCATAGAATAGTAAACAAAATAAAAACCTTAGAAGTTAAGTACACCAACATAGATGTCTTAACTAGCACTAAAAAGTCATTACTGGAAGTTGAAATCAGTTCAGTGAGACCTGACATTATATGCGTCAACGAAGTATGTCCAAAAAATAGATTATACGAGATCAGTAAAATAAGCTTGGAAATAAATGGATATTATCTACTTACCAACTCGTTAGAGAAAAGAGGTACGATAATGTACGTTGCAAATCATTTGATAGCAACTCATTTCACACCAAAAACAGTTTTTGACGAATCAATTTGGTGCGAAATTCTTACTGAAGGAGTCATAACCATTTTAGGATGTATTTACCGTAGCCCATCTAGCAATGAGCAAAACAATAATGCTCTTCTAGAATTAGTCAATGAGGTAAGAGAAATGAAACATCATAACCTGGTTATCGTTGGGGATTTTAACTTAAAAGAAATCGACTGGGCCACTGGCATCTTACATTGCCGTGATGACCATTATGCGCGGATTATTTTCGACCACCTAAATGACTGTTTCCTGCAACAATTTATTCAGGAACCAACCAGGTTCCGAGGAAATGAGACCCCAAATCCCTTGGACTGGGTCATTTCCAATAAGGATAATCTCATAGATAACATCAGGATAGGTGCCCCGATCGGAAAGAGTGACCATGCTGTCATATCCTTCAAAATCGATGTTAAAACAGAAAATGAGACCATCCCACTAAGATACTCATATTATAGAGGGGATTACATTGCCATGAGTAATGATATCATGTCCCATGACTTGCTAAATAAATTTAAGGAGAAAAATGTGCAAGAGTGCTGGGACCTGTTTCAAAATGTGCTATCAGGTGCTATCAAAAGGCACGTACCACTAAGAAAATTTACAACCAGGAAACAACCTCCTTGGTACTCCAGGGATATTACCACTGCCAGAAAATTGAAAAACAAAGCATGGAATGTCTACTTCAATAATAAGACATTGGAAAATTGGGAAAAATACACTATCGCTAGGAATGCCGCAAATGACATTGTCAGTGGACACAAAGAGACTTTTGAGGACAAAATTGTCCAAGACATTAAAAATAACCCGACAAATTTCTGGAGTTATGCTTCACATAAATCAAAAAATGGCAATGGCATACCAGCTCTAGCCAATAGTGATGACGAACTAATCGTAGATGATGAAGGCAAAGCTGAACTACTCAATGAGTTCTTCGTCAGTGTGTTTACCAATGAAAATACGAATAATATCCCACCCTCTCCAGATTCAGGAGTCACAGAATTCATCAGTGACGTTGACATAACAGACGATAAAGTTGACAAATTAATTGAAAAACTAAATGTCTCCAAGGCACCTGGGCCAGATGGGATCCATGCAAAAATCATCAAAGAGTGTTCTGAGCAAATTGGACCTATTTTGACATCTCTATTCCGTAAAAGCCCTTTGAACGGAAAATACCCAAACAATGGAAAGATGCTGAGGTAAAACCCCTGCATAAAAAGGGACCAAAACGCCTGGCATCAAATTACAGACCTGTGAGTTTAACCTCCCTATGCTGTAAAATGCTAGAAAGAATAATCCGAGACTGTGTCGTAGAACACTTGGAAAAACTAGGATTGATATCTCCAGACCAACACGGATTCACTGGAGGAAAATCTTGTCTGTCACAACTACTAGAAGTGATGGAAATTTGGACTGACTGGCTGGATCATGGCCTGGCATGGGACACCGTCTATCTGGACTTCTCCAAAGCCTTTGATAGTGTGCCCCACAAAAGACTATTAAACAAAGTCAAAGCTCTGGGAATATCCGGATCAATTTCTGAATGGATACAGGACTTCCTGTCTGAGAGAAAGCAAAGGGTAGTTGTAGGTAATAAAAAATCTTCCTTTAAGAATGTCACCTCAGGAATACCTCAGGGAAGTGTGCTGGGACCAATATTATTTATAATATTTATAAATGAGCTGCCAGGCAGTGTCTCATCAAACCTAAAAATATTTGCGGATGACACAAAGGTCTTTCGAGCAATAAAAGACGTAAGAGATAAAAATCTCTTACAAGAGGATATTCTGAAACTCTCACAATGGTCTGAGAAATGGCAATTGCCCTTCAATGAAAAGAAGTGCAAAATTATTCATTATGGGAAAAATAATCCTCATTACGCCTATATTATGCAGAACACTGTCCTGCAACAAGATAGCTATGAAAAGAACTTGGGTGTAACCTTCGACTCCCAACTCTCCTTTCAGAAACACATGAGGACTATCATCTCAAATGCTAACCAGAGAGTAGGAATAATTAAAAGAACCTTCCATCGCCTCAACAAGAACAATTTTCTCATTCTATTTAAGTCTCTTGTTAGACCAATTTTGGAATACTGTCCACAAATTTGGAGCCCAATTTTTCGGAAAGATATTCTGGAGATCGAAAAGGTTCAGAGACGTGCAACAAAACTAGTTGCAGTTATAAAGGACTTACCCTATGAACAAAGGCTCAGGAAATTGAAACTTCCTACCCTTTCCTACAGAAGGAAAAGAAGTGACATAATTGAAGTATTTAAAATTATGAAAGGTTTTGATAAAATAGATATGAACCAATTTTTCACCTTGAATAAAAGAGAAGGCAGCCGGGGCCATACTCTCAAACTAGTAAAACCCAGAGCCGTTTCAAAATTAAGGCAACACAGTTTCTCAAACAGGATCATAAATATATGGAATAGTCTCCCACAAAATGTTATAGATGCCGGCTCAATAAATTCATTCAAGAACCGATTAGAAAAAGCATGGGCTGATGATATAGGGAAATTTTACCACTTATTCACCACATGCTACTAATTTATCCCTTGTGTTGCTAATTACTTGCACTCAAGCAAAAATGAGAGACAAATAAGTGTTCACACTTCCTGTCTACCAATCACTATATCACATATGATCCAGGGAAATTTGACCCCTTATTCACCACATGCTACTAATTACTCCTTGTGTTGCTTATTTACTTGCACTCAAGCAAAAATGAGAGACAAATAAGTGTTCACACTTCCTGTCTACCATTCGCTATATCGCTAAATGACGGCGCTAACTGAGGAAAAAAACTTTGCATATATTCAAATGCTATTAATTGCTGAGCAAGCCAAAGGTATTGTGCGTGTTACCAATTTGACTACTACTAACCAAAGCAGGTCACATCAATTAGAGACAGTTGAACCATTTATAGATAATTGTCTTGATGACATAATGTCCTCCAAGGAAAGCCAATGACTAGGCCTATGTGGGTTTACAGGTAGGTCAATGGAACTTTCAGAAAACCTGACCACTGTTTTACACAGATAATTTGAGTGAGTGACTGCAAATTAAACTTTGAAACCCACATTGCTGCAACAGTCAATCCTGGGAGTGATACATTGAGCATTTCAAAATAAGGATGAGAGGACTCTGGCCACATTAAACAAGTCTGGTAAGACTGCACCTGGAGGTTGCAAATCAAGTTTGGGCTCCTCATCTGGTTAAGGGAAATTGTAGCTCTGGAAAATGTACAATGTCGTGTGACAAGGATGATCCCAGGATTGGCAGAGATGGCATATTAAGATCACCTGAGGAGACTTATGCTACCAACATTGTCATATGGTCGTCTCAGGGGAGATATGATAGACTTTATAGATTAGTACTGGAGTCTATGACAAGGAGGTCACAACAGTTTTGTTTAACTTCAGAATAGACATCAACACCAGAGGCCAGCGGTATAAGATCTTCCAGACCAAGTGGTTGAAACTCCAACAGTAGAAGCATCTAAGAGAAGGTATTGGAGGGGACATTCACAATTATTTGACATCAGGGCTCTGTCTACCTCCATATGTGTGCAAAAAAAAAGTTATTTTTTACCATAACGACCTTGCACTAGAGGCCCAATAGAGGTTAGATCAGCCAGAAGAGGATAATAATACATATAAATAATACACCTTTGATTTAGAGGATGAATATGCTAAATATTGTGAAGGTTCAACTGTTGACTGTAGCTATGAGGAAAAGAATTCAGTTAGTGATAACATTTCTTTAAAGTTGTTGCATTTCCAGAAGTAGGCCTACTCCTATGCTGCGAAGTAGCGACAAAGAGATGTCAGCCCAATCTACTGCGTTGGCCTTACCGCAGCTGGAAATGGTTATGAAAAGAAAAGTATTTAAACTTTCAGACAATATTGCGGATGCTGCTCTGTATGCACTGAACTCAAAGAGAGTTGATAGAAAATTAGCAAGCCTTTGGCAGTACGGATTTACATTTATGATAGTTTAGCCCATTATTATGTTATTTCTTTTCCCACATAAAAGATTTGAGTGATATTGCAAGACAATATAATATACAGGAAAATAAATAATTCCTGAGGCTACGGTACAAGCATTGAATAACAAAGTTAAATTCTTTCAAGGTCTTAAGCTAGCAGGGGATGTAATGCTGCCTTCGCACAACAAACTAAATTTGGACTTGGTCACAAATTAATAATTGTTGGGGCTCTATATATAGCACACATTCCTGGTGTCAATAATGTTTAGTTTTTCTAAAGATTTAATATCAAGACAACTCAAGGATCATTTAGAATGCATAATAGAAGTAAACATATTTAATGATATTTATAAGGAATTTGGTACTCCAGAGGTATATGTTTGCTTCAAAGTTCAATAATATCATCACCTCCATTTCAATCTCTATACAGAGCAGGTCATCTGAACGTCTCAGAGCTAAAGGTTTTCCACCACCCATCTCCCTCCATGCACTTTTAAATGATATTGGATTGTTGTTAGATAAACGATTCACCCCATCCTTGTAGCAGGGGTGAAAAACAACCCATTAGAAAAAGTGGCGAAAGGCTGAGTAAATGAAATGAGCATATACATTCTTAATTTCAAGCTAGGGACAAATAGGACGCTGGTGGCAAGGACGAACGTGCGACATGCTGTATTCACGCGGAAATATTGGACACACTGAATAGTCTGGAAAGCGTCTGGAAAGCATCTACCAAATTTTCAAAAGGGTCCAAACATTTAAATTATAATTTCACGGGAAGCTCCAATGAATCAGAACCAATATGCTTTTTGAATTTTAAAGATATTCCAAAATTGTAATGAGATATGTGCATTCGAAAGTTTTTGACTTTCAGATCTTTTGTCTTAGCTAATGCATTAGAGAATTGCATTATTAAGGAGTGGTAAATAAGTTAATTATAAGGAGCCAAAAGAGGCACCTTTAACCTCCATGAAGTGAATTGCTAGCATTTTCTTCTTGTTAGAAATGGTGACACAATGCATAACAAGGCCCGGTATATCTTATATCCACTGATTTGCATGTTTACTCTATGTGTACATATATTTAGACTGCATATATATTTTTATGTATTTGAATATATACACACATATATATATATATAATTTGCATAACTTTCTTAATATTTACTTTTTTAAGTACAGATGAACCTCGATCCAACGGACACCGATGCAACGGATACCGGATCGAATCCACTAGAGTGAATATCTGGTCCGAATGTTTAAAACTCCCGGGTGAAGCGAACCGAGACCGCTACTTGAGTAAGCGTTTATGTCCTAGCAACATCTAAGGTCATATTAGGACGGGTACCGACTTGTGACGTGTTGTTTACGTGTTTGGTCCCCTGTTTTCCACATTATTACTATGGCACCTATAGATAAAGCAACTTTGTCGCTGCAACGGACAAACGGCTTTAATGGACAACTGCTCCCCCCTATTAGTCCATTGGATCGAGGTTCATCTGTATATATATATATTTTACCTCGGTATACAGCCTCAGGCTAGCCTAAGGCTAGGGAGAAGGAAGCACATCCGGGTCCAGCAATTAGCATAAACAACTCATGACTGGATTACGTTCGTTGAGTTGCTCTGGCAAATTTAGTCTACAAACAAGCTAATACGCAGTAAGTATGTTATTAACTGTGGTTAGCTTATTTATGATGCATTATTGCATCAAATTGGAAAGTTCTGAACTTTCGTATGTCCTTTTACGGACTAGATTAAGGTTTTAAAAAAACAGGATAGAACGCTCTAGATTCCTTTGTCTAACGAACGAAACCGATACTTAGCGGTTCTATCAACACCCGTGTTACATGGGTAGAGATGTGGGCTCTGCCTCATCTCCTGTGGAGATTCTCTCGGACTCTAATAGAGGGTGTTGTTGGAGATTATCCTGGGTTTCTTTTACAGACTCCCCTCAATGTTTTTCAGGCGTTTCTCCGAGTTTCGTACCATTTTCTCCAACTTGCTGGCGCAGTAGTCGCAGGAGGGAGAAGTGTGCGGAACAGAGGGATGGGCGGGCTGATACACTGGTCCTGACCCCGCATTTGGTTTGGGCTTTGACCCACAACCTACGCACAAAATTTAGCTTATTACGCCTGTGTTAGAACGGTACGAACACGTTCTCTAACACCACTAGATGTCCAATTTAGTTTTGAACAACAAAATTGTGACATTTAGAAAAATACCGGGACTGACCAATATTATTGTTTCAGATCCCGATGGCCACGAAGCGGAGTAAGAGAGTTGCGGCGGCAGCTGAAGGCCACGCACCGAGGGGCTCGGATGAGGAGTATGACTCCTCCCCAGTGTTGTCGGCCATGCCTTCACCACAGCCCGGGGCGCACATCCTCTCCGACCCGGAAGAGGAAGCAAGGCCCACGGGACCGGCAGCTCCTGACTGGGAGGCCCGTTGGGCGGCGATGGAGAGTCATATACTCTCACTCCAACCGCCTGCTACGTCTAGGAAACGGCCTTTGCCTGTTTTCCACGACGAGTCCGACTGGGAGGACTTCTCCGAAACAGACTCGGCGATTGAGCCTAAGGCTCCTCCTCCTCCTCCCAACAGGTTGGGGAAACACCTGAATTGACAGTCTGTTGGTACAATCGGGTCCGTTGATGTAATCTAGTATGTTAATTGGTAGGCTTTACTATAGGAAAATCTGTTATCACCTATATCCAGTGAACCTGTTTGTTGGGGTAATAAAGATTGATATCACTAGAAAGAGACAAACCTGCTTCACCAATAAAGTGACTATCAGCTACATTTGGTGTTTTATTTAAGAGTAACTAAGGATTGAATTTACATTAAATGTGTGCTGTGTGTCTGTCACTGAACCCTTGGTCAGCCCTGGGACCAGTCCTGAGTGCATCCTCCTCCCCCCATCCACACCCCCACCACCGCCTCTCCCCTAAGGGGCTACCATGGTTACTAATTAAGACAGGGTGTGGGTGACCTAAGTTAGCACAGATGAGGGGTTGAAGAACACACATGTGATATTTTATTTTATTACAATATTTGTTAGGACAATTTGCTAGTGAATGATGGAGGCATACATGCATACATGCATACATACATGCATACATACATGCATACATACATACATACATACATACATATATACATACATACATATATACATTCATATATACATTCATACATGTAAACATCTATATTTATGTATATGTATGTATTTTCGTGCATAGCTTGTGTAAACATCTTAGCCACAAGCCTGCAGCTACACCCACCCTGGTACTAGAAGGAGTGTGTGTGTGGAGGGTCAATTCACTGGGAACACTTGTGAAGGCCACCCCTGGCACACAATCAGTAGGAGTAGTGTGTGTGTGGGGGGGGGGGGGGTATCAGAAGCAGCCTGACTGGGACAGTTAAACCAAACTTTCATGTGGTTATATTTTATTTGATTAAATATTTGTTAGGACATACATGCATACATACATACATGCATACATACATACATACATACATATGTACATACTTACATACATACATGCAGACATCCATATTTATGCATATGTGTATATATGTATTTATTTTCGCTCTTAGCAGGTGTTTACATCTAAGCCTGCATAACCTCAATTTTCCAACACCCACCCTGGCAGGATGCTGTGTGTGTGTGTGGAGGTTGAAGAACTAAGTGGTAGAGCACCAGTCTGAGACTTGACTGGACATTGTGGACAGGGAACACCTGTTAATGACAGTGTGTGTGTGTGTGGGGGGGGGGGGGGGGGGTAGAGAGGGAGGGTTATCAGAAGCAGTCCTTGGGTCCTCCTCCAGTGTTGATGTTTCTAGCTCCCACTTCTCAACTAGAATTATAGATGAATTCCAAGTCTCATGGATTTATTTCAAGGACAAAATTACTAAGATTCTTTACAATTTGGATTTATATATGTATATATATATATATATGTATGCATGTATAATATCATAATTGAAATATGTATGTATATATGTATGTAGCCCTGTGTATATATATAGGTATATATATGCATGTATATATCTATGAGACTATGTACACATGTATGTATGTAGCCCTGGGAGAGGGGGGAGGGCTGGATGGGTTGGGGGGGGGGCTCTAACCAAAGCCTGTGAAAACACATATTTGGTTTTATATATAAAAACTAAATATATAATTATTGTTATTGCTGCCTCATAACTTTGGGTGGGAATGAGTGTGTCTGTATCACTCTGACTGAACCACTGGTCAGGCCTCCCTCACCCCAACACATCCCCCCCCCCCCCACACCCCCTCAAACACAGACACACAGTGGACAGTGTGGGGTGCACTGGGGAGCAGCAGGGGGGCCCTGATGCTTGCAAACAGGGGTGGGGGGGGGTTACCATGGTTACTAATTAAGATAGTGTGTGAGTGACCAAGGTTAGCACAGGATAAGGGAGTTGATGAAGAACACACATTGTAGGAAGTGGTATTTTATTTAATTACAATATTTGTTGGTGAATGATAGGTGTGGGGTGCACATTCATACATATATTTGCATACATGCGCATATGCATAAAAATCCATACATACATCAATAAAGGGGTTATCACTATCAGTATGTGTATGTATATGTTGTTTGTTGTTGTTGTTGTTTGTTTGTTGTTGTTTTACGTCCTAGCAACATCTAAGGTCATATCATGACGGGTACTGACTTGTGACAGTGCGCACTCATGGTGACTTTATAGTGCTTTCCCACTGGGAAACCAGGCCGCCGGCACCATGACCTGCTAAGATGAAATCAGGTTCATGCAGCTGGGTCTGTGCATGTGTGCGTGTGCGTGTGCGTGTGCGCGTGCGCGTGTGCGTGTGCGTGTGCGTGTGCGTGTGTGTGTGTGTGTGTGTGGAGAGCCAAATCACTATGGCAGAGCGCCCTGTGTGTGATGGCCACCCCTAACACACAATCAGTAGAAATGTGATTGGGGGAGGGGGGTAGGGTAGGGAGGGGTAGAGGGCAGTAGAGCACTGGATAAGTACCAAGGTCCACTATCTAGCCTCTCTACCATAAACACAGACCTCCACCCAACACATCAGATATGCACCCCATACAGCCCCCCCCCCCCACACACACACACATGCCCACTCAAAGTCACTGTGTAGGGGGTCGTTGGGGGTGTGTGGGTGTGTTTGTTTGTTTGTTGTTGTTTTACGTCCTAGCAACATCTAAGGTCATATCAGGACGGGTACGGACTTGTGACAGTGCGCATTCATAGTGACTTTATGGTGCGAGTGGTGCATGCCCCACGATGTTCCAGCACGGGAGACGGATGCTCTAACTCATTCAGTGTGTGTGTGTGTATGTGTGTATGTATGTGTATGTGTGTGTATGTGTGTGTATGTGTGTGTATGTGTGTGTATGTGTGTGTATGTGTGTATATGTGTGTATATGTGTGTATATGTGTGTATATGTGTGTATATGTGTGTATATGTGTGTATATGTGTGTATATGTGTGTATATGTGTATATATGTGTATATATGTGTCATGGGGGTGATGAAAATGGGAAATATTGTGCCTAGAGCGGGACTCGAACCCACATCTCTTTGCATTCCGGGCCAGTGTGCTAACCATTACACCACCTAGGCTCCCTGATATCAACACACTACCGATGCCTACCTGACTATGTGGTTACTTGCCTGAGAGGTCAGTGCAGCCTACTACACTCGTCCCCCTGGAATTGTAAGTCTTTTAAATGGTCATTTAATGCTTACAATTACATACATGCAGGCAATGCACTTACACATACATAAACAGGGTAGGTTCAACAACCATACAGCGCGTAGCTTGTACAGGATCGTGGTCACGGCAACCAGTGTCATGGGGGTGATGAAAATGGGAAATATTGCGCCTAGAGCGGGACTCGAACCCACATCTCTTTGCATTCCGGGCCAGTGTGCTAACCATTACACCACCTAGGCTCCCTGATATCAACACACTACCCATGCCTAGCTGTCTATGCGGGTCCTTGCCTGAGAGGTCAGTGCAGACCACTACATATGTATATATGTATATATGTATATATGCATATATGTATATATGTATATATGTATGTATGTATGTATGTATGTATATATGTATATATGTATATATGTATATATGTATATATGTATGCGAGCGAGTGGTGGGTCGCGCCCTGCACAAGGGGCCGGCGAGGTGTATGCCGGACCCCCCCTCCCCCTCCACCCACCACCCTGTGAGATGTGCTGATGTGTAAGGGGAGGAGGATAATGGGTGAGGCTTGGGTGTGAGGAGGGGAATGTGTGTAGGGGGGTGAGATGCAGGGGCCATATGCAGGAGTCGGTGTTACCGAGCCAAAACGCGTTTAGACGGGATTTCTGGTTTAGCGCCGAAAAGGGTGTATGCGGGAGGCGGTGTTACGCTAATACCGCGCGTTTAAGGTCGATTACACTAACCCCGTTTCACAGCACGTTTACGAGTGGTGTTAGGATGGATTTGTTTATATATCGGCGGTACAGAGCAAGGCGTGATTTGCACCGGAATCGCATTTTGCGGGATCGAACGCATCCATTCGAAAAGTTTGATGATGTAGAGCTCTTCAAGAAATTCCGATTCCGGCGGCACCACATATTGGCGATCACCGATTCCGTTAGAGACCAAATCGAGCTGGCAAACCGAAGTGGAGCTGTTCCACCACTGTTGCAGGTAGGGAGAAATGCGGTTTTATTTTGCTCACAATTGATATACTCAGTTAGTCTGTTAGTTTGATTTTGTCGTAACGCCTCTTTGATGACCGCAGAATGCCAGCAGATGTAGGCATAATTATTTTGGGGTGAATATAACACGTAAATAACATGTAAATAAACGAGGAATTTTACAAATCGAACCCTCGTCGGCTGTCACTCGGTTAAGTCAAAGTGCTGAAATATAATGTGTTATGCGTGTGCACCACACAGTGTGTTATGTGTGTTTAACTAGGAAAACTGTTATCTAGTAGGGTACATGTATTTAAAAAATGAGTGTCCATCCATATCCATACTAGTCCTTTCGTGGTGGTAGGCCCCACGTAAATTATTTTCTAACGCACTTAATAATAGAGAGAAGTGTGACATTGTTAAACCTGTTATAATCACATCACATTCAATGCACACCTTAGTTATCTATTTGTGTACTTTGGTATTTCCGCTTGTCATGGATATGATTGTTCTTAGTACACCTAAAGCCACTACTATGTCATTTATGTCTTCGGAGGGCACGTTGAAATGTGAAATGGTGAAACATTTTCCTTTTGTGTCAATGTAATCCGATTGGTATTATTTGCTAATATTGTCCACATTTCTACTAGGTGATGATCGCCCTGCGGTTCTACGCGAGTTCCAGCTTCCAGGATGTCTGTGGGGAGTTGATTGGCGTGGATCAGTCCACCGTCTCGCGGACTATTCCACGAGTGACGGAAGCCCTCCTCCGTCAACTCCCCCAAAGTGTCCAGCTTCCGACTCCGGAGGCTGCTGACCGCTCGAAGGGGAAAATCTTCAACACGTATGGCTTCCCGAATGTCTTCGGATGCATCGACGGCACTCAGATCCGCATACAGGCCCCCTCCGAGTACGAGCACGAATTTGTTAACCGGAAACATTATCACTCGCTCAATGTCCAGGTACTTTTGACTCTACATTAATTTTTTTCATACTCCCTACTCCCTATTTTAAGTAGCGTTGTCATCAGCACTGTGCTGTATAATTAAGGCCATTCACCATCATGTGACAATTGTTCTTTTGTATTAGCTACGAACGGTTTCTATGGTTTTCATAAAATGTAGGGCTAATACATTTTTCTCTTCAGTACAGGAGAGAATATTTGCTCTTAGCCATGGTAAATTATAGCCATGGTCACATTATATATTTATTATATCACGACTAATCATCTGATATTATCCTGTAATCCGTTGTGTATACTTTATTTCAATCAGTTCTGTAGACTTTATTTCATGGACCTTTCCCTTTTTTTTGGCAGGTGATTTGTGATGCGGACCTAGTCTTCATCGATTGTATCGTAAAGTGGCCAGGCAGCGTCCACGATGCGCGCATTCTACGGGAGTCATATCTTTTCGATGCATTCGAGAGCAACCAGAAACCTGTCGACGGCCTGCTGCTTGGGGATAGTGGCTACATGCTGCGCGATTGGCTCTTCACCCCTTTCCTGAATCCTAACTCACCAAGTCAGAGGGCCTACAATAATCATCACAAAGCAGCTAGGTCTCTTGTTGAACGGTCCATAGGACTCCTAAAAAGACGCTGGCACTGTCTGCGTCGACTCCGCTTGGACCCAGTTAAAGCATGCAACGTCATCAGTGTGTGCATCATCCTCCACAACAAAGCACGACAGCTCAACCTGGATGACCCGTCCGATTCGGAGTCTGAGAATGAAGATGAGGCACACGGGGATGCAGCAAACGAAGCATACGATAACCGCCCTCACAATTATCGACAGTCTGAGCGGGTTCGCTCTCAGGTTGGGAAAGCTGCCCGCCAGAGAATGGTTGATAACTACTTCTAATAGTGTCATGCAGCGAAAAGTAGGTAGAAATGAAATAGACAAAACGGGGATACAATGAGGGTGACTGTTTTATTTTGCGCTTCTTTTATTTTGTACTAGGGATAATGCAATGTCCCCACCTCCCTCTCCAACTTTTCTATTTCAAGAAGTTCCCGGCGATATTGAGCTTGGAGTAGCATTGTCTGTGCCCTCAGGGTCCGTTGCTGGTCTTCCAGTAGGGCCGTCTGTGCCATCTGTGCCTCAAACTGGGCTTCTAGCAAAGCCGTTTTAGCTTTGTTCTTCGTTGCTCCACTTTCCAGCATAGCCAGCAATGCACGCTCCTCTTTGTCATTAGGTGCATCTCTTTGCGTCCTCCCACGCCGTCTCGACCGCCTTTCCCTGGCTGTCAGAGGGGTTGCTGTTACCTCAGCAGTTTCGAGCTGGCAAGTGACAGGGGAAGGGGCGCCTGTAAAGATCAAGTAGTTATGTATTGTCACTGGGTTATTGTTTACTCATGTCAGTTTCTTATACAATGTTGTTAGCACGTGAGAGCAATTTTCTTCACCAACAGTAATAAACACTACGCGCTGGAAGCACCTCCCTACAGTTACTTCATGTTGTTGCTCAAATGTACTTTTGGGGTGCTTTGTAATTCACGATATATGTCAAGGTCGGGGAACGCATATTCCATGATGACATTAGTGTATTCTGTAAAAATTCTATGAGTGGAAAACAAACTCGGTTAGCACGAGAATAGGTATTCCCTAAATTTAGATTGAAGTGTTGGTTGTGGAGACATATGTCTTGCGACATCGGTTACTGTGTGTATGTGTGTGTGTGTGTGTGTGGTGGAGAAGCAGGCACGTATAATATTTACCTGTTTGTAAAAAAAACGGCGTGGCCCCGGAACTACACTCAGGGGTTGTTGGAGATGGCGGTGGTGGATAGGTGACGAGTCGCCTCACGCTAGCCCGGGGCGTGTCTGTCGACATCACAAACTCGGGCTGGCTCTGCGTGAACGTGGTGACGCTTGTGTTTTCTTGCGAATCTAGCAGAGGGTCGAACCCCCAATTTCCACCATAGGCAACGTAGACGGCCCTGCAAAAAGAAACGTGTGCGATTTATAGCAACTGCCCTGTCTGTACTGCATAGATTAAAGGGACATTTAGAGCGGAAAAGTTCTCATTTGGGTAAGCCCTTTGTTTATGTGTACGATGTGCGGGCATAAAAACTGTTGCCCATAAACGCTAAGCTTTCGTGTACTTATTGAATTTTATGGCGCACAATTTCAGCTTTGGCTCTATGAGTTTTGCATATGGACGTTGTGAGGGCATAAAAACGGTTGCCCCTAGATGGTCCTATTTCGTAAATGTAACGGAAATTTATGGCGCTACAGTATTGATTTAGGTCTATAAGCTTCGCTGAGAATCATACACTGACAGCCGAAGTTGTTAACAATTGTTTTGAAAAACATGTGAAAGGAAATAGAATATAGCACGCCATCTATGACTATTATCCGGGATAATGAACATTGTACTCACTGGCAAAGCTGACCGGACAGGGAGCTGGAATAGAGGTAAAGCGAATTAGGATTCTACCAAACATTGTATGTAGCGAGTGAAGAGATTATTAAAAATACCAAATAACAACAGGAGAGTGGTGCCATGACAATAGCATGATTATAATGCAAATAAAGTGTTACTTGTTGCAGGTACGAGGTACTTTAGCAGAAGAGTGGTGCCATGACAATAGCATGATTATAAAGGAAATAAAGTGTTAAGATGTCTAAATAACAACAACGGTTCCTGTTATGTTTCACAGGTAAGAGTGTTGACCTTACACTAAGATGATGCTACTTCCAATAAATAGTTATAAACGATATTCTAAGTAATTATATTTATATATTTATAAACTTACCTGTCACCCCTGTGTACAGGTTCGACTCCAAACCTATTATTTTCTGCACGCTTTCCTCGTAGGGGAGTGCCTGGTCCGGAGGCCCTCCTCCCGTCTCCATGGCTCTTCTCTGTCGGTTGAGGACCTCTGACTTCATGGCCTTCCACTTCTCCTTGATCTCCGAGCGGGAGCGCTTAGCAACCCCACAAGCATTTATTGCATTGACAACTGTGTCCCATGCCTTGTTTTTTTCTTGGAGGGTAACCTTATTGTTGAATGCCGAAAACAACATTACCCTTCCCAGCATCACCTCCTCCAGTAGCACTTGGATCTCATGGTCACCGTAGTTGGCCTTCCTCTGGCGTTTGCTGGCACCGGCAGACCCGTCACAAGCCATCGTCGTCGTTGAGAAAGAGGATCGTAGTCTACAGAATCGATGACAATGGATGAACGGCACTGCGACTGACAGGCAAATTAAACGGTGGGGCAAAATCACTGCTGACACAGTTCGCTGATGTGCTCGTGTAGGTCACAACACAAGTGACGCTTGTCAACGCGAGAAGTAGTCGTATTAGTAGTAGTAGTAGTAGTAGTAGTAGTAGTAGTAGTAGTAGTAGTAGTAGTAGTAGTAGGTGTATTCGTTATAGTTGTAGCAGTAGTAGTAATACTAGTAGTAGTTGTGTTTTTCCGACGTGGTGAACTCACATTTGCTCCTTGCTCGTGTAGATGACAACGGAAGTGCCGCTGGTCCAAGCAGATACCATTACGCATGCAGCGGTGCCGCCGGTAACAAGATAGAGGGGGATACGCACATTCTACAAAACACATGCACGTTAAAGAAGGGCTATGGGGTGGAAATCAAGTCGATTGTCAAAGAAGAACATACAAAATAAGTGATATTTGGTCAAATTACAACACAAATGGAGGCCATAATAACGCCTCTGCCGAAATTGGGTCATCCATCGATGCGCTAGAAACGCCGCTGCTGATGCAGCGGCGGCCATATTGTCAAATTTGGGTGCTCGCCAGGAACCGCTCAAGGGCTTTCCCAAAATCTATAAATAGATTCTCGTTTAGCTATCACGCACCGTTTAGGCGCCTCTGCATACGGCGTGACATACTTCGCGCGGCCGGTGATAGCTATACACGTTTAGCGGCTAACACCAACCGACGCTAACACCGCGTCCTGCATATGGCCCCAGGTGTTGATATCAGTGTGCTTCTCAACCACACCCTCTCTTAATTAGTAACCATGGTAACCCACCCTTGTTTGCACACAGAGGAGGGCTGCCTCTGTTGCTCACCCATGCACTATGTGTGTGTGTGTGGGGGGGGGGGGGGGCATGCTCAGTGGCAGACACACAACACACAGTGTGCACACACTCATTCTGCCATATATAAGGCATATTTTGCTAGGACATGATCACCAGATCTCGCTGGTCACATAAATATAAAACCAGCAGATGTTTTCTTTAATGATATGAATATTATTTGCCAGTTGAATAAAACCACCATGATATGAGATGTAATAGTAATACATTAAAATCCTTCTGTTTTAATGTAAATTCAATCCTTAATTACTCTTAAATGAAACACCAAATGTGGCTAATATTTATTTAATTAGTGGAGCAGATTTGGCTCTTTCTATTAATATAAATATTTATCACCCCATAATGCAGGTTCACTGGATATAGCCAAAAACACATTTTCCTATAGTAAAGCCTACCAATTAACATACTAGATTACATCAACGGACCCGATTGTACCAACGGACTCTCAATTCAGGTGTTTCCCCAACCTGCAAACGGAGGAAGAAGAAGCAAGTGAGTTCCTGACTACACCAAGGAATGTAATAAGGCGGGGCTACGCAAGAAGCGGAAGCCAAAGTCGAAGAAGAAGAAGGATTCTTCTTCTGACTCTTCGCCAGCTTCGACATCAACGGAATCTGACTCAGACACCCAATATAAGGGGGTCTATGCTGCCATTGGTGGCAAAGTGGCTAAGAAGGTTGAAAAACCTAGAGCGAAGCGTGTGAAAACCACCACGCTTATGCGCGAGACCATTAATGGTCACTTCCGCACGTTTAAACCTGCGGAAGTTATTTCCAAGCTGGGAGATGAACTAACCGGCATCAAAGGCATCCCCAACTCCATCATCAAAGAGATGGATAGGGACGTGAACATGACAGAGGACCGTAAACGCTTTGAAGGGGTTATGCATCTAGTGCACAAAGCGGTCCTCGGCACTCTTACTGCCATCGCACCAGTGGCGAATAGAATGCAGCGTGAGAACAAGTTCTCATCCCTGCCCAAAACCATGGACAAAGGCATCGCCATGCTTACGGCGGCAGCCAATTACCTGTCATATAGAAGGTTAGAAAACATATTCAAATCAGTGTGTACAGACGCCGGTAAGGAGGTGGCCTGTTCTAAGAAGGTCACAGATAATGATGGCAAAGAGTATACACTCTTCCTGGCCCCAGAACCTATCAAAGGGAAACCTTTGGATAAGACGAAACTGTTCGGGGGCCAGCTCCAGTACCTCTTTAAGGAGGTAGAAACGGTGGCCAAAAGTGGCAAAAACATGGACAGGAAGAAGAAGCCAGAAGCCCCGCGCTTCAAAAGATCCCGTGGGGATTTTCGCCGGCGACGCCTGGCCAGAGGGACCAGACCAGGCACAAGCTACAGCCAGTCCTTCCGCGGCCGGGGTTCCCGGACAGGCTGGACCGACAACACCTCACGGCCCATCGGCCGGGGCTTCAACTCGCCGAGACCCTTCCACAGGGGCGGGACCAGGTAGAGGCTCAAACGCAGACACTACAAGTCCCCGCGGCCTCTAAAACCACACAAACTGTAAGCAACTTTGTGGCAGGCAATATCAATAACCATTTTTGTGAATGGAACAAAATTACGAATAATCGAGATATTTTAGATATAGTTAATGGTGTTCAAATTCCCTTCATAGACATTCCAGTTCAAGGAAGAATTCCTTTTCCATACAAAATTGAACCACTTGAGCGAGAGGCACTAACTAAACAGGTACATAAATTCTTTAAGAAAGGAATTATACAAAAAGTGACACACTGCCCAGGAGAGTTTATCTCAAATATCTTCTCTCGACCGAAACCCAATGGTGAGGTTCGAATGATCCTGGATTTAACAACCCTACATAAGATGATAGAATATCAACATTTTAAAATGTTCTCATTAGAGACAGCATGGGATCTGATAACACCAGATGCGTGGATGGCTAGTGTTGACTTGCAAGATGCATACTACACAGTTCCCATAGCGGAACAACACTGGAAATTTCTCCGCTTTCTTTGGGATGACCAACTTTATGAGTTCACCTGCATGCCAAATGTCTTAGCTTGTGCCCCTCGTTTGTTCACTAAACTTTTGAAACCTGTTTTCTCAATCATGGCTCGAAATGGTCATATAATGTTTCCTAATGCCTGGTACACACCTGCCGTATACGATTCGTACACTAAAACTGGCTGCCCGATGCAACTCGTCACGACCCGATCCATCCCGTTTGCTGCCCGCACCCGGTTACTGCAGCTCGCCAGTCCACCTGCGGCTCCAATACACTGTATCTGCCTCCAGTCGGCAGGAAAATTTGCTTTATATAAACGGAGGGGCCTTTTAGGGGGTACCAGCCAGATTATTTTTGCTTTCCCATTGAACGAGCCCGCAAATTCGACCCACCATTTCAAGTCCCTCCTGAACTCCTCGTTTAGCCTGACTTTGTGCGTGCTCTTTTTTGCTGAGGCAACTAGATCGTATACCCTGCACGAGAAAGTCCTACCCCCATGGATTACCTTGCAGCAGTGCGCTAGCACTCCCGCCAGGCTCTCGAGTTCCTTTTTTGACACTTTCCTCCTACGCAGGAAACCATGCAGTAGTATCTGTAATCTTTCTAGTTTGTCTAACGGCAGTCTCAGTTCCATCAATGTTGTATCGATGTCTATCCCAAGGAAGCGTATCACCTGGCCCGGACATACAAGTTTCTTGTAGCTCACGTAGAACCCTAGCCTACGTAATATTCATACCAGGGCCCATTGAGCCTCCCTGCATCCGCGTTCTGATCGTGCTACCACGCAGAAGTCGTCAAGGTAATTAATGCAGTCTGGGTAGCCCTCCCTTACCATACAACGCACCACCATGTCGCTCAACTTTGAGAATACGTACGGGCTGCGGCTCAGACCCATACAGAGGCGGTTGTCCCTTAGGTAGACCGTACCCTCGCCAAAATCCCACGCCAAACCCTGCTTCTCCCTGGAAGTCGGGTGGATGTTCACTGCCCTGTATGCATTACTTATGTCGACCGTAGCTAAATAATCCCCCACCTGCAATAGTTCTGTGACCGATGCCACAGAATTATAGCAAAAGTTGGCCCGACAGCCTTGGGTATGATCATTGACACAGCTGCCATCCGGGCTCGAGCAGTCCACTATGGCTCTGAAGTCGTCATGGCCTTTAGGTACAGCACCCAGGCCATGGATACATGAACATGGTTTATCAACGATAGTCAACATGTGGTGGTCTATTTCGACCTGTAACCTACCGCACATCTCCACCCCGATGTCACCCTTACTTATGGACCCGTAGTTTGCTTTATTATATGTAGTGTCACATGACTCGTCGATGACTCTGAAACCGAAGCACACACCCCGCAGCACATATTCCCAATCAGGATCAACATCGCCATTACAGAAACATTCAGCGAAGACACGACAAGGTTTTATTTGAGCCAGGGCCCCAGCAATCGTGTGGACGCATCCACATGAACCATTAATGCAAGCATAAAAGATGTCAATGTACAATTGATTGCAGCTGAGGTAGCTGTCCGTGTCGACTACCCACAGCGTGCAGACCCGGTCGCCCCCTTCGGTACCTGTTGCATCGTGTCCGATAACCCTGAACCAATCCTCGTTTTGGTTTCTCAGTTCTATGGGCGACGCCCTGTCGTCACCCGAGGTGCGGCCACCCCTTCCTTCCTTTTTGTTATTGCCTGTCTGTTGTATGTGTATGCAGCCCCCAGCGGTCTCAGACACGAGATCCCCGCCAGAGGGGGTTGGCCGAGCGCCACTTTGATCCGGCGGTTGTGGACGTGCGCTAATCCCCTTGTTGTTTGTCGCTGCACCTTCCGTCCCTTCTTCTGTGTATGCACAGCGCTTAGCCCGCCCGATGCCGAATGCATCAGAGGGATTACCGACGTAATCCCCCGAAATTGGCGCCAACTCACTGCACGTGCTCTCTCCCCCGCTTCCCGCACACACACCGCCCCCCATGCAACCTTTTTTTGAAAGTCAGAATTTTTTCTGCGGGCACGCCTCCGCCACATGACTCTTGCTACGGCATGTTAGGCAATGGTGATCCCATGAGCACTTTTCCCGCGTACACCCCTCTTTGTTGTAGTTATGTGCGAAACATGACCCTTTCACCTTCTGCACCATGCTCGCTCTGCCCTCATTCTCTCCCTTACTATAAGTTGTCCTCTGTTTCTTCCCTTCCTTGTACGATCTAGAGTTATCCATGTTGAAATGGAGTAGTGAGAGACCGTTATCTCCCATCTTGAATGATCGCAGCCCCTTCTCCTTTGCCTTTTCTCTGATAGCTCTATCGTACCCCCTGTACGCTTTGTCCGAGTAATTATTAGTTATGGCGTGCATGCACATATATGCCAAGTGCCCCATATAGCCCATCACCGCTTCCATATCCATCTCAGACTTCTTCGCCCTCTTCGATCCCCACAGACAGGCTGCATACATCAGTTCATTAAAGTTTAGCTTGTTTACATTTTTTCTTCCCTTTGTGTATTTGTCCAGGGCAAACTTACGGCGCTTTTTGCGACGACGCCTCCTCCTTTCCCGGCTCCTCTCTCTGCTACTGTCTGTGTCGGATGATTCAGTTGATGAGCTCGACGATGAATCACTGCTTGGGCTTGTGTCGGGGTCCATCCCGGCCACCTCCTCCCTGCTGTGCTTCTTGGTCTTGCCCACCTTCTTTTTCGTCTTCCTCTTTTCCTTCCTCTTCTTCCGCGATCTCGATACCTGATTGTGTTCGTTTTCTTCCTCATCAGTACTGAGCGCCCTTTCCAGCTCTGCCCGCAACTTTGCCTTACGTCTCTCTAGCACTCTCTGTGCTAGTCTTCGACGTAATTCCAGCTCTTCTTCGTCCGCTTCCACCTCTACCAAGCTTATAGCTTTTCGTGCTGCTCTCGTCTCAATCGCCTCACTTATTGAGATAGCCCGTATCTTTTCCGTTGCCTCGTCGATCCCTCCGAACGCACCATGTGTTTCATCTTCTTCACATTGTTCTACTTTCAACGGGCGCCTCGCGACTTTAGCTTTTATCACTTTACATTTCGCCCCTCGTGGCGCTTCATGCTCATCGCCACAGCCTTGACATACTTCCACACCCATATTGGTACTGGCACCCCGTCGCACCAGCTAGCCTGTGACTACAATTCACGTCACGCACAACCTGGCAGGTGTCCGGCTGTTGTAGCACACGGACGCGGCAGAGCTCACGGCAGAGCTCACGTCCGAACCAAGCAAATTTTCCTGCCGACTGGAGGCAGATACAGTGTATTGGAGCCGCAGGTGGACTGGCGAGCTGCAGTAACCGGATGCGGGCAGCCCTGTGGGCGGCCCCCAACATCAAAGCAGCACAGTGCTGCCTAAACATGAGAGCTGCACTGGCCACCGGAGCGTTTGACCAACGACTAACCGATACTCTGCTCGAATAATATTTCCGTAACTAGTTACACAACACAAAATGTTCTCATTAGAGACAGCACGGGATCTGATAACACCAGATGCGTGGATGGCTAGTGTTGACTTGCAAGATGCATACTACACAGTTCCCATAGCGGAACAACACTGGAAATTTCTCCGCTTTCTTTGGGATGACCAACTTTATGAGTTCACCTGCATACCAAATGTCTTAGCTTGTGCCCCTCGTTTGTTCACTAAACTTTTGAAACCTGTTTTCTCAATCATGGCTCGAAATGGTCATATAATGTTTCCTAATGCCTGGTACACACCTGCCGTATACGATTCGTGCACTAAAACTGGCTGCCCGACGCAACTCGTCACGACCCGATCCATCCCGTTTGCGACTTAAAACTGACGACAGGGGGTGCGCACATATACCGACCGGGACTGCGCACATATACCGTCCGTTTCGCGACTGCGTTCCATGCACCTGGTGTATTTAGCGCGAACTACACTCGCATCAGCGCCTCCTAGCAGTTGTTGATCAGCCGTCGGCTAGATGGCGCCACATTTTTTTTCGCTGCGACTGGCATCGGGGCCGCGAACAACTCTGAGCCGTTGGCGAGCAGGAAAGCAAAATGGCGCCGCGTTCAACTGCTCAAAAGAGAGCCGTCGCTATTGGGCTTGCTCTGCTTGCCATACGCCGCCGCCGCCGACGTCGGAAGATTGCTCGACATGTGTGGGTTCGGCCACACATCGCTCAAAGATCGGAATTAGGAGCGTTCAATGCCCTGATGGCTGGTCTACGCAGGGACGAGCCACAGGCCTTCACCAACTTCAGCCGCATGCCGCCGGATCAGTTCGACGAGTTGCTGCGCCTGGTAGAGGGTCGTATCGCATGCCAAAACACCCGATATTGAGCGTCGATATCGGCTGCGGAGAGGTTGGCCATCACCCTGCGATTCATGGCAACTGGTAAGGACTTTACTTTCTTTTATAAATTGTCTGATTCACGATATAGTTGCTCTGAGCTCACATTACCAATCTGTTCTGTATCTGTTCTGCTGCCATTTCACAAATTTAAATTAATTCAAATTTAAATAAACGGAAATATCTAACCAAATAATTTATTTTAGCAAACAAATTTAGTCCTTGTCCTTGTTTTTAGGTGAGTCCTTCCGGAGTCTGAGCTACCAGTTTAAATAAATTCTAATTTAAATAAACCGAAATATCTAACCAAATAATTTATTTTTAGCAAACAAATTTAGTCCTTGTCCTTGTTTTTAGGTGAATCCTTCCGGAGTCTGAGCTACCAGTTTCGTGTGGGGGCGACCACCATCGGCCAGATTGTCCCCGAGACCTGCGACGCCATCTACCAATCACTGAAGAATGATTACTTCAAGGTAAGATTGTTTTACATAGTTTCTTTTATTGATGTTCACACAACTTTTCACAGAGCTTGTTCACAAGACTAGAATACCGAAACAACAACTCTGCCACAGCAGAATCAATCTTTAGCAGTGTGAGTACACACAGTGTGAGTAAAAAATAATGGAACCGACTAAAACTAAACCCTAAAACTGAATAATAACTAAAGTTCTCGAAACAACAACTCTGCCACAGCAGAAACAATCTTTAGCAGTGTGAGTACACACAGTGTGAGTAAAAAAAATGGATCCGACTAAAACTTAAGCTACATCTTTGTCTTAAACTTGAATAATGGAACCGACTAAAGAACGTTAACCAACTAATTTAATTTTCGTACTCGGAATATTCATCAGATCCCAACATGTTTACGAACGAAAATGACCCGGGCAGCGGGCCTATGCGCGTCGGTCCACGATGTTCCTGGTCTGTTTCCACTGTCCACCTGTGGGGTTTTGTTTCGCGCCACGTTTCGTGCCGCGAGGATTTTCATGTTCCCGCGGAAGCAAGCCTGATCAATGTCATTTTGGACTACCATCAAGACTTCTGGATCTGTGACCGTTCGTAGTTTATTGGTTACATGTTTGCCAAATGTCGTGAGCACGTCATCCGGATGGGCATGTGTGTCCTCCAGGTTCTTAATAATCAGGTGCATTAGATCGTCATCTCTTGCATCGCCGTCCCATCTCTTGCGCTTTTTTTTGTTCACCCAATCTTGGCTGGACATTGGGGTGCTGGTGCTGGTGCGGTAGGATCCCACCTCTGTGGGATCGTCTCCGACGTTACTGAGATTTTGAGACGACACACTATGGGTATCGGCGTCAGTCCCAGTCTCCTCGTCGGCGTTGACAACCGTCTCGTCACCGAGTCCCTGCGAGCGTGAAGAGAGAAACAATTTAGTTTTTCGCAAACAACTGGTATATTTACGTGTGTTTGTATTGTTGTATTTAAGTGTCTTTGTATTTTTGTTTTTGCAGACCCCGTCGAGCCCGGAGGAGTGGAGGAAAGTCACTGACCAGTTTCAGACCAGATGGAACTTCCCCAACTGCATGGGCGCCCTGGACGGGAAGCACATACACAGCAAACCCCCAGCGCACTCCGGGTCGACATTCAACAACTACAAACACACATTCAGCATCGTACTGATGGCCCAAGTTGACGCCGACTATCGGTTCATCTTTGTCGATGTGGGATGCAACGGCCGGGTTAGTGATGGGGGGATGTTTTCCGGATGCACCCTTCAACAGGCTCTGGAGAACCACGCCGAGTCGTTCCCACCCCCCCAACCACTACCCGGGGATGATCGGCCTTTGGGGCATTACATTGTGGCGGACGATGCCTTTCCCCTCAAAGAGTATTTGATGAAGCCCTTTAGCCACAGAGACATGCAGACGATCACCGGATCTATAATTATCGGCTGTCGCGCGCCCAACGTGTCGTCGAAAACGCGTTCGGAATAATGTCCAACAGGTTCAGAGTCTTTCTGACCAACATAGCCTTAGCGACGGACAAAGTAGAGAAGATCGTGATGGCGGGCTGCGCCCTACACAACTTCCTGCGGGAAAAGATAGGTACCACAGCAACAGCAGACTACGAAGACCCAGCGACGCACTCGGTTACTCCCGGGTCATGGAGAAATGATCGCGTGCTCAGTCAGGCGCCGTTCCCATCAGGGACCAACTCCACTCAACGGGCCAAGACGCAACGGGATTACCTGGTGGAGTACGTCAACTCACCGACAGGGTCTGTGCCGTGGCAGTCGGCCATGATCTAGACTGTATATATGTTATTGTTAACTAGTGTACAACTTCGGAAAAGTTGCCTGTATATATGTAGCAAACTTGACTGTATATATGTATATATGTAAAATAAACCATTACTTTATAATTTAGAACTTATAGTGTGTGTCTTCATTATTGGTAAGTATCGTTACCTCAGCAGCTTCTTGACTGCATCCTGGCGACGGTAGTAGGTGGTTGGTGACACTCTGACGTCGCTGCAAATGGGGCGCAAGGAAGGACAGCGAGTTCTGGATCCACTTCTGCCTGGCCGTGAGACGCTTCCCTTCAGAACCCGAGGCCGCTTGCTTACGAAAGCGTGTGTACTGGGTGCGGAGGTTTCGTCATCCATTTCTGGATGGACGTCGCTGTAAAAACAAATTATACCCGTCTTGTATTGTATTGTATATTAGGGAAACATAGCAGTAAGAAACCCGACAAATAATAAATGCTACAACCTGGCACCCCATATTTTATTCGGCACTTTGACATACAACGCAAGCCGTTTCGCGATTATAAAAATTATCCAGGGTCAGTTATCTGATTACTTTTCGCAATTATGGCCGTTCCGCGATTACGTTTCGCGATTAAGTTACAGCTAATTTGCAGTTGAATTTCTTGCGCCCGCCATCTTGTGGTTAAACTCAGCACACTTGTATACGACACAAAAACTGGCCGGTTTGTGAATAAGAAAAATAAAGAAACAACATTTATTCTCTACCGATGTGCTATTGATAGCCCGCTAACTTTGAGTTGAAAACCAATAACTTAATGTAATTTTCATGTGAGAGCGACGACGTTACGCAGAAGCCATTTTCAGCCACCGGCGCATTTCACAACAAGGATGACAAACAAAAACTTCAATAATATCGGGAAAAACGGGCCTACCTGACTGTCCGACTTCTGCGGAGATCGCCGCCAACGCACCAACCTTCTTGACTCGGTTAGAATAATCTTTAAACGACACATCGAAGAGACACCGCAGAGTTTGCCACATCTCGACCATCGCAACCTCCGCCTCGTTCGTCCAGTCCGCCATTTTTATCGTTTTTGTATGGACACGGTCACATGACCCTTCCCGGCCCGGTGATTGGCTGATGCGTTAAAACCCCGACGCGATCGATCGCCTACTAGCACACACCTACCGTATACAATGCGACTGACCGCTCACATATACCGATTCTCGAACGGGCCGATTCGTTTTTCGAATCGGTTGCGATTCGAGTTGTAAGCCCTAAAACTGAGTTTTATACGCGAATCGCAAGCGTCTAGTGTGTGCGGGGGTCGCACACCTAACGACTAAAACTCAGTTTTATGCGCGAAATGGGCAGTTTTAGATCGTATACGGGAGGTGTGTACTAGACATTACATAGATGATTCCTTTATAATGGCGTCAACGGAAATTAGGTGTGTAAACGCAGTTATGGATTTATGTGCATTACTCACTAAATTGGGATTTTATGTCCATTCACATAAGTCAGTCCTTAAACCAACAAAACAACTAAAGTGTTTAAGTTTTATCCTCAATACACAATCTCTAACAGTGTCGATAACAGAACAGAAACTAAATAAGTTTATGACCACAGCAACCCAAATTCTTAATCTAACAAAACCTAAGATTAGACAGGTCGCGGTCCTTATCGGCATAATGATATCTTATGCACCCGCTATTCTATACGGGAAAGCCCATATCAAATCTCTAGAAATAGACAAAAACTTAGCTTTAGCAAGAACTAAAGGCAATTTTGAACGAAAAATGTTTATTTCCAAAGACAGTTTGCAGGATATTGAATGGTGGATGCAACATGTAGCAAACTCACCTAATCCAATCCGCATGGCGGAACCAAATACAGTGATTACCACTGATGCCTCTTTAGAAGGTTGGGGAGACCATCGAGATGGGATAGCCACAGGAGGTAGATGGCTTGATGATGAAATCTCAGACCACATTAATGCATTACAATTGCGCACCATTTATCTAGGACTACGCAGCTTAGTTAAGGTACCCAAAGCACAAGTTAGAATACTAACTGATAACACTACAGCTATGGCATATATCCGTAACATGGGGGGAACAAAATCCAAGCCTTGCAATCAGTTAGCAAAACTGATTTGGAACTGGGCGCAGACCCAACAAGTCTGGCTGACTGTAGCGCATATCCAAGGGTCACAAAACACACTTGCAGACCACAAGAGTAGAAAATTCCATGACCATTTAGAATGGTCTCTATCTACGCCTCTGTTTAACTTGATTTGTGCCAAATGGGGGACACCCGACATTGACTTGTTTGCATCACGAAACAATAACAAATTACCCCTCTATGTTTCTTGGCATCCCGAACCGGATGCTTGGAAAGTTGATACTTTTGCTATTACCTGGGTAGATAATTATTTCTATATTTTCCCACCGTTTAGCATTATCAGCCGAGTGTTGAGAAAAATCAGCATGGAGGGGACACACGCCATACTGATCGTGCCCGATTGGGACACTCAACCCTGGCTGCCAGCAGTTTCACAACTGGCAAAAGAACATATACGATTCCCAAGAAAATCCGGGAACCTAACGCACCACGGACCGCTATCGGTCCACGGAGACGTGTCAGCGACACCCCTATTGGCATTCCTTTTTTGAGGAAACACTTACAGCAATTTGGACTAGATAAAATCACTGAAGACAGAATAATATCTGATGCATGGAGGCCAGGAACTGTCAAAATGTACACAACATATTTAAGAAAATGGGGTGTACATTGTTTGCTAATGAAAGTCAAACCAACAAATCCAACAATTGCACAAGTTTTCTCCGTTCTTTAGAGGATGAAGGACTAGGGTTTGGGGCTGTCAATGCAGCCAGATGCGCCTTATCGGTTATTTTACCTAGAATTGAGGGAGACAGAGTCAGTAAACATTATGTGCTTCACTTGTTGCTTCGTTCAATTTATCAAAGGAATCCCCCTAAACCAAAATATAGTCGCTTTTGGGATGTTTCCATCGTCTTTAAGTTGTTTAACGCTTGGCCTCACAACTCTCATTTAGATGTAAAACAATTAGGTTTTAAGGTAGCCGTCTTGTTACTATTAGTAACAGGACACAGAGGACAAACCATTGTCGCATTATCCTTAGACGGATTAGAAATAGATAGGAAACAAGCTACGTTTGATTTAGCACAGTTATTAAAATCAAACAGGCTAGGTGACCCTTTATCTACGTTTCACTTAGACTACTTCCCAGAGGATTGTAAATTATGTGTTGTGTCAGCCATAAGGGTTTATATATCCAAGACTAAGGACATACGTGCCTCACAACAACTGTTAGTGAGCTTCATAAAGCCACATAATGCAATTTCAAGAGACACCCTTGCCAGATGGACGATCACGGTGTTGAAATTGGCTGGGGTGGATACAGGAAAATACGCTTCCCACTCGACCAGAGGTGCCATGGTTTCCAAGGCACAATTGCTCGGGATTTCTGTCAAAAGAATCCTAGCGCACGCAGGCTGGAAGACGGCTAAGTCGTTTGCAAAAGATTACAACAAGCGACTAGAAAAGCCTACCGGCATTGCGAAGCGCCTGCTCACCAACTAACAAGAATGGGTGAGAACAAAAAACTTTGAATTTCCGAATAACTAATACAATGACACATAAACATGTTAATAATAAGAATAAAATGATATTAAGGGTAAAAATGAATTATGTAAAAGTCTCCCTAGCCTGAGGCTTGCCTGAGGCTGTATACCGAGGTAAAATAGTATAGTTATACGAGTCTTACCTGGGTATAGATGATGGATAACTGTTGTTTTCCCGAGGCATAAGCCTCGGATAGACGTGGGCTAGGGCCCGCCCACCACACTCTACCACGTCTATTCCGTTATTGTACCATTACGGGAAAATCATAGTATCCATTGTATTGAAAGATCATTTTTATCCTGAATAAGTAGGTAAAGATTGCTGGACCCGGATGTGCTTCCTTCTCCCTAGCCCATGTCTATCCGAAGCTTATACCTCGGGAAAACAACAGTTATCCATCATCTATACCCAGGTAAGACTCGTATAACTATACTATATATATATATCACCATTTAAAGCTCTTATTATGTGAATTAAGTATTTTATTACAAAAGATATGAGCGTGTGAAGTCAAAATATGGATTTTGGTTCACATCTTTTCTTTTATTCAAATTTGCATAAATTTCTTAATATTTACTTTTTACAGATATATATATATATAGCAATTTTTAAGCTCTTGTTATGTAAATTGAGCAGCACAAGTTTTATCTTAAGTCTTTTATGATAAAAGATATCAGAGTTTGAAGTTCAAAATATGGATTTTGGATCACATCATTTCTTATGATGTAATTTGCATAACTTTCTTAATATTTACTTTTTTTAAATACATATATAACCATTTTAAAGTTCTTGTTATGTGAATTGAACAGTACAACTTTCATCTAAATAAGTCTTTTATTTTAGAAGATACGAGAGTTTGAAGTGCAAAATCTGGATTTTGGGTCACACCTTGAGCAGTTTTACTATTGAACAAAAGGGCTGAAAAGGTACCGATTTTCCCATCTTCAAATCAACATAACTTTCTTGATATCTACTTTAGAAAGATTATATGGCTACCATGATTAAGTTCACGTCAAGCTCTTTCCATTTGTATATGTTCCTTTGAGATAAAATGCATTCTAAACTTTGTCACACATACCCAATTAATGTACCAAAACAAAACAACAAAACAACAAAAAAGCCCTTGACAATTTGACCGTTCTGCCAAAACCGCACTTTTTTCAACCTGGCTGTATTTTGGATATAAAATCAGTTACATAAATATTAAGACATGCTGCTCGAAATTTGCAAGCGTGCTTATTTAAAAACAGAATTCACATTTTATAAGTTTTCATAACTGCAAAGGGATAAACAACAAAACAGCATTAATAGTGTGCAACCGTCGGCACTAACTTAGGTCCTACGTACTGCTGTTTTTTGTTCATTAAATTTTTCATTTTGGAAACTTGTACTTATTCATAATGATATTCAATAGATCTACAGCTCGTATAAACTACGAAATACAATTTTCATCTGTTTCTGTTGTCAAGCCTCCAGAAAATCAATAAAAATTTATGCCTGACAGTTTCACGGGACGATTAGTTGAATCTGTGGCAGAGCAACTACTACGCATTGGGGTTTAAATTATCACTTCAATTGAAGTATCCATGCAAAATGGGATCATTACAAAATATGCAATACAATTGCTATAATCAAGTAGGGCCTATGCATGGCATGACGAAGTGCTATTATATGATGAAGTGCTATGCACAATATTATTATATAATCTACATAGTAGGGCATACATAACATGAAACACACAGTTAGTTCAAAACTCTAAATTCAATCTACTCTTCTTTAAAGCTAATAATTTTCACATAAAACATTTCCCCAATTGTTGGTGGTGGACAAATATATCTATGAGGTTAAAATAGACTGCTAGAAATTATTACCAATTGCTTCATTAAATCTAAGCCATAGAATATATATAACTGGAAAATAGGAGTACTAATTTAACTAATCCCATGCAGACGGGGCATACAACAAGCCATACTAGAATTCTTATCGGAGACATCATTTCATGAGGTTCTGTTTTTTATTGATAGAGTTGCTTTGCTAAAACTCACATTCGATTTGAAGTTGTCTTGTCGATATATCAGTTGTCTTCTGGGGACCGAATGGCGTCACAGCGAAGAGCCATGTTTGTTAATATATCATCATATCATACCATACTGAGTCTCTTTTGCTGAGATAATCAGATTTCACTTGTTTGATAAGACATTGGATCAAATCTGAAACATTACATCTATTTGTACAAATAGATCCATACATTGTAACATGAAGTGTTCCTATAAAGTAGTCTCTACAGACTGATTAGGAAAGGAACACCTTTCCAAATGCGCACACATTTTCTATTCGTATTTCATAATCAACTGCGACGCAAGCTCATTAATAGGCCTCTCATATAAAATAAATATAACATATTTTATACATATTAATAATTAATATATAATAAATATATAGCATAAATAACCTAATAGGAGATTCTCTTCCATATAATGTATATGATATATTCAGATATATATAACATATTATATATAATTGATACATAGAATAATACTGTATGTAGTAAATATACAATATATAGGCCTATATATATATATATATATATATATATATATATATATATATATATAAATATATATACATGATATGTATATGTGTACTATGTGTAGAAGGGGCGAAGACAACATGGACACGGATAGGCGAGTAATGTACAAAATTAAGAACACGAGCACAAGTAACAGGTGTTGACCGGGTTGGGCCGGGCAAGGAAATGGGGCCTGGGCCGCGTTCAGGGTCCATCTCGGAGGCGCCTTGGAGATGGCCCTGATGTCACACTAGTCTGAACGGCAAAAGCAGTTTGTTGTCTCGAAAATGGCCACCCCCATAGGCGGTGGCCATTTGCAATGGAGCAGCTGCGCTGTGATTGGCTGAAATCACTGAATACGGCAGCCATTTTCGAGACGCTTTTTGTCTCCTATCTGAAAAGGGAGGTGTCTCTGAGATGCACCCTGAACGCAAATAGGCCAAAAAGCATCCCGGAGACGTCTCTGCAGCGCCTCCGAGACAGACCCTGAACGTGGCCCTGGTCAAGCGAGGGAGGGGGGAGAAAAGGTGGAGCGGGTGCGCCACCTGACGGACTCGAACCCAAATGGACAATAGTTAAATAGCCAACTGTCAACACCAGGGGGGCCTCTGCGCCTTCCCTACACCGGCATATCGAAGATATACGTTTGCATATATACACACCGGCAGGCTTTAGATTTCAGCATCATCGACGGCAAAGTGTCTCTGTTCCAACGGTGGTAAGTCAATTAGATCTGTTCTTTCTTTCTTTGATTTGTGCTTGTTCCTGTGTCTCCTCTCTCCATTCTTTCCCCGCTCTCTCTTACTGTGAACCGGATGTACGAAAGGTTATTGACATAATAGAGGCTCTGTTGTATTGAAGAAATGAACTTATACACCGAATAGGTGGCAGGCATGAGGATACCAACAATTGGTAGGCCATCTTTTTAGGCCTGCTTGTTTCTATTGATGGTTTAGGCATATGCCTACTGTTAGAAAGTCTATAATAATAAATAAATTTAAAAAACCCAAAGAGAACAACATGTTATGTGGCCAACGCCAACAGCTACGCACTACTTGTTAGAGTCGAGATGCATGCTTCAACACAGGGCCGACTGAAGGTACCAGCAACTCAGGCAGTCACCCGGTGCGCCATGTGCTAAGGGGCGCCAAATTCTAGTCCATCTTAGTTTTAATGAAGGGTGCCGAAGTGCAGCTTCCCCAGAGCGCCTTCCGTCCCCTATATACTTCAACGCCCACATGCATGCGTCCCATCTGGTATGCTTACCCGAGGGTGTGAGAACCCCAGTATGGCGGATAATTAATGGGAAAGTAAGTATATGAGCTTCACTATCTGAAAGTCTCAAACAATTTAACGGCAACATATATAGACTGGTAGGCCTACTAGTTGCAGA
This sequence comes from Branchipolynoe longqiensis, assembly GCA_030323885.1. Taxonomy (NCBI): domain Eukaryota; kingdom Metazoa; phylum Annelida; class Polychaeta; order Phyllodocida; family Polynoidae; genus Branchipolynoe; species Branchipolynoe longqiensis. Next base: position 17,918,439 of record CM059199.1, on the reverse strand, counting down.
AATGCGAAGTCTTGTGTTATAGTAAGTTATTCCGGAGGGAACACATTAATGACATTGATGAATTTAATAATTATCGTGATTAAAAGCTTGGGGGAAACCCCACCCAATTCAAAAGATGGCAGTATTTCTTGCCCTGCCCTCTCTTTATTCCCAATGAAAACTGTGCATTTAGTTATGATATTTGGAGCACTAAATGAGGCGAACCCTGGATTTACTTGTTATGTTAATGAATCTCATCCTAAACATACTTAAATGGGAAGCTACTGAAACTACAAACATGGATAACAAAACTAAGAACTTAATTTACCTCTTTTTATCCGTCTTTTCATTTGGCTGCAGTTCTCGACCAAGGTCACTTAATGTTGGTCCATTCCTTTGGACAATGGCTGGACAGAAGGAGAAATGATTCACACAACAGAAACTAACGTTATATATTGATGTAATACAATTAAACATTTATAGTGGCGATTACAAGCCATAAGCTCACTGTACACAATCCATTTATTTTGGTACTTAGATGTATGCAACAACTAAATCACTTTGCTATGAGTAAGGATGACAAGAGAACTCTAGGGTAGCACATTTCAGCCTTAAATATATAACATAAGTGGTCAACACATTACATTTGTCTAGATTATTATTTTGCTTACGGTCAAGTTTGAAGCGTGTCTCATAAACTTTGAACTGGGAAATGGCAGGCAGTACTCCAACATCTGTTTTGATATCTGAAATGAAATCTATGAGTGATATGTATTTGAGAAAACTACGACGAATTCATTTTGAAAATCAGATGACGTAGGGCTCCTTTAAAGTTGGGTACTCCGACGGATTTTATTTTCTGCCATTTTAAAGATAAATATATTACGCTGATCGTTATAGTCGACCTTACATTGCATTAAAGAAATACTCTTTACACTGCTCTTAAAACTGCTAAGAATAGCCATAGGATACTCAATATAATCAAGGCCATAGCTAGCTGGGTAGGGAAGGCATCTCTGACATCACTGGAAATAGAATTTCAGATCCTTTAGCTTTCAAATTTTCATGGGGGACTTTGGGGGGGGGGGGGGGGGCCCAGACACCCCTAGTGCCTCTGCCTTCAACACTTGTTCATTCCAAGAATGTATCTGACCCTCCCCCAAAACAAATCTAAACCCAAAACAAAGATGCCTGGCTATGGCTATGGTCATGATTCTGGACAGATCAACCCCTACCTACTGAGTTGGGCCTCAAATGGCCCATTTTGCGATGTCCTGCAGGGAAGGGATGTGTGGAGTTGCATAGGCTATAATGCATGTAAAAGGGCTTCAAATTCACCATTGGTCAAAGTAGGCTTTGTGATACTATCCTTGGAAACTCTGACTCTATGACACTGAACTTCTTTGTAATTAGTGAATAGTGGAAACATGTTTCAGTTCTAATGCCTAGAGAACGTCGATCCAATTATGTAAATATTCCCTGACCTCTGTCACTCGGACAGCTGAGGAAGACCATCAGGCTGAATGACCCCAACAGACATAGTTTACTTACAATAATTAATTGGGTATCTAGAATGGGTTGTTTCAAGGTATGCAAATGTAAGTTAAGTTGTGTTGGTCACGTGATTGTCCCTTAAGTCGGTGATGGTGCAATCATTCTGGTAAATCGTGGGGAATGAGCGAGTACTCATTCGGGGTCATTGCGGGGCACGCGGGGCTGCGAGGCAACCCCCCCCCCCCCATCACCGGGTGGTGGGCGGGGGGGGGGACACACACACACACACACACTGCCACCCACTCCTACCGGCCCTCCATCACCACTCCTTCACCCCCCCAACTCACTCATGGCTCCCCCGGCCAATCACAGCCTCCACTGCTCATAACCACTACTCACGCCTCTACGCTGGTCACTCCACATCACCCATCCGGACTGACCACTACTCACTTTTACCCACCCACCTGCACCGGGAAGAAATATAAACAATAACAGTAATCATCAATTAATTCTATTACACCAATTAACCAATGGTGAGGACCATTTATGTAATTAACCATTTATTAATTAATTAACCATCAACTGTTACTATATAATATATTACTTTACTCAACTACTGCTACCCGCTGATTGACATCTCTTCACCTCGCCTCGCCTTGATCATCTGTCCCACCTAGCTCATTCATGCCATTCTCATCCCCCACTCTGATCACCACATGACACTGATTCATTGCAGCTCTCAGATGGCCGAAACACAGTAAAACCATTCATGTAATGCCCCCGGGGGCCGCCCGGAATAAAGACATGCTATCCCACTCATGCCTCCTCGTCCTGTGTGCCGTAGCCGCAATGTAAGACAAGTGATGTTTGCACACTCACTGCTGGCTGTGACAGTGGAGGCTTCATCCAGCTCGCGTACAGTTGGGGGCTCCGTGTCAGATCGTCCCGTGTAAGGGTTGTTCAGGTCCTCATCTGGGTGGACGAAGTTGGATGAGCTGTCAATGTAAAAAGCAAAATCTAATTTTGAAGTGTAACTGTGAATATTAAAATGACAGTGTTATTGCACAGTTAAAATTCTGCATAGTCTAAACCACGAATGTTTTCAAAGAAGCAAAATAGCCGTTGATTGGAACTAAGCTTGCATTTTTGGTTTGACAAAAAATAACTATAGCCTATCTATAACGATAAGAAGACCCACGTGCATTTTTGGTATGCTTACTATCTTCAAACAGATTGATTCCAAAACAAGCAGTTTATCGCAAATCAAAGAACCTATTTACTTAGCTGTAATAGCCATGGCTGGCAAGAAACTGAAATTATTCCTTTATAACATATTATTTTCGAGTATTTTTTTCATATGATAAGGCTTTACTAACAATTGAGTATGCTAATTTTCAGATAGGAATAGCTTTAAAGTGAAGAAAGGAAAATGAACTACAGAAGTAAGGCAATTATTAACTCAATAATCGAAACGTCTTCTACAATATCTTTAGTCAAGAGAGACGTTCCTCATGTTACGGTGCAGTAAAAGCTCCCCGTGTGGTGCACCCCTTTGTGAGGACCAGGGCCGCATTCAGGGTACGTCTCAGAGATGTCTCGGCGACGTCGCGGCGATGCTTTTTGGTCTATTTGCGTTCAAGGTGCGTTGCGGAGACGTCTCGGCGACGCCTCCCTTTTCAGATAGGAGACAAAAAGCACCTCGAAAATGGCTGCCGTATCCAGTACTTTCAGCCTATCACAGCGCAGCATTTCCATTGCAAATGGCCGCCGCCCAAGGGGGTGGCCATTTTCGAGGCGACAAACTGCTTGTGCAGTTCAGACTAGCGTGACGTCAGTGCCATCTCTGAGGCGCCTCCGAGACAAACCCAGAACGCGGCCCTGGTGTGGTCGTTTCTACACATCACACAACCTCTCACCCTTACTCGGTGACTAGGCTTAAACTGTGGGGGTCAACGACCGGATCTATTTTAAATCTACAGCTCACGAGATAATGATATGTACCAGTCATAATAAACATTTCCTGGCTAACCTTTAACTGGACATAAAACAGATTTAGTTAGCCTGATACACATGACACACATTGGGCACCCCGTCGTGCTGACGGTCAGTGACTGGCTTTATGTGAACCCCATCTCTCACCAGATCACGGTGTGCACCTGGCATAATGGCGCCGCATACTCACCCGGGGTGCTTCATCTTCACCTTGCAGTACCACACTATGCCAAGGGCAACGACGATGAGCAGCATGATGCCCAGTATCACGCCAAGCACTGGAGGCAACCAAAGCCAAACATCAGGGAGAGCAGCAATGCAAAAATTCGTTAGTTCTCTCAGCTAGGCGCTCAGGACAACCAAGAATCTAACAGTCACCATATGTAATATAGACCAAGGAAATGTCAAATGTACACAGTCAAATTAAAGAATGCTTGGCCTAAGACACTTGACTTGGAAGAATTATTCTTAATGAATAGATGTCTGTGTATTATAAAAGAATTCCGTTAAAAAATAATTGTAGCTTACAAGTAATAGCCTTTATATTCTTAGATTTTCAATAATATAATTGGCTTGGAGAAAATGCATATTCTTGGATGAAAATAAATTCCTGTAATTTACAAGTAGAATAACAAAGCTAGTTTAGCGAAAACGAATGCGCATGAAACTATGGCGCCCAGTTATCGATTCGGGACGAAATTTTCCTGATCTGCACGCAATATGTTCGAAGTTGATGTAGGCCTAATTAGACCTCCTTTACCAAACAGACATTTCGGAAATGTCACAAAACAGATCAAACATCACGAAAGAATAAAGCCGGCTACTACATGAGTCACGCATGGTACATGTGACACATTCACTGCCCAATCGACTTGTTCCAATTGAGACGGTGAGCTGCGGGTACCTACATATGTAAGTGGTGGCTCCTTTTCCTGTAGCGTCTGAGGATGCCCCTGCATTGGGTAGATTCGTGCTGTTGGACCTTCCACGTGTAGTGACTAGATATTGACAGAGACACATGAATTGACAAATCAGAACCATTCTATCCTCAACACCTTAATGATGCCAATAACAGTTGTAGCTAGTGTACACCAAAGCACCCAATTCTCATCTATTTCACTACATGGCTATATGCTTGTTGATATTAGTCCTTAATAAATCAATTCTGTGCAATTATGCCAATATCACTCATTTCAATCATATATTGAGTGATAGATCGGAATAACCCTGGAGACGAAGTAAGAACTAGCACAAACACGGTAATATCAGGATAGATTTCAACTTGTGACAGCGCGCTCTCGGTGGCTTTATAGTGCTTCCACACTGGAATATCATGCCGCCAGCCCCCACACCCCACACAGGTGCATTTTTCTGACAGTGAGCCAACTAGCTCATTCCAATCCTAGTGTCGTGGGGGAGATGAAAATGGGAAAGATTGCGCCTAGAGCGTGACTCGAACCCACATCTCTTTGCATTCCGGGCCAGTGTGCTACCCATAACACCACTTAGGCTCCCTGATATCACCACACTACCCACACCTACCTGTCTATGTGGTTACTTGCCTGAGAGGTCAGTGCAGACTACTACACTCGCCCCCCTGGACTTGTAAGACTTTTAATGCTTACATTTACATAAATATAGGCAATGCACTAACACATACATACACAGGGTAGGTTCAACAACCATACGGTGCTTCTTCTTCAGTGTCTTGAATTTCAATCGCATTCACTATCACTGGGTTATTTCTGCGAGACCTATACACCTTTTAGAAATGCCCCATATGTTTGCAAAAAAGACATTGCTTGTCTTTTGTGGGACATTGGTTGGGTGTATGAGTGTACCCACACCGAGTGCAGGCGGTGCGTGGTGAGCTGAACTCTCCGCGCCGTTCGGGCCATGGTGGCAGCGGTGCGTGGCGAGCTTGGCTGGTGGTGCTGCGTGTGCTGCGTTGCTGTTTAGCTGAGCGTGGCAGTTTTCCCTTAATCTGCACATGTATTTACACTGGTCTTAGCTTGTTGTCTCGGACCCCACACACCAACCTATCACATAACATAGAATCCTCTAATTGTTCATAATCACATAATGCAATCCGGTGTTCCAATTCACGGATGTATGCGTCTATACTCTCACTCGTCTTGTTCCGTCTGTATGGTTGTTGAAGCTACCTGTGTATGTATGTGTTAGTGCATTGCCTATATGTAAAACTTGTACCGCAGACTGTTATGTTCGTGTGGCCAAAGCAATATTCTTCAAATATATCAATCAGCAGTTGTATCTTGTCCTTGTTTTCACTCTCTACCTTGAATGTTTGATACAACTTCTGAGCCTCTATGCCCACGACATGTAAAAAAACACAGCTTTGTATTGTTTTCTGTTTTGGTAGTTGCTCCTGATGCTACCGAATATATTTGGTAGGATTGTAGGCAGTTGAGTGCTAAATTCCCTTCTAGACTGAAGAGGCTAGGCGGTTTCAAGCAGTGAGCACCATCTCTACTTGGTCCATGTGTAGGCCTATCTGACAAGATGTAAATAACAAGACATATCAACACCGTGAGGACTGATTCACAACTGTCTTATTATTAGCTCTGGGCTTTACCACATTGGATACAATGACGCCACTTGGGTCAGTTGGTCTCGTGCCGTGATATTAAACTGGACAACCGGCGATACCATATTCACCAATATTAAGCACTGCTGATCTCGGACTCGAACCCAAGCACTGGAAGATCATTCTCTTTACCTACGAAACCATACGCACACATATTGCATGAACTACTTAAATGTGCGTAATTAATTTTTAAATACCAGTTACCAACAATTAATATCACTATAGTGCGATAATGAATAGAAATACTAATTATTGCCTGTAACATCTTAGTGAAAGTTGCATAGTCCGATGGTTTTGAGTTTCTGCCATCTTTTCTTATATACGGATAAATACGTTAGGTCGTTCATTATAATCTACTTTATGTCAGTTTGAAGTAACTTACTTTAAATGGCTAACTTTAGAGATATTTGAAATGAAAATATGCCAAATTAAATTGTGAAAACACATAACAAGCTTCAACAATAATATGTTCCATTAATTTGGCATAGCACACCCCTATATGCATCTACAAGTGCTTGCTAAGTGAACCAGTATCTAAGTAGAATCAAATCTAGATAAGTGTCTTGGTTTCGAAAAGTTGATCCTTCATCGGACTATGTCACTTCAATACTAAGCTGTCTGACCTGTCTCTACATCTTAGAACAGGAGTAATAGATAACAAAATGTCGGGTAGCTACAACAACCACTCGTCTATGCCACCGTTCAGATAACCAAAAGCCAGCCGTTTAAAGTAATTGGGAACAATTCTGCCATTCATCGCAGTTAGAAAATGTAGACATACCCGGCACACGTTCTGTGCTTGAGGCTGCAGTGCCGAGCCCGCCGTTATTCACAGGTGTTATCATACTGGAGGCAGTGCTAGTCAGGATGGAGGTGGTGGTGGAGGTGGAGGTGGAGGCGGTGGTGTGCAGTTGTGTGATCATATCTGAAAAGAAGCAGCTGTTAACAACTAACAAGACAAGTTTACCCCTAAGTGCATATAGGTCCTATCATATGATTCTAACAAGTATTCCTTATACATAACCACTATGTCTAAGAATATTAAGATCTGCACACTGTATGTACGAGGCGCAAGTTTTAGTGCTGCTTAACTTTTAACATTAAACAAAATCTCTTTGATAAATAAATAGAGTGTTTTTAACTGATTAAATTAGTAGATTTTCTTCCCCTATATTTGTGCCTGCTTTTGAGTGCGGGGAATGTATGCATTGTAATCGTGCTAGGAAATATGTATTATGTTGTTCACCCATTGCTTGAAATCAATGGTGCTAATATTTTCTTATGCATACATTTGTATACATAAGCAAGTGCTTACCAATGTAACAGATGTAGGGGAGTTTGGTGGAACAGGTAAGATCCCACCATTCAAACTGTTGTTGCCTTTTGGAGTAGAGCTGAAGACAGTTGTAATTCTCACTGATCGGATGGGATGAGGGGAACTTAGTGTACAAGAACTCGGAACCTGACAAAAGAAAACACATACAATTTGTCATAATGTGAGATGAAATCAATAATTGATACCATTTAACTGTTTCACATTGAATTAATTCTTAAGTTGTTTATGCAATGTATGTCATTATGTTACAGGAAGACCCCTAAAAATACCACCCTAAAAGGTTTCAATAACATTTTGAATAATGAGGTTATTGACTTTATTTTTCAAGGTTTCCAAGAAGATTTAATAGAGGGAGGCTTAGACTAGTACTCTTCAAAAGATGCTTTGGGCAGTTGGAGAATGTTTTCCAGAGACTTATTTTGAGACCAAATCCTCAAAATGCTATAAGTTCGCTTTGACAGACAGTTTCATAGTTGGCATTATCCCAACAAAAAACTCATTCACATTCAGGGAACACATGACAGTGTTAAGTTATGTATATAAGAAACACCGATTCTGGATGACCATTAAGTGCAAGGTCACTGGAGAACATTGATCCTGTTAGGGACTCTGTTGGGTACAGCCCTAAGAAATCTCTGCGGTGATGCAGCCAAGGCATGCAAGTTGGACTATTTGATCTACAAACTGAAAGCTTTGTGGAATGATCGTGCACAAACTGAAGGTTGATGCGTACCGAATATGAAGTAATTTGCTGTAAACATGCTGTAAACCTGTAGAAGTTAGCATTTTTATGGGTGGCATTTTTTGTGACCACCATGTACATAACACATTGGATTGTACTATTTATAGTCAAATGTCATATTCAACAACTGAAATCCCATCCGGCACACTTAGCTTCTGTACCTACTGAATACAAACTAAGATGTTATCTTCTGTCATCTCCCCCTGAACTAGGTTTCTTCATAACTAGCCTATACAATAGTGTAAAGACTGCTTTAAGTTGTGTACAATTTTGCAAGTTTTCAAAACCATCTGCTCGTTTATATCATGGTACGAATACGTTGAAGAAAAAAACAACTCATTTAATAAACCATTTACCAACAAAGTAAAAAAGAAGGTAGTAGTTTGTAAGAACTACATTTGGTGTCTGGGGAAGACACTGCGAAAAGGATAAAGCACAGCAGGCACCACAACTAGAACATACACTCAGGACATGAGCAGTACACAGTGGGAAGGGTGAAGCACAGCACACACCACGAATAGAGGACTCAGTCAGGACATGAGCAGTACACAGTGGGAAGGGTGAAGCACAGCACACACCACGAATAGAGGACTCAGTCAGGACATGAGCAGTACACAGTGGGAAGGGTGAAGCACAGCACACACCACGAATAGAGGACTCAGTCAGGACATGAGCAGGAGACAGGGAGAAGGGTGAAGCACACTAGTATACAGACTCAGTCAGGACATGAGCAGGAGACAGGGAGAAGGGTGAAGCACACTAGTATACAGACTCAGTCAGGACATGAGAATGAGACAGGGACAAGGGTGAAGCACACTAGTATACAGACTCAGTCAGGACATGAGCAGGAGACAGGGAGAAGGGTGAAGCACACTAGTATACAGACTCAGTCAGGACATGAGCAGGAGACAGGGAGAAGGGTGAAGCACACTAGTATACAGACTCAGTCAGGACATGAACAGGAGACATGGACAAGGGTGAAGCACACTAGTATACAGACTCAGTCAGGACATGAGCAGGAGACAGGGACAAGGGTGAAGCACACTAGTATACAGACTCAGTCAGGACATGAGCAGGAGACAGGGAGAAGGGTGAAGCACACTAGTATACAGACTCAGTCAGGACATGAGCAGGAGACAGGGAGAAGGGTGAAGCACACTAGTATACAGACTCAGTCAGGACATGAACAGGAGACAGGGACAAGGGTGAAGCACACTAGTATACAGACTCAGTCAGGACATGAGCAGGAGACAGGGAGAAGGGTGAAGCACACTAGTATACAGACTCAGTCAGGACATGAGCAGGAGACAGGGAGAAGGGTGAAGCACACTAGTATACAGACTCAGTCAGGACATGAACAGGAGACATGGACAAGGGTGAAGCACACTAGTATACAGACTCAGTCAGGACATGAGCAGGAGACAGGGACAAGGGTGAAGCACACTAGTATACAGACTCAGTCAGGACATGAGCAGGAGACAGGGAGAAGGGTGAAGCACACTAGTATACAGACTCAGTCAGGACATGAGCAGGAGACAGGGAGAAGGGTGAAGCACACTAGTATACAGACTCAGTCAGGACATGAACAGGAGACAGGGACAAGGGTGAAGCACACTAGTATACAGACTCAGTCAGGACATGAGCAGGAGACAGGGAGAAGGGTGAAGCACACTAGTATACAGACTCAGTCAGGACATGAACAGGAGACAGGGACAAGGGTGAAGCACACTAGTATACAGACTCAGTCAGGACATGAGCAGGAGACAGGGAGAAGGGTGAAGCACACTAGTATACAGACTCAGTCAGGACATGAACAGGAGACAGGGACAAGGGTGAAGCACACTAGTATACAGACTCAGTCAGGACATGAGCAGGACACAGGGAGAAGGGTGACACACACTTGTATACAGACTCAGTCAGGGCCTGAGCAGGAGACAGGGAGACGGGTGACACACAATAGTATACAGACTCAGTCAGGACATGAGCAGGAGACAGGGAGAAGGGTCAAGCACACTAGTATACAGACTCAGTCAAGACATTAGCAGGAGACAGGGAGAAGGGTGACACACACTAGTATACAGACTCAGTCAGGGCCTGACCAGGAGACAGGGAGAAGGGTGACACACACTAGTATACAGACTCAGTCAGGGCCTGAGCAGGAGACAGGGAGAAGGGTGACACACGCTAGTATACAGACTCAGTCAGGACATGAGCAGGAGACAGGGAGAAGGGTGAAGCACACTAGTATACAGACTCAGTCAAGACATTAGCAGGAGACAGGGAGAAGGGTGACACACACTAGTATACAGACTCAGTCAGGGCCTGAGCAGGAGACAGGGAGAAGGGTGACACACACTAGTATACAGACTCAGTCAGGACATGAGCAGGAGACAGGGACAAGGGTGAAGCACACTAGTATACAGACTCAGTCAGGACATGAGCAGGAGACAGGGAGAAGGGTGAAGCACACTAGTATACAGACTCAGTCAGGACATGAGCAGGAGACAGGGACAAGGGTGAAGCACACTAGTATACAGACTCAGTCAGGACATGAGCAGGACACAGGGAGAAGGGTGACACACACTTGTATACAGACTCAGTCAGGGCCTGAGGAGGAGACAGGGAGAAGGGTGACACACACTAGTATACAGACTCAGTCAGGACATGAGCAGGAGACAGGGACAAGGGTGAAGCACACTAGTATACAGACTCAGTCAGGGCCTGAGCAGGACACAGGGAGAAGGGTGACACACACTAGTATACAAACTCAGTCAGGGCCTGAGCAGGAGACAGGGAGAAGGGTAAAGCACACTTGTATACAGACTCAGTCAGGGCCTGAGCAGGACACAGGGAGAAGGGTGACACACGCTAGTATACAGACTCAGTCAGGGCCTGGGCAGGAGACAAGGAGAAGGGTAAAGCACACTAGTATACAAACTCAGTCAGGGCCTGAGCAGGAGACAGGGAGAAGGGTGACACACACTTGTATACAGACTCAGTCAGGGCCTGAGCAGGAGACAGGGAGAAGGGTAAAGCACACTTGTATGCAACCTCAGTCAGGGCCTGAGGAGGAGACAGGGAGAAGGGTGACACACAATAGTATACAGACTCAGTCAGGGCCTGAGCAGGAGACAGGGAGAAGGGTGACCCACAATAGTATACAGACTCAGTCAGGACATGAGCAGGAGACAGGGAGAAGGGTGACACACACTAGTATACAGACTCAGTCAGGGCCTGAGCAGGAGACAGGGAGAAGGGTAAAGCACACTAGTATACAGACTCAGTCAGGACATGAGCAGGAGACAGGGAGAAGGTGACACACACTAGTATACAAACTCAGTCAGGGCCTGAGCAGGAGACAGGGAGAAGGGTGACACACTTGTATACAGACTCAGTCAGGGCCTGAGCAGGAGACAGGGAGAAGGGTAAAGCACACTTGTATACAGACTCAGTCAGGGCCTGAGCAGGAGACAGGGAGAAGGGTGACACACGCTAGTATACAGACTCAGTCAGGGCCTGAGCGGGAGACAAGGAGAAGGGTAAAGCACACTTGTATACAGACTCAGTCAGGGCCTGAGCAGGAGACAGGGAGAAGGGTGACACACACTTGTATACAGACTCAGTCAGGGCCTGAGCAGGAGACAGGGAGAAGGGTGACACACAATAGTATACAAACTCAGTCAGGGCCTGATCAAGGAGTCAGGGAGAAGGGTAAAGCACATTTGTATACAGACTCAGTCAGGGCCTGAGCAGGACACAGGGAGAAGGGTGACACACACTAGTATACAGACTCAGTCAGGGCCTGAGCAGGAGACAAGGAGAAGGGTAAAGCACACTAGTATACAAACTCAGTCAGGGCCTGAGCAGGAGACAGGGAGAAGGGTGACACACACTTGTATGCAGACTCAGTCAGGGCCTGAGCAGGAGACAGGGAGAAGGGTGACACACACTAGTATACAAACTCAGTCAGGGCCTGAGCAGGAGACAGGGAGAAGGGTAAAGCACACTTGTATACAGACTCAGTCAGGGCCTGAGCAGGAGACAGGGAGAAGGGTGACACACACTAGTATACAAACTCAGTCAGGGCCTGAGCAGGACACAGGGAGAAGGGTGACACACACTAGTAATAGTAGTATACAAACTCAGTCAGGGCCTGAGCAGGACACAGGGAGAAGGGTGAAACACGCTAGTATACAGACTCAGTCAGTGCCTGAGCAGGACACAGGGAGAACAGTGAAGCACAGCACACACCACGAATAGAGGACTCAGTCAGGGCCTGAGCAGAACGCACGGAGAACAGTGAAGCACATCACAGACCACGAATAGAGGACTCAGTATACAGTTGCACACACATGTATCGACAAGTATCAATGTTTAAGTCATTGGTTTGACTCGACTAGGGTTCGAATCCACGATCTCATGGTCTGCCAACACGGAAATCGGACGCTCTAACTCATTCGGCCATCCAGTCTGGTTGGGGGAGAGTTGAAGACTCACTGCACATTAACTGGGTCAGAGAGAGTGCTGAGGTCAGTAGGGGGTGGTGGTGAGGGGGGGGGGGAATGCTGAGGCTGGGACTCTATTTGCTGTTTTGAAAATGACTGAGTGAGTGGAGAGAAGGGAGAGTAAAACTGAGGTATTTCCAATTTTCTTTAGAGTAGTTCAAACAGGAAATATATTTGTTTTAATGTAAAATATATTTTAGTACGATTACATTGCATAATTCAATCAGAAACACATATAGAAGGAAAACATATTTTTGTTGTTGAATGTAAAAAGGAGTGAACCATATGGGGTTTGAACCAACACGACCAACAGCTTCAGATTACAAGTTCAACACCATAAGCACTAGACCACAGAAGCCACACATAGTTACTTGTCTCAGTTCAGGCTATTTGTATATATGATGCCATATATACAAGGTGTAATTGTGTATGTGTGTATATATATACCCACTTATATACAACGATTATGCGGATGTAACGGAATTGCCCCGTGCTGCCATCCAGGGGCTCCTGGGGGGCTCACAGGATAGTATGTGGCCAACCCACCAGGTGGGTCCGTGTCCCCCCTGCACCTGTTGCCTGCTGGTCGCCTCAGTGTGTCTCGACCAGTCAGTGCATCCACACTTCCCAGCTTCAAAACTTCAAACTGTGTCTCGACGGTTTGTCTCAATATCCTGGCGATTCGAGGTGTTTACTGGGCTTTCTGCAGTGCTGTACAGCCGTAGGCTTTCAAGGATACGATCAATCGACGCGAGATGACGATGAAACCGTGAGCTACACTTGCACATTTCAAACTTTCTACCTGTGTCTCGATGGTTTGTCTCTATGGATTGTCTGTACGGATCTATTCAATATCCTGGCGATTCCGAGTGTTGACTGGGCATTCAGCAGTGTTGGATAGTTGTAATCGTTCAAGGATACGATCAATCGACGCGAGATGACGACGAAACCGTGAGCTACACTTGCACATTTAAAACTTTCTACCTGTGTCTCGACGGTTTGTCTGTACGGATTGTCTGTACGGATCTACTTAATATCCTGGCGATTCCGAGTGTTCACTGGGCATTCAGCAGTGTTGGGCAGTTGTAATCATTCAAGGATATGATCAATCGACCCGACCGTCTATACGGCCATCCCTACGGATGGCGGGAAAGTCGTAGCGGTTAAGCCTGAGGCTTACCTTTTCTTCAACACAGTCTACCTGCTTCTACCTGTGTTTCGATGGTTATCTCTACGGATTGTCTGTACGGATCTTCTAAATACCTTCAATTACTTATATGAAACCGTGAGCTAAACCTCAGGCGATGCGCACCATTATCGACTGCAGCAAGTCCAGCGACCGCTCTGTGAATAACTTTGTCGATGAGGTATCGCATACCTTCTCTTACCAAGGCGTTGGTAACCTAGTCGACCAGCTCCTATGCGAAGATTACATAGCTACTATAAACATTAAGGACGCCTACAGGGCCATCAATGTTGACACGGTTCACTGTCTATATGGCCGTCCCTAAGGCTCACTGTCTATACGGTCGTCCCTTCTGTCCATTCGACCCGGATGATGCCAAAGGCCTACTGTGCCTTTTGTAGCGTAGTCCATCAAGAACCCGTTAACGATACCTGCAGGCACTGGGAGACGACGAAACGGACGATGTGATCGACTTCAAAAGTCGACAAGATGGCGGATAGCGGGAAAGTCGTAACGGTTAAGCCTGAGGCCGAGCATGACCCGGTCTTCCAGGTGGATGACTGTAGCGACGTTGAAGAACGGGACATCCAGGCTCGTATTCATAAGCTCCGAAAACGCAAACGTCTAGCCGAGTTGGAGAAAGACGAACGGGACTTGATGGACGACGTAGCGAGATTAATGACGGCACGGACGACGAGACGGCCAGACAACAGGAAACGTGACAGGACGACGGAACGGAGCCTCAGCCGGCATGACAGCAGACACTCATGAGGTCGCAGCACGATGAGACGATGGTCATCATCCCCACACCAAAGGAGGTGTCACCATCGTCACCGTGCATCAAGCTCCACGTCATCGGACGACCACTCAGCTAGCAGAGAGAGGAAAGCGAGAAGTAAGTGGTCACTTTGCAGGCACGCAGAGGATGGGAGGGATGTGAAGAAACCTTTGACATTCGAGCTAATCGAGGCAACTGTGAACTAGGTGGTGGACTCTATAAAGATGGACAGCAGCAAGCTTTATATATACCATGTATATATCGTATATATGACATATATACTAGTGCTTATATCAAATGTATGTATCGCGAGGGCATCGTACAATGCCCACGCAGTACATACATTTGATATATGCGCTAGTATATATGTCATATAGATACGGTGCATATACAAGGTATGCATATATATATATATATATATATATATATATATATATATATATATATATATATGGGTCGTTTCATGGTAAATGGGGCCAAAGTGTTACATGAGGGTCCAAAATGAATATTGTCCCAATTTTTTTGCTGAGTAGTCAACTCTTCTCAACATTCTCCAGATGGTCTGCCTATCTACACTGTCAAACGCCTTCTCATAGTCAATAACATTGACATAGAGAGGTGAGTTCCACTCCAAGGACTGTTCCAGGATGATCCGCAGGGTTGTTATCTGGTCAGTGCAGGATCTGCTCTTCCTGAAGCCAGCTTGGTGATCTCGGAGATGTGGGTCGACCGCATCTTTCATCCTGTTTAGGAGGACTCTATTGAAGACCTTGCCTGGGGTTGACAGCAGTGTTATCCCTCTGTAGTTGGAGCAGGAAGTAAGGTCACCCTTCTTTGGGAGAATGATAAGGTAACCCTCCTTCCACTCTGATGGAATGTCTTCCTCCTCCCAGATATTTTGGAATAGGGGATAGAACATTTCCACAGTGGTCACTTCAACCGCTTTCAAAGCTTCTGCAGGAATGGTGTCTGGCCTGGCTGACTTGCCGTTTCTCAGTTGCTTGATGGCCCTATACATCTCTTCCTTCGATGGAATATCACAGACGATAGGGAGATCAAAATTGGCTGGTTGGATATCGACTGGGTTTGATGGAGAAGGTCTGTTCAAAAGATCCTCAAAATGTTCTGCCCATATACGCTTTTGCTGTTCTATCCCTGGAATCGTTTTCCCTTCTCTGTCCCTCACTGGCCTCTCTGGATGGCTGAATTTACCTGAGAGCTTTTTGATGTTGGCATACAGCTCCCTCATGTTACCCTTTTGAGCTGCATCTTCTGCCTCTTCTGCCAGTGCCTCCATGTAATTTCTCTTGTCTGCCCTTATATTCCTCTTTACTATTCTATTTGCTTCGGAGTACTGCTCTAGGGTCTTGGCTTTTCTAGCACGTGTGCGGCTGCAATTTATTTCTGCCTTCTTCCTTTTCCTCTCCTGGATGTTTTCTAGGGTCCCTAATGTAATCCATTCTTTTTGTCCCTACTTCTTGTTACCCAGCACTTCCTGACATGTTAATGCTATTGCCTCTTTAATGCTCTGCCACTTTTCCTCCATGGTCTCTCTCAATCTGCTGTTGCAGGATCTGGGCCTTTTTTGAGAGTGTGGTTGTAAACTCTTCTAGTCTGGCTGTTTCTGGCATTGGCTGGTTTGCCCTGTTCAGTTTCGCCTCAGCTTGAGCTTCATGCGGGCGACCAGGAGATTGTGGTCTTATGCAACATCCGCTCCCCTTCTGACCCGTACATCTTCAAGATCTCTTCTGAACTTTTTCCCGATGCAAACATGGTCGATCTGGTGACATCCAGGTAGCCCTATGTATCCGTTTGTGTTGGAAGAAGCTCCCACCAATGACTAGGCTTGTAGTGGCACACAGGTTGGCAAATCTCTCCCCATTCTCATTCATCTCCCCCAAGCCTTGTTTTCCCATTACCTCCTCGTACCCCTGGTTGTTGCTGCCGATCTTGGCGTTGAAGTCACCCATGGTGATGATGATGTTTCGTCTTGGGTGTGCTTGGATGATGGTCATTAGCCTGTTGTAGAAAACCTCTTTGGCATCCTTGTCGCTCTCATTGGTTGGGGCATAGCATTGGATGATATCCATGTTGATCCTCCTGTTCGTTGTGCGGAAGCAAGCAGTGAGGATCCGCGGGCCATGTGCCTCCCATCCAATGAGAGCTCTCTGTGCCATCTTTGTCAACATCAAGGCCACTCCCTGTCTGTGCGGCGCATTTGCTTCCTCATGGCCTGAGAACAGCAGCAGTTCCCCTGTGGCTAGTTTCTGCTGACCAGAGCCTGTCCACCGAGACTCACTGATTCCCAGAAGATCGAGATTGTAATGTCTCATCTCAGCTGCCACTTGAGCTGTTTTGAAAGCTTCAAACATGGTTCTGACATTCCATGTTCCGATGTTAGTGGTGGACCTGGTAGAGATGATGGGTTTTCGGCCTAGTAGCTTCCAAATGGCTTTCACTACTAGGCATCATACTTCCTACAGCTATGGGTCCATCTTCTTCCAGGGCCTTAGTTACTTTTGAGTTTCTTGTTTGTGATTCTGTAACGTTGTTCTTTTTTCCGGGGTGGGGTTGTAGGCCCCATGCCCAACCCCCAACCTGGAGGACCAGTGGCTGCCTTTAGTCTGTCCTCTACCATGAGTCCTGCCCGGCTTGGTTAAACCTGCCAGGGGGCTAGCCCCCGCCGGTATAGCTCTCATGGTCACGGAGGCACACAAGCCTGCCCACCACGACAAGGTAGCAACACATTGGGGGGAGGAGTTTGACAGTGTGGATGGGCAGACCATCTGGAGACTGTTGAGACACTATGGGGTGCCGGCAAAAATCACTAGCATAATCAGGAACTCATGAGGGAATGACCTGCAGAGTGGTTCATGGCCAGCAACTTACCGAGGCCTTCCAAGCGCAAACAGGAGTGAGGCAGGGATGCCTAATGTCACCCTTCCTTTTCCTGTTGGCGATAGATTGGGTAATGAGGACATCAACTGCCCAGAAGAGGAATGGCATGCAATGGACACCTTGGACACAGTTGGATGACCTCGACTTTGCTGATGACCTGGCACTTCTTTCCCACACCCAGCAAAAAAGGCAGGAGAGGACCACTATCATCGCAACTCACTCAGCATGCCTTGGCCTCACTATACACAAAGGGAAGAGCAAAATCCTCAAAATTAACAATAACAACACAGCCCTCATCAGACTAGAGGGAGAAGCACTAGAGGAAGTGGAAAGCTCCTATCTTGGAAGTGTGGTCAACAGGCTGGGAGGGACAGAAACTGATGTGAGGGTTCGGATTGGAAAGGCAAGGGCAGCTTTCCATCAGCTGAAGAATGTCTGGGGATCCTAGGAGCTGCCTAAGATCACCAAGATCAGGATATTTTGCTCCATGGTAAAGCCTGTTCTTCTGTATGGTGCAGAGACTTAGAGAACAACGGTCACCACCATGAAGAAAATCAAGTCCTTTAACAACACCTGTCTCAGACGAATCCTTAGAGTACGCTGGCCAAACACCATCAGTAACCTGGAGCTATGGCAGCAAACAGGACAGCAGCCTGTTGAGGAGGAGATCCTTTGGAGACGCTGGAGATGGGTTGGCCATACCCTTCGCAAGCCTGCATCCAACACTGCAAGACATGCCCTCTCCTGGAATCCACAGGGGAAAAGGAAGAAAGACAGGCCAAGAAACAGTTGGCGCCTTGACCTGGAGGCAGATGTGAAGAGGTCTGGCCATACATGGAGACAGCTGGAGAAGATGGCCCAGGACCAGGATAACTGGAGAGCCCATGTTCGTGGCCTATGCCCAAACTTGGGCGGTAGGCGTAAGTAAGTCAGTCAACTCTTGTCCATAAATATACTCATAACGTGAAGGAAAAGATAGTTGAGGGGACCATTTTGTCAGAAAAACAAGAACTAATTGAGTAGCCAGCCCCAAGTGTGGACTGATTAATCAACAAGTGTGGATTTATTAATCAAAACAATTATTTAAGAACATTTATTGCATGAATCAATAAATTTTTATGTTGTGATCCCCATAGTATTGAAATGCACTGTAAAGAAATCTGCATAGGATGATTATATTATTCACAATTTTGAGTTGTGGACGTAACACAATAGAAGGGGACACCAAAAATCAAATGTAACTTCAACTTCTTTTTCCCCCCCATAAAGCTTTGTAGCAAAATTATATTACTAGCCATGGTACTAGAAAATAGCCTAACACATGCAACAATAGCAACTGCTTTTTTACTGAAGCTCTGGTGTTCCCAGGATAACATATTTCCTAATTTAACAAGCATGGGATAAATGGGGACACAACAGTTACATCCAGAACCAGTTTAATCACCATGGAATAGTAGATAGAAAAAATATATATGCATACAAAATGAATATTTATTTAAAGTAAGAGTCTTCTTTTATTATTTCATTGACTAACAGGTAATATCCTATGCAAAATAAAGGTCTGGTAGGCTGTAGTAAAGTCCACATTCTCCATGTAACAAATTCATGCCTTTAAAATACCATATTTTTGGAATGAAAATGTTGGCTTTTTTTACTGTCACATTAGGCCTTAATTTTTTCACATCTATCCTTCCAATGTGTAAGAATACCAACCAATTCTATAAAGAAAATTATCTCATCTACTCTTTCCATAATTGGCTTTGATCATTACATACTGGAAAGTACATTGGCCCCATTTACCATGAAACGACCCATATATATATGTATATACACATCTTGTATATATGATGTGGTATATACAACTGAACTGAGAAAAGTAACTATATGTTGTGATATATGCGTAATAGACATCTAGACGTTTAGACACGTCTGTAATATATGCAAATGAGATGACGTCACATGACTAAGTGTGCTGGAGGTATAGACCCCTGGATGGGGAATAAAGCATTCAGTATCCAGAAGTCAAGGTGTTCAGACGTTGTACTTTCACATGGTGTCAGATGTGGAGGCAATGGTGCTTTTAGGCCCATTGCTTCAGGCTACCAACAAAGACAGTGTCGTATAGCTGTGGTTCACCAGGCAGCAACTCCCTGGTAACCAAATGAAGCAGCATTAACAAGTTACTGTGAGTTTGCTCTACCACAGACAAGCAAGCAGAACGCCATATCTGAATGGACAGATTGGAGGACAAGGCCCGAAGTGATGGCCCACAAATGCACAGATGCCTGGAAAGATGGCACACGGATGCATGGATGCCTACAGGCACAGACACGACTGCACGGATGCCAAGAAGCACAGATGCACAGATCGTGGACAGAGACGAACGGCTGTAATGAAAACGGCCAGGATGAAGACGCGCAGAACGTCAGGCCAGCTAAGCAACAGGTGAGGCAGCAAGCAGTGAACACGGAGCACCGAGATGCAAGCATCGGATGCCAGGCCACTGATATTGATATATAATTCCATCATAATATTGCTATGGACTAGTTATTAGTGATGGTAATTGTTTTGTGGAGGCTAAGCAGCTGGACAGTTCAAAGGACTTCAGTGCCATAGTGCGCTCGGACACTCGCTAAACCTGTGGGTTAAGTTAATTACTTACGTATGCCTACTCGCTTAAGTTAAGTGCTTGTATATTTTATTGTATTACTGTATGATGAATGAGTAAACCTGGTATGTTTTATGGGGATTTTGAAACATTTCATGTCTCAGAAATACTTTGAGGGGGGGATGTGATATATGCGTAATAGATGTCTAGACACGTCTGTAATATATGCAAATGAGATGATGTCACATGACTAAGTGTGCCGGAGGTATAGACCCCTGGATCGGGAATAAAGCATTCAGTATCCAGAAGTCAAAATGTTCAGACGTTGTACTTTCACATACGTGGCCTCTGTAGTCTAGTGGTTAGGGTGTTGAACTTGTAATCTGAAGTTGTTGGTCTTGTTGGTTCAAACCCCATATGGTCACACCTTTTTACATTCAACAACGAAAAAAAAGTTTTCCTTCTATATGTGTTTCTGATTTAATTATGCAATGTAACTGTACTAATATATATTTTACATTAAAGCAAATATATTTCCTGTTTGAACTACTCTAAAGAAAATTGAAAATACCTTAGTTTTACTCTCCCTTCTCTCCACTCTCACGCAGCTGCGTCACTTGGCTAGTAACCTTGACCCTTATAAACCTTAAACTGGGTCAGAATGGAGTTTTGATTTACCGTGACTATTTCTAGGTCACAGGTCAGCACCATGCACCACCTGTGGGAAAGCTTGACACTACTGCAACATGGAATACACTACCTAGTGTTAAAATCAGCGTAACCAGAATGGCAAGGCACGGGTCCCTTTAAATAAAAATGGGTGACAACCTGAAAAGTGCACTGCTGAATCAAAATTCTGGCATATTGGAGGCAACATCAGTACAGCTATTACGTTAAATATATAACCTGAGCATGGTGTTGCATGGTGCTGACCTGTGACCTAGAAATAGTCAAGGTATACATATATATATGTAAATGCTGCATATATATGTAAATGCTGCATACACCATTATTGATTAACTCTATGAACAGGCATTTACTGTGCGTGCCTACGGACAGTCATCTACTGGTCAGGTCTGACTCAGGATCTATTGGTGGCGCCACCTCACTAACCAACACCTCACACTTGTACCAGTCTACCCAAAACCCGTTACCCCTCTCAATCATATTATCCTGCCACTCAGTCAGACAGTGTTTTCCCTATCCTACCAATGCCGAACGCCAACAAGGTAACGACAAGTATCAATTTTGTAAGTATTTGAGTTTGACTCTGTCGGGAGTCGATCCCACGACCTCCAACACACTCGAATTGGGTGCTGTCCAATTACAAACTGCCTTCTCTCTCACCGTCGTCCCACTTCCACTGGATCCCGACGGCGCCGACCCACAGCGGCTCGGCGGAGCTGAGGCCGGTGAGCGTGTTGACCAGCACGTCGGTGATGGCCTGTAGGGTGGCCGGGGAGTCGGCGCTCAGCAGGTCGCCGCCCCGCCGCCTGCACGCCGCGCGCGCCTCGAACCAGCTGGTCCGCTCAGTGATCTCATACAGGATGCACGTTTGCCCTGAGAGGTAGGCGTTCTGCACGCCGCGTCCGCACGACGACTCGGCTGCAGCAGAACCGTGTCCCACGTGGGTTCATTAATTACTTCAATCTCATGAACCATGTTCCAACTGATCCAATTTTGTTTGAGTTAAAAAGACTTAAAACGGACATTAAAAGTTACATATACTAGTTCCCTTAATTACGATTTCATTGAATGAAAAATTTGGATAAAATAATAATGGTTAGACTCTCCTTTATTGAAGCTATCTAAAACTAAACAAAAATAAGGTCAGTACATCAGGCCACCTAACATTTCTTTGAACGAAAATATGGGTAGACTTTTGAAGTTTGCATATTTTTCATTAAAATGATCTATGATTAAAATAGATTTAGTACATCTGGTCACGCTCTATTTAAGTGTACTAATGTTTGCACATATTTAATTAAAATGATCTAAAATTGAAAACAAAACCCGTTGATACAACTTACTCACTTACCGTTTCATTTGAATGAAAATGTGACTAATAACTTTATCAAGTTTAAAATATAAAATCAGAAGTAATCACGCTTGTAACACAACACGTCGTTATGTAGTGTACGTCGCTTAAAAAACATGAATTCCACTTGAACATTAATATATGACTGCAATACGACGCTATACTCACAATACAGCTTAAGTCAAGATTCTATTCACATATATTGGTAAACGTGTCAAGTGCCATGCACAACACATTGAAATCGGAGAGAGATTCCGTGATTGGACATCATACAGGGTTGTTTTTCCAAAGCAAAATGCCAGGAATATACCATCTCAGCAGAATAAATGCAATGATTAGAATAGGCTATGTATGAACTCCTACAACAGCACATCGCTTAAACGAAAGGCCTCAATTCTCTATCTGATTGGCTGAGTGTATATGCATGGTCGACACATATTACGTTATAATGCCCCAACAAATTTGGCATTGCATTGAAAATACTTCTAAAAATATATCACAATAATTGTCTTGAAATGTATTCCAATGCTTAAAATCTAAGCATGTGCATCGAAATATACCGATTTTTTTCCCTCTTTAGCAATAGGTGATCTATACTCTTGTAGCAATTAACGAGAACACGCATGTGATCAGGGTGATATCATAAATCAGCTATGTATGTGGCCAGGGGACCAGGCCACCAAATCTTGTTTTACTTATTCAAACAGAGTGTGGTGCCATAATGATAACTTTATTTTCACATTTTATTCTTTTAATAAATTAGGGGAGGAGGGCAAATGCTATGCTGTGTTGCAGATGCACAGTTAAATAGTCATTAGTTTTTAAATACAATACAATGTCTTCTAATGAAACTTTCAGCCAAACAATCTGATACGTGAATCTAAGCATGACGCACGTATCGCATGGCGTACATCGCAAGTCGGACTGCGGCTGACTGTACTCACGGAGGTGGCAGATATAGGCGAGCTGTTCCCGGCAGAACTTGTCGCCCAGCGTGTAACTCCGCGCCACCCCCGCGTACCGCTCCACGTGTCCGCACGACTGGTACTGGTTGAAGTTGTTCGGCTGGTTCGACGTCCACTCTGACCACGAGCCTAGTCCACGAGACATTGTATAGGGTTACTTACAGAGCCTCGCTCGATGTGTGCTCTTCTCTGAGTCTGTTGTTGTGAGTCCTCTACCCCTCTATACGTTTTTGACTGTCATGCACCGCTTGAACGCCTGAAGCATCTGCTCAAACTGCTTCAAACCATGTCATCATGAGGGGAGTGGAAACACACTGAAACTACACCCATTGTGGCAGAATTCGGCAGAGCGCACTTTGCAGATTGGCGCTCATTGTTATTTCAAGTGGTGATCAGGACTGTACCATTGTTGGGACACCCTCCTACTTCCCGCTTCACCCACACCCTTACCATTAGTCCGCACTCATGGTAGTTGGTAACGTTACTCTGACTACATTGCATCTAGGGTAGTCTGCTTCTTTGACAATCCTTGGGGCAGGACAGCCGAGTGATTAGGGCATTGCTTTCATCCAGGAGATCATTGGATCTCTAGGTTTCATCGATTTTTAGTAACTGAGAAAACAGCATATTTCCCCAAATATTTATATATTCACAGTGGTTGACTGATTGTAGCTTTTACGTCATAACAACATCTGGGATCAGCGCAAGGTAGGTACTGACTTGTGATAGTGTGCCTTCTTGGAGGCTTTATAATGTTGTCTCACAATGATGTTCGCTTTTGTTGGATCCATGAGACAATATCTCACTCAGCCACATCATCCTGACACTGAGCCAACCAGTCATTGTAATATCATAGCAATGCCAAGCACCACACACGGTAATATACACTTTGGATGGCCAATGAGTTGAGCACCCGCCTCCCTTTTTGGTAGGTCGTCGGATTAGAACCCGCGGGTTCGAAGCCTGGTCGAGATTAACCAATAACTTAAAAATTAATAGAGGGTCTACTTGTCTTTACCTAGCCTGTCGTCCGGCAATATTAGAAAAGGACAAGGAGCAATTGGAATTTCCCTTTCTTAATCAACTAATATATCAAAACCCCCTAAAGAAAGTATCTGGGAATGGGAGAGTGGGCACTTTAACCCCTGAGCCTCCAGTTCAATTCCTTAGTTTTTTCGAAGAAAGTCCTTTTTTTAAAACTGAATTTGCAAAACGAATTTTTTTTCATATGAAACCTAACAAAACGTCATTATTCCTGCCGTTCCAAATGTTTCTAAAGTATTTTAAATAAATAAATGAACTTGAAAGATGCCTGACCAAACCTAGTTGCTAGACTACCGGGCGTAGTATGTGCTGCTTCCTTCCGCCCACCGATGAAGGGGCGTGTGCCTGCCATCTGTGGCGTAAACAACAGTCTGCACCCACCAGCTGGCCGGCCCGCTCCGTACTTACCGTTAATGATGTAGACTTGGTTCAGGTCCGCACCCCCGCACGTGCCTATGCCCGACGAGCACGTCGTCGTGCATCCATCGGAAGTGCCATACTTGCCGTACGAAGACTTCCCACCACAGCTGCACGTGTCTCCTCTCTGCAAAGTCGTAACAGTGTAACAGTGACGATGGCAACACTTGCAAGAGTACATTTTCTTTCTAGAAAAATCACTTATCAGTAATATCCTGGTTTTGGTTTTGTTCCATTATTCTTACCGTTCTTAGGACATGCTGTTATTTTTTTGTGCTATGGTCATTATGATAATAACTATAACCCGTGGAACTTATTGATATTTGCAATACGTGTCTTCCGAGTTCTACTGGTCCCAGGAAGGACTGGCGCTGAGACCCTTACACATGGATACACATGGACGAAGTGAATTTGATTTAATATAAAGCATTTGCTATGACAATTTCAATAAGCTCTAGATTAGACGAAAGCCAAGAACTCTACCAGGTTCGGTCATCAGAAGTTTGGTCATCAGAAGTGCAAAGTGAGTTTCAAGTAGTGGGCATGTAGTGAAGGATAGGTCTGAGAAGGGCACCAACCCCACCCTGCACTGTGTAAGATGAAGCTGCGGCCCGGAGTGCATGGTCGCAGCTTCAGTCCTGACTGAGAGACCAGCGGAACTCGGGACACACATATTTGGGAGGAAGTTGTTTGGGGTGGGAGGTGTGGGGGGGGGGGGTGGGGGTGACCTCCAAGATTGTTAATTTCTAGTTAACAGCACTCACTGCAAATGTTTTTATATTACACGGCTAACAGCACTCTAAGTGATAATTGACGTTTGACGTGTCTGTGTCAATAAAGCGTGACTTCTGATTTTGGGGGTTTGACCAGCTTTCTTTAGTCCTACTAAACGAAGAGTCACTTAGTGTGTAGATGCTGACTCCGTTAGTAAATAAAGTTATGATTTAGGTTTCTCAGTGAGTAAAACAGAAGCAATAGAACAAAACACTCATTTTGAGGTATATGCAATATATAGGTTTGGAGTAGGCTAGTCTAGTGGTAAGAGTCTAAAAAATAAAACACATATATACCAAGAAAATCAAAAGAAATGAACATAAACTACTAACCAGACCAACCATCATCTGCAGGCAATCAAATACCTTATCAGCAGCTACTGTGTGATAAGATAACACCAACACTACAGCTGGCCAGCATTGAAAACAAGCCTGAATACCCAGGCTTATATGCTATGGACAGTATAAATACAGCCTCAATAAAAAAATAAAAAAATAAAATAAATAGAGTTCACGAGAGCAGACGGCAATTCGGACCGGCGTCCTTACCCTGGTGGCTGCCACTTCGTAGCCCAGCGTGTAGCAGTGGTCCATACACACCTGCGCAGTGAGGGCGGGGAACACTTGGTGAACGCCAAACTCACGCCCTGCGCCCGACGGCCTGTCCACAAAGCAGTTCTGTCGCTGTAGAGGCTTCGTCTCGTCTGGGTGATATGCGTGATTCAGAGTTTCAGATACGCGTGGAGATCATTCAATTTTGTTTGGATAGAAACAATATGTGGCTCTCAATAAGCGACATTGAAAACTATATATGTTTGAATTGTGCGGCCAAAGCCAGTATCAAATCCCATTTACAAATTTTCAATTCACAAGACCGATTCTCAAATATTTTACTCGGATTTAAAATACTATTCTTCGACAATATGTAGAAGCTATTCAAATTTAAAATGAGTTCATCCAAAGTGTTAAGCAATCTATAAGTAGGTCGGTGAATTAGGGTGCCATTCACAACTGGTACCGTCTACAATCATACAAACCGTACACCGGCGAGCGGAGGGGGTAGGGACAGTTATTGGTCGGTGCGCGCTGTCGAATTACAAATGTAAATTTATGTCTTTAGTTAAAGCTGCATAGTCTGATGAAAACATCAAATTTTCAAAATCAAAACAATTATCTCGATATTATTCGACATATCTAACTTAGATACTGCCACTTATTTAACATTTGTTGCCATATAGAAGGGAATACTGAGGCGATTGAATAGAACCTGCTACTGCAGAAGCCTATGGAGTCAGAGTTTTGGCATGCTTGCCAACATTAATTTATGCGTACACTTCAAGCACATCCAAAGTTAGCCATTTTAAATCCAAGTTACTTCAAGCCAATGTACATTAGTTTATAACCATCACCCTCATATATTTATCCCAGAAAATGACAGAAACTCAAAACCATTGGACTATGCAACTTCAATACCTTCCTGGTAACATATTTACATTTTATTTTGTATGTTTAAAAAAAACTGGGGGCGAGGTGCGTTCTTGAAAAAATGACACCTGTGATAATGTTACCAATTGTGAATGGCTCCTGATGCTGAGATTAGTGAGTCTGTGCCAGGCCACCCTACCACCCGAGAACCTACCGGACAACCACCGCCACAGTGGTGTCTGAGCGTTCCCAAAAGCGGCACTCTCCTCGTAGCCTCCGACCCACACCCTGCGGGCGGCATCCTCGGCATTAAACGACGCCTGGGCCCGTATGTTCGCCAGCATCAGCTGCTCCACATAGTCGCTTTCCGCCTTGTCCCTAAGTGATGTTAGGTACCCAAACCCTGGGCGGCCGATGGATGTGGCCAGCAGACGACACGCGGCGCGCGCAGACGCCCAGTCCTTCCGGTCCGCTCTGATGACGTAACATCCGCGCGTTGTTGAATTCCCGGGGCACGTGGCGCCTGGTGGGTGGAGATGGGGGACAGCGCAGACAACGCGGGTTATTTGTGAAAAATACCCAACTTTTCAATGAACCAATAATCGACTTCATTAAGAAAACACAAAAAACAAACAGACCCACAAGTGTCTCGAATCTAGCTGATCAAATCACATACAAACACTGCGATAAGTGACATGTTTTTGTTCTTTTCTTGAAGATTTATACTGCCTCTCATGGATAAGTCTGAATAGACTTGTGTATGTTGCCGGTAACATGAGTAATTCACGACGTTGGAGACCGTGCTAGTGTACCAGGATAATTACCCTGACACATCACTATTGCATTCTCGTCCCTTGCCAACATTGTCATAGCATTCATATCTCTATGGGTACATAATACCCCAGTCACACGAGGCCTGCGTTCGCTTACGATCGATTCGCGATGTCAAAACGTCCTACTAACATCCTCCTTACGCCCTCCTTACGCACTGGCACCGCCAGGTTGCCAACCTCCCGGCGTCCATTTCGGAAATTTTGGACGCAAGGAGGTTGCAGCTGTTGCGCTTGCAACCTCCTTGCGACCAGTCCGGTCGGTGCCATTCAAAAATGGTTGGCGACCTGGCGCTGACCTGGCACTGCCAGGTAACCAACCTCTTGGTTGGCAAGTTGGTGCCGACATGGCGCCATCCTGGCGGCACCAACTCATGCAATGCAGCGTTCGCTGTGTGATCGGCGCCATGACTTGGCACCGACCCAGCGCCGCCGAGGCGCCGACCCACGGCTGCCTTGGCCCCAGTGCCGACCACGGTTTTGAATCAATATAGCTAGTGGGACGCTAGGCGGTTGGCAACCTTTTGGGCGTAAGGAGGTTGGCGGCTCTCATAGGCTCTCGTATGACTGGGTATAAGGTTTCATGGTCAATCCTATCTGACTGGTGGCCATTCAGTACTGGAGCATCAACAGGCACGGATCAATTTCAAATTTTTGAATCTGAACGGTTCTATCAAGAAACCTCTCACCCACCCGTTCATGTTGGCTAAGATCATAGGGCTGAGTGTCTGAGATGCTTCTGAAGTTTTGGTTTACCTGAGTATGCTGACCCCGTTTTTCAGTAAAGTTTTCGTCCGGAACCTAAATTTTGAGTCCCTGTAATAAGGGTACTATGTGGTAACTATAAACGTCTTTGAGAAGGAAAATATAACAAAGGGGCAAGGGTCCCCTACCTCTATAATATATCAGTAAAATATATTCTTTGATATCTTGTAGAATTTGCCGATAAAAGTGTGTTGTAATTATTTAATTAATACCTGTTAAAGCCTGTTTGAGTTCGCTGGTATCAGGAGTTTACCTGTCCGAAGATTAATTAAATAAAATAATTAAAAACTAAAATGAGAAAGTAACATAGAACATATGGGTAACTCAGCTGATAAAACTAACTTGGGCTATGTAAAAAATATAGTGTATTGTGAAAGATGTTTATTGACTTATACCAATTTTACTGTTTTGTATGTATACACATTGCGCTTGAAAGTTGTTGTTGTCTCCGGCGTCGTGAATTAGCCAGTTTGTTGATAGAAAGCTTGAGCCTACACTTTGACTGACCCAAGGGACTTTTAATCTCCCACACCACATACTGACATAGACATGGTATGAGAGCAACCAGCCTTTGATGATTCTGTAAGATATACACAGCGGTGGAAATCCAAATTGGCAGAGGTGGGGGGACGGGGAATCAAACCATCAACCTTCAGATTAGGAGTCCGACCTAGAAAAAAGTTAGACACTCTAACCACTCAGCCACAGAGTACGCCACAAAGTTGGTAAGAAGGCTAGTACCTTCGGAAAAACCCAGTTATCCATCATCTGTACCCAGGTAAGATTCATATAACTATACTATTTTACCTCGGTACTACACCTCTGGCTACTTGTAGCCCGGGGAGAATTTTACATTATCTCATTTTTTATCCTTTTATCCTTGAATGTTGTAACCGTATTATGCATACATGAGTACATAATTTAATCTTTTTTATCCTTTTATCCTTGAATGTTGTAACCGTATTATGCATACATGAGTACATAATTTAATCTTTTTTATCCTTTTATCCTTGAATGTTGTAACCGTATTATGCATACATGAGTACATCATTTAATCTTTTTATCCTTTTATCCTTGAATGTTGTAACCGTATTATGCATACATGAGTACATAATTTAATCTTTTTTATCCTTTTATCCTTGAATGTTGTAACCGTATTATGCGTATATGAGTACATAATTTAATCTTTTTTATCCTTTTATCCTTGAATGTTGTAACCGTATTATGCATACATGTACATAATTTAATCTTTTTTATCCTTTTATCCTTGAATGTTGTAACCGTATTATGCATACATGAGTACATAATTTAATCTTTTTTATCCTTTTATCCTTGAATGTTGTAACCGTATTATGCGTATATGAGTACATAATTTAATCTTTTTTATCCTTTTATCCTTGAATGTTGTAACCGTATTATGCATACATGTACATAATTTAATCTTTTTTATCCTTTTATCCTTGAATGTTGTAACCGTATTATGCATATATGAGTACATAATTTAATCTTTTTTATCCTTTTATCCTTGAATGTTGTAACCGTATTATGCATACATGAGTACATAATTTAATCTTTTTTATCCTTTTATCCTTGAATGTTGTAACCGTATTATGCATACATGAGTACATAATTTAATCTTTTTTATCCTTTTATCCTTGAATGTTGTAACCGTATTATGCATACATGAGTACATAATTTAATCTTTTTTATCCTTTTATCCTTGAATGTTGTAACCGTATTATGCATACATGAGTACATAATTTAATCTTTTTTATCCTTTTATCCTTGAATGTTGTAACCGTATTATGCATACATGAGTACATCATTTAATCTTTTTTATCCTTTTATCCTTGAATGTTGTAACCGTATTATGCATACATGAGTACATAATTTAATCTTTTTTATCCTTTTATCCTTGAATGTTGTAACCGTATTATGCATACATGAGTACATAATTTAATCTTTTTTATCCTTTTATCCTTGAATGTTGTAACCGTATTATGCATACATGAGTACATAATTTAATCTTTTTTATCCTTTTATCCTTGAATGTTGTAACCGTATTATGCGTATATGAGTACATAATTTAATCTTTTTTATCCTTTTATCCTTGAATGTTGTAACCGTATTATGCATACATGTACATAATTTAATCTTTTTTATCCTTTTATCCTTGAATGTTGTAACCATATTATGCATACATGAGTACATAATTTAATCTTTTTTATCCTTTTATCCTTGAATGTTGTAACCGTATTATGCGTATATGAGTACATAATTTAATCTTTTTTATCCTTTTATCCTTGAATGTTGTAACCGTATTATGCATACATGTACATAATTTAATCTTTTTTATCCTTTTATCCTTGAATGTTGTAACCGTATTATGCATATATGAGTACATAATTTAATCTTTTTTATCCTTTTATCCTTGAATGTTGTAACCGTATTATGCATACATGAGTACATAATTTAATCTTTTTTATCCTTTTATCCTTGAATGTTGTAACCGTATTATGCATACATGAGTACATAATTTAATCTTTTTTATCCTTTTATCCTTGAATGTTGTAACCGTATTATGCATACATGAGTACATAATTTAATCTTTTTTATCCTTTTATCCTTGAATGTTGTAACCGTATTATGCATACATGAGTACATAATTTAATCTTTTTTATCCTTTTATCCTTGAATGTTGTAACCGTATTATGCATACATGAGTACATAATTTAATTTTTTTTATCCTTTTATCCTTGAATGTTGTAACCGTATTATGCATACATGAGTACATCATTTAATCTTTTTTATCCTTTTATCCTTGAATGTTGTAACCGTATTATGCATACATGAGTACATAATTTAATCTTTTTTATCCTTTTATCCTTGAATGTTGTAACCGTATTATGCATACATGAGTACATAATTTAATCTTTTTTATCCTTTTATCCTTGAATGTTGTAACCGTATTATGCATACATGAGTACATCATTTAATCTTTTTTATCCTTTTATCCTTGAATGTTGTAACCGTATTATGCATACATGAGTACATAATTTAATCTTTTTTATCCTTTTATCCTTGAATGTTGTAACCGTATTATGCATACATGAGTACATAATTTAATCTTTTTTATCCTTTTATCCTTGAATGTTGTAACCGTATTATGCATACATGAGTACATCATTTAATCTTTTTTATCCTTTTATCCTTGAATGTTGTAACCGTATTATGCATACATGAGTACATAATTTAATCTTTTTTATCCTTTTATCCTTGAATGTTGTAACCGTATTATGCATACATGAGTACATAATTTAATCTTTTTTATCCTTTTATCCTTGAATGTTGTAACCGTATTATGCATACATGAGTACATCATTTAATCTTTTTTATCCTTTTATCCTTGAATGTTGTAACCGTATTATGCATACATGAGTACATAATTTAATCTTTTTTATCCTTTTATCCTTGAATGTTGTAACCGTATTATGCGTATATGAGTACATAATTTAATCTTTTTTATCCTTTTATCCTTGAATGTTGTAACCGTATTATGCATACATGTACATAATTTAATCTTTTTTATCCTTTTATCCTTGAATGTTGTAACCGTATTATGCATACATGAGTACATAATTTAATCTTTTTTATCCTTTTATCCTTGAATGTTGTAACCGTATTATGCGTATATGAGTACATAATTTAATCTTTTTTATCCTTTTATCCTTGAATGTTGTAACCGTATTATGCATACATGTACATAATTTAATCTTTTTTATCCTTTTATCCTTGAATGTTGTAACCGTATTATGCATATATGAGTACATAATTTAATCTTTTTTATCCTTTTATCCTTGAATGTTGTAACCGTATTATGCATACATGAGTACATAATTTAATCTTTTTTATCCTTTTATCCTTGAATGTTGTAACCGTATTATGCATACATGAGTACATAATTTAATCTTTTTTATCCTTTTATCCTTGAATGTTGTAACCGTATTATGCATACATGAGTACATAATTTAATCTTTTTTATCCTTTTATCCTTGAATGTTGTAACCGTATTATGCATACATGAGTACATAATTTAATCTTTTTTATCCTTTTATCCTTGAATGTTGTAACCGTATTATGCATACATGAGTACATCATTTAATCTTTTTTATCCTTTTATCCTTGAATGTTGTAACCGTATTATGCATACATGAGTACATAATTTAATCTTTTTTATCCTTTTATCCTTGAATGTTGTAACCGTATTATGCATACATGAGTACATAATTTAATCTTTTTTATCCTTTTATCCTTGAATGTTGTAACCGTATTATGCATACATGAGTACATAATTTAATCTTTTTTATCCTTTTATCCTTGAATGTTGTAACCGTATTATGCGTATATGAGTACATAATTTAATCTTTTTTATCCTTTTATCCTTGAATATTGTAACCGTATTATGCATACATGTACATAATTTAATCTTTTTTATCCTTTTATCCTTGAATGTTGTAACCGTATTATGCATACATGAGTACATAATTTAATCTTTTTTATCCTTTTATCCTTGAATGTTGTAACCGTATTATGCGTATATGAGTACATAATTTAATCTTTTTTATCCTTTTATCCTTGAATGTTGTAACCGTATTATGCATACATGTACATAATTTAATCTTTTTTATCCTTTTATCCTTGAATGTTGTAACCGTATTATGCATATATGAGTACATAATTTAATCTTTTTTATCCTTTTATCCTTGAATGTTGTAACCGTATTATGCATACATGAGTACATAATTTAATCTTTTTTATCCTTTTATCCTTGAATGTTGTAACCGTATTATGCATACATGAGTACATAATTTAATCTTTTTTATCCTTTTATCCTTGAATGTTGTAACCGTATTATGCATACATGAGTACATAATTTAATCTTTTTTATCCTTTTATCCTTGAATGTTGTAACCGTATTATGCATACATGAGTACATAATTTAATCTTTTTTATCCTTTTATCCTTGAATGTTGTAACCGTATTATGCATACATGAGTACATCATTTAATCTTTTTTATCCTTTTATCCTTGAATGTTGTAACCGTATTATGCATACATGAGTACATAATTTAATCTTTTTTATCCTTTTATCCTTGAATGTTGTAACCGTATTATGCATACATGAGTACATAATTTAATCTTTTTTATCCTTTTATCCTTGAATGTTGTAACCGTATTATGCATACATGAGTACATAATTTAATCTTTTTTATCCTTTTATCCTTGAATGTTGTAACCGTATTATGCATACATGAGTACATAATTTAATCTTTTTTATCCTTTTATCCTTGAATGTTGTAACCGTATTATGCATACATGAGTACATAATTTAATCTTTTTTATCCTTTTATCCTTGAATGTTGTAACCGTATTATGCATACATGAGTACATCATTTAATCTTTTTTATCCTTTTATCCTTGAATGTTGTAACCGTATTATGCATACATGAGTACATAATTTAATCTTTTTTATCCTTTTATCCTTGAATGTTGTAACCGTATTATGCATACATGAGTACATCATTTAATCTTTTTTATCCTTTTATCCTTGAATGTTGTAACCGTATTATGCATACATGAGTACATCATTTAATCTTTTTTATCCTTTTATCCTTGAATGTTGTAACCGTATTATGCATACATGAGTACATAATTTAATCTTTTTTATCCTTTTATCCTTGAATGTTGTAACCGTATTATGCATACATGAGTACATAATTTAATCTTTTTTATCCTTTTATCCTTGAATGTTGTAACCGTATTATGCATACATGAGTACATAATTTAATCTTTTTTATCCTTTTATCCTTGAATGTTGTAACCGTATTATGCATACATGAGTACATAATTTAATCTTTTTTATCCTTTTATCCTTGAATGTTGTAACCGTATTATGCATACATGAGTACATAATTTAATCTTTTTTATCCTTTTATCCTTGAATGTTGTAACCGTATTATGCATACATGAGTACATCATTTAATCTTTTTTATCCTTTTATCCTTGAATGTTGTAACCGTATTATGCATACATGAGTACATCATTTAATCTTTTTTATCCTTTTATCCTTGAATGTTGTAACCGTATTATGCATACATGAGTACATCATTTAATCTTTTTTATCCTTTTATCCTTGAATGTTGTAACCGTATTATGCATACATGAGTACATAATTTAATCTTTTTTATCCTTTTATCCTTGAATGTTGTAACCGTATTATGCATACATGAGTACATAATTTAATCTTTTTTATCCTTTTATCCTTGAATGTTGTAACCGTATTATGCATACATGAGTACATAATTTAATCTTTTTTATCCTTTTATCCTTGAATGTTGTAACCGTATTATGCATACATGAGTACATAATTTAATCTTTTTTATCCTTTTATCCTTGAATGTTGTAACCGTATTATGCATACATGAGTACATAATTTAATCTTTTTTATCCTTTTATCCTTGAATGTTGTAACCGTATTATGCATACATGAGTACATAATTTAATCTTTTTTATCCTTTTATCCTTGAATGTTGTAACCGTATTATGCATACATGAGTACATAATTTAATCTTTTTTATCCTTTTATCCTTGAATGTTGTAACCGTATTATGCATACATGAGTACATAATTTAATCTTTTTTATCCTTTTATCCTTGAATGTTGTAACCGTATTATGCATACATGAGTACATAATTTAATCTTTTTTATCCTTTTATCCTTGAATGTTGTAACCGTATTATGCATACATGAGTACATAATTTAATCTTTTTTATCCTTTTATCCTTGAATGTTGTAACCGTATTATGCATACATGAGTACATAATTTAATCTTTTTTATCCTTTTATCCTTGAATGTTGTAACCGTATTATGCATACATGAGTACATAATTTAATCTTTTTTATCCTTTTATCCTTGAATGTTGTAACCGTATTATGCATACATGAGTACATAATTTAATCTTTTTTATCCTTTTATCCTTGAATGTTGTAACCGTATTATGCATACATGAGTACATCATTTAATCTTTTTTATCCTTTTATCCTTGAATGTTGTAACCGTATTATGCATATATGAGTACATAATTTAATCTTTTTTATCCTTTTATCCTTGAATGTGGTAACCGTATTATGCATACATGAGTACATAATTTAATCTTTTTTATCCTTTTATCCTTGAATGTTGTAACCGTATTATGCATACATGAGTACATAATTTAATCTTTTTTATCCTTTTATCCTTGAATGTGGTAACCGTATTATGCATACATGAGTACATCATTTAATCTTTTTTATCCTTTTATCCTTGAATGTTGTAACCGTATTATGCATACATGAGTACATCATTTAATCTTTTTTATCCTTTTATCCTTGAATGTTGTAACCGTATTATGCATACATGAGTACATAATTTAATCTTTCTCACCTGCTTCTAGTTGGTGAGTAGGCATGTCGCCATGCCGCTTGACTTTTCCAGTCATTTGTTGTAATGTTTTCCAAACGATCTAGCCGCCTTCCACCTAGCGTGTGCAAGAATTCTCTTGACTGAGATTCCTAATTGTCTTGCCTTGGAGACCATGGCTCCACGCTTTGAGTGAGACGCATAGCGTCCAGTGTTGACTCCTGCTTGTTTAAGCGCCTTGATAGTCCACCTTGCAAGAGTGTCTCTCGAGACAGCTTTATGCATAAAGCTGATTAGTAGTTGTCTGGAATCTCTAATTCTGCGTGACTTGAATATATAAGCCCTAATGGCCGAAACTACACATATCCGTTTATCCTCCCGAAACTAGTAACATGTATTGTGGACAGTGGGTCCCCTGTACAATTTGATTTAAGTAATATCTGTAAATCAAATGTAGCTTCATTCATATCTATTTCTAGTCCATCTAGTGAAAGTGCCACAATGATTTGGCCTCTGTGTCCTGTAACTAGCAATAATAAAACTGCTAATTTAAATCATAGGTCTTTCATTGACAAATGTCTGTTGCTAGGCCATGACTTTAATAACTTGAATACTATTGACACATCCCAAAACCTATTGTATTAAGGTGTGGGTGGGTTTCTTTCATACACTGATCTAATGAACCAGTGTACCAACTGATGTTTCCCAATGGTTTGTCCATCTATTCTTGGTAGAATAATGTATAGTGCACAACTCGCTGCGTTAATAGCACCAAATCCTAGTCCTTCATCTTCTAAAATTCTTAGATATCGTAACACTTGAGCTATTGTAGGTCTTAATGGTTTGACTCCTTTGAGAAGTCAATGAAGTCCCCATTTCTTTAAATAACTTGTATATAATTTCATTTCTCCTTTTCTCCAGGTATGTGATATTAGCCTTTCTTTTGTTATTTTGTCTAATCCAAATTGTTCTAAATTTTTCCTTAGAAAAGGAATGCCAAAAGGGTGTTATCAACACGTCTCCGTGGACTGTTAGTGGTCCTTGATGTTGAAGGTTGTTCCTTTCCCATGGGAAGCTCATCAAGTCTTTTGCCACTGATGTTATTGCGATGGTTGTGTTTCCCATGCTCGTACTATGAGTACTTAGTGAGTGTGATCCATCTTGATCTTCCTGGCCAATCTGCTGATAATGGTGAATGGGGGGAATATGTAATAGAATTTATCATTCCAAATTAGTGAAAATGCATCTACTCTCCAAGCTTCTGGCTCAGGATGCCAAGACACATATCTTGGTAACTTTTTGTTGTTGCGTGATGCAAAGAGAACAATGTCTGGCTTGCCCCATTTGTGACAAATACTGTCGAAAATGTTGTGGCTCAATGACCATTATAAATGGTCATGGAAGTGTCGGCTTTTCCTGTCAGCCAACATGTTTTGGCTGCCTGGAATATGTGCTACTGTTGGCCATCTTTCATGTTTCTCTGCCCAATCCCAAATGAGCCATAGGTATTGCTTACTGCTATTGTTTGAGTCGCCACTGCTATTTGTTCCCTAGGCAGGGGAATGGCTTCTGAGTGTTGAACTCCCTCTTGAAGAGCCTGTTCCCGTTGTTCCAGCTGAACGACTGCCTCTGGCCCCTTCCTTTGGCTTGGAAGCTGAAGTTGGTTCTGAACCGGCCTCCCCTTTGCCGGTTCTTTGGTTGCGAAAATCCTGCCTCAGCTTCTTGAAGCAGTTGGAGTTACCATCAGCCGATTTCTTTTTGTCAGTTTCCATGTGTTTTCCACACTTGAAGCTGGTCTCCACTTTGTTGAACAAGTATTGCAGCTGTCCACCAAACATCTTGGTCTTGTCCAGTTGCTGGTTGCTGTTAGTAATGCAATCCCTCCATTCATATCGTCAGAGAGTGATGAGAACTTGTTCTCTGCCATCATCCTGTTGGCGATGGGCGCAATAGCTATAAGAGCCGAGTGTACCCCTTTGTGTACCGGGGTGGAGAGAAGTCTCAAACTTGTTCCTCTCTTCGCTGAGTTTCACCTCAGGATCCATCTCTTTGATGGCGGATTCCGGGATCCCTTTAATGCCTGTAAATTTCTCTGCCATCTCGATTATGACCTCCGCTGGTTTGAAGGTGTTAAAGTGCCCTTGAATGGTCTTCCTCATGAGTGTTGTAATGTGGATTTTCTTGCGTCTCTGCACCTTACACTTTTTTGTTTCTTTCCCGCATGATTTGGCGTATTTGCCCAAGTGCTTGGTGTCGGAGTCTGAACTCGTCATCGATGAGTCTGACGATGAGTCCGAGGAGGAGGATTTGTGTTTCCTCCTCTTCTTGGACTTTTTCTTACTCTTCTTCATGAGGGGCTTCTTTTTATGGGCCCTCGTGTACTCAGCTCCTTCTGAGGAATTGTCTCTTTTCTTGTGTTTGCACTTCTGTGCCGACACAAATCCCTCCTCCTCTGAGTCGTCGCCTGTTGAGGCCTGATCTTCAGAGAGGTCCTCCCATTCCAACTCATCGGAGTCTAGCGGAACCTTGGTTTGCCTTTTCTTTGACGTACCCACTGTAGGAGGTAACATTTCTTCCATCTTCTGTTGCACTAGCCTGGCAACCTGCTTGTCTATGTCCCTATTAGCGTAGCCGGGGCCAGGTCCGGTGTCGTACCGCCCCGCCTCCTCAGAATCCCTTTGTTCTGGCAATGGCGACCTTTGTAACCATGCCGGCGGTGTGGCGTCTTCATCAGCACTGAGTGTGTGAGTTGGCTCTGCCTTACTCTGCTTCATAGCCATGGCTCTGAGACTGTGAGTAGAAAGAAGAACAATGATTAGGCATTGTCTTAGGCGGAATAGCACACTGATAATTAGAGTATAATTATACTAGGTGTGTATTTATGGCATTAAATCAATTTTTAACGCAGTTATATGGCTAACAAACAGTCACAGGATAACGGTATGGGTAACCGATCGATCCTAACAGGGGTTAGGGACCAGTGTAGCGGTGCCCTCACACACTCTAAGTACCTATAAACTTTTCCCACCTGTGGCTTTTTTCGCCAACAAGTTGACGAAAATACTATAGGACTCGGAGGTACGCCTTAATGAGAATCACAAATGGGGAATGTTAATGAGACCCAGGGAATGAATCCCTAACGATGTAACTGGCTCCTGCCAACATCTCTCTGTTCGGCAATGGATGGCTTAATTAATAACCGAATAAAGGAAGCATTGCTCTATCGTTCATGCCAAATACAATCAAAACTAAGCTGTAAAACAGTAATAACTTATCGAAAAGTAAAAAAAAACTTTGTATGTGAATGTTAAAATGAACAGATACTGACCTGTTTGGTTTAGTAGTAAATGCACAAAATCTGCCAGAGCTGCTCACAAGACGTCCTCCTGTTGTGAGCAGATTATGCTAATTGCTGGACCCCGATGTGCTTCCTTCTCCCTGGGCTACGAGTAGCCAGAGGCGTAGTACCATGGCAAAATATATATATATATTGTATAATATATGTATATACAGTAAAACGTCTGTAACCGACCACCTCCACAGATCGACCACTCCCCTATATCGATCGCTTTATTTTGGTCCCAACAATACCATTGTAACCATATTCTAAATCTCTAAACCGACCACCGCCCTAAATGGACCACTTAAAGTCGGTCCCAAGTTTTGTCGATTTAGACAGGTTTTACTGTATATAAATATATATCACGGAACAAAACAGACTAATCAAATAGGAGTGGAAATGGCAAGTGTTGTTGCCAAGAGCAAATGCTACTAATACTAGTAGTAGTACTATCTTCAGCCAGAGGCTACGCACCGTTTGTCTCCCGTGTTAGTTGTTGCTAGCCACGGGAAGAGACCAGTGTGAAGCCGACCTTCCATTGTGCAGTGCGAGAAGCATCATGTGACATTCGCTATTTGACATGCACCATTGACATGTACTATTTCATATGCACCATTTGACATGCGAGTAACATGCACCATTAGGCATGTGCCATTGACATGTACCATTTGACATGTGCCATCTGACATGCACAATTTGACATGCACAATTTGACATCCGTTATTTCATGCGCACCATTTGACATGCAACATTTAACACACTTCGTTTAGCATGCACCATTTGACATCGCCATTGGTATGCACTATTTGACATGTGCCATTTGACATGCACCATTTGAGATGTGACATTGAGATGCATAATTTGGCATGCATCATTTGAGATGCACAATTTGACATGCATTATTTCACGTGCACCATTTGACATGCATAATTTAACATACACCATTTGACATGCACCATTTGACATGGCCATTGGCATGCACTATTTGACATTCACCATTTGACATGCATCATGCGTTGACATGCACAATTTAACATGCACCATTTGACATGGACCCTTCGACATGACATTGACATGGACCATTTGACATGCACCATGTGTAAGCACGATGCGTTTGTAAAGTCACATAAAACTTATAAATATAGCAACAAGCTTTGCCTGGTGCTGAAAAATGATAAGACCACTGACACAAATCGGTTTCTTATATGACATTCTATGTTGCAAGGGCGTAAAACCCAATTTTGTTGAGGGTATCATAGTCCGTACCTGACGCTTTTAATACTCACTCGGTCTATTTCACACATATACAGGAAGGACAGTGTGTGAATGGAATGGCAGGAGTAGTGAGTTGCAACTTTCTTTTATTACATATTTTGCATGGTGCTTTAATACACAAATATGCCATAATGGAATCCCAGCTTTACGCCTACTCCTGTCTTTAAAAAAAAGGCCCTGATTTGGTACCCATAGCTCCCCCCGCCCCTTGACCCCCTTTAGCGGTTAATGTAGACACTACTGTGGCTGATGGTTTAATAACCTCTCTTTTCTCCAAATGTTCATTTCTGCTGGCCACTACCTGGACCATCCCCAAGGCGATGCTCCTCCAGCCATTAATACAACACAGGTATCCACCCGTTATCTAATATATGCATAATTGAACCAATGCAAAACAAGTACAGTAGTATATAAGTGGCATTTATTCTTACTAATTTTCTTGTTACAGTTAAGTCATGAAGTCTTTTTGATAGTAAAATTCGAGGATCCCAGGCACTAATCCCATCAGTATGACATTTAGTTAGGTGGGTGGGACGGTTAAATCTGAACTAGAGAAACACGTCCTTCCAATCGAAATGCTCTGGTCGAAGTGTCTAGAAATGGAACTGCGTCATAGCTCGTTACGGAGAATTACAGCAGGTGGCGCCTAAGTCGGATAAACATTATCAGTTCAAAAGGACAACATAGATGGCACCAGAAGTCGCGTCCATAGATACGGTGTGTACTTTTTCGCGGGTTCAATTACCCATGTTGATATCAACATCGACAATGCACGCAGTGAGTGGCTACCGCAAAATAATGACATTAGCCGTGTTCACACGGGCAAAATATAAAGCGATTTAAGACAAGGCGAATCATATGAATCGATTTAGTTTGAAAGTGTTTCGCGTTCACACGGGCAGTGCTTTGACTCGGTTTAAGGCGGAAGTGGATATCTGCGCATGAGCAATTCCAGACTAACCAGCGCCATTTTGGGTTCGTTGACGCTGGCACGAGAGAGTGTGGGTTCGACCTAGATATGTATTGACTGAATCGTATTGGTTTGGAACGGTCAAAACTTCTGCTGGGCAGTGAAACCCTAAAAATAAATGATGAAAAAAATATCTTTGCACAGCTAGCGGTTTCATAGACCAAATTATATTATATAGTGTCACGTTCTTAATCCACCTCAAGTAAGTTGGTTGCGTTCACACGGGCGAGATGGGCCGATCTAAGCTAGTTCGCTTCATATAAACTACCTCGCTAGTTGGTTTATATAAAGCGAATCATATGAATCGATTCAGCCCTAATCCGCCTCACGTCGCGTTCACATGGCAAAATGTGAGGCGAACTAGGCAAGGCGCTTTATATGAGGTGGATTAAATCGCCCGTGTGAACACGGCTAATAGCTACACATCTCTTTCTTTGCACATGTTACCTACAATTGAACATTATTGGTGTCTGTAAATATAGGTGTTAGAAGAGGAGTGTTTGACGACGACGGTGCTGGAGTCTGGGTTGGGTTGTCGTTACTTGACTTGGGATTGGGTTTTTATATTTCACTTTTATTTGTGTAATTCCCAGAGCATGGTAGATGTTGTTATGCTGTTAATGTGAGTTTGAATAGTCCAGGACGGGACAAGTTATCATCCCATTTGTATTATTATTAGAATAAATGGCGTCATACTTTCATATTCCAAACACACCATAGGTTCGACGTTAATTAAACAAATTTAGGACACAAACATGTTATGGTAGTCAGGAAACAAAACAGCCGATTAATAACAATTGTATATACTGCTGATGACTCAGGCACATGTATGCAGCGTCTCAGTGTGGACACACCACTACAGTCACACTCTCTTCGTAGTTCTCTACTGTAGCAACTCCAAGGTCATGGAAACAGAAAGTATAACAAACAGCTTTTGCCAGACATGGAGTTTGATACATGAGGAACTCGGAAAGAACGCACCTCTTTGAAGCCCACGCGACTAAAAACCCCATATGAGGGAAATAACATGTCCATGACATGATTTGGGATGTCAAACTGGACTGGGCATTTGCGGACCGAGAACCTGTTCGACGACTCATTGTCCGTGATTTTGCGGGACCTGTAGACCTACGCCAGCGAGGTTACTATTGTTGACACTGCCTTTTAATATAGTAAGTGAAACCATTCTGATTCTCGGTATTATGTAGTGTCTACGTGGTGATTTAGTCCTAAGGGAACCTGTATATACCACTCCACATTGCATGCTCCGCTCTTCGCACCCTAGATCTATATATAAACAACAATCAGCCAACCAGCATAAGTAGGCCTACTGAGTGGTAATTTAAATGGTCAAAGCGCTTCCTACCTAGAACGACACTAATTGTGGTGAAGGCCAGTATGGAAGTCAAGCTCCACAGTTCCATGTCTGCTCTTTTGACGAAAATGTCAGCACATATTCCACACCTGCCTTCCCAAAGCAGGCCTGCTAGTCGGCTGCTAATATCGCTCCGTTGTTGCCTGGACTTGTCCAAGTGGCCAGGCTTGCATTCTAAGCACCACTCACCACCTGACGTCGAGGCGGAACCTGCTGGGTGACTTAGTTCATTACGTCACGGTAGAGCTAGCTCTGTTTAAACGGCTGATTTAAGCAACCTACACTCTTCTAGCTGAGTTTGGGTTCTATGTAGAGCAAATAGTGCTACCGCAGAATGAACTATGGTTAGGAGAGTGTAGGTATTTAAGGAACGTGAACGACCATTCTTTAAGTAACTATTTCATTCGAACTGAGAAAGTATTTATCAAAATATCTTTTCTAATTGGTTTCTCATAATATTTGAGTTAGTTTTTGGCACTATTCCCACTCATCGGTAATCCTTAGCTCTCGTGGATAATTTCAATTATATCTACATTTTGTTATTCCGAATTTGAGCCATTACCGACCTACTCCCATTATACTTTACTAGTTTTACAACAGAGACTAAATCGTATGTATACGCGTACTCAGTGAATGACAGATTGTGGTGTTATGTCCTGGCAACAGCTGATGTCATATGAGGAGGTGTGCCGAAGTTTAGCAGCTTACATCGATGCTGTCCGCCTGGGATGCCAGGGGCATACCCAGGGGGGTTTCCTGGTTGTCCGGAAACCCCGACCCCCACAAAAAAAAATTGAATTTATTAAGGAACACTAGATTTTAAGATTATGTGAAAAATTGCACCAAAATGTGGGTTGTTGCACCAGAAAACCATGTAAAATATTTCCCTAAAATTGGTGTTGTTCCACCAACCCATGTGAAAAAAATTACCCTAAAATAGGGGTAGTTTCGATCCATATTTGGAAAGCTATGCTATGGCAGCAGGATCCTCCACCAACCAGTCACTGCCATGCGCCAGTAGCCTGTCATGGCATATGTGGGACTGTAACATCTGGTAAGTCTTTGGTTTGCCTCTGCCCATGATCGAACCCATGACATGCGACAGAGGAAGTGTGCGCCGTGGCAACTCGCTGGTCCGATGTGGTGTGGCCTACTCAGTGTTCTAAAGGGTGGGTAGGGGAGTCACTGTAGGTACACGCATAAGCTGCACACTTGAACCCGCACTCACCATCACCATCTTATTAACTGAACTCTGTTTCTAGGTAATATGTTTCCTGACTTGTTTGTGATCTGATATTCCCTTACTGAAATGTCTGTGCGACCCATTAATGTTCCCTTTTCCATCCCCCCATTTGATTTTGTATATTTAATGCTGTCAACAGGCCTTATGGGGGTTGTGAGCTTTGCCACATTTGTTTTTCATAGAAAGCCTTCTGGCTTCGCTGGCATGTTGTGGTTTGTGCATTCTTTGCATTTTGCGTTTCAGGTTTAAGATTTGATTTTGCTGTCGGTATTCTCAAGCTTAGTCTTCTGCTCATGTGCTTTGGACGCATTCA
Organism: Branchipolynoe longqiensis; assembly: GCA_030323885.1. NCBI lineage: Eukaryota > Metazoa > Annelida > Polychaeta > Phyllodocida > Polynoidae > Branchipolynoe > Branchipolynoe longqiensis. Next base: position 17,874,081 of record CM059199.1, on the reverse strand, counting down.
GCATCGACAGTGGTGTATTCCTATAGTTTAATAAAGCTAACTGAAAGTCTGTTTTTGTGTCTATGCATTTTGTTAAAATGTTTTTGATTGTCTGCACAAATCGTTTGATTTGGCCTTTGCTCCGTGGGTTTTGGGGACTTGAGTATGTGGCTGAAAAGCCATAGTGTTGTGCAAATTCATCATATTCATGACTGTTAAGTGGTCCATTGTCAGATATTATCTGTTTTGGAATACTGTGTCTAGCAAAATTGTCTTTTAGCGCTTCAATTACAGTAGCCAAGGACATGTCTTTTGGCTGTGTGACTTTATGGTATTTTGTGTCGTAGTCTACTATTATCAAATAGTTTTCTGGTTTAGTTCGAAAACGTCTGCACCTAGCTTTTTGTACGGTTGACATGTTATGAGCGGTTCATTATGCACATTTTTTCTGTTGTTTTGACATGTGTCACATCTGCTTACTCTGTCTTATGGGACTGTCACACTACGACGGTTCTCTCCAACGCGCGTCGACGTGTGTCACTTTTTGGCGCAACGTCGGGAAATGTTAGAAGGACGTTATGAGGACGTCGGTACACGTTGGTACACTATCCTGGACGTTGACAGTCGCCGGAGGACGTAGGCGAGCATACCAGGTCGCTAGATTTTTGAGCACGTCAAAAAAATGGGACGACCTACAACGCGCGGAAACGTCTGGATACGCACGTTAGGAGGACGTGAGAAGGACATCGACACACGTTACAAGCGCGTTGGAGGAACGTTGCTCGCACATTGCTGTGTGTGTGTCACTGTGTGTGTCTCTGTGTCTCTGTGTGTGTGTCTCTGTGTCTCTGTGTATGTCTCTGTGTATGTCTCTGTCTATGTGTGTGTGTCTCTCTGTCTCTGTGTGTGTCTCTGTGTCTGTGTGTATCTCTGTGTTTCTCAGTCTGTGTGTGTCTGTGTGTCTGTGTGTGTGTCTGTGTGACTCTGTGTGTCTGTGTGTCTGTGTCTCTGTGTGTATTTGTGTCTCTGTGTGTGTCTCTGTGTATGTGTGTGTCTCTGTGTATGTGTGTGTGTCTCTGTGTATCTGTGTGTGTGTCTGTGTGTGTCTCTGTGTCTCAGAGAGAGACAGAGGCACATACACACACAGACAGACACAGACACAGACAGATGGAGACACAGACAGATGGAGACAGACACAGACAGAGACACAGACAGAGACACAGACAGAGACACAGACAGAGACACAGACAGAGACACAGACAGAGACAGAGACACAGACAGAGACACATACACAGACAGAGACACAGACAGAGACACAGACACAGACACAGCCAGAGACACATACAGAGACACATACACAGACAGACACAGAGACACAGTCAGAGACACAGACAGAGACACAGAAAGACACAGCCAGAGACACAGACAGAGACACAGACACAGACACAGACACAGACACAGACACAGAGACACAGAGACACAGACACAGACAGAGACACAGACAGAGGCACATACAGAGACACAGACACAGACAGAGACACAGACACAGAGAGAACGTGCCGATATACGTTACCACAACGTTGGCCGTGCGCTAATAACACGCTACTGACATGCTGCGCCAACGTCCAATTTCCCCATATTTTCCCTAAAAGTTTAACATTTCTCGACGCTTTAATTTTATTTTCATGGTCTGTCTGAATTTGGACTTCTTTGCGAAAATGTAGTCATGGAATCTTTGACAGCCAAAACATATGGCCAAGATTTCTTTCTCGATGGTGGTGTAGCCACTCTGTGCTTGATCTAAAGCGTGAGATGCGAGGGGTCTACCATCTTGCATTATGACTGCGCCCAGTCCAGATTGTCATGCGTCTCCTTGCATCACAATAAGTTTATCGACATCATAGTATGATAGTACAGGAGTGGTTTTTAGTTTAATTTTAAGCATGTTGTATGCAACCTATTGCTCGTTTTGCCAGTGCCATGCAACGCCTTTGTTTAAGAGCGTACATAGTGGTTTTGCATAAGCCAACCATGCTTATCTTGTGGCTCTGGCATATCGACTATTGCTTGGATTCTGTCTGAATCCGGCTTGACGCCCTGCTGAGTGAGCTGCTGGACTACATATTTTACCGATGTTTTGCAAATTAATGACTTAAGGGGCTGTCACATTAGGGTTTTTTGGGGGAGCGTATGGCAGCGTAGGTGCCTTACGTCATATACGTCGGCATATCCCATCATACGCCGCCATACACTATGCATACGCTCCGCATATGCTCCGCATACACCATCATGTGCTGGCTTATGCCAGCCTATGCCGTCAGGCCTTTCTCCCGTCAGTCCGTCCAAATTTTGTTGTGCATGCTAAAAAAATCTCGCCCTGCGCGGGCGTATGGTTAATACGCTACTCATATGCTTCTGATACGCCGGCATACGCTCCTCGTACGCTGGGGGTACGCCGGCGTATACTAGGGGTACTCCGGCATACGCTACTCATACTTGCGTCACAGGCATATCTCTGGCGTATCTCTGGCTTATGCAGCATATGCAGAACCTACGAGTTGCGTATGGGAGCGTATTCGTAGCGTATGCAAAGCGTATGAGTAGCGTATGGCGGCATATGCCCGACCTATGGTCTCGGTATATAAAGGCGACGCATGCCTTCTTCGGTCATTCCTGCTCTGCTGCTCATACAGGATGGATGCCCAGGCACTGCAAGTACAGTTCCAGCTACAGAGTTGCCCTTTATCACCATGAGCTTGGCCTATACCTCATGGTTCTTCTGGGGTCCCGTATCCAGAGGAGGAGGAGGGAGCGGTGGCGACGATCAGTGTGGGTCAGACCCTGGATTGGGAGGCGGCCACAGTTTGGCTTGTTCGACAAGCTGATGGTCGAGCTCCGCAGCGAGGACACCGCATCATTTGTGAACTTCATGCGGCTGCCTCCCCAGTTGTTTGACGAGATTGTGGTGCGAGTGGGACCGAGGATCGCCAAAAAACGGACCACATTCAGGGTGCCGCTCGAGCCGGCGCTGAAAGTAGCACATACTCTGCGGCACCTGGCATCTGGCACAAAATACTCCTCCATAAAGTTTGGGTGGAGGGTGCCCCCCAACACACAGTTGCTGATAGTGCGGGAAGTCTGTAAGGCCATCGTTGACGAGTATATGGCGAGGTCATGACGTGTCCGACGACTCCAGAAGGGTGGCATGCCATCGCGGACCTCTTTTCAGAGAGGTGGAACTTCCCCCATACCTGTGGCGCTCTGGATGGGAAGCACATCGCCTGCTTGTAGATGCGGATTACAAATTTATCTGGGCAGATATTGGCGGTTTGGGCTCCGCGTCTGATGCCCAGATTTACAACGCCTCCGAGCTGAAGGCGGGCACTGAAGGTGCACCATCGGCTTTCCGAACCCTGAACCGCTCGTCGACGGCCAGAAGGATGTGCCTATTTTCTGATCGGTGACGACGCCTTTGCCCTGCGGCCGACCATGATGAAGCCGTATGGCAAGAGGGGCTTGAACAATGACGAGCGACTATTCAACTACCGGCTTTCCCGAGCTAGGAGAGTGGTGGAGAATGCCTTTGGCATTCTAGCCAACCCCTTCCAAGTTCTGCTGATGACTATGCAGCATCACCCCTCCAACGTGAAGATCATCGTCAAGGCGTGCATTGTTCTGCATAACCTCATGAGGACACGCTACCCAGCGCTACAGAACATGCAGCTGGATCGTCCTGAGACAGCCAACAACAACTTTGTGCCTGGAGGTTGGCGAGAAGGCCACAACCTTCCTGACATTGACGTTCTACCTGTTAACCCCAACACCGTGTCCAAGCTAGGAGCAAGACAGGATGATCTGACAAAACATTTTATCAGTCTGTATGCGCTGTGTCTGTCTACTGTTATGTGCTTTTCTACTTGACACTGTACTGTTATCGCTTATTTACATGTCTGTGATGTTGTGACATGCCTCCTGTTATATGAGATGCTAATATGTTTATATGTCTAGTAAAATAAACGATATCATTTTATAGATATGAAAACACAATTTTACATGTCTGTTACGTTCTTTCGCTCCCTAATTTATAGTCATCTAGTTAATGTAATTGTAATGAATCTCCTCTCTTTTAACATGAATTAATCTTTTACATACATACTAAGAACACAGGGAAAAATAGAGTGACAGAGACAGAAAGGGGTAGACGAGTTAGAGGGAGGGAGGGAGGGAGGGGAGAAGAGATAGAGGGAGGGAGGGAGGGAGAAGAGATAGAGGGAGGGAGGGAGGGAGGGGGAGAGAGGTAGAGAGAGAGGGAAGAAGAGAGATAGAGAGGGAGGAAGAGAGATAGAGAGAGGGAGGAAGAGAGTTAGAGAGAGGGAGGAAGAGAGATAGAGAGAGGGAGGAAGAGAGATAGAGATAGGGAGGAAGAGAGATAGAGAGAGGGAGGGGCGAGGGAGGGAGGGAGGGGAGGGAGAAAGGGGAAGGAGAAAGATTATTATAAATATTTTAAATTTTAAGTTTTTATTCATGTTTTAATTTTAATTGTACTTTAATATATAACAATAATGTACTTTAATATATAACAATTAAATGATGGCATGCCTTTACTGAACGCGGACACAAAAATTAAAATTGACAGTATATTTATTTATTTACACATCTTGACATATTTACATATATACATAAAAATGTACAAACAATATATAAACATACAATATATATACATATATACATACAAATGTACAAAGATAAATAAAAACTAAGACTACATATCTACACATATTTACAATCACTTCTCTCCCTTGCCATTAGAAGTGGAATCAGCTGGGGACTGTGTGGCTGACGAAGGGAATAGGTCCAAATTTGCGCCCAACATGCCAGATATCCCGGACAGCCCCGACAAGTTCAATAGTCCTTCTGGGCTGGCCGACTCAGACAAGTTCACTTGGGTGGGGTCGCCGTGTGTCGGAGTCGCGATGTCTGCGGCAGCGCAAGTCCCCGGCCATGCCGCACCCACAGTGGGCAGAGCACCCATGCGCACCACGACTCTGGGAGAGCCCCTCGTGTGCCCCGCCATCCCTAATGTCCATAGTTGTCCAGCAGTGTGCGGCGGTGACGGCCATACCACCAGCGGGGCTGCGGCCGCCTCGTGACCCACGGAGGTTGGAGGTAGAGGCTGAGGCGGAAGACTTGGCAGAGGCGGCTGTGGCTGTGGCTGATGAGGAATGTGCGGCTGCCCCATATAGCGCTGCACATACTCGTGTGTCTGTGAAGCCCATGGTGATGCCGGTGGTGGCTGGTGAGTCCACTGGTGGGGTTGAGGCTGGCATGCCTCACTTGCAGACACACAAGCAGGTCCAGGAGCAGGGGCATGAGCAGGTGCAGGAGCAGGTGCAGGAGCAGGTACAGGAACAGGTGCAGGAGCAGGAGCAGCCACACGAACCACCGGGCCCACGAATGTTCCTTCCTCCTCCTCCAGATGGTGCGACACCATGCGGTTGAGTGGACCGCAAACGGTCACAAACCGCTCCTCCGGCATCGTGAGGATCATGTCCCGCACATAGTTGGCGAATGCCACTCGCTTCCTCACCTTGAGGATGTCCCCAGACTCGTCGAACCTCTTGTGGATGGCAGCGAGGAGGTTCTCGTCGACTGGGGCAGATCGCTTCCCTCTCCCCTTTCCCCGCTCTCAGGATGTAGCGGGGGGAGTGGGTGGAAGCTCCCCGTCCATCGCCACCTCCACATCGGTCGGGACATTCTCCTCCACGCTGAGATCGAGCTGCGGAGACGCAACAGGAGCGGCCAACTGCAAGACAAAATCATAAAATAACATAAATAGCATGAACATATTTCGACAAAAGACACGACAAGTCAACAGTAAATCAAAAATATATAAAGCAAAAATAATTAACGTTAAATGCAAACATGGATTTATAACGATTATATCTCGATACATCTATTGTCAATATCTTGATTTAAAAACAACTACACAACAATTCAACATCAAAGAAATAAATAACATTTAACAAATAACTAGAATATTTACATAAATACAACAAAAGCATAACATAACAAACTTAGAATACAAGCGGTTTTACGAGAATACTAACGGCCGCACTTGTCAGAACGATAAAATATTATGTACTTACACTCCTGCAGGGCTCCGGTCGGTGATGGACGACGGACCGCAGGAACCCGAACTTGCGCAGGATCCACTGCTCCCGCTCAGTCAGGTCAGCGGCTCCGTCCCCGCTTTTTTTCTTGTGGAGCCGCGTGTTCGTGCCCCTGAGCGACTTGAACAACTTCTGGAGATGGACTGTTGTGGTCCCCAGAAGTATCGCCTGGTCCTCCCACATCTTGGCCTTTCTGTCTGAGTGGCGGTAATCCGTGAGCTTCATGTTCCACATGATGGGGTTCTCCTGGAGGAAGTCCAACATTTGATCCTCCTTGAACACCGACAGAGAACAGTCGCTCTTCTTTGCCCTCTGTCTCTCTGACACGGAGAGGCCACCAGTGCTGGTGGAGGCGTTGGAGGCAGTGGTGGCGCAGAGGTGGCGGAGGCAGCGGATGACGCCCGTGAACTGCCCCGAGAGGCAGGAGATGGCGAGCTGGAGCGCAGATGCCAGCGTTGCGTCGTCGACCTCTCCACTTGCATCTCCAGGTCCTCCAGTGGATACTGGTGTTCTGGAGAGTGGTGTTCTGGAGAGTGGTATTCTGGAGAGTGGTGTGGAGAGTGGCGAGGTGGCGAGGCAGGTGAGGAGGCTGGTGATGAAGAGCATTGTAAAGTCTGCCTCTTTCTGCCTCTCCCACGGCCTAGTCCTCCTCCTGTAGTTACAGCAGCTCTGGAGGCTGGTGTAGTAGCAGTAGTACTAGTAGTAGTATCAGTAGCAGAAGCAGCAGCAGCAGTGGTGTTCCTCTTAGCAGGCATGGTGGCAGAGTGAGGGGAGACTGTTGCTGCAGGCTATATATACCCAGGAGCCACCAGGCGGCGGACTGCGCAGAGATAACATAGGTCGCGCATAGGTTTCGCATACGCTCCTCATACGCTCCTCATACGCTCCTCATATGCTCCTAAGATAATCATACGCTCCTCATATGCTCCACATGCCAATCAAAACCGTCAAAAAATGTCACAGCATGCTCCCATACGCTCCTCGTACGCTCCTCATAGGTTCCACATATGCTCAAAACCACCCGAGAGGTCACCAAAGGTCATCATAGGCCGGCATGCGCAGGACTTACGTAGGTTTTCAATACGCTCCCGCCATACGCCGTAATGTGACAGGCCCTTTAGAAGCATTTAGTTTTAGATTAACCGATCTAGCTCTGTCTAGTACTGCTTTTAGTCTACGATTTTGTTCTTCGATAGTTGACCCATATACCAAAATATTGTCTGTTACAATCCCAACCCCGGTAGATCGCCCATGATACGGTGCATTTCCTGAATGTAAATGTCACCTGCTGACATGATACCGAAAGGTAATCGGGTATACCGATATCGGGCCCATGACGTGTTAAATATGCACAATGGTGAACTCTGATAGTCCAGTTCTATTTGCCACTAGCCTGTCATGGCATCTAATACTGTGAAATATTGCACATTAGCTGTTTTGGCAATTATCTCATCTATCAATTTAATTGGAAATGGCCCTCTTTTTATGGCTTTCTTTAACTTTGTCAGATCGAGACAGATTCTGATCTCTTTTTTTTTAATGATGGTAATTGAGTTAACCCATTTGGTTGGTTCATCCTGCTTGACTATTACACCTAATTTTACCATACGATTAAGCTCACCACGCACTTTGTCTTGAATGGCATATGGAATCCTCCTTGGTGGGTCCACAACAGATTGAACAGTTTTATCAACATTAATGATAGTGTTTGACTTAATGAGACTTAAACCCTGAAAAGCATCACTGTATTGGTTTACCAATTTGTCGGCCTTGTGGATGTTGTCACCGGCGTAGTTGTGAGTGTTCATCGGGATGTGAGAGTTCACCTCGCCAACCCTTGCTAACAATTTTATAGAGACACATGCTTGTTTACCGAGTATGGGTTGACAGTCCTGAACCACTTGGAACCACTTTGATCGCAATCACCGCCTCGCCGTCTGGAGTGATCCAGTGCCCCGAGAAGGTGATGAGCAAACATCTGGTCTTCACCAGCCGTGTCGAGGCAATTTTGTCGAACATGCCCTGCGGGAGCACGTTCGCCTCTGAACCGGTGTCGAGCTTGAATTTCACCGGATATCCGTTGATCCTGATCGTCGAATACCACAGATCGACATTTCGATCGGCGTTGGTCTTGATTTCACTGCATGTTGTATGCAACCTATTGCTCGTTTTGCCAGTTCCATGCAATGCCTTTGTTTAAGAGCGTACATAGCTGTATGCTTTGAAGGCTTCAGTGAGTGCGGCAATTTTGTCTTGTTCGTTGAGCGCGAAGACCATATTTGCAAAGACTTTCTGCATGTCTTTGCCAGCGACGTAACAACTCCTGCCACTGTGTATATATCATATGCTCTGATCCATGTCTTCCAGTTCGAACTTGTCCATGTTGTTAGGGTCGGGTTCATCCACCATCATTTCGTCGACCCTGGTGGGTTTGCTTCGACAAACCTTTCCGAAGTGGCCAATTTTTTTGCATGCGACACAGATCTTCCCTTTAGCTGGGAAAAACCCATGTCGATGCTCATAGACGCAGTTTCTGGAGTTTCTTTTGAATTCACCGGCACCGAATGAGTTGCTCAATTTCCAAGATGGCGGCCTGGATCCAGGCCAGTGGGCCCCCAGTGTGCTGGTGCGCGGAACTGCATATTTGTTCAGGTAGTCTTCTTCCTTTGTTCCAACATCCAGTTTTTTCTCCTCCCCTTGATCAGCACTCAATTCACTCAATTCGCACATGTTTATGCATCGCTCAAGTGTGAGATCGGTGATTTGCAGCATTTTGTTTCTGATAGTTGTGTTTTTTACACCAGCAACTAGGAAATCGCATAGAAGCGAGTCTTCGGTGGGCCCATATTAGCAATCTTTAATTCACAACAAGACAGGTGTGGTATAATTTGCATTTATTCAGGACAATCGGACAGTTACAGACTCAAGATCACGGTCAACAGGAACCTCGGCAATCTCAACCCTACCGCCTATCGGCGACTGATGGTTGGTCGTGTGCGAGTGGTCAGCGTGGTTTCGTATGATGCGAAGTTGAGGCGATAGGTGGCGGCAGGGTCGGGCGCTGGAGTAGTGGTGGAGTCGGGCTAGGGGCGATCCGAGTGGGGTTAGTTTGTCCATAAATCGGCAGGTGGCGGTTCGGTCGTTGTGAAGCTTGAGAGGTCTACCACCCCACGTCCCGCTGTGAATTAACCATGTTAGCGCTAACATGGACAATTCAGTCTGAGTGCTGTAACAGACATAATGCTGTTTTCGCTAGCCTGATTATGTTAATTAAAATGATACCGAGTGATTATTAAGTTTAATTTACCAGTACTGTATGCTTTGAAGGCTTCAGTGAGTGCGCCAATTTTGTCTTGGTCGTTGATCGCGAAGACCATATTTGCGAAGACTTTCTGCACTTCTTCGCCGGCGACGTAACAACTCCTGTTGCTGTGGCATATATATCATATGCTCTGATCCTTGTCTTACAGTTCGGTCTTGGATTGTTAGTTAAAATAAACTGGCCCGTTGGCCTGAGGCCCCGCAGTATGTTGATAGGTGGCATTGTCCTTATCTGACACCATGTGAAAGTATGACGTCTGAACACTTTGACTTTTTTTTTTTTTTTTTTTTGGTCCATTGGGAAATTTCAGTCATAGACGATTGATCTTCCTCCTTCCACTGCTGGTCGATAGAAAGCCCAGGCCTACACTTTTACCGACCCAAGGGATTTTTAACCTCCCACACCACATAGACATGGTATGAGAGCAACCGGCCTTTGATGACGCTGTAAGTTATACACAGCGGTGGAAATCCAAATTGGCAGAGCTGGGGGCACGGGGAATCGAACCGCCGACCCTCAGATTAGGAGTCTGACCTAGAAAAAAAGTCAGACACTCTAACCACTCCGCCACAGAGAATTTCTGGTTAACGAGTGACTATATTCGCCGTCGAGGGCACCAAGACAGCTGGCTCCCACGCCCCTATCACGTGATCAGTAACAGATTCTTTTGCTCTTTGCATGTGCCTGGAAATCTACTACACATATATTACAGGCTTGACTCAGGATGCAACTCGCTCGATCTACCACACAGGAGGCGAGGCTCAAACCATTTGGCCATCTCGTCTATAACACATTCTTGCAGACATGCCCTTACTGTGATTTAAGTGCGAGTCACATTTCATTCTTCACCATGACATACCCTTACTGTGATTTAAGCCGTTCAGTGTGCGAATCCACATTTCATTCTGCACCATGACATACCCTTACTGTGATTTAAACCGTTCAGTGCACGAGTCCACATTTCATTCTTCACCATGACATTCCCTTACTGTGATTTAAACCGTTCAGTGCACGAGTCCACATTTCATTCTTCACCATGACATGCCCTTACTGTGATTTAAACCGTTCAGTGTGCGAGTCCACATTTCATTCTTCACCATGACATGCCCTTACTGTGATTTAAACCGTTCAGTGCATGAGTCCACATTTCATTCTTCACCATGACATGCCCTTACTGTGATTTAAACCGTTCAGTGCATGAGTCCACATTTCATTCTTCACCATGACATGCCCTTACTGTGATTTAAACCGTTCAGTGCACGAGTCCACATTTCATTCTTCACCATGACATGCCCTTCCTGTGATTTAAACCGTTCAGTGCACGAGTCCACATTTCATTCTTCACCATGACATGCCCTTACTGTGATTTAAACCGTTCAGTGCATGAGTCCACATTTCATTCTTCACCATGACATGCCCTTACTGTGATTTAAACCGTTCAGTGCACGAGTCCACATTTCATTCTTCACCATGACATGCCCTTCCTGTGATTTAAACCGTTCAGTGCACGAGTCCACATTTCATTCTTCACCATGACATGCCCTTACTGTGATTTAAACCGTTCAGTGCATGAGTCCACATTTCATTCTTCACCATGACATGCCCTTACTGTGATTTAAACCGTTCAGTGCACGAGTCCACATTTCATTCTTCACCATGACATGCCCTTACTGTGATTTAAACCATTCAGTGCACGAGTCCACATTTCATTCTTCACCATGACATGCCCTTACTGTGATTTAAACCGTTCAGTGCACGAGTCCACATTTCATTCTTCACCATGACATGCCCTTACTGTGATTTAAACCGTTCAGTGCACGAGTCCACATTTCATTCTTCACCATGACATGCCCTTCCTGTGATTTAAACCGTTCAGTGCATGAGTCCACATTTCATTCTTCACCATGACATGCCCTTACTGTGATTTAAACCGTTCAGTGCACGAGTCCACATTTCATTCTTCACCATGACATGCCCTTACTGTGATTTAAACCGTTCAGTGCGCGAGTCCACATTTCATTCTTCACCATGACATGCCCTTCCTGTGATTAAAACCATTCAGTGCACGAGTCCACATTTCATTCTTCACCATGACATGCCCTTACTGTGATTTAAACCATTCAGTGTGCGAGTCCACATTTCATTCTTCACCATGACATGCCTTTCCTGTGATTTAAACCATTCAGTGCACGAGTCCACATTTCATTCTTCACCATGACATGCCCTTACTGTGATTTAAACCGTTCAGTGCACGAGTCCACATTTCATTCTTCACCATGACATGCCTTTCCTGTGATTTAAACCATTCAGTGTGCGAGTCCACATTTCATTCTTCACCATGACATGCCCTTCCTGTGATTTAAACCATTCAGTGCACGAGTCCACATTTCATTCTTCACCATGACATTCCCTTACTGTGATTTAAACCTTTCAGTGCACGAGTCCACATTTCATTCTTCACCATGACATGCCCTTACTGTGATTTAAACCATTCAGTGCGCGAGTCCACATTTCATTCTTCACCATGACATGCCCTTCCTGTGATTTAAACCATTCAGTGCACGAGTCCACATTTCATTCTTCACCATGACATTCCCTTACTGTGATTTAAACCTTTCAGTGCACGAGTCCACATTTCATTCTTCACCATGACATGCCCTTACTGTGATTTAAACCATTCAGTGTGCGAGTCCACATTTCATTCTTCACCATGACATTCCCTTCCTGTGATTTAAACCATTCAGTGCATGAGTCCACATTTCATTCTTCACCATGACATGCCCTTACTGTGATTTAAACCATTCAGTGCACGAGTCCACATTTCATTCTTCACCATGACATTCCCTTACTGTGATTTAAACCATTCAGTGTGCGAGTCCACATTTCATTCTTCACCATGACATGCCCTTCCTGTGATTTAAACCGTTCAGTGCACGAGTCCACATTTCATTCTTCACCATGACATGCCCTTACTGTGATTTAAACCGTTCAGTGCATGAGTCCACATTTCATTCTTCACCATGACATGCCCTTACTGTGATTTAAACCGTTCAGTGCACGAGTCCACATTTCATTCTTCACCATGACATGCCCTTCCTGTGATTTAAACCGTTCAGTGCACGAGTCCACATTTCATTCTTCACCATGACATGCCCTTCCTGTGATTTAAACCGTTCAGTGCACGAGTCCACATTTCATTCTTCACCATGACATGCCCTTACTGTGATTTAAACCGTTCAGTGCACGAGTCCACATTTCATTCTTCACCATGACATGCCCTTACTGTGATTTAAACCGTTCAGTGCATGAGTCCACATTTCATTCTTCACCATGACATTCCCTTCCTGTGATTTAAACCATTCAGTGCATGAGTCCACATTTCATTCTTCACCATGACATTCCCTTACTGTGATTTAAACCGTTCAGTGCATGAGTCCACATTTCATTCTTCACCATGACATGCCCTTCCTGTGATTTAAACCGTTTCTGTGCGCGAGTCCACATTTCATTCTTCACCATGACTGTATTTTCGTATTTTGAGCTAAAGCTCCCCTAAATATGTTATTGTAGTGTTTCACTATAATTATGGAGTTGTGTTCGAAACACCACACTACATTAAAACCAATACTATTATAATCAATTTATGAAGAACGCAGTAGTTCCCAGGAAGATCTATCCCTTAGGAACACATACACACGTAGGCCTACATATACACAGACATATACATATATACATATATAAATACACACATACACAGATACATAAAACATACATGCATACATACCCACATACATACACATATATACACACCTACATACATATGTACATAAACACATGCATATATACCTACACACATACATACATACATTTATATACGTATAACGGTATATACACATATGAGACGTATGGTAAATAATTACTTTGGTCAAACATGAAAACGTGTATTATGAAAGTCACAAAATCTAGGAATGCAGAAAACACGGTTTGTAATTGAATAAAAATCACCATCACCTGTGGGGATCTAAAATTACAGTAGGCAAATTACATTAGGCAAATTAAAATTGAACGCTCTGAAGTAATTGATAGAATTTTCATGAAATGATTGTTAGAAGATTACTCCGTATTTGGGTGTAATATATGAAGTGCTTTTGATAATGTCTGGAGGGCGTTGTCCCCAACCGCCTATATTTCGGGGTGGAAGTGTATATAATATATATAATGTATAATATATATGATTTTGTATTTTGCTTCTGTTCTGCCTGACTGTCATTGCTTTACATATCGCCGAACCATACACTATCCCTCGCCCTGTCAGACAATCTTACAAGTTACATCAACAACCCAAATTGCACCACATAGCCTGTGTTCTTGAGGGGGCCTCGTCTGGCTACTGGAGTCAGGACACCACCTGTCCAACCTTCAATGTGGCTTCAGACGGGGCCGCAGCACCCTCGACCATTTGTTGCGCATGGAGACCTTCATAAGAGATGCTTTCCTTAAGAAGGAGCATGTTGTGGCTGTCTTTTTCGACCTCGAAAAAGCCTATGACACAACGTGGCAGCATGGCATCATGTAGAATCTTCATGCGATTGGCCTTCGTGGCCACTTGCCAATTTTCATCAGGAACTTTCTAGCCTTCAGGCATTTCCGCGTCCGTGTCAAGACTACCTATTCCAGCCTACACTCACAGGAACTAGGAGTACCTCAAAGCAGCATACTGGCTGTGGCCCTTTTCGGGGTCAAGGTCAATGGTATTGCTGCTGCTGTAAAGCGGGGGGTCTCCTGTAGTCTTTTCGTGGACGACTTTGTTTTATATTACAGCGGTGCTAACATGAATGTCATAGAGAGACAGCTACAACCAAGCATAAATGGGATCCATCGATGGTCAGTTCTGAACGGTTTCAAATTTTCCAAGACCAAAACAGTCTGCATGCACTTCTGCCTGCTGCGTAGAATGCATGCGGAACTGGAGCTGACCCTGGATGGGGATCCCATTAAAGTCGTTGAGAAAACCAAATTTCTGGGCCTCATTCTCGACGCAAAACTGTCTTTTGTGCCACATATAAAGTACCTGAAAACAAGATGCCTGAAAGCGCTGGATATTCTGAGGGTGCTGTCCAGCTCAGAGTGGGGAGCGGACAGAGATGTTCTGCTCTCCGTGTACAGAACCTTGGTTCAGTCACGAGTGGATTATGGCAGCATAGTATACGGTTCCGCAAGGAAATCATATATTGGGCTGCTAGACACGATCCACCACCAGGGACTGCACCTGGCCCTTGGGGCCTTCCGCACCTCACCGGTTCAGAGCCTTTACTTCGAAGCCAATGAACCATCACTTAACAACAGCAGAATCAAACTGGCCATGCAATATGTAGTCAAGATAAAAACTAATGCATTGAATCCTGCACACAATTGTCTATTCGAGCAACATGACGAATCCAGGTATGAAGCCAGGCCAAATTACATCCGGCCACTGAGGCTCCGAATGAAACCTCATTTGGACGCCTTGGGCGTGGATTTGGACGTGTTGGAGGATGCCAAAGTCCCAGAACATCCCCCGTGGTCGTTGAGAAAGCCATCGGTTATCCTCCGACTCACGGAACTGAGGAAGTCTGGGACACATCCACTCGAGTACCAAGGACTGCATGCAGAGATTCAAGGCCAGTTTGCAGACCACCTCTCGATATACACTGATGGTTCGAAAGACCAAAGCCAGGTAGCTGCTGCGGCAGTCTGCCGATGGGAAAAATTTGGTGTACGTTTGCCCGAGCAGAGCTCGATTTTCACTGCAGAAGCCCGAGCACTCCTTCTCGCATTGGAGTGTATCGAGGTATCCAACCACACTAACTATGTTATATACAGTGATTCGTTCTCTTGCCTCCTGGCTGTTGCTGGACTGAAAACGAATCACCCTATTCTAGCAACGGTTATTTATAAAATGAACCAACTGACAACAGATGGGTATGACATCCACCTGTGCTGGGTGCCTGGCCATGCCGGCATACAAGGAAACGAACGATCTGATCGGGCTGCGAAGAAGGCCCTGAACTGTGATCTTGAACCGTGTCTGATCCCTCACTCTGATCTGAAACCACTAATAGCCACCCACATAAAATCCAAATGGCAACATGAGTGGGATGAAAACATTAATATACTTAAAGAAATTGAACCATCTGTGGGAAAGCCACCACAGACTCATGTGGGAGGTGGGCGGGACCAAGTGGTCCTTTGCCGGTGCCGTATTGGCCACTCGCGGCTTACACATGCTTTTCTGCTCAAGGGGGAACCTCCCCCTGAATGTATTGGGTGTCAGTCCCCGCTGACACTCAAACACATTTGACTAAGTTGCGTTGATTTTTTGGCCCTGCGCCAACAGTTGTACACTGCAGACAGTATGCATGACCTTTTTACTAAGGTAAAACAGGAAAACATTTGAGTCTTTTTGAGGGCAGCTGGACTGTACCACCTCATATAGTTTACTAAATAGATTCTATCAATTATTAATAACACTTTTCTTTTTCTATGGGAATTTGTTTTCCTTGAGCACAAATATATGATTGTGAGCTTTCTAATTTAATGAGTGTCTATTGGCACATACTTGATTGTCTGCTTTTACATGTAAAAGCGATGGTTTGAACAAAAAACAAACATTTCTCACCGTGAATATGACCTATGCTGCCGACACGGCATAAAGCAACCACCAATCAATCAATCAATCATGTTCCTGAGGGCCACACTGAAATAACCAACGATCTCCTGGTTAGTTACTTCTGCTACTTAGAACTCACATTTGTGCTCATAATTCTATCAATTAAATTGTTTTTAATTTGAACATTTTAAAGAACATTTCTTAGTTCTAAGAGAATTGATGCCATGACAAGGACTCCTCTGCTGAACGGAAAGATGACTCACTATGAATGACTCAGACATTCCTGAGCTCATACAACGCGCGTGCATTGGAGGGTGACGGTTTCCTCTGGCAGCAATGACTGCTTTAATAACTGTATCATCCTGTTACAGTTTGTGACTCTGTTGTGCTCCATACTCAGTCTGTGCAGATATAGTTATAGTTGATATAGTTGATTCGCTATTTATTGGCGCTTTGCATCCCAGCAACTTCTAAAGTTATATCAGGATCGGTAATGACTCGTGACCGCACACCAGGGGAGTAGCCAGGATTTAGTTAAGGGTTTCCCTGATGAAGCTGTGAGCAAAGTCATGTTGGCGCCACCATGTAAGTGCCAGCAGTGTTTACAAATCTAGGCAGGTTAGGGGCATGCCACCCCAAATTTGCTTCTATTGCTTTTATTACATCAAAATGGTGCATTTTGGTCACATTTGGATACACATTTCACTAATTTGATTTATTATAGAAAAGAAAGAACACAAGCGACAATATACACATGGGACAATTTTTATATGTTTATAGTAATGACATATACATTAAATATATATCTCATACTGGATATTAGTCTTAAATAGTATAAGAAGGTGCAATGGAAAAGTTCAGGTGCAAAACCAAGTAAATGTCAATCCAAAAATTGAATTACAATAAAAGATTTTTACCTGAGGGTAATTTAAAAACTCTCTAATTCCACTTTCCTTGTTAGGAAATGGTTATGAAAATATATGAAGGTAAAAATGGAACCTTTTGAAGGTTTGACCCCAATGTTTATCTAACTCTTTTATATTGGCATTTACGGGGTTTTGTGACAGAACTCCTCAGTTCTAAATTCTTCAGTTTTAAGTTCTCAGGCAGAGTATTTATAATATCATATGCAAGAGTCCTTTCATTTTTTCCCTTTCAAAACAACATATTGCATTTGAGTAGTACTAGTAGGCCTACTGATAGTCAGTTTGTAAAACTTCACAATGCAACATCGACCACTTCTTCATTTACTTGTCCAGGAACACATTGGCTACTTGCATTCTGTGGGTGTTTCTCTGAGCAAAAATATCCAGTACACTGTCCGCATTTCCTGGAATGTCACCATGGATATGCAGTAAGGCAAATCCAGACAGACACTCGTTACCCATGGCAGATCTGAGTCTTATCTTGATGCACTTGAGAACCCTGAGGAACTTTTCTGCTCAACATGTGGTCACCATCAGGACACAGAGGATGAGGAATAGGTTTAAAATGTTTGGGCTGATGTCAGATACCAGCTCTGGAGTGTCTGCAGGGGAGTGGGAAGACTGCTTGGACCCTGCTCATGACGGAGAGTAGTCCACTTCACCTGCCTGGTGTCGAGTTCAGTGTTGAGGCTACCGAAAACACTAAACACTGTTCTCTGTGGCGGAGTGGTTAGAGTGTCTGACTTTTTTCTAGGTCAGACTCCTAATCTGAGGGTCAGTGGTTCGAATCCCTGTGCCCCCCACCTCTGCCAATTTGGATTTCCACCGCTGTGTATAACTTACAGCGTCATCAAAGGCCCGTTGCTCTCATACCATGTCTATGTGGTGTGGGAGGTAAAAAATCCCTTGGGTCGGTAAAAGTGTAGGCTCGGGCTTTCTATCGACAAACTGTGTAATGGTGAAAAGAAGCCTATTCAGGCTTATCCATGATAGGCAGTATAAATCTTCAACAAACATATTTTTTTAGAGGAGGGGGTGGTTCCGGCCTACCATAACCCCCTACATACGCCACTGTGCACTGTGGTGACTTTGTAGCTGTGGAACACCATGATGCTGGCAACATGAAGCTAAGATTCCTTATATGCGGTATGCAGCATGCGGCATGTGGCATGCGAATGCGAATGTGGTACATGCGGAATAGATATATGCCAACCCCCAATAGCCGATGTTTACTTTTTGTGCTGGGATATGGTTAAACAAAAAAATACACCAACAAAGTTACCCATGACATTTTTTGGGTTTTTTCCTCCAAATTTGTGAAGGAAGATCAAAGTTACTATTGTTTTCTATGCCAAATGCAGCAGTATTCGCATTCGCATTCGCATTCGCACCGATTGGTCCATGGGTCGATCCATTTGCCACATTCGCATTCCCATTCCCATTCGTATTTGCATTCAGATGTATGGAAGCACCACTATTCATTTACATGATTTTTTATTTTTTGCCGCATCCGCATCCGCATTCGCATGCCGCATACCGCATATAAGGAATCTTAGCTTGACTCCACATCCCACCCAGGCACACTATCGTGACGCTGAGGCAACCAGTCATGTTGAACACTGGGCAAGGTAGTGGCAAGTATCAAGGTTGTAAATTGTTGGATTGACTCGACCACCCCACCCGGTGAGCCAAAACACGACCCTCTACAGCACAGTTGTGTTTGCCATTCAGGCTGCAAGACCAGCATCTTGACGCCGACAACAGAGCAATAGAAACACTTCAACCAAAATAGAGATTTGTTAAACCAGCAACTAATCCCTATGATATCCAAGATAGGTGATCCAACGAGTGTTCGGCGCGCTCAAACTTGTAAGCTCCCGGAAGTTGTAGGTAAAATGTCATTTTGACTTTCGCCACCAATCTGTATCCACCAGCTGTGTCTAAGGGACAGGCATGGCGCTGTGGGAGATGCACGTAAACACCACACCCGGTCTGCCTTGTTGTGTAAAGATTTACCCGAATACATTAAAAAGGACATCTATTAAAGATGCCCACCGTTATATCACCGTCACCACCGTCACGACCATTTGAGAAAAAGACAGGGAGCTTAGCGAGTAGCCGCACTTCAGGTTGTCTGTCACATATTGTAATTCTAGATTATGTCTGCTGTCACTTATTAACACCAACAGATTCAAGGATAACTTCAGCACTCCAAACCAAGTAGGCAAAGAAAGTTAATATACATAACTTACTCTCAGATCTCATGTATGTATATATGGATTTATATATATATATATATATGGGTTGTTCTAAGAGACTGTGTAGGACACCACATTAATGACATGGAAACGAAAATATTCCAAATAATTTCGATCTTATACAAATTAGGAAAAACGTTCAAATTAACAGCGTCATTTTCACTTATAACACAAAGGCATATAAGCATATTCTGGATACGTTTTGAGGGGTAGATTAAATATATGTAGTATTTCTAATATACATAATACACAGATGCAGAAATAACTATTTGACTTGCTACACCCCCAAAAGGACTTGATGACTAACACTGTAGCATGGAAACCAAATATGTGGTAGACAGTTTCTGAGAATCACCCAAATATATACTACTATATAACGAAGTATCCGAGTATTGATATGCAGAGGAAATAACCTAATATAGGTCAGCTATTTAATGTAACCACCCGTGGCGCCACCTGCGGCAGCTACTGTAACTAACCTGCGAGTGCCGTTACTTCACCCGGCCTTGAAATTGTAAACTTATTTGTCGGAACATGCATTTATACCTGTGCTATACTTGTATGAACATGGCTTAGCCCAGTGGTATGTTTTTGTTTGTCTCTTTCGCAGCTAACTATGTAATTCATAGGTGCTATTATGTCGGCTTGAGGGTATGCCTGCCAAAGTTTGTGATTAAACACATCTAGCCGTGTTTAATCACACATTGCATGTATTCTCCGCTCCACCGCTCGTACAACCCTCCCCCAAATCTAAGTGGCACATGTTAGCAGTCCTCACAAAAATTACTCATTGCTTAATCCGACCGGTACACACCGCCCCCCACCCCCACCCCCGCCCCCACCCCCTACCCGGCCACCGGCAGGCCCAGCTCGCCACCGCTCAAAGGCTTTAGCAACAGCGAACTGACCACGCACCGCTCCAACTGCCGAGCTCGGGTAGCAACCAACATGGCCGACCTGTGACAAACCGTGACGGCCGGTGTCTCTTCAGCTTCCCTCGTTTCGGATCATCGAGGCGGCGAGGACCGTGACGGCGCCCTGTGCAGTATGGGCGCCCAGTGGGAGGTGGTCGGCCTGTGCCTGCTGGTGCTGCACATCTCCGGAGTCTCCTCAGGTACTGTCTACACCCGTCATCATGGTATCCAGGTGTCGAGTGGGTCAACATCCACACTGAATGAGTCTAGCCAGTTACTAGAGTCATATACTCTTTATTATGTGTCGAGCACACCAAACCATACGCTTATTACATATGTTATATATGGCTAATTCGACGAAGTGAACACATACTTATAATCACGACTAAAACAGAGTTACGGTAATTATTATATAGTTCAATTAGTTGAGCGGCCATTACAATATGTCGAGCACCTGCGAAAATAATATGCCAATTTTATTAGCACGAATAAACAGCTTACACGCAATTGAGCAGACTAGATGGTCGAATAAGTTGAATGTCCACCCCCCCCCCCCCCATGGTCAGTCATTTATACTCATCGTTGCCTAGCTTGACACATACCATTACTAGAATATGGAAAGGAGCAGTGGACTGAGGAATATCAGTTGTCCACAATTGAAAGTATCTCGCTTAAAAGCTGCATGATCCAATGGGTTTGGATTTCTACCGTTTATGTTTGAGATAAATACAGCATATTGGTCATTTGTTATAAGCTGTTTTACTTTAGTTTGAAGCAAGCTTTATTCTAAATGGCTAACTTTGGGAATATTTGACAGCATAGGCTTCATCAGCAATAAGTTCCATTAAATTAGCTCAGTATTCCCCTTTATGCATCAACACATGTTTAGTAAGCGCATCGGTATCTAAGTTGGAGATGTAGGATTGAATCTAAATAAGTGTATTGCTTTCGGAAATGTTATGCTTTCATCAAACTGAACAGCTTCAAACAATGATTGTAATAGGTAATGACTCTAAACAAATTGATAAAGTTCTGTTGAATTAATATAGATGAGCAATACTGTATTATCATAATACAATTAAAGAAGTTGAATATAAAACAAATACATTCTTACAAAATAAATATGGCAAAAACCCCGACAAAACTCTAATAAGTTCAATGGAATGTCCTATGGTAATTGCTGCATTTCATGTATATTCATCTCCAATACTTACATACCTTTGAAAACTCATGCCCTTGAAATAGAAGAGGTCACATTGTTCTTCAAACATTGTTAATCGTTATTTACAGCACATATCTAAACAAACCACAGGCATTTCATACCCCCATCACACCAAAGTAGTTCTTACTACGTTCTTGAAAATGTTGCCAAACGGGCTCAAACTGTGTGCAAACGTAGTGAATGTAGTAGCAATGTTTTACTAACTTTTTATGAACTGCATGGACGGGCAAGGCCAGAAGGCTGCCCTAGAACTTTGAGGATGTTCAGAATTTTCAGTGGCCACCTTCTACCCCGTTTTAGAACGGGTCAGACGCTTTGAGAACTAGTTTGGTGTGATGGGGATGTAATGTCCTCTTTCAGATTGTGTGTACATTTGCCAATTTACAGTTGGATCTGTGGAGCAATGCATATGAACTAGCCAATGCTATTTGCAGATTTATTTGAATAAATACACTTTGTAATCGGAAAGAAACTCCAGACTAGTTGATTATTTCGAAAGTTTAATGCCTGGTATACACCTACCATATAGGATTCGCACACTAAAATTCACGACTCGACCCGACCATCTTAAAACTTTTCATTTTTCGAATCGCGAATCGCAATCGTAATCGGCTGGTTTTAGCCCTAAAACTGAGGTTTTAGTCGTGAATCACAATCGCTAGGTGTGCGCGGGGAGCGCACACCTAGCGATTTTTGTGCGCGAAACGGGCAGTTTTAGATCGTATATGGTAGGTGGGTGCGCACAAACGGTAGGTGTGTACTAGGCATAAGTGGGATGAGTGCAGTAAGTAGTCTATCCCAGCCAAGCGGACGCACACAGTACAGTTCAGACAATCGGACCATTATTTATTAGGCACTTGAGTAGTTCAATAACTGTGCCACTAATAGAATCAATACAGTCCCAACTTGGGAAATTGATGTAGCACTGAATAGTATTGGCATAATGTCATTGGTATACACAGGTAAGCATTGACTTGAGAGGCAGACACAGTAGGTGGTTTGGCTATACATAGTTAGAGCACGGACAGTCTAGATATATATAAGCAAAATACATGAATAAGATACACAGGGAACATAATTAAGTAGGTGGCTTCTAGGGTGGCACCAACTAGTGTGGATGTCAAACACAGTAGAGCAGAGAGGCCTGAATATAGTAATTATGGAACTCCCGTTTATCATACTTTCTCTGATCTGTACCCTGACATTTAATTAATTCAGGTTTTTAGTAAATCGTTTATCATTAGAACACGTCTTTGTCTATGGGTAGTGTTATTCGTCTTCTACAACTTGACATATACAGCTGTTGTATCCGCTTATATGAGGAACCAACACACGCTATGTACCAATATAAATGTTTCCTTTGTAGTGTGCAAATACATTTATCCTGGTAAAAAACTAATAATAAAAATATCCAGGTTGACATATTACCACGTAACGGAAACTAGGAATGCTTAATAATACTTTCACATCTTTCTTTTTCCAGAATGTGCCACCTGCACAGGAGGTAAGTACATATTCGCAAACTTGAACAATTGCAATTAGCTGGTTAGTTCATTTACCTGCAAGCTAGTTACAAGAATCAAACCCGAGACAGTGTCATATCCACGTGACACCACTAGAGTATCACCAGTATTGATTTGGTAAGTTCTTCTCCTACCAACATTGACATTACTTATTTAGTATTAGTAGATTCCTCCCGTAACGTTCGCCCATTCAGATAAACACCTGATGTCGAAATGCCGGTTTGCGCTTCAGCGTGTAGCCGTGACAACGTGGACGTGACGTTCGTGGTGGACGGCAGTGGCAGCCTGTGCGGCCCGGCCGAGGCGCCGGGCGAGTGCCGTTACTGGCGCCGGGTGCTGGAGTTCCTCAGCCAGGTAGTGGGCGGCATGAACGTCGGGCTGCACGCAGACCGGGTCGCACTGGTGCAGTTCTCCAACGTCGGGCGGAAGGAGTTCGGCCTGCTCGAGCACCTCGACCTCGCCTCGCTGCAAGCCGCCATCTTGAAGCTGGAGCATATGGCGGGAAACACCAACACTTCCGGCGGCCTGAGCGTCATGCGCAAAGAGGTGTTCGGCGGGGTGGGCGACCGGCCGAACAAAACCAATATTGCGGTTGTGATCACGGACGGCATGTCGACGTACGACCACGAGAACACGATCCCTGAGGCGCTGCAGTGCGCCCGGGAGGGGATCCGGATCTACGTGGTCGGCGTCACGGACAACATCGACCAGAACGAGGTGAGGCGGATGTCGGCCGCCCCGCAGACCGTCAACATGACCTACTTCGTCATCCCGCACATCGACGATCTTCAGGCACGCCACTTCTTGCCAAGAGCGCACGCTACCTTCTGCCGGACCTTCCAGTACGACAACAACTGTACGTCTTCTTCTTACAGCCACTCACGTTTACTAACGTGCTGTCACGCAATACTATCACAGTTTGAAGACAATTTTACACAGGCGGAGGTGGTGTGCGTTCAAATGGGTCGAAGCCGAAGGGTGATTCACATTTGAAATCATTCCACCCAGCCATGGGGTCTATTATGATGCCTTCACGTATGTACAATTGTCTTTCACTAATTATTGTACTCTCAATTAGTATACTCGTACAAAGCCATTTTATACATGTACACTGGCTACTGTAGGCCTACATATACAAAGTAAGTTTGTACATGTACCTTAGTTATTGTTTATGTACTGAGTAACTTTGTACATGCACACTGGCTATTGTTCATGTACAAAGTCTTTTTGTACATGTACACTAGTTATTTTACAAATACACAGACATGTTGCAAAATAATTAGTTATTAAACATCTACAAAATCATTATATACATGTACACTAGTTATTATACAAGTACACATACATGTTTCAATGTACATTAGTTATTAAACATGTACAAAGTCATTTTGTACATATACACTAGTTATTATACAAGTGCACAGACATGTTGCAAAATACATTAGTTATTAAACATGTACAACATCATTGTATACATGTAGACTACTTATTACACAAGTACACATACATGTTTCAATGTACATTAGTTATTAAACATGTACGTCATTGTATACATGTACACTAGTTATTATACAAGTACCCATATGTTTCAATGTACATTAATTGTTAAACATGTACAACGTCATTTTGAATATGTACACTACTTATTATACAAGTACACAGACATGTTGCAATGTACATTAGTTATTAAACATGTACAAAGTCATTTCGTATATGTACACTGGTTATTGGACATGTAGAGAATCATTTTGCTGTTCATTATTCAACCTATTTTGCTAATATAATCTGCCTTGTTCATACTCGTATGATGGGGATGTCAGAATAACATGCCAACATAAAAGTATACAAATGCCGGAAGACAGTACTCTGGCACTGCCAAATGTCATATTCAGATGAATAAATAATTTACCCCAAAAGAAACCCCCAAAATACAGTTAAAAATCCCAACTGTGGAAGGAATGCATTTACATGCAGCTATAATTTTAACTAATAAATTACATATCCTTACAATTATTGTGCGAAAATATCTTAAGCCAATTAGAAATTGATACTGATAGTAGACCAAGTATTTGTTGAAATGTTCAACGCAAGTTATTAGTCTGAGACGCACTTGTTTTGTAGTGAACATCTGCACAGACACCTACTCACACACGGGGTGTTATGTTGTAATCAAGGACCTGCTGTCGAGGCATAAGGCGCAGGAGGTGTGTGCCGCTAAAGCTGCACTGGTAGGCCGTGCAGGTGAGTCAAACATGTGAACACATAGAGACCATTATGCATCGGTTAAAGGTACTCACACATCAGTTAGACCAGCAACACCTTAGTCAGAGGAGATATCACACATCAGTTAGACCAGGAGCACATCAGTTAAATATATCACACATCAATTAGAGGAGATATCACACATCAGTTAAACCAGCAGCACATTTAGTCAAATATATCACACATCAGTTAGATCAGATATCAGCCATCAGTTATACCAGGAGCACATCAGTTAAATATATCACACATCAGTTAGAGGAGATATCACATTTCAGTTAAACCAGCAGCACATTTAGTCAAATATATCACACATCAGTTAGAGCAGATATCACACATCAGTTAAACCAGCAGCACATTTAGTTAAATATATCACACACCAGTTAGAGCAGATATCACACATCAGTTAAACCAGCAGTACATCAGTTAAATATCACACAGTTAGAGATATCATCAGCAGACATCAGTTAAATATATCACACAGCAGTTAGAGCAGATATCACACATCAGTTAACCCAGCAGCACATCAGGTAAATATATCACACATCAGTTAGAGGAGATATCACACATCAGTTATCCCAGCAGTACATCAGTTAAATATATCACACACCAGTTAGAGGAGATATCACACATCAGTTAAACCAGCAATACATCAGTTAAATATATCACACATCAGTTAGATCAGATATCACACATCAATTAAACCAGCAGTACATCAGTTAAATATATCACACATCAGTTAGAGGAGTTATCACACATTAGTTAAACCAGGAGCACATGAGATACATATGTCACACATCAGTTAGAGGAGATATCACACATCACTTAAACCAGCAGTACATCAGTTAAATATATCACACATCAGTTAGAGGAGATATCACACATAAGTTAAAGCGGCAGCACATTTAGTTAAATATATCACACATCAGTTAGAGGAGATACCACACATCAGTTAGACCAGCAGCACATCAGTTAAATATATCCCACATCAGTTAGAGGAGATATCACACATCAGTTAAACCAGCAGCACCTCAGTTAATATATATCACACATCAGTTAGCGGAGATACCACACATCAGTTAAACCAATGGCACATCAGTTAAATATATCACACATCAGTTAGAGGAGATATCACACATCAGTTAAACCAGCACCACATCAGTTAGAGATATCACACATCAGTTAGACCAGCATCACATCAGTTAAATATATCACACATCAGTTAGAGGAGATATCACACATCAGTTAAACCAGCAGCACATCAGTTAAATATACCACACATCAGTTAGAGGAGATATCACACACCAGTTAGAGGAGATATCACATATCAGTTAAACCAGCAGCACATTTAGTTACATATATCACACATGAGTTAGAGGAGATATCAAACATCAGGTAAACCAGCAGCACATCAGTTAAAGATATCACACATCAGTTAGAGGAGATATCACACATCAGTTAAACCAGCAGCACATCAGTTAAAGATATCACACACCTGTTAGAGATATCACACATCAGTTAGACCAGCAGCACATTTAGTTAAATATATCACACATCAGTTAGAGGAGATATCACACATCAGTTAAACCAGCAGCACATCAGTTAAAGATATCACACATCAGTTAGAGGAGATATCACACATCAGTTAAACCAGCAGTACATCAGTTAAATATATATCACAAATCAGTTAGAGGAGATATCACACATCAGTTAAACCAGCAGCACATCAGTTAAATATATCACAATCAGTTAGAGGAGTTACCACACATCAGTTAAACCAGCAAGACATCAGTTAAATATATCACACATCAGTTAGAGGAGATATATCACACATCAGGTAAACCAGCAGTACATCGGTTAAATATATCACACATCAGTTAGAGGAGATATTACCCATCAGGGAAACGAGCAGCACATTTAGTTAAATATATCACACATCAGTTACAGGAGATATCACACATCGGTTAAACCAGCAGCACATCACTTAAAGATATCACACACCAGTTAGAGGAGATATCACACATCAGTTAAACCAGCAGCAGATTTAGTTAAATATATCACACATCAGTTAGAGGAGATATCACAGATCAGGTAAACCAGCCACACATTTAGTTAAAGATATCACACACCAGTTAGAGGAGATATCACACATCAGTTAAACCAGCAGCAGATTTAGTTAAATATATCACACATCAGTTAGAGGAGATATCACACATCAGTTAAACCAGCCACACATTTAGTTAAATATATCACACACCAGTTAGAGGAGATATCACACATCAGTTAAACCAGCAGTACATCAGTTAAATATATCACATACCAGTTAGAGCAGATATCACACATCAGTTAACCCAGCAGCACATCAGTTAAATATATCACACATCAGTTAGAGGAGATATCACACATCAGTTAAACCAGCAGTACATCAGTTAAATATATCACACATCAGTTAGATCAGATATCACACATCAGTTAACCCAGCAGCACATCAGTTAAATATATCACACATCAGTTAGAGGAGATATCACACATCAGTTAAACCAGCAACACATTTAGTTAAATATATCACACATCAGTTAGAGGAGATATCACACATCAGTTAGACCAGAAAGTACATCAGTTAAAGATATCACACACCAGTTAGAGATTGTCATACATCAGCTACCACAACAAATCATTTAATGTTCATACAGTGGTTGGAGAGTATCACATATCAGTTATAGATTACCACAAATCAGCTAGATTATCACGCATCAGTTAGAGAGTATCACTAATTAGGTAGGTATGATCACAAATCAGTTATAGATTACCACAAATCAGCTAGATTATCACGCATCAGTTAGAGAGTATCACTAATTAGGTAGGTATGATCACAAATCAGTTATAGATTACCACAAATCAGCTAGATTATCACGCATCAGTTAGAGAGTATCACTAATTAGGTAGGTATGATCACAAATCAGTTATAGATTACCACAAATCAGCTAGATTATCACGCATCAGTTAGAGAGTATCACTAATTAGGTAGGTATGATCACATATCAGTTATAGATTACCACAAATCAGCTAGATTATCACGCATCAGTTAGAGAGTATCACTAATTAGGTAGGTATGATCACATATCAGTTATATATTACCACAAATCAGCTAGATTATCACGCATCAGTTAGAGAGTATCACTAATTAGGTAGGTATGATCACAAATCAGTTATAGATTACCACAAATCAGCTAGATTATCACGCATCAGTTAGAGAGTATCACTAATTAGGTAGGTATGATCACAAATCAGTTATAGATTACCACAAATCAGCTAGATTATCACGCATCAGTTAGAGAGTATCACTAATTAGGTAGGTATGATCACAAATCAGTTATATTACAACAGATCGTGCTACATGTATTACTGTTTCTCTGCACTTGCTATAATGCTCACAAATAAGGAAACATGACAAAATAAGAACAGTGTACTATCAATGTAACTCATATTCTAAAACTAAATCAAGGCTTTTCTAGACTTACATACAGGTGGAACATGCTTATGGAGGAACTTGCTTCATACACATGCATTATTAAGCTATTCCTGTAAGGCCGACCCCCGCCTAAGCTGTACTTTTATATTTGGTTTTGCTGTTCAAGTGTCCCGTACTTTAGTGCTGGCGTCTGTGGGCCTGGGTGCTATCCTGTGTGTTAGTTTTGAAGTTCTCCCCAGAACACCAGTTTTACCACTAATATCACAAGTCGGGTTGGTGGCAGAATTCGTCTGTAATTCTGCTCTAAACAAAAAAAATACCAAAAATATTAAGATGCAGTGAATAAAAACCAATCGTGAAGGCCCACATTGCACTACGCTGCCGGTGTAGCACCTTGAGAGCGGCCGTAGAATCCGCTCATCTGGACGCCAGTCATGCACTCCTCATCCCAGTAACAACAGTGACTATTTGCTTTTCATAAATACATGCCCTGATGTAGACCTGCATCTGTCTTACCCTGGCTGATTTATCTTTTTCCTTCATGGCATTGGTTGATTATATCATATTCCAAGATTGCAGTAAAACAGTTGGTCTTGAATTTCTGGCCGCACCTCACCTTTCTAGAGGTCTTCATCCTGAAAACATCTGAGGTCGTACCAGGGGGCACTGCCTAGTGAGAGTGTGCACTGGTGGTTTTATAATGTTGCACCACTATGATACCGTAACACCAGCGCCAGAGTCCAACCATTCATTTGGTCCAACCCGAGTCAACCCGTCACTGATATCCTGGTAACACAAGGTCGGTAAGGGGAGTGACAAGTATTACTTTGATAAACGTGTGGTTTGATTTGCCCATGAGTCGAGTCCACAACCTCCCGCACGAGAAGCAGGCGTCATATAACCTATGCGAATCGAACCAGACAGTGATATTCCAAATCCTCGATCTAATGTGACATGAGCAAAACGTGGGTCAGTGTGAGAGGCTGTGTGAGCACTGCGTGTTGTAGAGGTACAATCAGAGGCTGTCTTCACCTGGCTGCCCCCCGTGCAGGTAAGGGCGCGCTCGTCTCCATCTCATCGCAGTCCCTGAACGAGGAAATGGACTGGCTCGTGCACGCGCTCTGGAGCAAGGAGCCCGACACGCTGAGCATGGCCGAGTTCTGGGTGGGCGGCTACCGAGACGTGCCCGACCTGACGAAGCGCGGCAGGACCGTCCTGAGATGGGCCTGGTCCGACATGGCAGGTGAGACGGCAGCACCACGCCAGTTCCAAGTGTAGCACCGCACACACTGTACTCCAACAGTCGCCGGAACTGTATATAAAATGATATACTTGAGCTTATTTCTATAAATGATTATTAAATTACCACTATATTGACGTAACCAACTAAGTACAAAGAGAATAGATAATTTAATGTACAACTTGAACTAATGTGTAAATAACGATAAGGATAATACATACATGTAATAGGTAACATTAAGTTTACGATAGCAGTCGTTGACTGTGCAGTAAAATCATGACATTTCCCACTCCGGTGTGGCGTTTTCAGCGCCCGGTCATTGTCAGCGGCCTGTCGTGGCTTCTGCGCATGCGCAGATTTTAAGACATATGCAAAACACCCATGCCCTCGCCGGCTACAAGCTCAGCCACGGTACCCGGCAGTGTTAGGGACCGATTAGGCCGAAATCTATTGAATGCGATCATATTTAACAGAATTACATACTCAAATAATGAAATTTAATTAAATTAACCTTAAATTCCAAGCGATATTAACGTAGCAGCTAGATCAGCATCGAATCGCCGAGTGTAAACAAAACAAATAGCAGTGATCGCCGCAACGTGCAAAAATCCGCGCATGCGCAGAAGCCACGACAGGCCGCTGACAATGACCGGGCGCTGAAAACGCCACACCGGTACTTCTTCATCACTCGCTGCACACACAAAGTATACAGGCATTTATACATACACCTCTATATACCATACATAATAACCTCATGCATAATAATTAATAACTGAACTTCTCATTCTTACATAGCATACCTAGCAATTCGATCGCATTGCTTATGTGGCTTTAATTCGGTGAGTTGCGGAATAATTATATGGATATAAACCGTGACTATTTGAAATGACTTCTGAATTAAAATGACAAAGCTGTTTCATTTTGTTTACCACCCCCTGACCCCCTGACCCCATGACCCCCCTCCTCCCCCCACCTGACAGGATTCAAGACACTAGCTCCGCAGGGTTGTTACGTGCGTGGTATTTCCTACGGAGACTTCAATGCGAATTACCAGACTGACTTGGGGGAGGACACGAGTCCCAAGAACTGCACTGCACACTGCTCCAGCAGGAGCGGCGGCCGGTTCGCTGTCGCCGGCCTCCAGGTGCGTAGAGCCGGGGTCCGCCCGGCCGGTTGACTGTTAGTGGTGGGGGCAGTTGCACACTCACTCACAACCAGGGTTAGTATTGGCAGCAAATTCCGTCAAATCGTAGCTCGTAGGATTATTTGTTGTATTATTTTTGCAACATTATTAAAGTGCCATCTCTGTTATTGGACCCCAATCCGACAATAGCAGAAATCACAACCAAGAGGAATCCCTGCATTTAAGGAAATCGACCTGAAATCAGAAATATGGGTAACATGGGCAGTTGCCTGCAGATTAATTGTCCAATTGTCGTAATTGCAAACTACAATTACAACAGACAAACCCAATACGGGTATTCCGAATTCCGCTGCCCCACTGAAGCTGCGACCCAGCGCGCCGGGTCGCAGCTTCAGTTGGCACGGCGGTAGGTGAGGTAGGTTTGTTTGCTGGGGTTTTATGTCCTGGCAACATCTAAGGTCATATAAGGACCGGTAGGGTCTACCGACCTGTGACAGTGCGCACTCATGGTGTCTTTATGTGCCCGCTTCACGGATGGATGGTCATGTGTGCATTAGAGCGTGACGGGTGCACGTGACACGGATGGTTGTTAATAAAGCACACGTGCAGACAGGCGACTTCATTACAGCTGGCAAGTTGACTCAGTCACATTATCCTGATACCGAGCTAACCAGTAATTAGTATTGCTGTTCTTTTCAATATCATAGCAATACCGAGCACCCTGCTACTTACCGACAAGTAACACGTTTTAAGTGATTGGTTTGACTCGGCCTGAGTTTGGATCTGGGATTCGAATCCTACGACCTGCATCATCGGAAAGCTCAACTTATTCGGCAATCTCGTGTGCGTCGCCTGAATGTTCGGTGTGTTAGATATATTTTTCTTTGGGGTGGTAATTAGTTGTTTGAGCAGGGGAAATTTCAGTCGCCTGCGACTGGTCTTCCTCATTTCACTGCTTCTTTCCCTATCCTAGTAATGCTGAACATTTGGCTAGGAAGCGACAAGTATAAATTTTTAAGTCATTGGTTTGACTCGACCAGGATTCGAACCCACCATCTCCCATACGGGAGACAGACCCTCTAACTCATTCGGCCATCCCGTCTGGTTAATTATAAACTTGAATTGCTACAATGCATGGGTGTCAGGATAATTAGTAAAACAAACACAGTGAATATAGTATGCCTTTTTTATTACAATTTTTAGCTCTTGTCGTCAGTACAGTCTCTTAGGTAGTTATGTGATGTCAAATGAGGCTTAGGCATGCTTATAACCCTATATCCCGTTCTCATCGTGGGGTGGGTGGGATGGCAATTTAAGGCAGTTGTTGTCCTCGTGGCCCCCGTGTCGAAAGTGAAATGTTCGCAGCTAGCAGTCACTTTTATAGCTGAAGATGGGCAATTTAGTTCAGAAATATGACAGCGGTGGAGCCGCAGTCGCCTTGTTTACTGGGCGATATATGGCGGAAGTGCCAGAAAACCGCTAGTCTGCGTTAAGCTATATAGTTAAATTAGTTCAGCAAGGATCCGCCAGTCGGCGACATATGGAGCAGCCTTAGTTACTAGCGCTTAGCTGTATTTGCCGCCAAATTACCCATAATGCTTCAACATTACGAACAATGTGATTGAGTGGGATATCACATCATGGTATTGGTGGCCTGGTCTCCCAGTGGAACAGCACTATAAAATCACCATGAGTGTGCACTGTCACAAGTCGGTACCTGTCCTGATGTGACCTTAGATGTTGCCAGGATGTAAAACTCCAACAACCAACAAAAACAACAGCAATGACAATTCGACAACGAAACCACAGTGATTACTTCAACTCCCCCCACAACACACCTATATCCCCATCATCATGCTGTCGGTCGCGATGCGACAAAGACTGCTTTCATTACTTGACTGCCGCTCTCCATTTAGCTCTCTGCTGTGAGAGTGATGTCCATGAGTCGGTCTTAATGTCTCTCAGCTTCAGGTTTCTCTTGATAGTATCCTTGAACCTGAGACGAGGGTGCCCTCTCTTTCTGTAACAAGAAGACAGTTGAGAATAGAGGATCTGCTTTGGTAGCCTGTCTGATGACATCCTCATGAGGTGTCCAGTCTACCGGAGATTCTTCCATAGTTTGCAGCCCCGTCCATTCGAGTACATTTCATGAAAGCTCCCTGCAAAAGTGTTGAAGTGCTGCTGGCTTTTGCAAGTTACCAGCCGGACTCTCTCGGGGAGCAAATAGAGGTTTCACACTGGCAAGAACATGTCAAGACAGGCGCAAAACTATTTGTCCCTGTAGTGGCTGGTCGGGAGATGTTCGGAGTTCCATACATCATTATTTTAAGTTGAAGTTATCTTAACTTAAAATTGCGACACCACAAGCTGCAATCCCGCCGCAGCACCGTATGGTCACTTGTGGCGGGATTGCGGTTTTTACTATTTTCTCCCACTATTACTATATTCATTCGTGACAGTAGCTAGAAGAAGGAAGTAATTTTGTCAAACAACTCAAATATCAAATCTGTTTCTTGAACTTCCCCTTCATCCTCATAGTCTTCGAACTCCTGTCTCTCTTTTCTTTGAGTGCCTTTTGGTTGCATTTTGATCACTCACTTTTGTTTGTACATGTGCAGTGTGAGGGGGGGTGGCAACAAACAAAAATGTAAGACGCCGTACGGTGACCGTACGATTTATGAATAGATAAACCGCAGCCCACAGCACTGTAACATTTGCATAAACCAAACGAAACACCGCAGACCGTACGGCGACCGCAGCGTTTGTGACCTCGGCATTAGATGTCTGGCGCTCTCGGCCTGGCGATTGGTGTATGCAACACTAGGTAGGGGGCGCCACTGGGTTTCAGGTCGGGACTGGTGTGTTCAGGTGCTGCTGGGATGATGTAGGCAATGCTCGCTAGGAGCACCACCGGGACACCAGGTATAGGACCAGTACCAGTTGCCTGTGCGTCCTCCTGTGTACCAAAGAAGGGTACGCCTCGGAGACACCTCAGAGACGTCTCCCTTTTCAGGTAGGAGGCAAAAAGTGCCTCGAAAATGGCCACCGAATTCAGGGGTTTCAGCCAATCAGAGGTGTTCTTTTCAATTGCAGAACAATGGAGGCGGCCATTTTTGAGGCAACTGACTGCTTTTGCCATTCAGACTAGCGTGATGTCAGGAATTTCTCGGAGACACACCCTAAATGTGGCCCTGGTTTGTTTGCTTGTAGCGGGGCAGGCTGTGCCTGTGTGGCACTACGTACGGGGCGTTAGGGGGTTCGAACCAGTGCACCGAGGAGTGCTTGGGGAGTCGCGGCGGCCGGCCGACCGTGTACTGCGGGGGGAACCACGCCGCCAACATCTACATCATCGGGGGTGAGTGGCCTGCACACGGCCGGCACAAACCTGCTGGTACCCGTGCCGAAGGACGTGGGCTCAAACCAGACTTGTCAACTTGATGCGTACCGCCTGGCGCTCGGCATTGCTGGGATAGGGAAGGGACTGGATAATGTGACTCAGTGAGATATCGGGTCATGATGCCAGTGTAACGGTCCTAAATTATTGCCGAGTGCTAGGCACGGTGGCGACCAGTATCGCTTTTGTAAGCCCTTGTTTTGAACCCACGACTTCCCGCACGTGAAGCAAGAGCTCTACTTATTCGGTAATTCCATTTGGTAAATGTTAAATTGACACAACCACGAAAATAACCTGTATGTATAAATGACCCAACTCCCAGTGTCTCGCCACTGAAGAACATCTTTATTCTAATGAATTAAAATGAGACAATTCGATTGCTTTAAGTTTCTTCCATATTGTGTGGGATAAATATAATATGTCGATTATTATAATATAGACGTGGCTTTAGTCTCAAGTAACTTTGATTTTATAACGGTAACTTTGCAGATAATTGAACTAAAACTTTAATTTCTTTTTTAGCATATCTTTCAAAATGCTGGACATGGTAAACTTAAGCAGTGACATGATATATTTAATTGACATGATCTTCCGTGTAGGCTGCAATAAATGTTTAATGAATACATATGTACATAAGTTGGATATCTAGGATAAAATCTAAGGTCAGTGTTTTGATTGGACAACTTTGATTCTCTAATTGGATTATGAAGCCTTAAGTATTTACCTCAAAGAAAAGAAAAGCGCTAAAGATGCACGCGCCCAAAGTGCGAGCACGCTCCTACTTCTAGTACTCTTCAACTGCTCCCTAA
The DNA here is from genome assembly GCA_030323885.1 of Branchipolynoe longqiensis. Lineage (NCBI taxonomy): Eukaryota > Metazoa > Annelida > Polychaeta > Phyllodocida > Polynoidae > Branchipolynoe > Branchipolynoe longqiensis. The sequence continues at coordinate 17,838,800 of CM059199.1, read as the reverse complement.
CCTCCCTGTGCCGACTCCTGGCTCCCCTGGCCTGTAGGTGCACCCGCGGACTGGGACTACTCCCAGCCCAACACCTTCGACCCGGGTAACCGCGCATGCGCCGTCGTACAGTGGAACTTCGACGGGTGGAGACTAGCGAGCCGGATGTGCAACGAGAAGAAAGTCTACATCTGCGAAACTAACGCGTGTAAGTTGAGGCTGTGCTCCTCTTAATCTCACACGTATTTTATTCGGACGTCTCTTTGTCCAAAATAAGATGTGATACATGCCAGTACCTGTGGTTGAATTCGTATAGTTTGTACAGCGATTTTTATTTTCATACAATCAACCTTCATTGAGCCGATCCTGTATGAACCGGACATCTCGCTATCTTATTAACATATCTATAGCATAGATATCCACCATCCCTTCCCCGCTTCTTATTCGGAGGCAATGCTATGTGACCATGAATGATATAGATCCAGAATAAGCATTGGAATAACAGAAAAGAACCCCACTAACAACAACATAAACCCACCCAAAAGCATATCAACCAGAGCCAAAAGAACACATTTAAGAACCATACCAGATCAGCTCAGCCATTACACTCCTCCTCGGCTGGCTAGTCTTTGACGGTACGCAGGAATGCTATATTTCTATGCACTTCTTTTCTATGTATTGCATTACCCACGTCCTGATATGACCTTAGATGTTGCCAGGAAGTCAAAGTCCAACAACCAATCTATTGCATTATCACTGTTCCTATGGCTGATCCACACACTCTACCCCTTGATTATTTATATAAATTAATAGATTCCTTTGCAACAACTGTCTAACTTGTTCTCTATCCCGATGTTAAGCTTAGACTATTGAAATAAATCTGTTAGTTATTTAGATAAACCTCATCCTTAACTCTTACACAATTTGTTAGTTTGAAAATATTAAATTGGATCTCCATGCAGGAAGATAATACTAGGCACACTGTGAAAATCCTACCATTTTAAATCAAATGAGACTAAATATTTGACTGAGACGGGGGTATGCAAGTTACTCTAATCTAACACAATTCCCACAATCAAGCATAATATCTGTTCTAGAGAACAGGCCTATATATGACCTACAATAGCTTAAAACATAGTATCAAAAATGCTTCTTTGTAAATCCGGTGTGCTAGTGCACAGGATATTCAACATAATGTATCCACGTATTTATATATTTATATGTATATATATATATATGAGGAGTTCAGGCGCAAAACCAAGTAAGTCCACCCGACCTCTTTTGTTTTAAAATCAAGATTTGTATATGCCCATAAATATAATTCTCAGTAATTCCACTTTTCTTTGTATTATAGGGTTATGGGCAATGAACAAAATACTATGAAAGTGATAAATGAACCTTTATTCCAAAACTCATTAATTAATCAACTTTTATTGATTTTTCTGCAAAACCAAGTAAGTCCACTTTCGGTTTGTTTGCAAAACCATGTAAGTCCATTGTCAAAGACTAATCTTATGGAAATCTTGCAGAATCAAAGAACACACAATTTCCACCATAAGCTTACTCATCATCACCACTATCCTCATCAATTGCATCATAGGTTTCCATCATAAACGTCGACAAATCACCCGAGGCAAAAAAAAACAAAAAAAAAACCAAAAAAAAAACCTGACACGCGTAGCTGATTGGCCAGCTACATCTTACGTGGTTTTGCAGACAAACTCGAATGGCGCTTACAAGGTTTTTGCAACCAAACCCTATTTTAAGGCCAATTTAACATAGGACTTACCAGGTTTTGAAACAAAACTGATTTGCTCATTGGGTAATAGGGACTAAGAAGTGGTGTCTCCATTGGTTATCTCACTTTTCATGAAAATGGACTTACTTGGTTTTGCACCTGAACTCCTCATATATATATATATATACATATATAATATATATTAGGGATGTGTGAAAATAAAAAGACCAACTCAAAATACAAGCTCTTTAATGATTCTACATATTATTTAAAACCTTCTGTCAAAATAAGTTATGTGACTACCTCGCTAATCCAACATTGTGCACTAAGTAATGAAGATTGACTATTAACAACTGACAGGAACTAACTTCGATTGAAAAGCCTTTCTTTCACACTTATAACACCGATGTTAACTAAGAAGAGGCATTGCACCGATATTATAAAGGAACACCAATTTCCTATCGCATTCTCCAGTCTCACCCTGCTTCAGCGGCCTCCTACAAAATGGTCACGTCATTCGACCACTTGGAAACAAGTGTCTGCGCATCTCTCTGGACTACTCGGCCGCAGGCCGCCTCACGTGGTTTGACGCGCAGGAGCAGTGCTCCAGGAGAGGTCAGCTGCTCACGCTGGTCAACAAGGCGGAGCACGAGCAGCTCAAGGCAATACTGCACGAAGTCGGGCTGACGGCGGACGCCTGGGTCGGGCTGGTCGGCCTCAGGTGGACCTGGCCCTCAGGTCAGTCACTTACTGCAGACAGGCACTTCCTGCAAACAGGCACTTCCTGCAAACACTTACTGCAGACAGGCACTTACTGCAAACAGACACTTACTGCAAACATGCACTTACTGAAACATACACTTACTGCAAACAGACACGCATTGTAAACATACACTTACTGCTAACAATTACATACTGCAAACAGTACTGTTAAATCAATTAGTTAGTGCAAAGTAATCATGTACTGCAAAACAGGTTCGTTTTACAAGGCAGTTACTTACTAAGAAACAGTTACATTTTGCACAACAGTACTTAGTACAAAACAACTATTCACTGCGAAGCACAAGTTACCTCCCTATTTATTATTGGAAGCATTTACTAAAGAGTTTTGTCGTTTACTAATTAGTGCAGCTTGCCCTCGTGTTAGAACGTGGCGAAGCAGCTATGGAGCTTGCGGCTCTGTGCAGTCTGGGCCTTATTAACGCATACTCTACATTGACATTGAGACTTGTAATCATGCCAAATTACTGAATAACTGTTGGGTTTGTTTGTCTGAGGACTGCCCACTTGAGTACAGTGCCTGTAGTTCACCACGGCCGTGTTAGAACCCTGCCATTTCCGCGTGCAGGTGCTCGGTTCCTGTACCATAACTTCGACCCGTTCGCCCAGAGTGAAGAGCTAAATGACGCAGACAGGAACTGTATGACGTTCAGACAGAACCCGTCCTCCAACACCTTCTTCTGGGGAACACAACGCTGCCAACTGCACCTACCCTCCATCTGCAGAATTGGTAAGCACCGTCCTGTGTGTTCGCTACTGATCTAGCAAAAGGCAACCCCCAGGAGCGAGGCGAACACCTTTGACAGTCCATATCAGAACACTATCATTAAAGCAAGTAAAACATGATGTTTTTCGTTTGATCAAATTCATTTATTGTATTTGAATTCTGTTTCTCAGCTATAATAATAGTAGGCCTATTATATTATCTAGATAGTCGTAGTCTGTTGTGACAATAATAAAGCAGCATAAATGCATGGTTTTGCTGTGCTGTTATTTCCCCAACGAACATAATGCATTATGTAATACGTAATGTAATATTAATAATTATTATAATACTAAATATCGTCTCCAAGTGCAATGCACATGTACTATACATACACAGTGCATAATCTAATACAGTAATATGGTGATATATTCATATTGATAGCTATCACAACCTGAATGAATTGATCATGACATATTAACCGATTTTATTATTTTCATCTTTGGCAGACATGACAACAACAGGTGGGTGTTTCAATTGTTCAGGGTGTCAAGTTTATTTGTGATCTACTTAACAAAAGTAAGCCTACATAAGCAGAACCGAGCACAGTCACTGCGTGATGCTTTCTTTTTATTAAAGACTGAAAATATTCTCAGTTTCAGGGCTTGCAATGGTCTTAATAGCCAAATAATGCCGAATATAGCTTAGGTAGAGCAATACACCAAGGACTTGTAGTGCAATATCATGCTTGTGTTATTGACTATACCCTCATGCAAAATACCGATCAGGAAACATGTTTACAGCTTTATGAAATGCATAGGTAAATCGAGCAATGTACTATGAATGAATAGTGATACGTTATACACATCACCAGTGCAGTATCAGTAGAGAAGTATGCTACGTACTTCTAGTTTCAACCCATTAGGTTCTAGGTTTGAATGTGGACGCAATATTCCGGAATAAAAGTAATTTAATTGAATTAGCTTAGCGTATAATTCATCCTAGAATGGCTATACAATTTGCCAAAGTATTGCTTTTTCATTATTGTAAATATCTTCCATGAAGGATATTTGTTTTTCTAAGACGTGACCGTGAGTGTGTAATAGTGCGGTCACTGACACTAACATATAGGCTAAACCTACATATTAATGACTGAGTTACATCCAAATCACAGTCACCCAGGTACACACATAGAGCCTAATGAGGAGAATGACTACACGAGAAGGTTGCTTCGATATGTGTATTTGGTGGGATTTTGCGGTTTTCATGACCACCGTCAAACTTTCTGTTCTGGGTGGGAGACGAAGTAGCACACCCAGAACAGAAAGTCCTCTGGTTTTTATGCGTTTTGCACAAAAATAAGCAGACATCCCCTCACATCACTGCTGGTTGACGAGGTGAAAACAAACCTTGATGACAGCAGTTCTTTTTGTTTTATTTACATTCGCAATAACACCAAATTTCACTTATTGAGTAAGTTATGCTCCTAAATAACATTATTTCAACCCCGAGTGAATATTCATGGTTCTAAATAACAGAATTAGATAGTAGCAGTGAATAGATTTGTGCTTTTTGTTTTAGCTACATTCGCAATAACGCCGCCGATGCGGCGGTGGCGTTCATATCACTCGGATTTTGGGTTTAATTTGAGCCAAATTTCACTTATTGAGTCACTTATGCTCCTAAATAACATTATTTCAACCCCCGAGTGAATATTCATGGTTCTAAATAACAGAATTAGATTGTAGCAGTGAATAGATTTGTGTGTTTTTGTTTTATTTACATTCGCTTCAATTCTGTGAGTGCCATTGTTTTCACCGGCTCGAATAGTTGCTCGGGCGTGATGCGCTATAAAGTACCCGGATGTCCGCGCCCTCCTATATGGTTAGCACTACTAAACAAGTCATTCAGAATCTACGGGATTGGCATACATATAGGGTGTGTATGTGTGTGTATACAACTCAAGTCACGGTCATGTCTATTCAGCTACGTGAAGAGGAACAACACTCTCCTGTAAGAATACTGTCGTGTAAGAACGGACAGTTAGAGTGCCCGCTGGCTTCCCGTTCGGAAGCTTGAATCCCGGCCGAGTCAAATCAATGGCTTCCAAAATTGATACATTTAGCCACATAACCGACGCTCCGTGTTAATACGATAGAACATGGACTTGTTTGTTTAGTATCAAGATACTGAAATTGAGTAGGATGTAGGATCATGGAGATGGTGGCCCAGTCTCCCAGTTGATGCAGCACTATAAAGTCACTGTGGGTATACACTTTCACAAGTTGGTATGCTAAGCAAACAAACTCTCGGTTGTAAAAGCAACCAAACCCCTTCACACACGGCCAATGTTATTGGGTGGTAGTTCCCTACCGTCATCTGTAATGGTGCAGTCACACTACGACGTAATGGCCAATGTGAGTCTGACGTGGCGACTTTTTGTCATCACGTCGGGTCACGTTAAAGTCACGTTATAGTCACGTTAATCTCTCGTCACATCACGTTCACTCTCGTCGCCTCTCGTCGGAGGATGTCAAGGTTTTGGACATGTTGAAAAAACTTTGACGCGATGCGACGAGTTGATAAGACATTCGCGTCACGTTACGGTCATGTTAGGCTCTCGGTCACATTAGGTCACGTTAGGCTCACGGTCACATTAGGCTCTCGTTATGACCACGTCGTCTGGTTGGTTGTTGGTTGGTTGATTGGTTGGTTGGTTGTTGGTTGGTTGTTGGTTGGTTGTTAGTTGATTGTTGGCTGGTTGGTTGTTGGTTGGTTGTTGGTTGTTGGTTGGTACTACTAGTGCTACTAGTGCTACTAGTACTACTAGTGATACTAGTGCTACTACTAGTTCTACTAGTGATACCGTCTGTCCATCTGTCTCTCTGTCCCTCCATCTCTGTGTCTGTGTCTCTCTGTCTCTCTGTTTGTGTGTGTCTGTGTATGTGTCTGTGTCTGTGCCAGTGTCTCTGTCTCTCTGTCTCTCCATCTGTCTGTCTGTCCATCTGTCCGTCCGTCTCTCCTTCCATCCGTCTCTCTGTCTCTCTGTGTGTCTGTGTGTGTGTATGTGTGTGTCTGTGTGTGTGTCTGTGTGTGTATGTGTGTGTCTGTGTGTGTATGTGTGTGTCTGTTTGTCTGTCTCTCTGTGTGTATGTATGTGTGTGTGTCTGTTGGGTGTCTGTGTGTGTGTCTGTGTGTGTATGTGTGTGTGTCCATGTGTGTGTCTGTGTGTGTGTCTGTGTGTCTATCTGGGTGTGTGTCTGTTTCTGTGTGTATGTGTGTCTGCGTCTGTCTGTGTCTGTTTCTGTGTGTCTGTTTATGTGTGTTTGTGTCTGTGTGTCTCTCTGTCTCTCTGTCTCTCCATCCCTCCATCTGTCTCTCTGTCTGTCTGTCTGTCTGTCTGTCCGTCCGCCCCTTCGTCCCTCCGTATGTCTGTGTGTGTCTGTGTCTGTGTGTATGTGTGTCTGTGTGTATGTGTATGACACAGACACACACAGACACACACACAGACATACACACACAGAAACAGAAACAAACACACAGACACAGACACATATACACACACACAGACAGACACACATACACACAGACAGACACACATACACACACAGACACACACGCAGACACACATACAGACACTCACACAAACACACACATACACACACACATACACACACACAGACACACACATACACAGATCGCCCAATTAATATCTTCTATGTCCTCTCTCGTTCCGACGACGTTAGACCGTTGTTACACCCATGTCGACCACGCCACGGTGTCGTCCAACTTGGCCCCGTATTTGCATATCATGTCGGGTTTTTCGAAAGTCCCTCACGTCGGAATCACGTTGGCCATTACGTGGTAGTGTGACAGCACCATAAATAGGTGATGGCCGCGTCCTGTGTTGGCCGCTCTAAAAGTCTAATTCAACTCACTGCCTGGGTTTGTACCAGGCAGCCGTAGTGGATCGTGGATTCCTTATAAGGTGCAACTCTCTGTCGGCGTTTTGCTTACCCTTTTCATAGTGCTTTCCCCAGTCTAGTCGACCCCCCAAAAGTCGGGAGGTGTCAGAGACTGTCTACAACTGCGCCATGATATGTTGACAGTCACAGCAGAGAGGCCGACGACAGCGTCACTTGTGACCGACAGCAGCACGGCTGGTGACAGCGGAGGGGTCCCCCCGGACACGGGGGCCAGCACGGCGAATACTGGTCTCAGCACAGACCTCATAGGTAACGCCTTGCGCTTAGTGAAGCCACATTTAACTTAACGAAGTTTTATATATACATTCCTAATATATTTAAAGCAACAATATTTCTATGTCATAATTATATTTTAATGCTAAACATTTCATGCATATGTATATCAGATATAAATCATAGGATATTATCGTTGTGGCAAGTCTGTTTCTAGTTGGCTATTATCTGAGGTTGGCCCGTGCCAGTGGCTGTGTGATAATGTTTGCGCCCCCTGGTGACAGTTGTGATCGCCGTCGTTGCCGTGCTTCTGCTTATCGGGCTGATCATCGTCGTCGTCGTCTGCTGCTACTGCAAAACCGGAAAGACGTGAGTAATTCAATCCTCAAAATACTGCACCAAACTAGCGCATTGAAAACAGCCATGGCAGGTATTCTGCTCATCCTGGGAGTAAGGGTCACACCTCCCCCACCCACCACCCCAAGTATCGAACAGCCAGCCGTAGGGGCAGGCCCCACCGGGCCCTTTGGGACATCCGGATTCAGCTGACGATGATGTGAATGTTTGGGACTAGAGTGTCTCCCTGTGGTTAAAACAACCTGAGGGAAGATTTCAGTAAATGCTAACTGACTAAGATTGAAGTTTTAATTAGAATCCCCAAACCCTGTAACCCAGTCGTGAGGCTCGCCCGTCACTCATTTACAGTCAACAATCGGCTCGAAGGAAGGACATAACAAACAGGGCGTAGCTGCACGGGGGCACCCAGAACCATATTAAATAACATTAGTTCACGTGGATGGTTGCCCAGGTGGCTCAAGTGCTACCTACGGGTATTGCATTCGAACAATTCTTTGCATAGTTTGCCGCATTTATATTATCTCAGTACAGAATACCTGTTCGAATAGAATGGTGTACTGAGTGAATCACAACTCTGAATGAACATCTCTGGACAGCATACTACAGCTATTGCACAACATTACTAAACCCTTGGTAAATTAGATCACCCGCCATTGTATCACTGTTATTGTACGTGCATATTACTGAAAAGAAGCCATATTAAACAAGTCGCTTTAACTCGGCTGTGCTCATTAACCTCCCACAGGAAGCAGTCACACCTGGTGCACCCAGAGAAGACCAGCTACCTGGCGTCCTCCATGCTCATTCCCTACAACCAGTACTACAACGACGAGGACTACAGCTCCGTCCGCCACCCCGCTACGGCCTGTAAGTCTGCCGCACCCCGTGAACCATTCGGAAGCAGCTTCATGTGTCGCATCAGGCAGCCAGGGACTCCCCACCCCCCGACCGGTTGGGGTGACTAGTGCCCGTCACACCACCCGGTGTGAGGCTCTGGGTGTCTAGTACTCGTCTCACCACCCTGTGTGTGGCTGTGGGTGTCTAGTCTCAGTCACACCATGCTGTGTGTGGCTCTGGGTGTCTAGTCTCCGTCATACCACCCTGTGTGAGGCTCTGAGTGACATGCTGTGTAAGGCTCTGGGTGACTAGTCTCTGTCACACCGTGCTGTGTGTGGCTCTGGGTGTCTAGTCTCTGTCACACCATGCTGTGTGTGGCTCTGGGTGTCTAGTCTCTGTCACACCATGCTGTGTGTGGCTCTGGGTGTCTAGTCTCCGTCATACCACCCTGTGTGAGGCTCTGAGTGACTAGTCTCCGTCACACCATGCTGTGTGAGGCTCTGGGTGTCTAGTCTCCGTCATACCACACTGTGCGAGTCTCTGGGTGACTATTCTCCGTCACACCACACTGTGTGATGCTCTGGGTGACTAGTCTCCGTCACACCACACTGTGTGAGGCTCTGGGTGACTAGTCTCCGTCACACCATGCTGTGTGAGGCTCTGAGTGACTAGTCTCCGTCACACCATGCTGTGTGAGGCTCTGGGTGACTAGTCTCCGTCACACCACACTGTGTGAGGCTGTGGGTGTCTAGTCTCCATCACACCATGCTGTGTGTGGCTGTGGGTGACTAGTCTCTGTCCAACCACACTGTGTGAGGCTGTGGGTGTCTAGTCTCCATCACACCACACTGTGTGAGGCTCTGGGTGACTAGTCTCCATCACACCACGCTGTGTGAGTCTCTGCGTGACTAGTCTCCGTCACACCATGCTGTGTGAGGCTCTGGGTGTCTAGTCTCCGTCACACCACGCTGTGTGTGGCTCTGGGTGTCTAATCTCCGTCACACCATGCTGAGTGAGTCTCTGGGTGACTAGTCTCCGTCACACCATGCTGTGTGAGGCTCTGGGTGACTAGTCTCCATCACACCACACTGTGTGAGGCTCTGGGTGACTAGTCTCCATCACACCATGCTGTGTGAGGCTGTGGGTGACTAGTCTCTGTCACACCATGCTGTGTGTGGCTCTGGGTATCTAGTCTCCGTCACACCATGCTGTGTGAGGCTGTGGGTGACTAGTCTCTGTCACACCACACTGTGTGAGGCTCTGGGTGACTAGTCTCCATCACACCACGCTCTGTGAGGCTGTGGGTGACTAGTCTCTGTCCAACCACACTGTGTGTGGCTCTGGGTGTCTAGTCTCCGTTACACCATGCTGTGTGAGGCTCTGGGTGTCTAGTCTCCGTCACACCACACTGTGTGAGGCTGTGGGTGACTAGTCTCTGTCCAACCACACTGTGTGAGGCTCTGGGTGACTAGTCTCCATCACACCATGCTGTGTGAGGCTCTGGGTGTCTAGTCTCCGTCACACCATGCTGTGTGAGGCTGTGGGTGACTAGTCTCTGTCACACCACACTGTGTGAGGCTGTGGGTGACTAGTCTCCATCACACCACGCTGTGTGAGGCTGTGGGTGACTAGTCTCTGTCCAACCACACTATGTGTGGCTCTGGGTGTCTAGTCTCCATTACACCATGCTGTGTGAGGCTCTGGGTGTCTAGTCTCCATCACACCACCCTGTGTGTGGCTCTAGGTGTCTAGTCTCCGTCACACCACGCTCTGTGAGGCTGTGGGTGACTAGTCTCTGTCCAACCACACTGTGTGAGGCTCTGGGTGACTAGTCTCCATCACACCATGCTGTGTGAGGCTCTGGGTGTCTAGTCTCCGTCACACCATGCTGTGTGAGGCTGTGGGTGACTAGTCTCTGTCACACCACACTGTGTGAGGCTGTGGGTGACTAGTCTCCATCACACCACGCTGTGTGAGGCTGTGGGTGACTAGTCTCTGTCCAACCACACTGTGTGTGGCTCTGGGTGTATAGTCTCCGTTACACCATGCTGTGTGAGGCTCTGGGTGTCTAGTCTCCGTCACACCACACTGTGTGTGGCTCTGGGTGTCTAGTCTCGGTCACACCACCTGGGTGCCCGGTGTGAGGCTCTGGGGCTGTGTGAGGAGAGTGAACAGCCGACACCCGAATCACACTCGGGCTGCTCACAGTGAACCACGCCCTCTGCCGTTTGAAGGTGAACTAACTCACTCTCCGACAGGCTGTCACTGAGCTGGCTTCATTTCACCCTCCCATCCTCAATTTGAGGGCCGATGTTTATTCTGGACTCCTTTGTTTGGTGAACTTTCTTTTCTTGACTTCAGCCTCCACCATATAGACTAACAAATATATTACATTGTTTGGCGTCAGACTTCTACTATAGATGATTGTCACACTACAAGGGGTTGGGGGGGGGGGGCGTTGGGGGGTGGGGGGGGGTGGCAGTCCGGCGTCCTCCTTGAATTCACGGATTGTGAACCAGTGTGGTCACATATATCTCTCTTACCAAGAATATATGGTCATGATGATACCTTAATTTGATACTATGGTAGCTGTTACAGTTATTTTATCTCTTTATCTGGTGAGTTGGCCAATTCCACCGAGGAAACGTTGCTTTTTATCCTATCACCAAAGTTAGGCAACATTGTGCTCCACCACTCCTTGGTCTGTGACAACCTGGGAACACAAGATATCCGTCCTGGACATTCTGCCAGTCTACCAAGGCAGTAGCTGAAAAGTGATGCTATTTCCCATGATCCTCTTTCTATTTTACTTTCAGCTGGGGTGGTGCTGAACCCTGCATACCTCACTAGGACGGTGGACGAAGACGGGGAGGACCATGCCTACATGTCCTATGTTGATCAGTGTAAGAAGATTGTCAGTCAACAAAGCATAACAAGCTTAGTAATAATGCAAATTATATGAACGAACCTTATAAATTGTTGTAACAATATTAACAATAAGAACACAATTAATGGTAATGAATCTTGCAGAATAAACTCACCAAGCGCATGTTTAGCCATTATGAGATTTGTAAGGAAAACTGTCAAAACTAAACTTTGTTGCAACCTGGGATCACTGTTGGCTAACTTCGGCTGAAATTGTGTAAACTTCGGTTGGGATCCACCTTGATGTTTATTGGGGCCATATTCCATTAAACAACTCGGGTCACCCGAGCAACTTGTTGGCGTATGTGCACATCCTACAGACCCGGGTTGAATGAACGAACACGCTCGGGGTGGAAAAGATGGTGGCTTAATCCAAAACCTTTTTAAAAATAACCGATACATCTACAGCAAAATAAGATTTAAAGTATTTTATGATTGAAAGTTTAGTTATATTTCCATTTCATTAATCTGGGTTATTGAAAAAAAAAAACATTAAAAAAACACATAGGACTTGTACTGCTACAGGACGGTACCAACACAACGGTGACGTCATCGTTCCTAGCACCCCCAGCCAAGACGTGGGTTACTGAGATCGGGTCGCTTTGCATACGGCACGTGTATTTTTAGACTCCACTCGTGGTGTTCTATTTGAAATCCTAACTCCTCGAGTGGCCCGAGTCGCCCGGGTCGTCATATTCGAATACGGCCTGGGTGGTCTTCAAACAGACACAACATGTTGCCTGTTGCAACAGTTATCTAAATATGACTTTGACATTCGTCCAGCCGGGAAGCCTGATGGGGTGGAGACGATGAGTGGGTACAGATCTCCCAGGGCGAGGGTGTACAGCACCACAGAGTCTGGTGTCGACATCATCCCACAGCACGGCCTGCAGGTACGTGTTCGAAGGCACAGTCAACTGTCATAACCCTCAGCAATAGTTAAATGTATAGTTGGAAGCACAATCATACGAACATTAAATTATAGATTATCTATATCATATATTATGCATATTAGATATTATATAATACCTTAATTAGACAAATTGGGTTTAGTTGGAAACACAAGTATTGAGAAATGATACAATAGGACACATACTACTGAACTACGTAATGAATATAGACCACCATTATCATACAAACTAGCCTTGTTAGTCCCCATACTGCGCCGTAATAGATCAGAACCCTTAGTTTAAAACAGACTGACACGACACAACCATGGACCTCAGTCAGTCACTCTCGAACATCGATACACACTGATGGCTGAATCCCTGAAAGGAGCATTCGCTTTGCCTGTCACATTAAAGCTGCATAGTCCGATCAATCATCAAATTTTCAAAGACAAAACAATTATCTAGAATTGATTCTACATATATAATATAGATACTGGTTCACTTATTAAGCCTTTGTTGCCACATAGAAGGGAATACCAAGCCGATTCAATAGAACCTGTTACTGCAGAAGCCTATGGAGTCAGAGTTTTGGCAAGCTTGCCAAAACTAATCTGACATGTTTGCACTTCAAATATCTCAGAAGTTAGCCATTTAAAATAAAAGTTACTTCAGACTAAAGTACCGTAGATTGTAACGGTCAATTTAGTATATTTATCTCAGAAAAATGACAGAAATTCAAAACCATCAGACTATGCAACTTTAAGTGACACTGACTACTCATCCTCTCTGTCTAACACCAGGTGGTGGTGTGCACCTCATCACCTTCTGCTGACTTCGCACTATATATATATATGTGTGTGTGACAGTGACTATGTATGCTACTTACTGTTTGCTGCTTGCAGACATCCATGACGTCATACAGAAGTGGGCCGCGCCTGGTGTCACGTGACGTGCCCGACATGACAGTCCGCCTGGACGGGACGCTGGTCAGCATGAAGAACTAACTCGTTCTCGATTTCCACCCCGCTATACAGAGGAGCTCCTTCTACACTTCAGCCAGAGTACAGGGATGAAAGATCTCCGTGATTTCCACCCCGCTATACAGAGGAGCTCCTTCTACACTTCAGCCAGAGTACAGGGATGAAAGATCTCCGTGATTTCGCGGCCCCAATTGTTACTGTACTGCAATACCGCAGCACTATCAGCGTATAGTATGTTAATACATTGTTCAATTGCTGCAGCACTAGCAGTGTATGCTAATACATTGTTCATTTGCCACAGCATTATCAGTGTATACCAATATGTATGAAACCTGACTTCTGGGAATTGTCTGCGATTCCCCGACAGTAACAGTGCTCAGCATCTGGAAGGATATCTGTGTTTTCGCGGAAATTCGCCATCGGTTTACTGATATCCTCACCATAGGCATAGGTTTCCGCTTTTTGGGCTGGAGACCACTTTCATCCCTGAGAGTGATGCCACAACACGGTGTACTGTTCAGATGGTATCGCTTTAAAACAAAATAAAGGGATCAATTACAGAGTGTCCGAGAGGGAAGGGGTGAGTGGGCAGAAATAAAGTAGCGAGGACGAGAGAACGCGTCCATGTATATTGAGTGTATATCATGTGATACCCATGTCTTATTGTGGGAAGTGGCTGTGTAGACATCGATTCCAAAGCGAACTGCATATATGCATTATATATTCTTTTAGAACACACACATATATCACCATATATATATCACAATTTGAACCACACATTATAATTGAGGCCCAAGAGGCCTCCTTTCAAGTGAGACCATTGTCAGTACCCTGACACTCAGCCAACCAGTCCTCGCCATATCCTAGTAGTGGTGAGCGATAGGCACAAAGTAGCGACAATCACTCAGTTTGTAAGTCTTTGGTATGGCATGGTCAATGATTGAACCCATAACCTCTCGCATGGGAAGCAGTCACCTTAATCACTTGACCAAACCCCTCATAAGGCTGATTGGACATTTCCATAGCTAGAACAATCATAGCTCCAAATATGCTTCAGTGATGGCCGAATAGGGTTAGGGCTGGGACTACTTATGGGGGTCTACGATGGGTATTAAGGTCAGCCCGTTATTCACATTCTACATATCTATTGTCCCATTGTTAAAGGGAGGAATCATTTTATTCATTAAATGTGTATGTACAGTTGGGGGTCCTTGTTGCAATAATTAACCGTACCTATACCTCCCCCCAAAAAGAGACTTTGCATGACTTGACTTGACTTTACATGTCTTGACTTTACATGATTTGACTTTGCACAACTTGACTTCACACAACTTGACTTTACACAGCTTGACTTTACACAACTTTACTTTATGGTGTTGTCGGGTCAAGTAGTGTAAAGTCAAGTTGTGTAAAGTCAAGTCGCATAAAGTTAAAGTCAAGCTGTGAAATGTCAAGCCATGTAAAGTCAGGTCGTGTAAATTCAGGTCAGGTAAAGTCAGGTCGGGTAAAGTGAGGTCGTGTAAAGTCAAGCCGGGTAGAGTCAAGTTGGCTAAAGTCAAGTCGGCTAAAGTCAAGTCAGGTAAAGTCAAGTCGGGTAAAATCAAGTGGTGTAAAGTGAGGTTGTGTAAAGTCAGGCGGTGTAAAGTGAGGTCGGGTAAAGTGGGGTTGGGTAAAGTGGGGTCGGGTAAGGTGAGGTCGGGTAAAGTGAGGTCGGGTAAAGTGAGGTCGGGTAATATATATATCGATTTTTTGCTGCGTGCCAGAGCATTCCAGTCTGTTCGCTATATCCGCGTGAGAACCGCATGCCATCTGCTTGTACTTTCCGACCGCGTGACGCCCGCGTCCTGTGTGCTCCTAGCTACAATTTAGTAGTGCATGGGGAGGACGCACTCAGTGTCTACTGAGTGCTCCGGACCTCGCGGTGGGCGCCGCCCCCTGTAGTTCGGCGATCTGTCACCAACCGCAAACCTGTAGTGCCTCTGGCGACTATACACTGATTTCTGCTTTAACCGGAGCATGATATGTGCTGTATTGCTGTGACAGGCCTGAGAAGCGGCGGCTGTGACATACAACTTTACAAGCCGTGCATGCCTGGTCATTGACGTGTTGTGGAAACAGTGGCGCCACCTTCCTTCTGGTGGTCATCTTGTCACTCCTATTGCCAGGTCTGAATGGTGCATGGTGGCGCCCTCTAATGGTAATGGTGTGCAGGTGTGCCTGGCCACGTCCTGTTATAATGGACACACTTGGTTTTACACACGGTGTACATAGTATTCCAAGTGGGTGGACAGAATGATTTCACATGTGTCAAAGGCTAAGGCCCATTTCAGATCACTTCGCCCGCCCTGAATGAGCACAGTCAATTACGAAAATAATGTTGTTTATCATTGTATGAGGCTACATATTGATCATCTGTATCCGTGAATATAAAGCTGAGAGACATTAAGACCGACTCATGGATGCAACTCTCACAGCTGAGAGCTAAATGGAGAGCAGCAGTCAAGTAATGAAAGCAGTCTTTGTCGCATCATGTCCGACAGCATGATGATGATGATGATGTACAGAACTATGTTGGTATCCACTAACTAACTATATTAATTTATTATAGTGACTTCATACGGCACGAGTGCCATTCAGCCGAGTAGAAGGCGCCGTGTACCAAAGGACCGTGCGTAATAAGGTTCCGCAGACATCCTCCTTACTGTCTGGGATAACAACTCATGATACAACTAAGAGAATTGTTGGTACAACCGTCCACCGTGTGAGTGCGAGGTCGTATCATTATTTGTTTTAAGGTGTACACACGCTAATACTGCGTCCTGGCACTACATTTAATTGAATTTAAATAATTGAATTTAAGTAGACACATGATAAGGCTTGGTGATCGCCCATCAACATTATACATGTGCTTGGGCATTTGGGCAGTTTAATGCTTGGATGCTAATGACTATGTACTTATTTATATAACACGAACTTGTACTGTATAGTTGGTTAAAATGTAACACTGACAAGAGAAGTATAGAAGAGTGCTAATGTATCATCTGTATCCGTGAATCAGTGCTTATCAAACAGTCATAAGGTTGGATTATATAGCCTTGAAATGTATTAAAACTAAGACTACTGTAATTAACCGTCGTCCTTCTTTTAACTAATTCATCTCATAATTTAGTGATTCTTTCGAATGAGGAAATTTCCTTTAATGCACTAGATGAATATCTTCATATTTCATTGTTATTCGCATAGTCTACTCTAATTTCCTTGATTGTGTGTCTTATTGTTCTATTAAATAAACATGCTAAAAGACCCATACAAACACCTATGGGTGGAATTAATAGTCCTCACGTTTCCTACCATGTTGGCAGTACCGCAGAGCCCCACAAACGCGCCCTACAGATGGAAGGTGATTGAGGTTTTACACCCTAGAAACATTTGAAGTCATATTACGACGGGTATCCATTGTTCACAGTGCGAATTCCTAGCGGTTTTATAGTGCTGCCCCATAGGATACCTTGTCACTGGTACTGTGCCACTCACAAGTCGGTACATGCCCTAGAATGACCTTAGATGTTTCCAGGACGTGAATGCCCAAACATCCACTCACCGTAAATATTGTTAATAGAATATGGGACATTTGCATACATTTACAGCGCATTCCCGTGCCCTGCTCCACATACTTTCAAGCGGTGTGACATCGCAAAGTGACACATACTCACATAGGGAATACCTCCATTAGGAGGTAACGCAAGGGGTACAGAGAGTGGACAGACGGGCATTCTGAGTACAGAGATAGTACCCTCTAAGTAGAGAGACGGGCAATCTGAGTACAGAGATAGTACCCTGTCAGTAGACAGATGGGCAATCTGTGTACAGAGATAGTATCCTCTAAGTAGACAGACGGGCAATCTGAGTAGAGAGATAGTACCCTGTCAGTAGACAGATGGGCATTCTGAGTACATAGATAGTATCCTCTAAGTAGACAGACGGTCAATCTGAGTACAGAGATAGTACCCTGTCAATAGACAGATGGGCATTCTGAGTACAGAGATAGTATCCTCTAAGTAGACAGATGGGCAATCTGAGTAGAGAGATAGTACCCTGTCAGTAGACCGATGTGCAATCTGAGTACAGAGATAGTACCCCATGAGTGGATAGACGGGCATTCTGAGTACAGAGATAGTACCCTCTAAGTAGACAGACGGGCAATCTGAGTACAGAGATAGTACCCTGTCAGTAGACAGATGGGCAATCTGAGTACCGAGATAGTACCTTGTGTGTAGACAAGGATAATATGAATACAGAGATAGTATCCTCTAAGTAGACAGATGGACAATCTGAGTACAGAGATAGTACCCTCTAAATAGACAGATGGACAATCTGAGTACAGAGATAGTATCCTCTAAGTAGACAGATGGACAATCTGAGTACAGAGATAGTACCCTCTAAATAGACAGATGGACAATCTGTGTACAGAGATAGTATCCTCTAAATAGACAGATGGACAATCTGAGTACAGAGATAGTATCCTCTAAGTAGACAGATGGACAATCTGAGTACAGAGATAGTACCCTCTAAATAGACAGATGGACAATCTGTGTACAGAGATAGTATCCTCTAAGTAGACAGATGGACAATCTGAGTACAGAGATAGTATCCTCTAAATAGACAGATGGACAATCTGTGTACAGAGATAGTACCCTCTAAATAGACAGATGGACAATCTGAGTACAGAGATAGTATCCTCTAAGTAGACAGACGGGCAATCTGAGTACAGAGATAGTACCCTGTCAGTAGACAGATGGGCAATCTGAGTACCGAGATAGTACCTTGTGTGTAGACAAGGATAATATGAATACAGAGATAGTATCCTCTAAATAGACAGATGGACAATCTGAGTACAGAGATAGTATCCTCTAAGTAGACAGATGGACAATCTGAGTACAGAGATAGTACCCTCTAAATAGACAGATGGACAATCTGTGTACAGAGATAGTACCCTCTAAGTAGACAGATGGACAATCTGAGTACAGAGATAGTATCCTCTAAGTAGACAGATGGACAATCTGAGTACAGAGATAGTACCCTCTAAATAGACAGATGGACAATCTGTGTACAGAGATAGTATCCTCTAAATAGACAGATGGACAATCTGAGTACAGAGATAGTACCCTCTAAATAGACAGATGGACAATCTGTGTACAGAGATAGTACCCTCTAAATAGACAGATGGACAATCTGTGTACAGAGATAGTACCCCGTTAGTAGATAGATGGACAATCTGTTATGGGACAAAGAAGACAATTGATGTAGTTAGATATATAGACCAATAAGATTACCATATCAAACCAAAAGAAACCAACAATAGTATAGTTTTTTTGCAACAGTTTAATTAATCATCGACTCAATTAATTTAAGGTATGCTTTATTAAACTGCATCTGCCTCTGGCCAGAATTGCCCAACATGCGCTTAAATAATACACTTTCAGGTATTTAAAAAATACTTCTTTAAAACCTCAGTATAACGATATACCATGTAACATTATATCCCATACAATGCCCTGAAAGGAATGGGTACTTGGCGCTTGAGAATAAATAATATATGTTCCAGGCTATATATTGTATAACAATTAATAAGTTAAGATATAGTGGTATAGGCAAGTGGTAGTCTTGCCACCCTTTCTCCATCCACTAACCCATTCTGGAAATGTTCACAAACTCTTTGCTTGCGTAGCTAAAATAAAAGCAAAACATCTCAACCTGATATCATACCCATAGAGAATTAAATCACCACTTGGGTATGTTACCAAGCAATATGACACTGTGGTCAGTTAATTCACAATAAGCTCTGTGTCTGACACTATATATACTTACTTAAATTAAATACACGCCGTTGCCTATTGATGAATATGATTATTAAATAACCATTCATGCATAATACAATCACTTAGCCCTAGGAAAACCACTGTAAAATATGGTGATCCCTCAGAAATATAAACAACAATGACGTCAGCTGATCTTGCAAAGCTCATATTCGGTGTAAGCTATCCACCCTTCCTCAATACAGTATTATCATTCAGAATCCATAGATAAATTATTACAAATGGCCGCGATTTCATAAAAGAGGCAAGCCTTTTTTTGTGTGCGCTAAATACTTTACAGTGAGCAGCAGCAGTAACCAGCCTGTCATATAGCAGTGAAATCTTGGGCCAGCGAGACTATCGCGTCAACACCACGTGACCCCCTCAGCCGCGTTCAACATGTAAAAGCGAGTGCCATCAGCTTCGGCGTGAATCTCTGGGTGGACGGCGTCATTTTGTTTTAGCCGAGGATGAGGCTGTGAGGGCGCCTCGACGCCGCCACTCTTGCTGCTGCTTCGTGGGGGCGGGGCGGGCGGGCGGCGGCTGCTGTGAGGGTGACGAAGGGCTCCCGGAATGGGGACGATGACGTCAGAAGCACGAGGTCTAAAACGAAGACTTCCGGCGGAAACAATCACCGGCTGAGCGGCGTTTCTGGACGATTCCGGAGACGTCCTATTGGTGGAAGTGTTCTGTGAGATGTTCTGCGTATAAATGGCAGCATCTGAATGAGTACGTTGTATCCCAGGATGCATTGGGTGACCTAGTTCGAGCATGGAGGACGCTGGGAACGGCAGGACACTGCCATTGAATGACTTGTTTGTGAGAATAGCGGTGTCACTGCCAACACTGTTTGGTACAGGAGTCCTGGATGACGTGCAGCCTGCCCGTTTCCGGTCGTAATGATGAGATGGTCCGTAGTGGTTTTGGTTGTTGTCTGCTTGCTCGTACATTCTGCCGTGACCAGGTGCATTCTGGGAAAAGTTTCTAGTCGCGCCATTTCCCGTCCCAGAACGAGGGAATGTCGAGCAATGCAAGCTTTTGTCAGGCTTGAAAGCATCATAATACGGCGAGGCATCGTACAGCCCATGAACGTCTAACATGCATATCTGCGGAGGATCTGAGGTCACTCTGGGGTCAGGGGTAACTGGGTCACTGACCCCTGGCGACCCATGGTGAGCGTCCAGTTTGTCAGTTCCTTTTTGTTGCGGATTCATAAACACTTGTGACATCCGAAAAAACACTTCTTGCCGCACCGGATACGGAGGCTGCTGAGCAGGCTGGCCAACATTGTCTGGTGTGGTGTTGTCATAGCAACCATTCGAGTAGGCGCCACTGTATTCGTGCATCCCATCGTAATGTTTGGGCAGGGTGCTCCAGGTGGACGGCGGGCCGGGCCCGCTCCAGTGGCGCGCCACCTGCGTACCGCTGGGGATGCTTCCGCTCCGCTTGTTCTTGTGCAGCTTCTTCTCTCGCTTCAAGTCACCCAGAGTAACTGGAAAGAAAGGACCTCCATTAACGTGGCACGCGGGCACAAGCAGCACCGCACAGTCGGGAGGTGGGGTCTCCAGGACGTCGGTGCACGATTTTCAAATGGGCCCAAATTGAAGGCTGAGGCCCATTTGAAATGTCTCGCTCCTGATTACAATCACTACGCAGAAAAGCATATGAAATCATGTATTTAATGTTGCATGTACAGAGCTACTTTCGTATTGGCAATTGAACTGTATCTTCTGGTGACTTCATATAGCACTTGTGCCAGTCGATCAGGGAGAAAGCACACACGTGTAAATTAACACGGGTGCAAGAATTCACTGAACGAGTATTACTGACGGCAAACCAATAGCCAAGGAAAGATTGATTGTTAACGATTTCTACTCATGATTTCCACTAATGATTTCTGACAATGGATTCTGACAATGGTTTCTGGTAATACTTTCTTAATTTTAATATTTCTAAGTTATAGTGATTTCTAATAAAGAGTTCTAATGATTTCCAATAATGATTTCCAATATTTTCATTTCCAAGAATGATTTCCAATAATGATTTCTAATAATGATATTCCCTGTGCGAGCCCTCTCAGCCACCCACCTCATGTTTCTACCATATTGCAGTGTGCGCCGCTCTGACCCATTGATGCCCCAGTCTACTCCTACCTGCCTCACAGAGACTGATGTGTCCATCAGTTAACCATTTAAAATAAAGTTGTTTCAAAATAAAATAGATGACAACGATCATTATAATATATTCATCTCAGAGAATTGCAGAAACTAAAAACCACCGGACTACGCAACTTCAAAGCTTTATACTACGATAGAAACGTCCCATTTTCGAAACCAAATCGCTTAGTAGATTGTATCCTACATATCCAAATGAAATACTGATACACTTATCAGGCATTTGTTGCTGTATAGAAGAACATATTAAGCCAATTTAATATAACCTGTTACTGCTGAAACCTATGGTTTTAGACTTTTGAAGTGCATATCAACATTAGCTTGGCTTGTTTTCATGTAAATATATTCCAAAGTTATAATCAGTTACTTCAAGATATATTATACCAAATAACTTGGTATGTTTATATTTGTTAAATGGCAGAAGTTCAACACGATCGGCTTATGCAACAATAAATTTGACCGTGCAATTTGTACATTCCTCCCCAGTCATCCAAACAACAAAGCAGTGCTCCTTCTGTATTTAAACATAAAATCGCACAACTTATTGAACCAGAAAATCGTCAGTAGAAAATCTTCCTAAAACTATTGACACATAATGAGGTATGCTCGTCAAACTGACACCACTTTATACTCCACCTTCAGTGTTCTCCATAGATGTGAGGTCTGTCGTTTCTGCCGTGTCTTCCAAACTGTACTTCTCAATCTTCTTCCTCTTCCGCTCATCTACCTTCCCGTTTGCCCCCAGAACGAGACCGCCGCCATTTTGAATGCAGCCATTAACGGAAGTGTGCCGGACGCCAGTGGCGCCTGCTAAAGCTGGTGCATATTCCATAGTTCGTGCGTGTGCAGAATCCGTGCTATTCGTCTTATTTCTACACATTCTGAAATAATATCGATGATATATAGCATGTACAGTATCACTGATCCCTTAATAAACCAGGACGTAAAAACAACACATTGAAATTAAGTTGCAACATCTGAATTACAGCGACGAATCAACAACATGAATTACCATGGTAGTTGTTCATGGAAGAAGAAGTGTGGTTGCTCCGTACACCACGTATGAAGGGCTAACTAGTCAGTGGGGACCAGACAGGATGGCCGAATGAGTTAGAGCGTCCGTCTCCCGTGGGGTCGTGGGTTCGAACCCGGGTCGAGTCAAACCAATGACTTAACAATTGATACTTGTCGCTTCCTAGCCTGGCACTCGGCATTATTAGGATAGGACACGGATTGGTTGGCTCAGTCTCAGGATAATGTGACTGAGTGGGATATCAGGTCATGGTGCTGGCTGCCTGGTCTTCCAGTGGGGCAGCACTATAAAGTCGTCATGAGTGCGCACTGTCACAAGTCACTGTCACAAGGCACTGTCACTAGTCGGTACCTGTCCTGATATGACCTTAGATGTTGCTAGGACGTAAAGCCACAACAAACAAACAAACTAGACTGGGTGTTCACAGGGCAGGGACTGGACGTAGCTTATGTTTACGTTGGCACACCGCATAGCAACCACTGCCGACCAAGTATCGCCGTCTTGTAGGAAGCGTATTGAAAGCCTGTTGATAGTTGCGAGCTATCAGCACGAGGTGACACAACCTAGCATAATAACGGCGTGCTGGGCATCAATCTTAATGCTTAACGGCCGGTTAATTAATTAAATAATAGGGATGTCTAACATTAATGTATGTATATAACATAATCATAACTTATAAAGAAAATTCGGTACGTTCATTTAAACACAGTGGTACACACACACCAATCTCAGGTTCAGTGCAAGCAAAGTAACTGAATTCTTAATCTAATAACAGAACATCGAATCAAAATAATGCAACTGAATATCGGACGAAACAATTGTAATAACACTAATCCACACAACAAATAAAGTTAATGGGCTTAACAGTATAAAACAGTTAAATAATGCAGTGACATGATAATGTCAGAAGTGAATATACTTGACTAGTCAAGCATTAGGATATGAATATTCTAATTATGATAATATGTCATTATTATGACATGTACACACAGAACATTAAGAAAGCGGCACAATATACAGCCAACATCTAAAACTAATAACACTTACATACAAGAATATGTACATCTGTTTCACAGCCACATCGTGTTAAAGCTATATCTCATCATAATAAACTTTAGATAAAAGATTCACCCCATACTTCCAGTACAGGGGTGAAAACCAACCCATTAGAAAAGCTGGCGAAGAATTTTGACATGCTGGGTTAATTAACTGAACTGGTAAATTCTTAATTTAAGAAGCACAATATATTCTTTATGTACGTCTTCATATTTACCCGCTACTTTTGAGTTGGAAAATATAATAAAACATATACTTTAATACAATTTAAAAGTGAAATTGACAGCGTTCTCTGGCCGCCATCTTGTCTTTTTGCATTCTCTCCCATTTCACCAACTCTGTGTTGATATAAGTAACCATTTGACACTGGTGCCAGGCATTCTACTTCCCATTCCATACTAAAGCTATTTTCGCCCGTATTTAGACTACGTTGTCGTTCAACCCTTTATTGTAAGTACGTGGTGAATCTTTTATCTAAATAAACTCAGGCGCGCTGCAAAATCACAATTTGCATCACATTTCTCAAATTAAAATCTTGAACTATGTTTTATCCAACATCTAAAGGAAATATTGTTAAAACAATTTCTCTATTTTTAAAAATAATATGTGATGTTTCTTTTATCACTGCATGCGGCTTTTCCATATTAATTATGTACAAGTGTCATTATTAAATGCAAACTTAATTTAATTTCACGGAGCCACAGTTTAATTAATATTTTAAAATTCTACGATGCTAATAATTATCCATTAGTGACTAAACTGGGACCAACTACGAACACTTCAGCCTTGGCTGATGAGGAGGAGTCTCTCAGACCAGAAAACTCCAAATGAAACAAATCAAACTAAACATGAAAGCGTTATGAGTCCACCACCACCCACAGAGCGGCGCGACAGCCGCGCCCGCCAGGGGGCGCCTAGTGCTGTTAGCTAGTGGTGAGAATCAACTAGAGCAGCACTAGAGCACTAGACACATGCACTAGGTGTTGACACTCCGACTGTCACATGACCTACCCAGCCTTCTTCTTACAGGAAAGAAACACTACCATGGATGTAGCCAGTCCGAAGGCGAGAGCCACCAACCCGGCTACCAGCACTGCAATGAAGGGGAACAGGTTCGAGACTGATATATATATATATATATATATACATACCCATGTATATATATACACCCATGCATATATATATATATATATATATATATATATATACCCATGTATATACATGGATTACATGAAACAAGTATATATATACATACCCATGTCTATATATATACACCCATGCATATATATATACACCTCTGTATATACACAGATTGCATGAAACAAGTATATATATACATACCCATGTATATATATATACATCCATGTATATACATGGATTACATGAAAAAGTATGTATATATACATACCCATGTATATATATTACACCCATGCATATATATACACCCGTTTATATATATGGATTACATGAAACAAGTTTATATATATACCATGTATATATACACCCATGCATATATATATACACCCATGTATATACATGGATTACATGAAACAAGTATGTATATATATACATATCCATGTAAATATATACACCCATGCATATATATATATATACACCCGTTTATATACACAGATTACATGAAACAAGTATATATACACATACCCATGTGTATATACACCCATGCATATATATACACCCATGTATATACACTGATTACATGAAACAAGTATGTATATATACATACCCATGTATATATATATATATATACACCCATGCATATATATATACACCCGTTTATATACACGGATTACATGAAACAAGTATGTGCGAATACCAAAACAAAGCATAAGCTGGTTCTGCAGTTTGGTGGTTCTGGCATTAGTTTTGTAGGTAAGTAGGAAGCTCAAATCTGTATTGTGTTTTACTTTTCTCTTTCTTACAATGTTATTATATATACACACATATATATACCATATATATGTGTATATATGTATATATATGTATGTACATATACACAACTTTCAGCACCAGTACCTTATTACAGGGATTAAGTGTGTGCCAACCTGTATGTTGATTCCATAGTCTAGTGGTTAGAGTATTGGGTTGGTAATCTGTAGGTAGGGAGTCCAATTCCCTATGGTACTTTACAATTTACTGTTTTTCTATTATGCTTCCTCCCCCTACATGTGTTTCTGATTAATCACTGCAATGAAATTATGCATATATTCTTTCCATTCTCACCGAACCATTTACAAGACAGCTGGAGTAACCAGACATCGGCACTTCCCTCCACATATTTAGTTACATACACTAAGAAGCTAGACAAAGATGTGTTTGGAGAGCATTTGTCAGAGTGCCGTCCCAGTCCCAGTGATCTATATCGGATCCCTTAACCACCATTGAGCCCAGTTATTAAATAGATGAAGGAAGCCAGTGTTTAGAACGCTAAAGCAATATTGTTGCTAAGGAATTAAAGGGCACCATTAAATGTTGAAAAAATATCAATGACAACTCCCCCACCCCTCTACAAAACTGCTATTTCTTTTTCTTCCGACAATACAGAAAACACAAACTGACCTATGTCAAAAGTTGACCAGCCTCCACCGCCCTCTGTTTTTCCTCCAGTGCCAGGAACTGCTGATGTGTCGGTGACATCACCAGGGGATGTCTTATTGCTGTCCGCCTCCACAGTGACGTCGGTGACGGTGACAGTGGTCGCTGGGACCCGGTGGGAAACTGCGAACAGCGTCGAGAGGACCGTGGACTTGGTGCTGGTGGCTGGGACCACGGCAAGCGGCTGTGTCGACGTGGTGCCCGACGTGGTGCCCGACGTAGTGCCCGACGTGGTGCCCGACGTAGTGCCCGACGTGGTGCCCGACGTAGTGCCCGACGTGGTGCCCGACGTGGCCTTTGCGGATGGAGAGGGCGTGACGGCACCCGTCGTCTCCGGATCCCGGCGCGTGGGCAGGCCTGGAGGTGTTCTCGAAGCTTCTTCCATTATGGTTTCTTCTGCTTTAGTCAACACCGTTGTCGATGTTGATGCTAAATGTTAAATAGAATATTATTTTTCTACAAAACGTCAGCATTTCGATTATAAATCTACCATTGTGAATTGTGTAAGTACGTCACTTCCGAATGCCAGGTGCATTAACGGGTGCACATAGGGCTGGGAGCGTGCTGAGCGGGCCACTGTGCCGCACAGTATTCATTTAACAAGACACACTACGACAGTAAGTCCTTTTGTTCAACAGTGACATAACTGCGCCATTCCGCAGTACCGCACTATGGGTGATGTACAGCTTATGCTTTTGAATAATATACGAGAATATATTTAAGAAAAGCATAATGAACGCATAGAAAAACAAACCACTGAATCACACTGATAATACACAGTAAGCGCTGATTTACAAATACCCACTCCACACAAAGAACAGCCAAGGCAATTCACACAGCAAGCTAAAAGCCGATAGAGGTATAGGACTGCTTGACAAGGTGACATATCTATAGTTACACATGAGCCATGCTACCACCAGGTGGCAGTCTTGACAGGTCAGAAGGACCGGCAGGTGGGAGCACGCTAGGAAGTAGTCCCGATGGTGGACTGCTTCACCCAACAGTACAGGGATAGGTCACTCCTACTCCAGACCATTGTGTAGACTTAACACATTACCTAACTGTGCAGGGGTAGGTCACTCCTACTCCAGACCATTGTGTAGTTACACACTACCCAACTATGCAGGGGTAGGTCACTCCTACTCCAGACCATTGTGTAGTTACACACTACCCAACTGTGCAGGGGTAGGTCACTCCTACTCCAGACCATTGTGTAGTTACACACTACCCAACTGTGCAGGGGTAGGGCACTCCTACTCCAGACCATTCTGTAGTTACACACTACCCAACTGTGCAGGGGTAGAGCACTCCTACTCCAGACCAGGCAGAATAACTTTGAAGATTGAAGCCACTATGGTGTGTCCTTCCTCATTGCATACTTGCTGAAAGGAACTGGTCTGTAACCCTTGTGTGGTGAACTGGCTCTCATCTAGTGAGGGAGGTAGGACTATGTGTCTAATAAAAGGGTATAGCAGTCAGCTTTTCATCATCATGCTGTCGGTCGCGATGCGACAAAGACTGCTTTCATTACTTGACTGTCCCTCTCCTTGTGCGGTTGTACATTTCATGAAAGCTGCCTGCAAAAGTGATGAAGTGCTGCTGGCTTTTGCAAGTTACCAGCTGCACTCTCTGGGAGCAAATAGAGGTCTCACACCGGCAAGAACATATCCAGACAGGCGCAAAACTATTTGTCCCTGCAGTGGCTGGTCGGGAGATGTTGGGAGTTCCATACATCAACAGGGTTTGCTCCCATAGCCTTCGGTTCTGACAAGAACATGTACCACAAGGCAGTGGTTTATACCTCTGCAGGGCAAGGGGGTCAAACTCCCTGAGGTATTGCCATACCTGCATACCCATAGTCCAAATGGAGGTCATGTGTTACCCAGCTGCACAGTGGTCGGTCGTTTCTCCCCCGGACCGGGACAGTAAACAGGATACAGTGTGTGTCGTTTCTCATCCCATATCCCTAGAAAGACATCACGTCATATCCCATCCAATTATCACCTCCGCAATTATGACATCATAAGAAAAGTCCCAAGTAAGCACAAACAACCTTGTCAAGGACGTCCACTGCTGGCACAAAAAGGAACCCCTAGGCTTTCCCTTGCAGTACCAGTGCTGGATTGGACTGGATGGTTTTAGCTGTGTATTAGTATGTGTGAGTGTGCACCTACCCGATATCGCTGTTAGGATCTTACTCAGAGAAGATGTCACCTTCGATGCTGATGTCATATTGAGCATTGCTGACGTCACTGCTGCAACACTACTGTCAATGGTGGGATTAATGCTGGTTATATCTGAAGTGTCAGTAGCTGGTTCAGTGACGGCGGTGACACCACGTGTCAGGGAGGCCAGTCCTGTTGACATGCTCACGTTAGCACCCTCCTTTCTAACCATCGTGGGTGGTGTGTGAGTCTCCTGTCGGTGTCTGTTGGTGCCACCGGCCTGGTCCACCTCAGAGGTGGTCATCTCACCATCGGGTACTCGCCCCAGCGTCTTGCCAGAAGGTGACTTTGAAGAGACAGAGGGGTTCTGGGTACCTTCATAACCGGAAGTAGGCGTCGCTGCTGCCAGTGCTGGTTCTGTGGTAGGTCCACCACTCGTCGACTTCTCACCAGGTGGCGGAGTGTTCGAGGAGGTGGCGCTGTGGGTGCTGGGGCTGCTGGCATAGTCTTCAAAGGCTGAGCCTGTCAGTCCCTCGACTAAACCACCCACCACTGTGCTGGGAATGTCTGAAACAGCTTCACCCGCTTCAAAGGCGCTATCAGAAGTGACGTCATCTATCGCTGGCGTTACATGCTCTGTTCGTGACGTCATGACCTCGGTTTGCACTGTTGCAGACGGCTGTGGCTGTTCACTGGCCGCCAGGGCCGACAGGGTTGAATAGCTCCGCGAAGACACGGGCACAGCGGCGGCGGGCTCCGTTACTGGCGTGGGGTGTGGTTTGGTGGAGGCATCTGCACCGCTCCTTGTGTCCAGCTGCACTGTGCGCGCTATGGTGGCTGCGATGCGGGCATCACTGACTTTGGAAGTGCCTTGAGTTGTTTGCCTGCTGCTTCCTGAGTTAATCTCCGGTTCAAACTGTGGTGGTGAGGACTGACGACTGAGTGGCGTTGACGTGTTGAGCGGGCCGGCTGTCGTCTCCGCGCTGACACCCGCGTCCGTCTCCGTCTCTGCATCAGTGAGGGCATCACGTGATGCGCCTGTGTTCAGAACGTGGCGTGTTTGCGTGTCGGTCACTAACATGCGCGTTGGTTCAGGACTGGCGTTCCGTGGTTCCGGCAGGGCTGTCTCGTTTCCTGGAGGCGTGTTTGCTGACGTTGTTGGGGGTGGCGTACCGGACTGGGACATGGCGCTGTCTATTTGTGCGGGTTGTCTTGTGGCGGCGGACGGCTCTGCTGCCCTGGCGGCATGCCGGGTTGTGAGAGGTGTCGCCGACATTGTGTCGCTGAGTGTCGGGTCTGGTCCGGCGGTGCCATGTAGTCCGGGTGTGGTGTAGGGCGGGGGTTGGGAGGTGGGGGTTGGTGTAGCTGACTGAACTGTCGTAGAATGGGAAGCTGGAAGAAAGGAAACCAGGAAGCCATGCTCAGGAACACGGGGAAACCCGGCATCCATTTAATGTGTGAAGCGGTTTTCAATGGGAAAGGGTTTCCTAATGAAATATATGAAAGAATCGTTCTTTTCGAATTTGATAATTCATAGTAGAAATCATTTCACTTTTTTTCGGGGTATAATTTTCTTAAGTGTTTTATGGCTTCAATGAGGTCTCAAATTTGGAAGGAAATTGTTGTTTCAGTTCTAAATTGAAATATTCAGAAGTAAGTCAATTTGATGAGTTGATAACGCGAAATCCGTTAGATTGAGGAAATTAATACAAAATAAATGCATGAGGTATCCAAGGCGAAACTCCACAGATACACTTGTAGCAAGATCTAGGTAGCAGGAGAAAAGCAAAACACGTTTCCTTTGATCGACTTCTACTGCTGATTATAATGGGGTACCTTATGTACACTTAGAAGCTGCACATACTGTACTGGGGACAGCTTGACACCAAGAGGATGTGGGTGTTATCGATCGAATCAAATGGAACATGCTACATGAATGAATAATTCACGGTCAGAGTCAACTGGGGTTTAACGAAAATCATGTTATATGGTGAAATAAGCACTGTATGGTTCATTAGTGAGTAGAAAGCAGCAATCCACCACAGAGCCGGCCAGTCACCCATGCATGGACATGTACAGCAAAGAAGGTCACAAAGAAGTCATCGTGGTACATATGCGCTTTACCGCCCTATCCTCAGATGTCACTACTACGTCTGCACTCAAAGTCATTATAAGCACACATATCGTCTGTAGCTGCACTCAAAGTCATTATAACCATACATATCGTCTGTAGCTGCACTCAAAGTCATTATAACCACACATATCGTCTATAGCTGCACTCAAAGTCATTATAACCACACATATTGTCTGTAGCTGCACTCAAAGTCAATATAACCACACATATCGTCTATAGCTGCACTCAAAGTCATTATAACCACACATATCGTCTATAGCTGCACTCAAAGTCATTATAACCACACATATCGTCTGTAGCTGCACTCAAAGTCATTATAACCACACATATCGTCTGTAGCTGCACTCAAAGTCAATATAACCACACATATCGTCTATAGCTGCACTCAAAGTCATAATAACCACACATATCGTCCATAGCTGCACTCAAAGTCATTATAACCACACATATCATCTTTAGCTGCACTCAGAGTCATTATAACCACACATATCGTCTATAGCTGCACTCAAAGTCATTATAACCACACATATCGTCTATAGCTGCACTCAAAGTCATTATAACCACACATATCGTCTGTAGCTGCACACAAAGTCATTATAGCCACACATATCATCTGTAGCTGCACTCAAAGTCATTATAACCATACATATCGTCTGTAGCTGCACTCAAAGTCATTATAACCACACATATCGTCTATAGCTGCACTCAAAGTCATTATAACCACACATATCGTCTATAGCTGCACTCAAAGTCATTATAACCACACATATCGTCTGTAGCTGCACTCAAAGTCATTATAGCCACACATATCATCTGTAGCTGCACTCAAAGTGATTATAACCACACATATCATCTGTAGCTGCACTCAAAGTCATTATAACCACACATATCGTCTATAGCTGCACTCAAAGTCATTATAACCACACATATCGTCTATAGCTGCACTCAAAGTCATTATAACCACACATATCATCTGTAGCTGCACTCAAAGTCATTATAACCACACATATCGTCTGTAGCTGCACTCAAAGTCATTATAACCACACATATCATCTGTAGCTGCACTCAAAGTCATTATAGCCACACATATCGTCTGTAGCTGCACTCAAAGTCATTATAACCACACATATCGTCTGTAGCTGCACTCAAAGTCATTATAGCCACACATATCGTCTATAGCTGCACTCAAAGTCATTATAACCACACATATCATCTGTAGCTGCACTCAAAGTCATTATAACCATACATATCGTCTGTAGCTGCACTCAAAGTTATTATAGCCACACATATCATCTATAGCTGCACTCAAAGTCATTATAACCATACATATCGTCTGTAGCTGCACTCAAAGTTATTATAGCTACACATATCATCTATAGCTGCACTCAAAGTCATTATAACCACACATATCATCTGGAGATGCACTCAAAGTTATTATAGCCACCCATATCATCTGTAGCTGCACTCAAAGTCATTATAACCACACATATCGTCTATAGCTGCACTCAAAGTCATTATAACCACACATATCGTCTATCTGCAGTTGTGCAAGTGTCATAGCTGTAGTTGAGTGATATAAACCAAATACAGGGTTCCAAGTACATCACGGATTTTATATATCGATTCGATTAAGTGAGTGATTTCCAATGGGTTAAAGCTAAAGGCTGAGGCCGATTTGAACAACCCGAACAACCGGAACGGCCTGCACAAGTGTTACCACGAGGACTGTCTTGGCGCCGACAGACATGTCTAACCAGGGCTTCGTCGTGTAGGCCTATTGTGCATTCCGAACCAAATCCCCACGTTGCTGTTCAGAGGGGACTGTTCTCATGGCCGCACAGTGCACAGCGCCGCCTTTCTGAGCGGCCGTGCATCAAAGCGACACACACGACTGCAGTGAGACCGAGAGGTGTACTCACGGAAGGCGCACACCGTGGCGCGGCGCTGCGTGCACGGGACGTCCGCCCACTGGAACCCCGCGCTGCTCGTGACGGCCGCGCACCGACCCCGGGCCCCGGACGGCGACAGGTCCCCCCACCTCGTGTAGGACAGGGCGCGCCCTGCCGACATACACAGACAGTTAGTTCCACTCACTCACTACTGGCTGGTGGAAAACAAGCACACAACAACAGTAAATTGAGCTATACCAACTTTAAATCAAATATACACCTTAAAAACCAGCCTGACAACCACATAGAAAGAAGCCTCGATTCTGATTAGAGCTGTTCATCACTTGGCGGACTTGTCACGGATTTGTGCATAGAAAACAAGATGACGAATGAGTAGGGTGGTCACTTCCCGTATACACTAACATGAGGTAGTGTCAGATCAAAGACCACATTGATGTAGGTCAATATCTTGCCTCACGTTCAGCAATACAAGGGCAAGGACTAGTTGGCACATTGTCGGGATAAAATTAATGGTTAAGTTATCCCAATACATTGTGCCACATACATAACAACCTCATTATATCCTAGTAGATTATGCTCTCAATATTTATAACTGGTCAATTACATAAATCACAGTGCATAAAATATACCCGTAAACATCGTTTAGTTAAGATATTAAAATCTACTCCGCTTAAGAAATGAACGTAGTGAACTGCTACTTGGTAAAATCTGATTAATCCTATTAAACAGAACACCCCAATACCGACCTGTCCCGGACCATGCCCAGAGAGCTTTGGTCAAGCCGATCCAATGCTTCACATTGATCCCAGCGCCTGTCAGCAGATTGATGATGACGTCATGATGTGAGGCGTTTCTTATGGTCAACAATTCTCCTCCCTTCTCGGCGCATGTCCGGTGTGCATTCCACCAGCTCATGACGTCACCGACGTATAGGCACACGCCGCTGTTGACGTGATATCGGCGGTCTGACAGGTCACACAAAGCTGCAGCTGTTGAGAATCAAATATATAAATGTAATTGTGACATGATTTCAATTAACATTATAATTCATACATTTAATGCCCATCCAGTGTACGGTAAACATTAGGATAGAAGCTTCAACTTAAATATCAGATTACGACTTTAGCATAACTTGCTTCAAGTGTCCTTTAAAAATAGGTGATACAAGACGTGGCTTCTAATTGGTGTTTCGCTAATAGGTTCTAGAATACTGACTGAGAGACGCCATAGTCACAAAAATGAAAGGCTTATCATCTCCTGCACTTACGTATGTCACAAAGAAACGGCTTCTTCTGGAAACAAGGCTCGTCAGCAAACTTCCAGTCATAGCCGGCAGTGTCGAGAACGGCGCATGTCTCGTGAACGCCATCCGGTTGATGGTAGCTCCAGACGCCGTACTGGCCTGTGGAAGGATAAGGTGTGGTCAAGTGCCTGCTGACCGGAAGAACCTTGAATTCAAGGTAAATAGTGGCCAACATTCTGCTCAAAGCAAAACAAGTAGAACACAAATTAACTGGCTCTAAGTAATAGCAAAACATCGACTTTGAAGATATATAGAAATCTCCGTGATAATAGATCAGAATGTGGCCTCAGAATTAGGCACTGGTGGTGCCACCTGCCATCACTACGTACCATTTACTTTGTAAGGACAGCTGCTGGTCCCCTTACTTGTGCCCCCCTCACGGTGCACACTGGTGGTGCCACCTGCCCTCACCACGTACCACTTACTTTGTAAGGGCA
This sequence comes from Branchipolynoe longqiensis, assembly GCA_030323885.1. Taxonomy (NCBI): domain Eukaryota; kingdom Metazoa; phylum Annelida; class Polychaeta; order Phyllodocida; family Polynoidae; genus Branchipolynoe; species Branchipolynoe longqiensis. The sequence continues at coordinate 17,804,732 of CM059199.1, read as the reverse complement.
GCTGCTGGTCCCCTTACCTGTGCCCCCCTCACGGTGCACACTGGTGGTGCCACCTGCCGTCACCACGTACCACTCACCTTGTAAGGGCAGCTGCTGGTCCCCTTACCTGTGTCCCCCTCATGGTGCACACTGGTGGTGCCACCTGCCATCACCACGTACCACTCACCTTGTAAGGGCAGCTGCTGGTCCCCTTACCTGTGCCCCCCTCATGGTGCACACTGGTGGTGCCACCTGCCATCACCACGTACCACTTACTTTGTAAGGGCAGCTGCTGGTCCCCTTACCTGTGGCCCCCTCACGGTCCACACTAGTGGTGCCACCTGCCGTCACCACGTACCACTCACCTTGTAAGGGCAGCTGCTGGTCCGCTTACCTGTGCCCCGCTCACGGTGCACACGTGGTGCCACCTGCCCTCACCACATACCACTCACCTTGTAAGGACAGCTGCTGGTCCCCTTACCTGTGCCCCCATCACGGTGCACAGGTAGTGCCACCTGCCGTCACCACGTACCACTTACTTTGTAAGGGCAGCTGCCAGTCCCCTTACCTGTGCCCCCCTAACGGTGCACACTGGTGGTGCCACCTGCCATCACCACATACCACTCACCTTGTAAGGGCAGCTGCTGGTCCCCTTACCTGTGCCCCCCTCATGGTGCACACTGGTGGTGCCACTTGCCATCACCACGTACCACTTACTTTGTAAGGGCAGCTGCTGGTCCCCTTACCTGTGGCCCCCTCACGGTCCACACTAGTGGTGCCACCTGCCGTCACCACGTACCACTCACCTTGTAAGGGCAGCTGCTGGTCCGCTTACCTGTGCCCCCCTCACGGTGCACACATGGTGCCACCTGCCCTCACCACGTACCACTCACCTTGTAAGGAGAGCTGCTGGTCCCCTTACCTGTGCCCCCATCACGGTGCACAGGTAGTGCCACCTGCCGTCACCACGTACCACTTACTTTGTAAGGGCAGCTGCCAGTCCCCTTACCTGTGCCCCCCTAACGGTACACACTGGTGGTGCCACCTGCCATCACCACGTACCACTTACTTTGTAAGGGCAGCTGCTGGTCCCCTTACCTGTGCCCCCCTCACGGTGCACACTGGTGGTGCCACCTGCCGTCACCACATACCACTTACTTTGTAAGGGCAGCTGCTGGTCCCCTTACCTGTGCCCCCTTCACGATGCACACTGGTGGTGCCACCTGCCCTCACCACGTACCACATATTTTGTAAGGGCAGCTGCTGGTCCCCTTACCTGTGCCCCCCTCACGGTGCACACTGGTGGTGCCACCTACCCTCACCACGTACCACATATTTTGTAAGGGCAGCTGCTGGTCCCCTTGCCTGTGCCCCCCTCACGGTGCACACATGGTGCCACCTGCCCTCACCACATACCACTTACTTTGTAAGGGCAGCTGCTGGTCCCCTTACCTATGCCCCCCTCACGGTACACACTGGTGGTGCCACCTGCCATCACCACGTACCACTTACTTTGGAAGGGCAGCTGCTGGTCCCCTTACCTGTGCCCCCCTCACGATGCACACTGGTGGTGCCACCTGCCGTCACCACGTACCACTCACCTTGTAAGGGCAGCTGCTGGTCCCCTTACCTATGCCCCCCTCACGGTGCACACTGGTGGTGCCACCTGCCATCACCACGTACCACTTAGTTTGTAAGGGCAGCTGCTGGTCCCCTTACCTGTGCCCCCCTCACGGTGCACACTGGTGGTGCCACCTGCCATCACCACGTACCACTCACCTTGTAAGGGCAGCTGCTGGTCCCCTTACCTGTGTCCCCCTCACGGTGCACACTGGTGGTGCCACCTGCCGTCACCATGTACCACCCACCTTGTAAGGGCAGCTCCTGGTCCCCTTACCTGTGCCCCCCTACGGTGCACACTGGTGGTGCCACCTGCCGTCACCATGTACCACTCACCTTGTAAGGGCAGCTCCTGATCCCCTTACCTGTGCCCCCACTCACCGTGTACGTTGTAGACGCTGTTCCTGCCCCATCCGCCGCAGTACTTGGTCCTGTCGCCCGGACAGGGCACGGAGCACCACGCCCCCTCCTTCTTGGTCATCCCGAACTTCCCGTAACTGTCACCACAGTGGCAGTTCACCTTCGACTGCAAACAAACGGGGAGAAGTAAGTAACTTTACCCTGCACTACATACACCCCTCTACAACCGCCCGTTCCATGCCACCTCCAGTAACCCCCCCCCCCCCTCTCTGTGGAATAAAGATATAACAATTTCCTACAGTGAATAAACACAACCCCCACCCTCCACTCAAATTAAGTCAATAAATCACTTTGCAATGAATCTAAAGCTGCGTTTACACAGGTGAGTTAAAACGCCTTAGGTAGAACCAGTTGCCTAGATCGGTTGCCTGAGGCGTTTTAGGGCTGAAACGTTTCACCTGAAACGTTTCACGTATACCACCTCGGGAGGTGGTTTACAGGAACCGTTTTAGATAAAACGTTTTGTAAATGGTTGTGTAAACAGTAGCATGATACTTGAGGCGTTTTACTGATGTTTGTAAGCACTACAAATCAACTAAGCCCACCTGAAAACCTACAAATCAACACTTCAAGTATGAAAATCGGTCAATAACTTCCGGAGATAGGTGAATTGCCAGTTGTGGGGGGTCTCAAAACAGAAATTTTAGCACAAAAATCCTACGGGAGCTATTTTCCTTACATTACATACCGCACTATTTTGGCAAGCTTGCCAAAACTAATTTTCCATGTTTGAACTCAAAATATCTCAAAAGTTTGCCATTTAAAATAAAAGTAACTTTGAACTAATGATCGATCTAATATATTTATCTCAGAAAAAATTCAGAAATTCAAATCCATCGAACTATGCAACGTCTGCCTTGAAACGGGTAACCGGAAGAAAACAAATGATTCGGTCATGTGCGCATGCGTGTGATGCCTTGAAATGGTTTAAGTACTGCCCGTGTAGACGCGACACACTTTCAATCTCGGTCCGTGTAAATGCGCCACTAAACCGCTTCAGGTAAAATGCTTTGCCTAGATCATTTTACTTTTTGTCCGTGTAAACGCAGCTTAACACTACCTCATCTTTGAAGAATTTAGAACATCACTTGTGATCGGTTCTGGATGACACACAATCTATTGAAATTGAATGATGATAAAGCAAATATTATTTAGATGGTTCACCTCAGTGTATCACATTCCTAAAAACAGCGGGAACTCCCCACCACAAAACATTGGTGAATTGTGTATCACTATCAGACACACTAGCTCTATAAAACCATTCTTCAGGAATATTATAGCAAGTGTAGTAATATGAATGATGATGTCAATGCAATATGCAACGAAGTCTAGTACCGTCTTAGGAACATTCACGGCATCTAGTCATTCAAATCACTTACTAGTTGATGCCTTTATTGCATCACACATAAACTATTGCAACTCCTTATTGGATAGAATATAGGAAATGGAATATAACATCAACCACCTTCAACAAATTCAGAATAGTACTGTTCACCTTAAAGAGCCCTGTGCATGTGTCAAAGCAAATGCCAGTGTCACTGACTCGACTGAGTCATCAAACCTGTCTCTTCCATGTGCTCTAGCTTCATCTATCCCATCTAGCCATTTTCTCAGGGCACCTTTTACAGATCCATCTGTGACCCCCATTAGTGTAGAAAAGTCGCTTATCTTCAACCTTAGGGCTTCTCCTCTATCCCTGCCAATTTTGCTTCTGTAGCTAGCTTAAATCCTTCAAACAAATCCCCCAAAGATCCTCTGGGTTAGCATCAGCTGGAATCTCACCCCTTGCTTTCCTATCAGCAAACCATGTCTGATAGACATGATACTGTCCTTTTGCCTCCATTTCAACTCTTTTCATCTACCCCAGGTCTAACTGGAAATTCCCTCATTTATCATTATTTATCTATTCCCTAAATCAATATGTTCCCACCTTGGACCCTACTTACACTAAAATTCTTGCTGGAATTTAGCATCCCTTATTGGATGTATTAGCAAAAGGGCCCCTTACCTTCTTACTTCAACATTTAATATTTAATTACCAATAAACCAATAATTTTGAACCCCATGCCCACAATATAAATTCCTGTACTCAAAAACAATCCACAACAATTTTCAACCACCATTCGAAACCCACATAGCAATAATCAAAATAATGTTTCAGAACCACAGTCAAAATGCAAATTTCCTGAAATCAACAACAATCAACAATAGTTTTTTGAATCCCTGTTCCAAACAGGCAATAATAATCCAAATAATGTTTCAGAACGGCAGGCTAACATGTGAATTTCCTGAAATAAAAAACAGTGAACAGTAATTTTAAACCACTGTTCTAAACAGACAATAAGAATCACCATAATGATAATTTAAAACCACAGCCAAAATAAGTAAATGCATGCTACAGGCAACATCAAGCAGTAACTAATACAATTTGGAATAATATAATTTAGCGGCAGCAATTCTCACAGTCACAGTCAAGTCGCACTACACAAGGAGGGCCACTGTCTTCTTGCTAAACAAAATAATTCCTTACTCCCTTGTAACTCCTTCTAGCCCCAAATTTTTTAATCTATCCCGCCATATCTATTGCCTCTCATTTCTTTCCCTTTTCTCTATTTCCTCCCTTCTTGCTATCCTAATCACTTCCTCCTTCTCCCGATATAACTTTTCTAACCCCTCTACTTTTTCCCTCTGTTGTTGTGCCTCCCTTTCCAATACTTTAAGTGTGTCGAAATCCCCCTGCACCCATGTCTCCATAACTACCTCGTTTTGCTCCTCCACCCGATCTTCCAACTCACACCCCAGCTCCTGCTCTCTAGTTAAAAGCATCCCATCTACTGAATTGTCCCTTTCCCATTCCAAATTATCTTCCAATTCCCAATCAAGAGCCTCTACTTCATTTTCCTCTAGCCCCACTAGTCCTTCCCCTCCAAATTCCCACACTATATGGTTTGGTGTAGCTGAGTCCTATAGTTGCCTGTTTATAATAGTGAAGTGGTTACAGTGGGTATAGCACAGAATGTAAGACTGACACAAAAGCACCTCTTGTCATGTTAAAGGCCCAGTGGTGACTGCCAGCTCTCCCAGGCTTTTAATCTCTCTAACACTCCTACAGACATGTACATGATGTTATTGAAGATACATGATATTATTGAAGGTATATGATATTATTGAAGGCACATGACATCATTGATCCATGGAATATTGTTATTTTTCTCTTTATGGCGGCCATGTTGAGGTTCCAGGACGGTAGAGATGGGTGCAACTCGGGTGCACCTATCATTCCCACATCCCAGCTACCACCAAGTCATGGCAACATGACCAGACACCTCTATCATAGCCGATGCACTCCATACAAATTCAATCCGGATCCAATACACATTAAACATTAAATACCAAACATGACTGTCTCCCACGGAGGCTGCCTGCCACCTCCCCTATCAGTCTGGGTTCAGCAATGAGCTACACATTCTTTTATCTATTAAATAAAACAAATGGGTATTTTAAATGGAATCTACTTTCTAATGTAACTATGTGTAGAAAGTCGAAAAATTTTACAATATGACAGCTGTGTCTTCCATATGGCAGGTCACATTTGATGGAATAGAGTACCAGAGGAGGTAAAAAGGAACACGATCTCTTGAACATTTTTAATCTGGCCTAAAATCTTACCGGTTTGAGGGTGTTTTATGGTAAATGAAATTAATCTATTCTTGGACCTTTTTAACCAAGTTGTAAATATGTCAGTTATAGAATTATTAAACAGCAGTTTAGAATGGCTCCCGTTAAAGAGAACGCTGTATTAAATGACTAGTATTGTTGTTATTATTACCGCTATCACTTTCACTGACAACTGAAAACAACACATGCTCTGCTCGAATAGCAACAGTCTCGAGAGTTACTATTAAACATATCAATGGTGAATCAGAGCAGGAACTTGAGCGTGCTGCAGTGGTGAGGATTGATCTTCTGTAACACCCTTATCTGGTTGACGATCGCACAAAGCGCCTAGCTCTAAGGTCTAAGGAAGGACCAGTGTACTCTGCTTCGGGACCCATTGAGAGTGTTTTCTTGTCACTTCGCTGAACACTTCACTTCACTTCACTGAGCAGTCCAAACAGCCCATACGGGTGCTGTTCTCCGAGGTACTTGCGGCGAGATTGTACTGCGACTGACTTCACAAAGGTTCCTTCTTTCTTTTTGTTACATGACCCCAATAAATAAATCTGTCTGATCTGAGAGACCCGTGCGTTCACTTGGAGTCGTGAGATGCAGCGAAGTACATTTGCTTCCTTGCAGATTAAGAGCGCTCAGTCTTAATGATTCTCTTCAGATATTCCAGTACCCTAAACCAGGGAACGCTCTCACAGACCGATAGGGCACTCTGTAAAATAGTACTGACAAATGTTTAGGTTCCTAGGCTACTAATCACAGAAGAGCATGAGACTAGACCGCACTATGAAGCCCTGAGAAATACATCGCAAAGTCAACTTTGGTTAATACAAAGTCTTAGAACCGACGCGATTCAACCTACCACTTCCCTCTCTGACGTCACGGGATGGACCTACTTGAGTTTCAGACAAAAGGTGGACATTGCGATCATCAGAACGAATATTCCCTGACTATTGCGGGCCATGGCGAGGCCAATGTGAGCCATCTGGCTAGAGTAAGAAGGGTGTTGTTGGGTGCCAGGGAACTGTTGGGTGCTAATGGACTGTTGGGGGCTAGTGAACTGTTGCGTGCCAATGGACTGTTGGGTGCTACTGAACTGTTGGGTGTTAGTGAACTGTTGGGTAATAGAACTGTTGCGTGCCAATGGACTGTTGGGTGCTACTGAACTGTTGGGTGCTAGTGAACTGTAGTGAACTAACTTCAACTAGTGACAGCTAGTTATGCAAAGAATGCAAACTGAAGCCATGTTAGCAGATCTTTAAACCTGGTTTGATTTCTGATGGCGCATGCCCAGCCCGCTCGGCCTACCTGTTGCGCCATTGGGTGGTTAATTAAATTGAAAACATTGCTCCCTGCCACACCACCGTTCCAGCCGCCAGACAAAAACTGCCTCCACCGAGCAACAAATAACAATCCCCACAGAGGGGTGAGGGGACCAGCTGTCATTAAATAAATAACGCCGCGTCGAACCACTAAATGAACCACCCGCAGCCAATCTGGTATAGAATGAAGTCAAAAAGCCACAGCTTCGTAGGACTTATTGTCGTGTCGTGGTTTTGTGTTATTTTGATTGATAGCAAACCGATGTGGGTTACACACGCGCATCGACAGGCTTAAACCAGCCTGATTTCTCTAGGGTATTGTACGTTAATTACACAGAGATACAGATCATAATTAATGTCACGTGACGAAGTGGGCGTATTGAAATGCTTAATCACGCGCAACTGGCTGCAATGGTTAGTCCACTTCATGAAGCAGTGTGCACCGGGCAAAGAGAACGCGCTGATATGGCATGCGTTTAAAGCGTATCTTCTCCGGGCGATGTATCACATGCACATCGAAATGGCCGGAAGCCTCCGAGTGCCATTCGGTAGCCCCGGAGTCGTAGAACATCGTGCGTATGCACCCCCCACCCCCGCCCACACACACACACCCAATCGACTGATCCAGTGAAAGATCTTGAATTCGAGTCTAACCCAAAACCGAACGTAGAACCCGATGCAACGCAACGACACAACGAAGTGCTCCAGGTAAACATTGTCACCGGCGCAGATGTGTGCATCACCGGTAGTGTCATTGGCATTCTGGGAAGTTACACGGTGATATTGGCAATTATATATATGACACTCAGTGAAAATAAAACTAGCTAAACGAAACTATTTACTGAAAATGAAACTCCTTCATAAATGTGCGTTCATAATCATATAGTCTGGGGGTGCTTTCCCAACATCTGACTCGAGACCACAGTGTGAGATTTAGCCGCCTAGTGGCACCAGGGGTGAATGGATTGGTGTTTCAGCGCACACACTGATTCAGTCCGTCTCAATAAGTTCAAGTAGAGTGCATCGAACACACCACTGATTCAGTCCGTCTCAATAAGTTCAAGTAGAGCTCATCAAACGCACCACTGATTCAGTCTGTCTCAATAAGTTCAAGTAGAGCGCATCGAATGCACCACTGATTCAGTCCGTCTCAATAAGTTCAAGTAGAGCACTTCAAATGCACCACTGATTCAGTCCGTCTCAATAAGATCAAATAGAGTGCATCGAACACACCACTGATTCAGTCCGTCTCAATAAGTTCAAGTAGAGCACTTCAAACGCACCACTGATTCAGTCTGTCTCAATAAGTTCAAGTACAGCACATCGAACACACCACTGATTCAGTCCATCTCAATAAGTTCAAGTAGAGCACATCGAACACACCACTGATTCAGTCCGTCTCAATAAGTTCAAGTAGAGCACATCGAATGCACCACTGATTCAGTCCGTCTCAATAAGTTCAAGTAGAGCTCATCAAATGCACCACTGATTCAGTCCGTCTCAATAAGTTCAAGTAGAGCACATCGAACACAACACTGATTCAGTCCGTCTCAATAAGTTCAAGTAGAGCTCATCAAACGCACCACTGATTCAGTCTGTCTCAATAAGTTCAAGTAGAGTGCATCGAATGCACCACTGATTCAGTCCGTCTCAATAAGTTCAAGTAGAGCACTTCAAACGCACCACTGATTCAGTCCGTCTCAATAAGATCAAGTAGAGTGCATCGAACACACCACTGATTCAGTCCGTCTCAATAAGTTCAAGTAGAGCACTTCAAACGCACCACTGATTCAGTCCGTCTCAATAAGTTCAAGTACAGCACATCGAACACACCACTGATTCAGTCCATCTCAATAACTTCAAGTAGAGCACATCGAACACACCACTGATTCAGTCTGTCTCAATAAGTTCAAGTAGAGCACATCGAATGCACCACTGATTCAGTCCGTCTCAATAAGTTCAAGTAGAGCACATCGAATGCACCACTGATTCAGTCTGTCTCAATAAGTTCAAGTAGAGCACATCGAACACACCGTTATATTTACCTTTGCTGAATGTGGTCGCAATAGACCGTTTCTGTAGAACACATGCAGCGAGCTGCTACCCACATTTCCACCAGTAGTCAGGCAGCTTAGCAAGTGGATGTGGACGTTCCGGACAAAAGCACCATTTTTCCCCTGGTACTACTCATTACCCTAGCTTTAAATTTGGAAGGGGTACCACTTCCTCCAGGCTGATTATGGTGGCCATCTTTGACTTTTAAGGCGGCCATCGTGTAAAAACCTATTTTTACCAATATCTCAGCTATCAGACGACTTAGACTCACTATCTTGGTGTCTAAACATACATTTTCTGGGGTAAGGAACACAACGATGACACACCTGACATCATCAGATGATTATATTAGTGAAAAATTTCACAGAGAGCCCATAACTTCCATATAAAATCAGTGAAAAGTCTGAAAAGTTCCATGGTTCTTCGCTTTGGATCACCACAATTACGCACGGTGTATCCCGGTACACATATGAGACATGGAGAGTCTACCAGCATCCATCCTCAATGAGTTTGAGGAACATGGTCACTGGGTTGTACACAAAACCACCAACAGGTTTTCATCCATGCCAATAGACCAAGCACACAAGCAAAACAATGCTGAGGTCAAGGGCTCTGGAGGTGTGGGACTGACTGAGAATCCCTCAGTGGATGGTCTCAGATCCTGACCAAGCACGGATACTGAAGGAGTTTGAAGAGGATTATCTTGCAAAAGGAAAAGAGTGCAATCAGCATCATGAAGAGGGACTTTCCTTGCAGAGAAGTTTCAAGGAGCAGTCCGAGAGTCTGGCTGATGCCATAAGTCAGCTGGGAAATAGATTCCTTTATAATGGTGATGAGTTACTTGCACTAGACACACAGAATGTTCTGAATGAGTCTGTGGTGAACACTGTGCGAAGACTGCATGAACTTTGGAAAGAGCAGTACGCTAAATATCACAAAGAAGTGATAGTGGACCGCACACGCTCAATCCATGAACCCATAAAGAAGAATGCTCTTCCCCTCTTCAGTTGTCCAAGCCCAAAATCCAAGACGAAGCAAGCAGGGAAGATTTCATCACTGAAGAGTGATGTTGCTCTCTTCTCTCACTTGTACATCATAATGCAGAAAAGGGAGAGCGACACAAATGCATTCTTCAAACACGAGAACCTGCCTTGTCCCCCTTCACTCTCCAATGGTGGGAAACTGCGCACAGGAAACAAATCTGATCTGCTGACAATTTTGGAGCAAGGCACACAGACCCCCCAGATGACATTGATGTCAAGCTGCTGGATGGGGCTGCTGTGGTGCACCTGCTTCCCACTGCTGGCATTGTGACATTTGATGAGTATGCTGACCGGGTCTTTCTGCCACACATCAATGAACAGTTGGAAAACTGCAAAAGGGTTGATGTGGTATGGGATGCATACGTCCCCATCAGCATCAAAGAGTCTACCAGAGAAAAGCGAGGAAAGGGCATTAGGAGAAAGGTCGCTGGTAAGAACAAGCTCCCAGGAAATTGGGCTGATTTCTTGCGATATTCGAACAACAAGCAGGAGCTCTTCCCATTCCTCTCCAGAAAGACTGCCTCTGTAGACTGCCCTGAAGGCAAGGAAGTCATCATCACATATGGAGTCACAGTCACCCTTATGTGGAGTCACAGTCACATCTCAAGTGGAGTCACAGTCACTGACCGTTCAATGCCTCCATGTGACCACGAGGAGGTAGATACCAGGCTGTTGGTTCATGTACAGGATGCCATACTGAATGGATGTACCAACTGTCGACACAGATGTGGTGGTCATCCTCATTGACAAATCTCACCACCTGATCACTCTGTGTCCGGATGTGAGCATATGGGTTGCCTTTGGTACAGGCAAACACTTCACATATCATCACATCAATGCCATCTATGCTGCCCTTGGCACAGAGAAATCCATGGCCCTTCCTCTGTTCCACAGTTTCACAGGATGTGACACTACCTCTGCATTCTTTGGAAAGGGGAAAAAGTCAGCATGGGAGGCCTTGAAATGCTACCCTGACATGACCTCTGCCTTTACCTTCATGGCACTCAACCCATACCATGAAGTAGATGCAGATGATCAACACTTCCAACAACTGGAGCGCTTCACAGTTGTTCTGTACGACAAGGCCAGTGACCTGGAACATGTTGATGAAACAAGGAAGGAGCTGTACTGCCAGAAAGAGAGGACAATGGATACTATTCCGCCTACGCAGGATGCACTATTGCAACACTCCGTCCTGATATGACCTTAGATGTTGCTAGGACGTAAAACAACAACAAACAAACAAACAACTATTGCAACACTCGAAGAGATCCATCTACCAAGCTGGAATATGGTCCACCAGTGACCAGAGCGAACAGTATGCTCCAACTCCAGAGGGTTGGGGTTGGACTCTTGATGAGGACAGCCAGTCTTGGGTCCCTGACTGGAGCACTATTCCTGTGGCCTCCAAAGCCTGCAGTGAACTAATGAAGTATGGCTGCAAGAGCCTGAATGGATGTGGTGCTCGATGTGCGTGCAAAAAAGCTCTTTGAAAGTGCACTCTCCTATGTAGTTGTAACTGCGAGCAATAAAGATGACAGGACCCATTACAATCATAACCACTGATTTACTAGTAACTTGTAACTGTGAGATGAATAGTAAAAGCACCAGGAATGAATATAGTAACTAATAACTGTACATCAACTCTGCTAACTTTCGTCAGTCTGTACACGTTTATAAAACAGCTTATATGGTTCTGTAATAAAGGTTCACCTAGCAGTATTCTCGATGCCACAGGTGTGTTCCTTACCCCAGAAAATGCATGTTTAGACACCAAGATAGTGAGTCTAAGTCATTTTGCAGCTGATATATCGGTAAAAATAGGTTTTTACACAATGGCCGCCTTAAAAGTCCAAGGCGGCCACCATAATCAGCCTGGAGGAAGTGGTACCCCTTCCAAATTTAAAGCTAGAGTAATGAGTAGTACCAGCAACAAATTTGGTGCTTTTGTCCGGAACGTCCACATCATTCTCAAATCTGGTCCTAAGCTGCCTCACTACAGGGGGCAGGTTGTTGGTGGAAATCTTATGAGACCGTTTCCACTGTGCACGCTGCACAGAAGTTTACTGTACGACTTTGTGCAACCTTCCCAATGATGCATGTTAGAAAAATTAAAGCATCATTTAAATATCACTTTTGGATATTAGACACTACTCAGCCTTGAAGTGTTAAGGCGGACGCTCAACTCATAAATATTTATATATTTAGTTAGTTGGTGTTGAAGTCTTACGTCCTAGCAACAGCTAAGATCATATCAAGATGGGTACCGACTTGTGACAATGCGCACTCATGACGACTTTATAGTGCTCCTCCACTGGGAGACAAGGCCATCAACACCATGACCTGATATCCAACTCAGTCACATTATCCTGAGACTGAGCCAACCCGTCTTTGCCCTATCCTAATAATGTTGAACGCCTGGCTAGGAAGCAAGAAGTATGACTTTGTATGTCATTGGTTTGACTAGAGCGGGAATTGAACACCGGCTTTCCGCGCTCTACCTATTTGGCCACCGCATCCAGTATTTTTATATATACATACATACATATATACATATATATATATATATATATATATATACTTCATACTGGTAATCACCCACAACCTCTGCTCTATAAATATGTTTGGCTTGATGATGTCAATATATATGTACATAAAGCTGAAAAGCAGTCACACAGCATTTACATTGATCCTCCTCAGTGATGTATTACTAGTTCCCATAAACCATGATACTCAATGCAACAGAGTGGCACTAGGGGACCAGTGTTTGATACATGGCCAACCATTCAACTTCATTTCGTAGGAAACAGCGCTAAATGTGGCTAATTCGAGAAGCACTGAACGTCTGGGTTGATACGAACGTATTGCTTCTGCTCAAACACTGAGCCACCCACAACTTAGACCGGTCCGTGCTCAACATAATCATTAGAAGAGCTAGAAGTAAGAGAGCAAGCACTGACATTTTTCACCACGTGAATAACGATGTGACGGGTTAAACTTGGCCACATCAGCAAACAGTGTCAGTTTGAGTGACCCGTTCGTCTATATTATTTATCCATTACCTATTAAAACTAAAACAAACAGTTAAAATAAATAGTCCCTCGCCAGATAAGTCTTCAGTATATCCTTTGTATCATATTGTACTTAATGCAATATCCAAACAGTTAACAATAAATAGTCCCTCACCAGATAAGTCTTCAGTATATCCTTTTTATCATATTGTACATGATGCAATATCCAAACAGTTAACAATAAATAGTCCCTCACCAGATAAGTCTTCAGTATATCCTTTGTATCATATTGTATTTAATGCAATATCCAAACAGTTAACAATAAATAGTCCCTCACCAGATAAGTCTTCAGTATATCCTTTGTATCATATTGTATTTAATGCAATATCCAAACAGTTAACAATAAATAGTCCCTCACCAGATAAGTCTTCAGTACATCCTTTTTATCATATTGTACATGATGCAATATCCAAACAGTTAACAATAAATAGTCCCTCACCAGATAAGTCTTCAGTATATGCTTTGTATCATATTGTATTTAATGCAATATCCAAACAGTTAACAATAAATAGTCCCTCACCAGATAAGTCTTCAGTATATCCTTTGTATCATATTGTATTTAATGCAATATCCAAACAGTTAACAATAAATAGTCCTCACCAGATAAGTCTTCAGTATATCCTTTGTATTATATTGTACTTAATGCAATATCCAAACAGTTAACAATAAATAGTCCCTCACCAGATAAGTCTTCAATATATCCTTTGTATTATATTGTACTTAATGCAATATCCAAACAGTTAACAATAAATAGTCCCTCACCAGATAAGTCTTCAGTACATCCTTTGTATCATATTGTACTTAATGCAATATCCAAACAGTTAACAATAAATAGTCCCTCACCAGATAAGTCTTCAATATATCCTTTGTATTATATTGTACTTAATGCAATATCCAAACAGTTAACAATAAATAGTCCCTCACCAGATAAGTCTTCAGTACATCCTTTGTATTATATTGTACTTAATGCAATATCCAAACAGTTAACAATAAATAGTCCCTCACCAGATAAGTCTTCAGTATATCCTTTGTATTATATTGTACTTAATGCAATATCCAAACAGTTAACAATAAATAGTCCCTCACCAGATAAGTCCTTCAGTACATCCTTTGTATTATATTGTACTTAATGCAATATCCAAACAGTTAACAATAAATAGTCCCTCACCAGATAAGTCTTCAATATATCCTTTGTATATTTTGTACTTAATGCAATATCCAAACAGTTAACAATAAATAGTCCCTCACCAGATAAGTCTTCAGTACATCCTTTGTATTATATTGTACTTAATGCAATATCCAAACAGTTAACAATAAATAGTCCCTCACCAGATAAGTCTTCAGTATATCCTTTGTATCATATTGTATTTAATGCAATATCCAAACAGTTAACAATAAATAGTCCCTCACCAGATAAGTCTTCAATATATCCTTTGTATTATATTGTACTTAATGCAATATCCAAACAGTTAACAATAAATAGTCCCTCACCAGATAAGTCTTCAGTATATCCTTTTTATCATATTGTACATGATGCAATATCCAAACAGTTAACAATAAATAGTCCCTCACCAGATAAGTCTTCAGTATATCCTTTGTATCATATTGTATTTAATGCAATATCCAAACAGTTAACAATAAATAGTCCCTCACCAGATAAGTCTTCAGTATATCCTTTGTATCATATTGTATTTAATGCAATATCCAAACAGTTAACAATAAATAGTCCCTCACCAGATAAGTCTTCAATATATCCTTTGTATTATATTGTACTTAATGCAATATCCAAACAGTTAACAATAAATAGTCCCTCACCAGATAAGTCTTCAGTATATCCTTTTATCATATTGTACATGATGCAATATCCAAACAGTTAACAATAACTAGTCCCTCACAGATAGTCTTCAGTATATCCTTTGTATTATATTGTACTTAATGCAATATCCAAAAACAGTTTAACAATAAATAGTCCCTCACCAGATAAGTCTTCAGTATATCCTTTGTATTATATTGTACTTAATGCAATATCCAAACAGTTAACAATAAATAGTCCCTCACCAGATAAGTCTTCAGTATATCCTTTGTATTATATTGTACTTAATGCAATATCCAAACAGTTAACAATAAATAGTCCCTCACCAGATAAGTCTTCAATATATGCTTTGTATCATATTGTACTAGTAAATGCAATATCCAAACAGTTAACAATAAATAGTCCCTCACCAGATAAGTCTTCATATATGCCTTTGTATCATACTATGTAGTACTTAATGTGCAATATGCCAAACAGTTAACAATAAATAGTCCCTCACCAGATAAGTCCTTCAGTATATCCTTTGTATTCATATTGTATTTAATGCAATATCCAAACAGTTAACAATAAATAGTCCCTCACCAGATAAGTCTTCAGTATATCCTTTGTATTATATTGTACTTAATGCAATATCCAAACAGTTAACAATAAATAGTCCCTCACCAGATAAGTCTTCAATATATCCTTTGTATTATATTGTACTTAATGCAATATCCAAACAGTTAACAATAAATAGTCCCTCACCAGATAAGTCTTCAGTATATGCTTTGTATTATATTGTACTTAATGCAATATCCAAACAGTTAACAATAAATAGTCCCTCACCAGATAAGTCTTCAATATATCCTTTGTATTATATTGTACTTAATGCAATATCCAAACAGTTAACAATAAATAGTCCCTCACCAGATAAGTCTTCAGTATATCCTTTGCATCATATTGTATTTAATGCAATATCCAAACAGTTAACAATAAATAGTCCCTCACCAGATAAGTCTTCAGTATATCCTTTGTATTATATTGTACTTAATGCAATATCCAAACAGTTAACAATAAATAGTCCCTCACCAGATAAGTCTTCAGTATATCCTTTGTATTATATTGTACTTAATGCAATATCCAAACAGTTAACAATAAATAGTCCCTCACCAGATAAGTCTTCAGTATATCCTTTGTATTATATTGTACTTAATGCAATATCCAAACAGTTAACAATAAATAGTCCCTCACCAGATAAGTCTTCAATATATCCTTTGTATCATATTGTACTTAATGCAATATCCAAACAGTTAACAATAAATAGTCCCTCACCAGATAAGTCTTCAGTATATCCTTTGTATCATATTGTACTTAATGCAATATCCAAACAGTTAACAATAAATAGTCCCTCACCAGATAAATCTTCAGTATATGCTTTTTATCATATTGTACATGATGCAATATCAACTTGCGAGTTGTATTTGGCATCAGTCATTAACAGTGCACAAACTCAACCAAGACAACTTAGCACATTCACAAGTGCCTGCAACGAAGGTGGCACTTAATGGTGTGAATATGTGTAACCTGTTTCCCGGGAATGGTGTATGACATAATCAAGGCCGGAGGACATTGGGATCCAAACTGTAAAACGATCCAGTGTGATGACATAGACGAGGGAACAGTCAAACTAAATGCCATGGCTTCTTTATGCAACAATGGTGGACTATGAATAACTGGGAAAAAACGAAAACATTTGTAAATATGCCAAGTCTTGCAGCAGTCAGGCTTAACCTCTGACAACACCAACGCATCGCATGTCGGCCCTTTGAATGCAGGGTGAATAATTCAGTCACCGTTCTTGCCCCACCATACTGCATGCGCTGGCCCCGTTTCACCATCAGCCCGCCCCCCCCCCCCCCCCCCCCACCCCCGTGCTGCCCGCAGCACGCTTCGTCAGGTAATGGGGCTGTCACACTACGACGTTTCTCACCAACACGCGTCGACGCATGCCGACGTGTCGCCTTTTTGGGCGAAACGCCGGCACACGTCGGGACGCGTTAGCGGCGCGTTAGTGGCGCGTCGATACACGTTGACTGCTAGCAACGTGTGGATGGACACGTCGGGGTGCGTCGGGGCGCGCCGATCGTTTTGTGCTTGCACAAAACTTTCGACGCGCCCCGACGCGCCCCGACGGGTTGGAGGGGGCGTTACGGATGCGTTAACAACACGTCGAAACCCATTGACTGGTTGCAAATATTTTGCGCGTTGCCGGCACGCCGGCGGAAACGTCGTAGTGTGACAGCCCCATAACACGGCGTGCAAGCTGCGTGCGCCGACTGGCGTGCCCATGTAGGCAGGACAACAGGATATGACGTCACCGCTGTCATGGGCCGCGTTCAAGGTATGCCTCCGAGGCGCCTCGGGGAAATTCCTGACGTCACACTAGTCTGAATGACTTTAGCTGTTGGTCCCTTTGAAAATGGCGCCCCCCATAGTGGGCAGCCATTTGCAATGGAAAAGAAGAGCTCTGATTGGCTGATGACACTGAATTTGGCGGCTATTTTCAAGGCACTTTTTGTCTCCATTCTGAAAAGGGAGATGTCACGGAGACGACTCGGAGGCATACTCTGAACGCAAATAGGGCAAAAAGACGTCTCGGAGATGTCTCAGAGTTGACTCCAAGGCATACCCTGATGCAGCCATGGTGTGCTTGCCTCCCATGCGGCGGGTAGATCTCCCCATCCACTAGGTTAGACTAGGACTAACATCTCCATTTTACAAACAAAGTGGAGTGAGTCTGGGCCGGGCGAGCTGCAGCAGATGGACCGTCTCATGTCCAAGTTGCAGCACTCAGGTCGGAGTGAAGACGTCCCATAGGCGGTGGTTTTGCATCTCGTTCCTTGGACTGTAATACGGGGATAGCTCGGCTGGATGCTGGTTCACAGAAAACAACGAGAAACAGCGAAATGCAGATCTCTCCCATTCTTTGTGTTCTTTTTGTTCAAACACATGTGTGTACAGAACATCAAACAAGTGGCGCCTCATCTTCACTGCGACCTGAGTGCTGCAACTTGGACGTACAATGGTCTGTCTGCCATAGCTCGCCTGTCCCGGACTCACTCCACTTTGTTTGTAAATTGGAGATGTTAGTCCTAGTCTAACACAGCGCCAGTTCAGGGCCCGTATGCATGACGCGGTGTTAGCGAGCCAAAATGCGTTTAGGGCGGGATTTCCAGTTTAGCAGCGAAAAGTGCGTATGCATGGAGCGGTGTTACACAAACACCGCGCATTTAAGGTTGGGTACTCTAACATCACTTCATGGCAGGTTTAAGGGCAGTGTTAGGTATCGATTAGGCCCAAATCTATTCAATGCTATCATATTTAACAGAATTACATACTCAAAAAGTGAAATTGGATCAAATTAACCCTAAAATCGAACCGATATTAACGCCACTGCTACATCGGCGGCGATATTCATATTGTCGAATGAAAACAAATCGCCGCCGCCTGCCCCTGCCGCCAGCGATATTCATACTGTCGAATATAAACAAAACAAATCGCCGCCGCCGCCACCGGGCTCCGCCACTGGGCTCCGCCACCGCCGCCGCCGAATCGGCGGTGATATTGGCAAATAGCCGTCCAGAAACAATTAAATTTAATCAAATTAAACCAGAAATCGAACCGATATTAACGCCGCCACCAAATATTTGTCAAATTAAACCAATAATCGAACCGATATTAACGCCGCCGCCGCCGCCGCCACCGCCACCGCTGAATCAGCGGCGATGTTGGCAAATAGCGGTGCTCACCGAGAACAAGCTCAGCAATAACAAGGCTTGCTGGAACCCGGCGGTGTAAGGTACCGATTAGGCCCAAATCTATTCAATGCTATCATATTTAATAGAATAACATCCTCAAAAAGTGAAATTTGGTCAAATTAAACCAAAATTCAAAGCGATATTAACGACACCAGTGTCGCCGCCGCTGCTGAATCGGCAGCACTATTGACAAATAGCGGTGCTCGCTGGGAACAGGCTCAGAGGGATTTCTCAAATCTATAAATAACTGCACGTTTAGCTAACATGAACCGTTTAGGCGCCTCTGCATACGGCGTGACATACTTCGCGACAGTGGTGATAGCTACCCGGTGTTACTGGCTAACACCAAACGATGCATACGCATCATGCATATGGACCCAGAGCACTGCCAGGGGCTAAATGTATGAGCCACCGGTTATCTTCGCCGGAGTTAAGGGCGGCCGACGGGGTAGCTATCGTCGGTGTTGGTATATGTGTCACATGAAATGTATGTGTGCCAAGCGCGCACTTGTTAGCTAACCTGTGCGTTATTTATAGATTTGGGGAATCCCTCTGGGAATGTACCCGGCCATCGTTGTAGGAGTCGGGAGAGACCACCCCCTGTCTCTGTGTCTCTGTGTGTGTCTCTGTGTCTGTGTGTATGTCTCTGTGTGTGTCTCTGTGTGTGTCTGTGTTTCTGTGTGTCTGTGTGTGTCTGTGTGTGTCTGTGTGTGTGTATGTGTGTGTCTGTGTGTCTGACCCTGTGTCTCTGTGTGTCTCTATTTGTGTGTCTGTGTCTGTGTGTCTGTGTGTGTGTCTCTGTGTGTGTTTCTGTGTGTGTCTGTGTGTGTGTCTCTGTGTGTGTCACTCTGTGTCTCTCTGTTTCTGTGTGTCTGTGTGTGTCTCTGTGTGTGTCTGTGTGTGTGTCTCTGTGTCTCTGTGTGTGTCTCTGTGTCTCTGTGTGTGTCTCTGTGTGTGTCTCTGTGTTTATGTGTGCCTGTGTGTGTCTGTGTGTGTCTGTGTGTGTGTCTGTGTGTGTCTGTGTGTGTCTGTGTGTCTCTGTGTGCGTTTCTGTGTCTGTGTGTGTGTCTCTGTGTGTGTATCTGTGTGTCTGTGTCTGTGTCTCTGTGTCTCTGTGTGTGTGTCTCTGTGTGTGTCTCTGTGTGTGTCTCTGTGTTTCTGTGTGTCTGTGCGTGTCTGTGTGTGTCTGTGTGTGTGTCTCTGTGTGTGTCTCTGAGTGTCTGTGTGCGTGTCTCTGTGTGTGTGTCTCTGTTTGTGTCTGTGTGTGTCTGTGTGTGTCTCTGTGTGTCTCTGTGTGTCTGTGTGTGTTTCTGTGTCTGTGTGTGTGTCTCTGACACAGAGACACACACACAGCAACAGAGACACAAAGACACAGAGACACACACACAGAGACACACACACAGACACAGAGACACACATACAGACACAGAGACACACACAACCACACACAGAGACACAGAGACACACACATAGACACAGAGACACACACACAGACACACATACACACACATACACACACAGACACAGAGACACACACATAGACACACACAGGGACACACATACAGAGACACACACAGATACACAGAGATACACACATACACACAGAGACACAAACAGAGACACACACACAGGCACAGAAACACATACAGAGACACACACACAGACACACAGAGACACACACAGAGACAAAGAGACACACACAGACACACACAGAGACAAAGAGACACACACAGAGACACCCACACAGACACAGAGACACCCACACAGACACAGAGACACACACACAGACACACACACATACACAGAGACACCCACACAGAGACACAGAGATACACACAGACAGACACACACAGCAACAGAGACACAAAGACACAGAGACACACACACAGACACACACAAAGACACAGAGACACAACACAGAGACACACACACATAGACACAGAGACACACATACAGACACAGAGACAGACACAGAGACACACACACAGACACACACAGCCACACACATAGACACAGAGACACACACACAGACACAGAGACACACACACATACATACACACATAAACACACACAGACACATATACACACATACACACACAGCAACAGAGACACACAGACACAGAGACACACACACACAGACACAGAGACACAACACAGAGACACACACAGATACACACACGCAGACACACACATACATACAGAGACACACACACACAGACACACACACACAGACACACATACACATACAGAGACATAGTGTGACAGCTACATAACATCGACGATAAACCACCTACAAGTTGGGGTTAGTGCAGGCGACGTTAACCCTCGAGGGGTTTGCCTAACCCGTGCACATACATTGTCACTTTTGGCCTGTAACCGGGGAATTCCGGACTACGCTCGGGTTATGACCGCTAACCCGCCCTCATATATTTGGCCCCTGGGGTGAGCTTGAAAGATGCAAACTTTTTTTTCTCGTTTCTAATCAATGTCTGTTATTTGTATGACGCATATTCATGAAGCTAAATTTAATTAGTTCGTAATCTGAGGATATTTTCGTAAATTAATCCATTCCGTGTTTGGCGAAGGAAAAACACAACAGCAGTGCGGGACATTCAGGTGAGTTCCTATGGTGTCCCGAGGGCTCGTAGGTGGCGACACAATAGCACCGATCCGCGCCGATCCGCGCCGTTGAACCCAGGGGTTAACGCGAGACTCCAAAAACCTTGGACTAATATAGCATGCACACGAATAATAAATAGCACAATATCAGGGTGAGCGCGATGCCGAATACCTTGGGAGACAATTTACCGAAATGATACTTAATTAACTTATCCGTTAGTTTATATAACTATAAAGCATTATGCTTCATATATACATGTATACATATATTGAGTCAGGCAACAGGCAGATTGATAAAACAGTTACCCTGCTCAGTATGGTATATACATAGGTGGCACCTGGGTATGACATACACCAGGATATCAGGTGAAAGAATACATATTTACTATCAGCTATCCACTCAAAATATATCTTACTACAGTAAAACCTCTCTAAATCGACCGACCAGGGGACCGACTTTAAATGGCCCATTTATGGAGGTGGTCGGTTTAGGGAATTAGAATATCCTCACAAGGGTATTGTTGGGACCCAAATAAAGCGGTCGATATAGGGGATTGGTTGATATGTGGAGGTGGTCGGTTAGCGAGGTTTTACTGTATATACATATATATATATATATATATATATATATATATATATATATATATATAAATGAAGAGTTCAGGCGCAAAACCCCGTAAAAACCAGTTCATTCTTTTACATTCTTATTTTTTGTTCATTTTAATCATTGCATCAAAAGTAAAGTCGAATTAGTGACAATTAAAATTGCCTTCAGGTAAAATCTTATATTTTAATTAAACTTTTGGATTGGCGTTTACAGGGTTTTGTGTCCGGTCTCTTTTCACACACATCTCTCTCTCTCTCTCTCTCTCTCTCTATATATATATATATATAATATTATTACATTGTATATACATATACAGTAAAAACTAAAACCTCTCTAAATCGACCGACCATGGGACCAACTTTAAATGGTCTATTTAAGGAGGTGGTATGTTTAGGGAGTTTTTCATTTCATTACAATGGTATTGTATAGACGATCGTCTGGGACCCAAATAAAGCGGTCGATATAGGGGAGTGGTGGATCTGTAGAGATGGTCGGTTAGAGAGGTTTTACTGTATATATTATTGCCCACATGCTCCCTTAATGCGGGGTACTTTCCGCTCGACTGAGTGACGCTAGTGCCAAATGAAATCACCAGAATATAGTTCCATAATGAATAACAAACCACTTTTCTAATGCAAATACCCATATTACGAACCATTGTATATGAGCTAATTAACAGCAAATGGAAGCAGCCCGTTGAGACTTATGGCGCTGTCACACTACGACGCTTCTCGCCGGCGACCCGTCAACGTGTGGTGTTTTTGGGCGATATTTGGTGAAATATCGAGAAGCGCTGGTGGCGCGTTATGGGCACGTCGGTACACGTCGGTACACTAGCTTTGACGTTGACGTTCGGCGGCGAAAGTCAGCGCGCGTTATTGGCCAGTCAGTAGAGTTCACCTGTATAATTAGGTAGTGTAGTTCTATGTCCATAGGCCAGTCAGTAGGGTTCAGCTGTATAATTAGTTAGTGTAGTTCTACATCCATAGGCCAGTCAGTAGGGTTCAGCTGTATAATTAGTTAGTGTAGTTCTACATCCATAGGCCAGTCAGTAGGGTTCACCTGTATAATTAGTTAGTGTAGTTCTATCTCCATAGGCCAGTCAGTAGGGTTCACTTGTATAATTAGTTAGTGTAGTTCTACATCCATAGGCCAGTCAGCAGGGTTCACCTGTATAATTAGTTAGTGTAGTTCTACATCCACATGCCAGTCAGCAGGGTTCAGCTGTATAATTAGTTAGTGTAGTTATACATCCATAGGCTAGTCAGCAGGGTTCAGCTGTATAATTAGTTAGCATAGTTCTACATCCATAGGCCAGTCAGTAGAGTTCACCTGTATAATTAGGTAGTGTAGTTCTATGTCCATAGGCCAGTCAGTAGGGTTCAGCTGTATAATTAGTTAGTGTAGTTCTACATCCATAGGCCAGTCAGTAGGGTTCACCTGTATAATTAGTTAGTGTAGTTCTACATCCATAGGCCAGTCAGTAGGGTTCACCTGTATAATTAGTTAGTGTAGTTCTACATCCATAGGCCAGTCAGTAGGGTTCAGCTGTATAATTAGTTAGTGTAGTTCTACATCCATAGGCCAGTCAGCAGAGTTCAGCTGTATAAATAGTTAGTGTAGTTCTACATCCATAGGCCAGTCAGCAGGGCTCACCTGTATAATTAGTTAGTGTAGTTCTACATCCACAGGCCAGTCAGCAGGGTTCAGCTGTATAATTAGTTAGTGTAGTTATACATCCATAGGCTAGTCAGCAGGGTTCACCTGTATAATTAGTTAGTGTAGTTCTACATCCACAGGCCAGTCAGTAGGGTTCAGCTGTATAATTAGTTAGTGTAGTTATACATCCATATGCCAGTCAGTAGGGTTCAGCTGTATAATGAGTTAGTGTAGTTCTACATCCATAGGCCAGTCAGCAGGGTTCACCTGTATAATTAGTTAGTGTAGTTCTACATCGATAGGCCAGTCAGCAGAGTTCACCTGTATAATTAGTTAGTATAGTTGTACCTCCATAGGCCAGTCAGTAGAGTTCACCTGTATAATTAGTTAGTGTAGTTCTACATCCCTAGGCGAGTCAGTAGCGTTCACCTGTATAACAAGTTAGTGTAGTTTTATCTCCATATGCCAGTCAGTAGAGTTCACCTGTATAATTAGTTAGTATAGTTCTACATCAATAGGCCAGTCAGTAGGGTTCACCTGTATAATTAGTTAGGGTAATTCTACATCAATAGGCCAGTCAGTAGGGTTAACCTGTATAATTAGTTAGAGTAGTTCTACATCCATAGGCCAGTCAGTAGGGTTCAGCTGTATAATGTGTTAGTGTAGTTCTACATCTATAGGCCAGTCAGTAGGGTTCTCCTGTATAATTAGTTAGTATAGTTCTACCTCGATATGCCAGTCAGTAGGGTTCAGCTGTATAATTAGTTAGTGTAGTTATACATCCATATGCCAGTCAGCAGAGTTCAGCTGTATAATTAGTTAGTGTAGTTCTACATCCACAGGCCAGTCAGTAGGGTTCAGCTGTATAATTAGGTAGTGGAGTTCGACATCCACAGGCCAGTCAGAAGTTCAGCTGCTATAATTGATTAGTGTAGTTCAACATCCACAGGCCCAGTAAGTAGGTTCAGCTGTATAATTAGTTAGTGTAGTTCTACATCCATAGCCCAGTCAGTAGGGTTCACCTGTATAATTAGTTAGTTTAGTTCTACATCCACAGGCCAGTCAGTAGGGTTCAGCTGTATAATTAGTTATGGGGCTGTCACACTACGACGCTTCTCGCCGGCGACCGGTCAACGTGTGGTGTTTTTGGGCGATAATTAGTGAATTATATAGAAACGCTGGTAGCGCGTTTTCCGCGCGTCGGTACACGTCGGTACATTATCTTTGACGTTGATGGTCGGCGCGAAGCGCCGGGGCGCGTTGCCGGTCGCCCAAGGTTTTGAACCTGTCCAAAACAACCCAACGACCGCCAGCGCGCGCAAATATATGGGTAAGGACGTTAGGCGCGCGTCGCGCTGCGTTGGACGCGCCGGCATAACGTTATGGGAACGCTAGGAAGACGGCGCGCGCGCGGGAGGGTCGTGGCTCACACGTTGCTGTGTTTGTGTCTCTGTGTGTGTCTCTGTTGTGTCTGTGTGTGTCTCTGTGTGTGTCTCTGTGTGTGTCTCTGTCTGTGTCTCTGTGTGTGTCTCTGTCTGTGTATCTGTGTCTCTGTGTATGTCTCTGTATGTGTCTCTGTGTGTGTCTCTGTCTGTGTCTCTGTGTGTGTCTCTGTATGTGTCTCTGTGTCTCTGTGTGTGTCTCTGTCTGTGTCTCTGTCTGTGTCTCTGTCTGTGTATCTGTGTCTCTGTGTATGTCTCTGTATGTATCTCTGTGTGTGTCTCTGTCTGTGTCTCTGTCTGTGTCTCTGTGTCTGTCTCTGTATGTGTCTCTGTGTCTCTGTCTGTGTCTCTGTGTGTGTCTCTGTATGTGTCTCTGTGTGTGTCTCTGTCTGTGTATCTGTGTCTCTGTGTCTGTCTCTGTATGTGTCTCTGTGTCTGTTGTCTCTGTGTCCTGTCTCTGTGTCGTCTCGTAGTGTCTCTGTGTATGTCTCTGTGTGTGTCTCTGTCTGTGTCTCTGTATGTGTCTCTGTCTCTGTCTATGTATGTGTCTCTGTGTGTGTCTGTGTGTCTTTGTGTGTGTCTCTGTGTCTCTGTGTGTCTGAGTCTGTGTGTGTGTCTCTGTGTGTGTGTCTCTGTGTCTCTGTGTGTCTGAGTCTCTGTGTGTGTCTCTGTTTCTCGGTGTGTGTCTCTGTGTATCTGTCTGTGTGTCTATGTCTCTGTGTCTCAGAGAGAGAGAGAAACAGAGACAGAGACACAGACAGAGACACATACAGAGACACAGACAGAGACACAGACACAGACACAGACAGAGACACACACAGAGACACACACAGAGACACACACAGACACAACAGAGACACACACAGACACAACAGAGACACACACACAGACACAAACACAGAGACACAGACAGAGACACATACACACACACAGACAGAGACACATACACAGAGACACAGACAGAGACATACACAGAGACACAGACAGAGACACAGACAGAGACACACACAGAGACACACACAGAGACACACAGACACAACAGAGACACACACAGAGACACAAACACAGAGACACATACAGAGACACATACAGAGACACACACAGAGACACACACACAGACACAGACAGAGACACAGACAGAGACACAGACACAGACACAGACAGAGACACAGACACAGCGCGCCGATATACGTTACCACAACGTTGGCCGCGCGCTACTAACACGCTGCGCCAACGTCCAATTTCCCCATATTTCCCCTAAATCTTTAACGTTTCTCGACGCGCAAGATAGCACTTTCAACGCTGACGGATCGCCGGGAGAAGCGTCGTAGTGTGACAGGGGCATTAGTATAGTTCTACATCCATAGGCCAGCCAGTAGGGTTCAGCTGTATACTTAGTTAGTGTAGTTCTACATCCACAGGCCAGTCAGTAGGGTTCAGCTGTATAATTAGTTAGTGTAGTTCTACATCTATAGGCAAGTCAGTAGGGTTCAGCTGTATAATTAGTTAGTGTATTTCTACATCTGTAGGCCAGTCAGTAGGGTTCACCTGTATAATTAGTTAGTGTAGTTCTACATCTATAGGCCAGTCAGTAGGGTTCAGCTGTATAATTAGTTGGTGTAGTTCTACATCTATAGGCCAGTCAGTAGGGTTCACCTGTATAATTAGTTAGTGTAGTTCTACATCTACAGCTCAGTCAGTAGAGTTCACCTGTATAATTAGTTAGTGTAGTTCTACATCTATAGGCCAGTCAGTAGGGTTCACGTGTATAATTAGTTAGTGTAGTTCTACATCTATAGGCCAGTCAGTAGGGTTCATGTATGTAACTAGTTAATGTTAATGTTATGTGGTGTTCTATGTGGTGGAGTGGTTAGAGTGTCTGACTTTTTTCTATGTCAGACTCCTAATCTGAGGGTCGGCGGTTCAATTCCCCGTGCCACCAGCTCTGCCAATTTGGATTTCCACCGCTGTGTATAACTTACAGCATCATCAAAGGCCGGTTGCTCTCATACCATGTCTATGTGGTGTGGGAGGTTAAAAATCCCTAGGGTCGGTAAAAGTGTAGGCTCAGGCTTTCTATCGACCAGCAGTGGAATGAGGAAGACCAGTCGTCTATGACTGAAATTTCCCCTGCTTAAGCAACTAATGGACCAAAAAAAAAAAAAAAAATGTTACAGCTACATTTTGAAAATGAGCAAAAATGAACCAAATTTGATTAGCACTGAATAAAATGTCAGTGCTATTGATTAACATGGACTACCTGATAGGCAAACAACACAATTTGACAACATAATAGACAAACACAATATTTTGACAACAAGGGGGTTACTGTGTAGAGGAGTACGGGAGCTGCCAACATTACAGCACCTCGGCGTCGGTCTCACTACACCGCTGGTCCACCACCGCCCACCCAGATGCGAGGGCAGCGTGACGTGAAACATCAGCAGACGGCCAATTAAAAATTCAGTCCACTCAATTTCTACCGGGACTATTTCCGCGCAAAGACGAGCCTCTGCCCCCATCCCCCAACCACACACTGATCATACAACCCCCCCCCCCCCCCCCACACACACACCAAACATCCAGCCCCTTTCACCCGCCACACACCGAGCATCCAGCCCCCCCTCCCCCAACCACACACAAAACATCCAGCCCCCTGCTCCTGTCACACACCGAGCATCCAGCCCCCTGCTCCCGCCACACACTGAACATCCAGCCCCCTGCTCCTGCCACACACTGAGCATCCATCCCCTTGCTCCTGCCACACCGAGCATCCAGCCCCCCTCCCCCAACCACACACTGAACACCCATCCCCCTGCTCCTGCCACACACCGAGCATCCAGCCCCCCCCCCCCCCCCCTCCCCGACCACACACGGAACACCCATCCCCCTGCTCCTGCCACACATTGAGCATCCAGCCCCTGTTCCCACCACACACTGAACATCCAACCCCCTGCTCCTGCAACACACCGAGCATCCAGCCCCCTGCTCCCGCCACACACCGAACATCAAGCCCCTTGTTCCTGCAACACACTTAACATCCAGCCCCTCACCCAACCACACACCAAACATCCAGACCCCCCTACCCTCAACCCAGACTGAGAATCCAGCCCCCCTCCCCCCACCACACCGAGCATCCAGACCCCCCTCCCCCCAATCACAGACTGAGTATGCAGACCCCCCCCCCCCCAACCACACACTGAGCATCCAGCCCCCCTCCCCCCACCACACCGAGCATCCAGCCCCCCTCCCCCCCAACCACACACTGAGCATCCAGCCCCCTCCCCCCAACCACACACTGAGCATCCAGCCCCCCTCCCCCCAACCACACACTGAGCATCCAGCCCCCCTCCCCCCAACCACACACTGAGCATCCAGACCCCCCCTCCCCCCAATCACAGACTGAGCATGCAGACCCCCCCCCCCAACCACACACTGAGCATCCAGCCCCCCTCCCCCCACCACACACTGAGCATCCAGACCCCCCTCCCCCCAACCACACACTGAGCATCCAGCCCCCCTCCCCCCACCACACACTGAGCATCCAGCCCCCCTCCCCCCAACCACACACTGAGCATCCAGCCCCCCCTCCCCCCAACCACACACTGAGCATCCAGCCCCCCTCCCCCCAACCACACACTGAGCATCCAGCCCCCCTCCCCCCCAACCACACACTGAGCATCCAGCCCCCCTCCCCCCAACCACACACTGAGCATCCAGACCCCCCTCCCCCCCAACCACACACTGAGCATCCAGACCCCCCCCTCCCCCCAACCACACACTGAGCATCCAGCCCCCCTCCTCCCACACCACACACTGAGCATCCAGCCCCCCTCCCCCCAACCACACACTGAGCATCCAGCCCCCCTCCCCCAACCACACACTGAGCATCCAGCCCCCCTCCCCCCAACCACACACTGAGCATGCAGACCCCCCTCCCCCCAATCACAGACTGAGCATGCAGACCCCCCCCCAACCACACACTGAGCATCCAGCCCCCCTCCCCCCAACCACACACTGAGCATCCAGCCCCCCTCCCCCAACCACACACTGAGCATCCAGCCCCTCCCTCCCAACCACACACTGAGCATCCAGCCCCCCTCCCCAACACACTGAGCATCGACCCCCTCCCCCAACCACACACTGAGCATCCAGCACCCCCCTCCCCCCAACCACACACTGAGCATCCAGCCCCCCTCCCCCCAACCACACACTGAGCATCCAGCCCCCCTCCCCCCAACCACACACTGAGCATCAGCCCCCCCCCCAACACACACTGAGCATCCAGCCCCCCTCCCCCCCAACCACACCTCACTGAGCATCCAGCCCCCCTCCCCCCAACCACACACTGAGCATCCAGCCCCCCTCCCCCCAACCACACACTGAGCATCCAGCCCCCCTCCCCCCAACCACACACTGAGCATCCAGCCCCCCTCCCCCAACCACACACTGAGCATCGCCCCCTCCCCCAACCACACACTGAGCATCCAGCCCCCCTCCCCCCAACCACACACTGAGCATCCAGCCCCCCTCCCCCAACCACACACTGAGCATCCAGCCCCCCTCCCCCCAACCACACACTGAGCATCCAGCCCCTCCCCCCAACCACACACTGAGCATCCAGCCCCCCTCCTCCCCACCACACACTGAACATCCATCCTTCACCCCAACCACACACCGAACATCCAGCCCCTCCCCTCAACCACACACTGAGCATCCAGGCCTCCACCACACACCGAACATCCAGCCCTCCACCACACACCGAACATCCAGCCCTCCACCACACACCGAACATCCAGCCCTCCACCACACACCGTACATCCAGCCCTCCACCACACACCGAACACCCAGCGCTCCACCACACACCGAACACCCAGCCCTATTACTACACACCGAGAATCTAGCTTTAAATAAAAAGAACTAAAAACCATCGAAGTGTGCAACGCTAAATGTTGCCTATTGATATTATGATAATAAGACCCTGCAAGCTGGTTCAATGTCGGTTTCTAGCCAACTGTATCTCCAGCACGATACGAGCCCGGCCTGGTCTTGGCCGTGTGCATGAACATCTGTCCCAGCAGGACTTTCCCTGTGGCTCTGGCGATAATTGGGGTTATTGAGAAACGTGGGCACCTCTAGCTGTTGGCGCCTGTCTTTGAAGGCGGGCATTGCGAGTGGTGTCAGCCGTGAGCTGACTGCGGATCTGCGTGAAGGTCGGACCAAGGTCAGGGTGCTTCTGCAGTAAGCAAATAAAACATACCACAATCCGTATGTATGATGAACAAAACCGTTGTTAATGAGATTATTCGTGTGACATCCTTTTTATTCTGATATGTTACACTTACAGTAGCTATGTGAACTAGTAACCGCGGGTACCCAGAAACCACTGTGATGCGCACGGACAGCGATTAATGTAATTGGGTGTATTTAATGTTCATTATTGTTTCAAAACTCCAGCACACACATATATATATATATCTAAATATATTTATATATATATAATATATATATTGTGCTACTAGTACTTTAGCTACAACTTACAAGTATATATATATATATATATATGTATATATACTTACATATATATGTACATAATGTATACTAGTAACTAAAGGTATATATGTATATATGTCGTATAAAGCACTTATACCAGCGTTATTAGGTCAAGTTTGACATTTAATCAAAACAAGTTAGGTCTTTTAGTGCCAGGCACACTGGACCCATATAATATTTCTTGTCTGTGAATCACCAGTATATATTTAAGTTTGTGTGTATATATGTGTAACGGGCAAACCGCCATTTCCGTGTTCTGTGTACATTTATCGGAAAATAAGGCGAAACTGTTATTGATTGTTTGCAATTTGTCGCCAAACTCTTAGTTGCTACAATGGCTCTTTTTTATATGACCAGGCTATGCCAATCTGATAAGTGCAACATGAGACAAGTGCCGGGCCGTACACAAGCTGGGTGATGGCATGGGAGTCTGTTGATCGGAGATCGGGAATGACACTTCAAAGTTGTAGCATAATCTCAGAGGTCGTATTTGCATAAACATGTACATGTATACCAATGTTGTGGATACATCAGTATTTGGATTTATATCGGGCATAGCCAGAATCTATTTTTCATTGGATTCCCGAAACGCTGGTACCTCCCGATCTGCGATTATCGTAGCCGAACCCGTTTTGTGTCAGTCGGACCTGGGATTTATCTATCAGAGGGTTGGTGCAGGTAAGAATTGTGGCGTGGTGCACTAGGATACTAGAGGAACAAACAGTAAGCATGTTAAACGTTAACGGAGTAAGCTTCCCGTGGACACAAACACACAACCCGAATTGTAACACTGTCACAGCCACACTTGTAGCACTGTGACCGCCCCACTTTTAGCACTGTGACCGCCCCACTTGTAGCACTGTGACCGCCACACTTATAGCACTGTGACCGCCCCACTTGTAGCACTGTGACCGCCACACTTATAGCACTGTGACCGCCCCACTTGTACTGTATGTGTGGACACCGTGAGTTCTTGTAACGTAACTGAGTTTATTAGGAACACTTGATCATGACGTCATGCGGTCTCACTGTCGGGGGCGTTCGTATAACCACAATACATTACATCTTCCCCTTTCACTTAAGTAACATAAGGACTGTTTTAAATATCATTAATGTTTCTTATTGTTTGAATTGATATCTGTATTGACTTAGAGCTATACAAACTTACAGCTACACAAATTCCTTTATTTCCAAATTATCAAGTCATAATATATATATATATATCATGTCATTCCTTATCCTAACCCCTCTCTTACAGATAACAGGTATTCAAGTCTTTTTCATAACTGTCCGATGCTAGGCATCTGACATATTATTACATGAAGTGTGTACATAGCAATTGATTACAAATGTTTATTGTGACACACGTATATTTGATTCTAGATTGAATGGACTTGGTATGCTGCTTCTTGTTTTGTGGTCATTGGGTGCCTTCTTGGTTTGACACATATACGTTTGACGTTGTCGTGTCCCCACTCTGGGCTGTTTACATCATTTAAACCGTTCACTTATGTTATTGGATTCAATATTGAAGACGTGTCAATATACATACATGGAAACTAAATTACTAACAACGAGGAACATACTGCACATGTAACAGTATGTATTGTTAACATAAATATATCTTAAGTTCTCTAATTAACGTACACTCAAACTGTAACTAACTGGTGGCCTACTTAATCGACCATAACGTGTAGTACATGTGATTGGTACGTTTATTTTCTGTGATTTATTTACGTGAACAGATGTTGCATCTCGTACAGTTTTATTTGAGCATCTACTAGGACATTTCTGAATAAATCTCCTGTTCCGCCGTATTATATTGTCATGTTCATTTATCACATGATAACTTCTTTGAGTGTCGACATTAGTATTTACAATACTACCTTTCTTCCAGTCACCATTGTGGTCCATATAACGGACGTTATCACCCTTATTCAAAGGGTGCTGAATACTACTGGCATGTCTGTCAAAGTACCCTTTCTGTACCCACTGACTATGGTGTATTTGGTGAAGTTTTGATGTATGTACCGTTGCCCTCAAGTCCCGATCTAGTACCGGGATCCTGCTTCTTAATTTTCGTGACATCAATAGTTGCGCCGGGGATGCGCCAATTCCATTCAATGTTGTATTTCTGTAATTGAGCATGGCTATGTGTACATCCCTACCGTCTCTTACACATTTTTTTATTATACGTTTAACTGTTTGAACATATCGCTCAACTTGTCCATTACTTTGGGCATGCATCGGACTAGAGTAGAGCGATATGAACCCATAGAACGAAGCAAACTTTTGAAACTCGAGACTCGTGAACTGTGGACCATTATCCGATACTATATATTTGGGGATACCAAACCGGGCAAATGTTTGTTTTAATGCTTCAATAACTGCTGTAGTAGATATTTTGTCCAATTCTATGAAATCCGGAAATTTGGAATAATAGTCAATAATTAAGATGTAATTCTTACCGTTTACATGAAATAAGTCAATCCCTATTTTATTAAATGGTATATCTATTATTGGGTGATTTATCAAAGGTTCTTTGGGTGGCATATTTTTAAATTCCTGACATGTATCACATCTGGATATTTTGTCTTCCAATTGTCTACCGATTCCCGGCCAAAAAATGTTATCCCTGGCGAGCTGCTTACATTTGACTATCCCTAAGTGTGATTCGTGTATTGTGTTCAGCATCTCAGTCTGTAGAATTTTAGGGACTATTATTTGTGTACCTTTCAGTAAAACTCCCTCTGCCCATGTTATCTCATGTCTAAACGTATAATACGGTTTCACACTATTAGGAATATGCTTGTTACTATCCGGCCATCCTTCCAACGTTAGATTTTTTATTGTGTTGAGCGTCTGATCTACCTTGGTGGCCTCTTTGATACGATGGACAACATCCATATCCAAATCTATAGCCCCAACCGAAATGTCATGGTCGTACAAATCCTTAGGGGCTATACTGGAGGTATGCACTCTTGATAAAGTATCTGCAAAATACAAATGCGATCCTTTCAGATATGATACTGTTATATTATAGTTTTGCAATCTCATGCGCATACGTTGCATCCTTGCTGAAAGCTCGTGTATTGGTTTAAGCATAATTGCAACTAGGGGTTTGTGGTCTGTGTTCACTGTTACCTCATTGCCATAAATAAAATCATGGAACTTTTTACAGCCAAAACATATGGCTAATAATTCTTTTTCAATTACCGCATAATTTATTTGTGACTTATCTAATGCTTTTGATGCCATAGCTACAGGTAATTCATTTTGAAACAAAGTGGCACCTAAACCATATTTAGACGCATCAACTTGAATGATAACTTTTTGTTTACTATCAAAATATTGGAGTATTGGTGCTTCAGTTAACAACTTCTTTAAATCCTGAAAAGCCTTTTCTTGTTCCATTTCCCAGTGCCATGATACATTCTTTTGAATTACCATTCTTAACGGTTTTGTTATGTTAGCCAGGTTCGGAATAAATTTACTAACATATCCAATCATTCCTAAAAACCGGTGTATACCTGGTTTATCGGTTGGACTGGGCATGTCCATAATTGCTTGTATTCTGTCGATGTTAGGACTTAGGCCGTCCGAGCTAATTACATGCCCTACATAGTTAACACTGTTTTTGAAAATTCTAGACTTTTTAGGATTTAATTTCAGATGAACCGTTCGTGCACGGCTTAAAACTGCCTCTAATCGGTTGTTATGTTCTTTTTCTGTAACTCCATGTACCAAAATGTCATCTGAGATTACATGAACACCTGGCATCCCTCTCAAAATTTCGTTCATCTCCTGAATAAATATATCTCCCGCAGTTTTTATTCCAAATGGCAATCTCGTATATCTGTATCTACCCCAAGGCGTATTAAATGTACATAGTTCAGAACTTTCTTTATCTAATTCTATTTGCCAATACCCGCTTTGTGCATCTAAAACTGAAAAATACCTAGCCCCATGCAATTTAGCCACTACTTCCTCGACTGTTCTTACAGGATATGGTCCTCTCAATATCGCTTTATTTAGCTTAGTAGGGTCTAGGCAAATTCTTAGTTTTCCAGGTTTACATACTATCGTAATTGAATTAACCCACGGGGTCGGCCTCTCCTGTTTTACAATGACCCCCAATTTTATCATACGTTCTAATTCTTTTTGTACCCCATCTGTAATGGCTATCTGTAATGGCTGAATCCATTTATAGACATGGAGGGTCTATACATGGAGTCACACTATTATCAACATATATTTTAGCATTGACCTTAATTAAACCTAAACCCTCAAACACGTCAGCATATTTTATTACCAATTTGTCCGCATCGTGTGAAGGTGTTGCACTTAAAGTGTCCAGTCGTGCTAACAGACCCAATTGAACACAGGCTTGTTTGCCCATGATCGCACTGCCAGCATCTGTAACTTGAAATAGTAAATCCTGTCCGTTGATCCTCAATGTTGTTTCTCCTGCCGGCCTGATTTTTTGTCCACCATATGTGATCAACTGACAATTAGACGGTTTTAAAAGAGCACTCTCCATTTTCTTGTATACTTCCAATGGTAAAATATTGGCCTCGGATCCTGTATCTAATTTAAATGAGACCTCCATACCACCGACAACGAACACTTCATACCACAAATCTTTGTCGTCTTCATTAGAATTGTATATTGAACCGACAAACAGATTATAGCCTTCACTGTCATGTTGTTGTTCCTGAACTTGATTGTCGAATGTACCTCGCCCGACTTGTTCATTTTTGGCTTCCAAATCAACATTAATTTCATATAGCGGCGCTTCCCTTGGCTGTGTTTTCTGCACATGGCACATTTTTACAAAATGACCAATTCGTCGACATCCAATGCATTCCTTTCCGCGTGCTGGACAGTTCCCATCCCGGTGATTATATCCACATCGTCCACACCTGGAAGCCGCCAGCTTACGGCCTTGTTGATACTGATTTGTTGATGCTTGTTTCCATGGAGATATCCTAGGTCCCAGTTCAGCGCGTCGTCCATAACCCCTGGATACTGCATCCACTTGACTTGATGAAGACAATTGTACCTGTGCCGATTTATTTTCACTCAATCTACATAACTGTACACAGTCCTCCAATGACAACTTTGGTGCTTGTAATAACTTATTCCTGAGTTTGTTATCTTTCACTCCACACACGATCCGATCACATAAAAGGGAAGCTTCCAACTGCTCATAGCAACAAAACTGTATTCCATGTCTTAACTCGCGAATGTATGTGTCCATATTTTCAGTTGTTTGGTTGAACGAGTTGAACTCATACCTTATTAATATTACAGTGATGTTTGTTTTTCCCTCGCAATACTTTGAAAAGGCTGCTATTAATGGTCCAATCTTGTCTTTGTCAGCCGTTTCGAATTCGAACGTACGGTGAACTTTTTGTGCCTCACTGCCAGCAACATGCAGCAGCACACAGCATTGTACCTTCTCTGATTTCGATCCTATCCCTGCTGCCGTTGAATAAATTTGGTATGAATGCAACCAAGATCTCCAATTTATGGCCATCCGTTCGTCCAAATTTAGCGGTCCAGGGGGCTTCAATCCATGAAGCGCCATTCCATCCGTTTAGTCCATCACATCTGACACCATGTAATGTATGTGTGGACACCGTGAGTTCTTGTAACGTAATTGAGTTTATTAGGAACACTTGATCATGACGTCATGCGGTCTCACTGTCGGGGGCGTTCGTATAACCACAATACATTACAGTGACCGCCCCACTTGTAGCACTGTGACCGCCCCACTTGTAGCACTGTGACCGCCCCACTTGTAGCACTGTGACCACCCCATTTGTAACACTGTGACCACCCCATTTGTAACACTGTGACCGCCACACTTGTAGCACTGTGACCACCCCACTTGTAGCACTGTGACTGCCCCACTTGTAGCACTGTGACAACCACACTTGTATTAGTTGTAGCATTGTGACCGCACACTTGTATTAGTTGTAGCACTGTGACCTCCCACTTGTATTAGTTGTAGCATTGTGACCACCCCACTTGTATTAGTTGTAGCACTGTGACCGTGCACTTGTATTAGTTGCATCACTGTGACCTCCCACTTGTATTAGTTGTAGCACTGTGACTGCCCCACTTGTATTAGTTGTAGCACTTTGACTGCCCCACTTGTATTAGTTGTAGCACTGTGACCATGCCACTTGTATTAGTTGTAGCATTGTGAGCACCCACTTGTATTAGTTGTAGCACTGTGACCACCCCACTTGTATTAGTTGTAGCACTGTGACCACCCACTTGTATTAGTTGTAGCATTGTGACCGCCACACTTGTATTAGTTGTAGCATTGTGACCACCCACTTGTATTAGTGGTAGCACAGTGACCGTCCCACTTGTATTAGTTGTTGCACTGTGACCACCCACTTGTATTAGTTGTAGCACTGTGACCACCCCACTTGTATTAGTTGTAGCACTGTGACCACACACTTGTAATAGTTGTAGCATTGTGACCACCCCACTTGTATTAGTTGTAGCACTGTGACCGCCACACTTGTATCAGTTGTAGCATTGCGACCACCCACTTGTATTAGTGGTAGCACTGTGACCGCCCCACTTGTATTAGTTGTAGCACTGTGACCACCCACTTATATTATTTGTAGCACTGTGACCACCCTACTTGTATTAGTTGTAGCACTGTGACCGGCCGACTGGTATTAGTTGTAGCATTGTGACCACTCCACTTGTATCAGTTGTAGCACTGTGACCACCCGCTTGTATTAGTTGTAGCACTGTGACCACCCGACTGGTATTAGTTGTAGCACCGTGACCACCCCACATGTATTAGTTGTAGCAATGTGACCACCCCCTTGTATTAGTTGTAGCACTGTGACCACCACACTTGTACCACTGTGACTGACACACTTGTATTAGTTGTAGCACTGTGACCACCCCACTTGTATTAGTTGTAGCACTATGACCACCACACTTGTATTAGTTATAGCACTGTGACCACCCCACTTGTATTAGTTGTAGCACTGTGACCGCCACACTTTTATTAGTTGTAGCATTGTGACCACCCACTTGTATTAGTTGTGGCACTGTGACCACCCCACTTGTTTTAGTGCTAGCACTGTGACCACCACACTTGTATTCGTTGTAGCACTGTGACCGCCACACTTGTATTAGTTGTAGCACTGTGACCACCCACTTGTATTAGTTGTAGCACTGTGACCGCCACACTTGTAGCACTGTGACCACCCCACTTGTATTAGTTGTAGCACTGTGACCACCCCACTTGTATTAGTTGTAGCACTGTGACCGCCCCACTTGTATTAGTTGTAGCACTGTGACCACCCACCTGTATTAATTGTAGCATTGTGACCACCCACTTGTATTCGTTGTAGCACTGTGACCGCCACAGTTGTATTAGTTGTAGCACTGTGACCGCCCCACTTGTATTAGTTGTAGCACTGTGTCCACCCACTTGTATTAGTTGTAGCACTGTGACCGCCCCACTTGTATTAGTTGTAGCACTGTGACCACCCCACTTGTATTAGTTTTAGCACTGTGACCACCCACTTGTATTAGTTGTAGCACTGTGACCACCACACTTGTACCACTGTGACCACCCCACTTGTATCAGTTGTAGCACTGTGACCACCCACCTGTATTAGTTGTAGCACTGTGACCGCCCCACTTTTTATTAGTTGCAGCACTGTGACCACCCAATTGTAACACTGACCACATACCTGAAATGTGACCACCGTTTGCCCTTTCCTGACGTGTTGCATGGTCAGCCGAGTACCGACTGAGACCATTACGCACCCAAGTGATGGCAGGTTTGGTGGACTTGGAGTGAGCCATGGAGAGGAGACTACCTTAGCCCTACACTGACGCGGTGGGCAGTTAGGAAGTGGGCCACGGTACTGTCACCTTCTCGTAGTTCTCTTTATATATCGGAGTTCTGCCCTTCTAATCAGCAGCAGGAGATTATCGCGAGTAATATATCTAAAG
This sequence comes from Branchipolynoe longqiensis, assembly GCA_030323885.1. Taxonomy (NCBI): domain Eukaryota; kingdom Metazoa; phylum Annelida; class Polychaeta; order Phyllodocida; family Polynoidae; genus Branchipolynoe; species Branchipolynoe longqiensis. The sequence continues at coordinate 17,766,062 of CM059199.1, read as the reverse complement.
TAAGTCCCGTGGGCGTGTTTAATTCTTAATTAATTATCTAGCGTATTCATTAATCCCTCAGATTACGGAACCATAGCTCTAGGGCTCACTGGACACGACATCCGGATCGCGATACTGCCGTGCCTACATTCCCACAGCTTCACCTCTAGGGTGTCATTCATTATTGAACAATTCATTCATTTATGAATGTCAACTTGGCTAAGCCCCAAAATGTCTCTTAGGCCCAATTGTCACCGCCTCTGATTTAGCGTATCGGCACTTGTTGCGTGTCCAGGTGGGTACTGCGTGAGAACGGACAATGGCGGACACGTCCGAACAGGAGGTGGCGGTGCATGACGGTTAATAACGTATACAGGTGGTACCCGAGGCACTGAGTAATGCACGGACCGCTCAGAGGTAGGTACCCTGCTCGTCACCACGCGTTGTGCTGCGATCTCCGGCAACAAGCAAAGTCTGCACCACGGAGTCAGGGTGACAATCTGTGGGCTGGGTCTGTGTTACTATTACAATGAGGTATGGTGATAATCTGTGGGCTGGGTCTGTGTCAGACTGAGTTAAGGCAGCATTCCTTACACACAGTATGTGGCATGCGAATGCGAATGCGAATGCGGCAAAAAATGGAAATGCATGTAAATGTATGGAGGTGCTTCCATGCCTCCGAATGTGAATGCGAATGCGAATACGAATGTGAATGCGAATGCGAATGCGGCAACTGAATCGGTCCATGTAGCCATCAGTGCAGCATGCGAATGCGAATGCTGCTGCGTTTGCCATAGAAAACAGTTGTGAGAAACCTGACACTATGTGTGGGTGTGGGTGTGGGTGTGGGTGTGGGTGTGGGTGTGGGTGTGGGTGTGGATGTGGGTGTGGGTGTGGGTGAGGGAGGTGTTATGTCAGGGTGGGTGGCATGCTGCCTGGGACTCTCTCAAAATGCCTGATAAGGCAGGGTGTGGGGTTTCACTTAACGGCAGGGGAGGGTTCCCCTATCACATTGGGTATCTTTTCAAAGTTGTTACTGTGTACTAGTCAAACCAAATCGCTGCATGCCGCATGCCGTATGCTGCATGCCGTGTGAAAGGAATCAACCCGTTCGCATGCCGCATGCCGCATTTGCATTTGCATTCGCATTTGCATTTGCATGCCACATATCGCGTGTAAGGGATGCTAGCTTTAGGGTGACAATCTGTGGGCTGGGTGTGTGTGTCAGACTGAGGTAGGGTGACAATCTGTGGGCTCGGTCTGTGTGTCATACTGAGGTAGGGTGACAATCTGTGTGCTGGGTCTGTGTGTCAGACTGAATTAGGGTGATAATCTATGGGTTGGGTCTGTGTGTCAGACTGAGGTAGAGTGACAATCTGTGGGCTGGGTCTGTGTGTCAGACTGAGTTAGGGTGACAATCTGTGGACTGGGTCTGTGTCAGACTGAGGTATGGTGACGATCTGTGGGCTGGGTCTGTGTGTCAGACTGAGGTAGGGTGACAATCTGTGGGTTGAGTCTGTGTGTCAGACTGAGTTAGGGTGACAATCTGTGGGCTGGGTCTGTGTGTCAGACTGAGGTAGGGTGACAATCTGTGGGTTGGGTCTGTGCATCAAACTGAGTTAGGGTGACAATCTATGGGTTGGGTCTGTGTCAGACTGAGTTAGGGTGACAATCTGTGGGCTGGGTCTGTGTGTCAGACTGAGTTAGGGTGACAATCTGTGTGCTAGGTCTGTGTGTCAGACTGAGTTATGGTGACAATCTGTGCGTTGGGTCTGTCTGTTAAGGGGCTGTCACATTACGACACATTGCGCTAACATACCGCGATGTATGTGATTTTTGGCAGCTACATCCGGTCACGTCATTATACGTTACACATGCATTAGGCGCTCGTTGGTATACATCAATGTATGTCAATGTTTGTCAAGATACAGCATCATGCATCACCGGGTCGGCAAAGTTTTGTGCATGCACAAGACTTTCAACATACGACAAAGTTCGACAAAGTATGGATTTTACATCGGCCGTACATTACGTATACTTTAGGTGTACGTCGATGTACATTGGACTATGTTAGACAAACATTGTTCACTATGTTGACCTACTTTAAAGGCAGTGGAAACATACAGTCTACATACTGACAACATATGAATAACGTACGTCTAACGGACGTTTAGCATTTCTCCAGCATGTCTTGACATATGTAATGTATGAGGCATGGTTCTGGCGATCGACTAATGTATATAACGTTCACTTTTGCCCCCCACGCCAACAAGTTTGATGCTTCTCGACGTAAAAAAGTGATTTTATGCATTGGCCGTGCGCTTGCGAGATGTGTCGTAATTCAACCAGGCAAGACAAGTACAGTATAAAGTGGCATTTAAGTCATGAGATGTTTGATTTATTAAGATTTTGAGGATTTCAGGCACGTAGCCCTATGAATGTCATTTGTAGTTGGGCTCAGTGGGCGGTAAATCCAAAGGAGAGAACACATCCTATCGATAGAAATGCTCTGGTCGAAGTGTCTATAATGAAACTGGGTCGCATCTGGTTATGCAAATTTACAGAAGATGGCGCCACAGTCGGAGCATTTATTATTAAGAAAGACATTATAGATGGTGCCAGTAGTCACCTCCATATTTAGTATGTACTTTTTCTTGCGGGTTAAATTACCCATGTTGAAATCAACATCGACAATGTGACACAGCCTTTATACTGAGGTTGACAATCTGTGGCATGGCCCTGTGTGTCAGACTGATTTAGGGTGACAATATGTGGGTTGAGTCTGTGTGTCAGACTGATTTAGGGTGACAATCTGTGGGTTGAGTCTGTGTGTCAGACTGAGGTAGGGTGACAATATGTGTGCTGGGTCTGTGTGTTAGACTGAGTTATGGTGACAATCTGTGGGCTGGGTCTGTGTGTCAGCGTGAGGTAGGGTGACAATCTGTGGGCTTGGTCAGTGTTAGACTAAGTTAGGGTGACAATCTGTGGGCTTGGTCTGTGTTGGACTAAGATAGGGTGACAATCTGTGGTGGGTCTGTGGAGGGTTGGCGCTGTGTGTCAAACTGATTTAGGGTGATAATATGTGAGCTGGGTCTGTGTTAGACTGAGTTAGGTTGACAATCTGTGGGCTGGGTTGGTTGGTTGTTGTTGTTTTACGTCCTAGCAACATCTAAGGTCATATCAGGACAGGTACCGACTTGTGACAGTGTGCAATCATGGCGACTTTATAGTGCTGCCCCATTGGGAAATCAGGCCGCCGGCACCATGACCTGATATCCCACTCAGTCACATTATCCTGACACTGAGCTAACCAGTCCTTGCCCTATCCTAATAATGCCTAGCGCCTGGCTAGGAAGCAACAGGTATTAATTTTTAAGTAACTGGTTTGACTCAACCGGGAACCAAACTCATGACCTTCCGCACGCGAGGCCCGCGCTCTACCGATTAGGCCACCACGCCCGGTGAACACGTGTGAACAATAGTAAATGTTGCTGTATGGATGGATATATTTATATGACTACTACCACGGTTACCAGATTGAATTAGTAAATTGTAGGCTGTCTATTGAGAGAGCAGGTTCCTCACGCTGTTGGCGCCAACACCATATTTCACAGAGAGAGGGTAATATTTCTAATTATAAATAACCAGGTCCATAAATTTCACCATGTCACGTGACCGCCTAGCCGAAAGCAATGTCCATATAAGGCCTTCTGCTTCTTATGGTATCATCTGCAAAAACCAAATACATCGACAACGCGCCGAGCTGGCAGGGATCCGTCCGCCCACCGGTTGTCAGGGTGGTTGCGCGACTCTGGTTATCCGGGTTCACTTCTGGCGTCTTCTCTGAACCAAGAAGCCCCGGGACTCACATTGAAACAAAACGTGCGACACCTCGTGTCTATAGTAATTAGTATCATTGCGCATTGTGATCGGAACCTTGGGCAAAGGCCTCCAACTTTACATCCTGTGTTCTTGTCTCTGTGAATTATCGGATGTGGTCGCTTCACATGATATAAATAAGATAGTTACCATGGTTACACTCACGTGCACTTCGTACAGATGAAGCGGCTATCAAATATTCAGTTAAAAAAGTATGGCGCTTGGCAAGTCCATCCGAATAATTAATGAATCAATTTGAATGTACACTGTTGCCATCTGTGCACAGGAAGCGTGCAACCAAAACATCCGGTACAGCGGGGTGACTGGAGGGTGGGCCATGGAAGGTGTCGGGACACTTGTCCAATGTGAAGTGTCCCAAAACACATGGTACAGTGGGGTGGCGGTGACCAGAGGGTGGGCCGGGGGAGGTGTCGGGACAAGTGTCCTACGTGAAGTGTCCCAAAACACCCGGTACAGTGGGGTGACTGGAGGGTGGGCCAGGGGAAGTGTCAGGACACGTGTCCAACATGAAGTGTCCCAAAACACACGGTACAGCGGGGTGGCGGTGACTGGAGGGTGGGCCAGCGAAGGTTTTGGGACACATGTCCAACGTGAAGTTTCCCAAAACACACGGTACAGCGGGGTGACTGGAGGGTAGGCAAGGGGAGGTGTCGGGACACGTGTCCAATGTGAAGTGTCCCAAAAGACGCGATACAATGGGGTGGGGGTGACTGGAGGGTGGGCAACGGGAGGTGTCGGGACATGTGTCCTACGTGAAGTGTCCCAAAAGACACGGTACAGCAGGGTGGTGGTGACTGGAGGGTGTGCCAGGGGAGGTGTCCAACGTGAAGTGTCCGCAGTAAGTCGTGAATCAGTTCAAATGTACAAGTGCTCCATGTCCTCGCTACCATCTTAGCTACTACGCCTCACATACGACAGGATTCACTCAATTTCCCACTCATCTGTACGAGCAGGGCTCTGTAACTTTAGTGTAGGTCAGGCCTCAGCTATTGCCGAGTTTCACAGCACCACACAAGATACACCGTGTTATTTCACCCAGAAAAGAACCACGCGTTCAAGTCTGTTTGAACGCCGTTTAAATTTGACATTATGGATGCTGCTGTTCCAATACCAACCATAACTGTGATCTAAATGTCATTGTGATCATGGTTTACTGACACTTCACCGCCCATCCTGTTAGCCTATTGCACCTGTCAAACGGTAAACGCGCCGTCTCTGTACTTAGAGGTCGGCGTGAGGAGATGTATCTTGAAGAACGGGACTTACCCGACCGTCCATCCGATATGTTCAAATAGCAGGAGATGTGAACCACCAGCCCTACTTCTAATCTAGTGATGGTGAAAGGAACAACTTTAGTTGTTTTATTTTCTCTCCTCAGAATGACGAGAAAATCAATGAAGCAAACTAAGCAAAACCAAACCAAACCAACCTAATGTTAAGGTCGAAAGGTAAAAAAACAATGACCATCTGAAATAAATAAGAGCAGCAGCAGATTTATAGCAAAGTGATGTAATTTAGGCTTTCAGTACCCGGGAGCTCGACCCGGGCACCTAACGTAATGCACCCACCCACCAGACACATCCACCTGTAATATACACACCCACCAGACACATCCACCTGTAATGTACACACCCACCAGACACATCCACCTGTAATGTACACACCCACCAGACACATCCACCTGTAATATACACACCCACCAGACTCCTCCACCTGTAATGTACACACCCACCAGACTCCTCCACCTGTAATGTACACACCCACCATACACATCCACCTGTAATGTGTAAAGGATGGAAAGGATGTATCGACACCATGAGTTCTGTTATGTAACTGCCTTTATTTACCTTCCTTCCTTATGACGTCACCCGGTATTACAGTGGGGGTGTTCGGGTACTTACATATCTTACATCTTCCCCTTTTTAATCATAACTCTTAATTAATCACATAGATCTTAATTATGCACATAAATCTTAATTAAGCACAGACATATTAATTAAACACATAATACCCAATTCCATCTTGACAAATCATACCCCGTATATGATCTACTAACACCCTTTAACAACGTGCCATACAAACTGCGATCTTACTGGGAACTCCTCCTTTGCCAGCATAATCTGCCAGGGTTAAATGGTACGGTAGATTTATTACCAGTGGTCATGTCTAACATGAAACGCGATACCGCGTCAATTATTACAGTCGTCGATCAAACTTATCCTAGAACAAAGAATTAGGTCAGGATACGCTCATGACCTCCCTGACAACACTCTCTTATAGGTTTGATTATACAGTGAAAACAACGTGTTTAACTTCTAACAGGTAACTTACCTAATATGTTGCTTACTTCTAACATACGTATCCAATAAATAGCATGTCTACGTGTCAATGCCTAACCGCCTATTCTTATCCTACGAATAGTGTGTCCATTCTTCAAATGACCTACTCACCGGTGCGTTATGTTACAATTCGCATACAAGAACACCCGCCTGTTCTTATGCTAAGCTTATTGCGTGTGTGTTCTTCAATTGACCCATTGAACGTTGCATTATGTTGCATCCATCCCAAAACGTTTGGTAGGGATAATCGTTCTGCCGTACCGAGTCGTGTAAGGTAAGTCTGTTTTTGTATTTTGATAGTTCCTTGTACTAGCTAGAGTTACATTTTTCTTGACATTTGATTGTGGACGTTTGTAAATAAATTTCCTATTCCGCCTCAAGATATGATCTCGTTCATTAGGTATCCTATAATCTCTCGTACTACTGTCACTTGTGCCTACAATTTGCCCCGTCTCCCACTCATTGTTATGATCTTTGTATCTGACTTTGTCTGCTATATGTAACAACGTGGGTTCCTTACCTGCCCGTTTGTCAAAATAAAACTTCTGGACTTCTTGTCTACTTCTCAGCCGCATTACTTTTGATGGTTCTATAACCGCCCTGAGTCTACTGTCCAAAACTGGTATTCGAGATCTTAACCGTCTCGACATCAATAGTTGTGCTGGTGAGGCCCCTATACCGTCCAAGGTCGTGTTCCTGTAGTTTAACATGGCTATCTCAATATCAGTATTATCTTTCAAACATTTCTTGATCATACCTTTGAACGTTTGGACATATCGTTCACTTTGCCCATTGCTTTGCACGTGCATAGGATTCGTGAAAATTGGAATAAAACCAAAAAAATCAGCAAACTCTTGAAATTCTCTACTTGAAAATTGGGGACCATTGTCGGATACTACATATCTAGGAACTCCATATCTTGCAAATGTTTGCTTTAACACACCAATAACAGCCTTACTTGTAGTGGCTAACAATTCTATAACTTCTGAAAATTTAGAATAATAGTCGACAATCACAATGTAATTCTTATCCTTGACATGAAACAAATGTACTCCCACTTTGTGGAATGGCATATCGTTTATAGTATGACTGATCAAGGGTTCCTTAGCTGGCATTTTTCTAGATTGTTGACAAATCTGACATTTTAGTACAGTGTCTTCTAACCTGCTCATTAACCCTGGCCAAAACACTGTGTCCCGAGCTAACTGTTTGCTCTTGACCACGCCTAAGTGCGCCTCATGTAATTTCCCTAACATACTGTTATGCATTGATTTCGGGATAACGATTTGATCCCCTCTCAACAGAACCCCATCATTGACGGTGATCTCATCTTTGAATTTAAAATATGTTCGGACCTCATAACTGAGTAATTTGCAATCTACAGGCCAACCATTCAATGTCAAATCCTGGACTGTCTTCAACGTTTTATCCAACGCTGTTTCCCTTTTAATCTCCTGTACAATGTCGGGTTTAATACCTATGGACGCCACCGAAATGTCCCGATCGTACAGGTCGTCCGGACTCACATTGGAAGTATGGGCCCGTGAAAGAGTATCTGCAAAAAAAAAATCCGAACCCTTCATATATTTCACCTCCATATTGTAATTTTGTAACCGCATCCGCATTCGTTGCATACGTGCAGATAACGAGTGAATCGGTTTAAGCATTATGGCAACCAATGGTTTGTGATCCGTTACGACAGTAATTTCATTTCCGTAAATGTAATCATGAAATTTATGACACCCAAAACATATAGCCAATAATTCTTTTTCAATTACTGCGTAACTTATTTGAGTTTGATCCAGAGCTTTGGAAGCCATTGCCACCGGCAAGTCATTTTGAAAAAGGGTAGCACCTAGTCCAAATTTGGACGCATCCACCTGTAGAACGATGTGTTCCCTGCTGTTAAAAAATCTCAAAACTGGTGCAGTACTTAGCAAGTGTTTTAATTTCACGAAAGCCTCCTCTTGCACTGATTCCCAATGCCAGCATACATTTTTCTTTAACACTGTTCTTAAGGGCTTAGTGATATCTGCCATATTTGGGATAAAGTTATTAACATACCCGATCATGCCCAAAAAAAGTTGCAATGCAGGTTTGTCAGTTGGACTGGGCATGTCCACAATTGCTTGGATTCTATCCCTGTTAGGCTTAATCCCCTCTGGAGTGATCACATGACCTACATAATCAACTGTCTCTTTGCAAATTCTCGACTTCTTTGGGTTCAGTTTCAGGTTTACACTAGCCGCCCGCATCAACACAGTCTCTAATCGCTGATTATGTTCTGCTATTGTCGCCCCGTGTATTAAAATGTCGTCAGTTATGACATGAACTCCTGGCAAACCCATAAGGATATTGTTCATCTCTTGTATGAATATATCCCCAGTGGTTTTAATTCCAAAAGGGAGACGAGTGTACCTGAATCTGCCCCATGGGGTGTTGAATGTACATAGTCTCGAGCTACAGTTGTCCAACTCAATTTGCCAGTAGCCACTATTGGCATCTAATACCGAAAAATATTTGGCTCCATGAATTGTCGCAATTACTTCCTCCACGTTCTAACAGGGTAAGGACCACGTAGAATAGCTTTGTTCAACTTCGTTGGATCTAGACAAATCCGCAATTTTCCTGGTTTACGAACAATAGTCACCGAATTTACCCATGGAGTAGGCTCATCCTGCTTTACTATAACTCCTAAGTTTAACATGCGTTGTAATTCAACTTTTACATCTTCAATAATTGCTAATGGTACTCGACGTGGAGGATCAATGACAGGAGTTATATTTTCATCAATGTAGATCTTAGCATTTACTTTAATTAACCCCAAACCTTTGAATACATCAGAATACTTTCTTACCAATTCTTGGGCGACATTTTCACCCTCCACGGCATCTATGGCGTCCAGGCGCGCTAGCAATCCTAAGCGTACACAAGACTGCTTTCCTAGGATAGCACAGCCTGCATCCGTAACTTGAAAGTTCACCTCCCCATGAGGTCGAATCCTATGACCCCCATACGTTACTAAATGACACATGGATGGTTTCATCCAAGCCTTATCGATTTTCTTGTACATTTCTAACAGTAATATGTTTGCTTCCGATCCAGTATCTAATTTGAATCGGATATCGTGGCCACCTACACAAACAGTGGTATACCACAAGTCCTTGTTCACAACATCACTATGACACAAGGTGCCCACAAACAAATCAACATCACTGTCATCATCCGCTACACGTACACATTGTTGCTCACTGTTGTTCTCAGCAACCTCAATTTCGTATACGGGTGCACCTTTGTTATGTTCCTGCTGCATACAGCACATCTTGATGAAGTGACCGACTTTACGGCAACCTAAGCATTCTATCCCTCTAGCTGGGCACGTTCCTTTCGTATGGCTGTACCCACAACGGCCGCATTTTGTACTTGGACATCAGCTTGTTTGTTGACCCCGACTTGTTGACGGCTGTAACCAAGGTGACGTTCGTCCCGTCTGCCGCTCGCTTTTGACGTATCTTGTTAATACCGCGTCGACTGGCTGGTCGTCTCTCTGTGTGACTTGTGCAGATTTAATTTCACTTACTCGACACAGCTGTATGCACTCCTCCAGTGTGAGCTTAGGCGATTGTAACAGTTTATTTCTCAAGGTGTTGTCCTTTACCCCACAAACAATCCGATCACACAGCAAAGATGACTCCAAAGATTCGTAGCAACAATACTGGATCCTGTGCTTCAACTCTCGAATGTATGAGTCCATATCTTCGTGTGATTGATTAAATGAATTGAATTCGTACCGTATGACTGTTATGTTGGTTTTCCCCTCACACTGTTGGGCGAAAGCTACTATCAGTATCAATGGTGCTATTTTGTCCTTTTCTGTACCTTCCAACGTGAAGGTACGGTGTATCTTTTGTGCTTCCACACCTGCGACATGCAAAAATACGCAGCACTGTACCTTCTCAGTTTTCGACAATACACCAGCTGCAATAGCGTATATTTCGTAAGACTGCAACCAAGTCCTCCAGTTGACTGCCATCTTCTCGTCCAGGTTTAGCGGACCTGGTGGCTTCAATCCGTGCAGCGCCATTGTGTCCCTTTAACATCTGACACCATGTAAAGGATGGAAAGAATGTATCGACACCATGAGTTCTGTTATGTAACTGCCTTTATTTACCTTCCTTCCTTATGACGTCACCCGGTATTACAGTGGGGGTGTTCGGGTACTTACATATCTTACATAATGTACACACCCACCAGACACATCCACCTGTAATGTACCCACCCACCAGACTCATCCACCTGTAATGTACACACCCACCAGACACATCCACCTGTAATGTACACACCCACCAGACACATCCACCTGTAATGTACACACCCACCAAACACATCCACCTGTAACGTACACACCCTCCAGACACATCCACCTGTAATGTACACACCCACCAAACTCAACCACCTGTAACGTACACACCCACCAGACACATCTACCTGTAATGTACACACCCACCAGACTCCACAACCTGTAATGTACCCACCCACCAGACACATCTACCTGTAATGTACACACCCACCAGACACATCCACCTGTAACGTACACACCCACCAGACACATCCACCTGTAATGTACACACCCATCAAACTCAACCACCTGTAATGTACCCACCCACCAGACACATCTACCTGTAATGTACACACCCACCAGACACATCCACCTGTAACGTACACACCCACCAGACACATCCACCTGTAATGTACACACCCACCAAACTCAACCACCTGTGATGTACCCACCCACCAGACACATCTACCTGTAATGTACACACCCACCAGACACATCCACCTGTAACGTACACACCCACCAGACACATCTACCTGTATTGTACACACCCACCAGACACATCCACCTGTAATGTACCCACCCACCAGACTCATCCACCTGTAACGTACCCACCCACCAGACACATCTACCTGTAATGTACACACCCACCAGACACATCCACCTGTAACGTACACACCCACCAGACACATCCACCTGTAACGTACCCACCCACCAGACACATCTACCTGTAATGTACACACCCACCAGACACATCCACCTGTAATGTACACACCCACCAGACACATCCACCTGTAACGTACACACCCACCAGACACATCCACCTGTAATGTATACACCCACCAGACACATGCACCTGTAACGTACACACCCACCAGACACATCCACCTGTAATGTACACACCCACCAAACTCAACCACCTGTAATGTACCCACCCACTAGACTCCACCACCAGACTCATCCACCTGTAACATACACACCCACAAGGCTCCACCACATGTAATGTACCAACCCACCAGCCTCCTCCACCTGTAACGTACCCACCCACCAGACTCCATCACCTGTAATGTACCAACCCACCAAACTCCTCCACCTGTAATGTACCAACCCACCAGACTCCACCACCTGTAATGTACCCACCCACCAGACTCCACCACCTGTAATGTACCCACACACCAGACTCCACCACCTGTAATGTACACACCCACCAGACACATCCACCTGTAATGTACACACCCACCAGACACATCCACCTGTAACGTACACACCCACCAGACACATCCACCTGTAACGTACACACCCACCAGACACATCCACCTGTAACGTACCCACCCACCAGACACATCCACCTGTAACGTACACACCCACCAGACACATCCACCTGTAATGTACACACCCACCAGACACATCCACCTGTAACGTACACACCCACCAGACACATCCACCTGTAATGTACACACCCACCAAACTCAACCACCTGTAATGTACCCATCCACTAGACTCCACCACCAGACTCATCCACCTGTAACATACACACCCACCACACTCCACCACCTGTAATGTACCCACCCACCAGACTCATCCACCTGTAACATACACACCCACCACACTCCACCACCTGTAATGTACCCACCCACCAGACTCCACCACCTGTAATGTACCCACACACCAGACTCCACCACCTGTAATGTACCCACCCAAAAGACACATCCACCTGTAATGTACAGACCCACCAGACTCCATCACCTGTAATGTACCCACCCACCAGACTCCATCACCTGTAATGTACCCACCCACCAGACACATCCACCTGTAATGTACCCACCCACCAGACTCCATCACCTGTAATGTACACACCCACCAGACTCCACCACCTGTAATGTACACACCCACCAGACTCAACCACCTGTAATGTACACACCCACCAGACACATCCACCTGTAACGTACCCACCCACCAGACTCCACCACATGTAATGTACACACCCACCAGACTCCATCACCTGTAATGTACCCACCCACCAAACTCAACCACCTGTAATGTACCCACCCACCAGACTCCACCACCTGTAATGTACCCACCCACCAGACTCCACCACCTGTATCGTACACACCCACCAGACTCCACCACCTGTAATGTACACACCCACCAGACACATCCACCTGTAATGTACCCACCCACCATACTCCACCACCTGTAATGTACACACCCACCAGACACATCCACCTGTAATGTACACACCCACCAGACACATCCACCTGTAATGTACACACCCACCAGACTCCATCACCTGTAACGTACCCACCAACCAGACACATCCACCTGTAATGTACACACCCACCAGACACATCCATCTGTAATGTACCCACCCACCAGACACATCCACCTGTAATGTACACACCCACCAGACACATCCACCTGTAATGTACCCACCCACCAGACTCATCCACCTGTAACATACACACCCACCACACTCCACCACCTGTAATGTACACACCCACCAGACACATCCACCTGTAATGTACCCACCCACCAGACTCATCCACCTGTAACGTACACACCCACCAGACACATCCACCTGTAACATACACACCCACCACACTCCAGCACCTGTAATGTACACACCCACCAGACTCATCCACCTGTAACATACACACCCACCACACTCCACCACCTGTAATGTACACACCCACCAGACTCATCCACCTGTAATGTACCCACCCACCAGACTCCATCACCTGTAATGTACCCACCCACCACACTCCACCACCTGTAATGTACCCACCCACCAGACTCATCCACCTGTAACATACACACCCACCAGACTCATCCACCTGTAACATACACACCCACCACACTCCACCACCTGTAATGTACCCACCCACCACACTCCACCACCTGTAATGTACCCACCCTCCAGACTCCACCACCTGTAATGTACACACCCACCAGACACATCCACCTGTAATGTACACACCCACCAGACACATCCACCTGTAATGTACCCACCCACCAGACTCATCCACCTGTAACATACACACCCACCACACTCCACCACCTGTAATGTACCCACCCACCAGACTCCATCACCTGTAACGTACACACCCACCAGACGCATCCACCTGTAATGTACACACGCACCACACTCCACCACCTGTAATGTACCCACCCACCAGACTCCATCCACCTGTAATGTACACACCCACCAGACACATCCACCTGTAATGTACCCACCCACCAGACACATCCACCTGTAATGTACCCACCCACCAGACACATCCACCTGTAACGTACACACCCACTAGACACATCCACCTGTAATGTACACACCCACCAGACTCAACCACCTGTAATGTACCCTCCCACCAGACACATCCACCTGTAACGTACACACCCACTAGACACATCCACCTGTAATGTACACACCCACCAGACACATCCACCTGTAACGTACACACCCACCAGACACATCCACCTGTAATGTACACACCCACCAAACTCAACCACCTGTAATGTACCCTCCCACTAGACTCCACCACCAGACTCATCCACCTGTAACATACACACCCACCACACTCCACCACCTGTAATGTACCCACCCACCAGACTCCTCCACCTGTAACATACACACCCACCACACTCCACCACCTGTAATGTACACACCCACCAGACTCCATCACCTGTAATGTACCCACCCACCAAACTCCACCACCTGCAAAGTAAACACCCACCAGACTCCATCATCTGTAATGTACCCACCCACCAAACTCCACCACCTGTAATGTACCCACCCACCAGAGTACTCCACCTGTAACGTACCCACCCACCCGACTCCATCACCTGTTATGTACCCACACACCAGACTCCATCACCTGTAATGTACCCACCCACCAGACTCCTCCACCTGTACCGAGTCTGCTTCAGATGGCCTTCACTTCACATACAGCCAGTCTGCTTCAGATGGCCTTCACTTCGCATAGAGCCAGTCTGCTTCAGATGGCCTTCACGTCACATACAGCGAGTCTGCTTCAGATGGCCTTCACTTCGCATACAGCGAGTCTGCTTCAGATGGCCTTCACTTCATATACAGCGAGTCTGCTTCAGGTGGCCTTCACTTCGCATACAGCGAGTCTGCTTCAGATGGCCTTCACTTCGCATACAGCCAGTCTGCTTCAGATGGCCTTCACATCACATGCAGCCAGTCTGTTTCAGATGGCCTTCACTTCACATACAGTCAGTCTGCTTCAGATGGCCTTCACTTCACATACAGTGAGTCTGCTTCAGATGCCCTTCACTTCACATACAGCGAGTCTGCTTCAGATGGCCTTCACTTCGCATACAGTGAGTCTGCTTCAGATGGCCTTCACTTCGCATACAGCCAGTCTGCTTCAGATGACCTTCACTTCGCATACAGCCAGTCTGCTTCAGATGGCCTTCACTTCACATACAGCGAGTCTGCTTCAGATGGCCTTCACTTTAAATACAGCCAGTCTGCTTCAGATGGCCTTCACTTCGCATACAGTGAGTCTGCTTCAGATGGCCTTCACTTCACATACAGCGAGTCTGCTTCAGATGGCCTTCACTTCGCATACAGCGAGTCTGCTTCAGATGGCCTTCACTTCGCATACAGCCAGTCTGCTTCAGATGGCCTTCACTTCACATACAGCCAGTCTGCTTCAAATGGCCTTCACTTCGCATACAGCCAGTCTGCTTCAGATGGCCTTCACTTCGCATACAGTGAGTCTGCTTCAGATGGCCTTCACTTCGCATACAGTGAGTCTGCTTCAGATGGCCTTCACTTCGCATACAGCGAGTCTGCTTCAGATGGCCTTCACTTCGCATACAGCCAGTCTGCTTCAGATGGCCTTCACTTCGCATACAGCCAGTCTGCTTCAGATGGCCTTCACTTCGCATACAGCGAGTCTGCTTCAGATGGCCTTCACTTTAAATACAGCGAGTCTGCTTCAGATGGCCTTCACTTCGCATACAGCGAGTCTGCTTCAGATGGCCTTCACTTCGCATACAGTGAGTCTGCTTCAGATGGCCTTCACTTCACATACAGCGAGTCTGCTTCAGATGGCCTTCACTTCGCATACAGCGAGTCTGCTTCAGATGGCCTTCACTTCGCATACAGCGAGTCTGCTTCAGATGGCCTTCACTTTGCATACAGCGAGTCTGCTTCAGATGGCCTTCACTTTAAATACAGCGAGTCTGCTTCAGATGGCCTTCACTTCATATACAGCGAGTCTGCTTCAGATGGCCTTCACTTCGCATACAGCCAGTCTGCTTCAGATGGCCTTCACTTTGCATACAGCGAGTCTGCTTCAGATGGCCTTCACTTCACATACAGCGAGTCTGCTTCAGATGGCCTTCACTTTGCATACAGCGAGTCTGCTTCAGATGGCCTTCACTTTGCATACAGCGAGTCTGCTTCAGATGGCCTTCACTTCACATACAGTGAGTCTGCTTCAGATGGCCTTCACTTCGCATACAGGGAGTCTGCTTCAGATGGCCTTCACTTCGCATACAGCCAGTCTGCTTCAGATGGCCTTCACTTTGCATACAGCGAGTCTGCTTCAGATGGCCTTCACTTCACATACAGCGAGTCTGCTTCAGATGGCCTTCACTTTGCATACAGCGAGTCTGCTTCAGATGGCCTTCACTTTGCATACAGCGAGTCTGCTTCAGATGGCCTTCACTTCACATACAGTGAGTCTGCTTCAGATGGCCTTCACTTCGCATACAGCGAGTCTGCTTCAGATGGCCTTCACTTCGCATACAGCCAGTCTGCTTCAGATGGCCTTCACTTTGCATACAGCGAGTCTGCTTCAGATGGCCTTCACTTCGCATACAGTGAGTCTGCTTCAGATGGCCTTCACTTTGCATACAGCGAGTCTGCTTCAGATGGCCTTCACTTCACATACAGTGAGTCTGCTTCAGATGGCCTTCACTTTGCATACAGTGAGTCTGCTTCAGATGGCCTTCACTTCACATACAGTGAGTCTGCTTCAGATGGCCTTCACTTCGCATACAGTGAGTCTGCTTCAGATGGCCTTCACTTCATAGACAGTGAGTCTGCTTCAGATGGCCTTCACTTCGCATACAGCGAGTCTGCTTCAAATGGCCTTCACTTCGCATACAGCGAGTCTGCTTCAGATGGCCTTCACTTTAAATACAGCGAGTCTGCTTCAGATGGCCTTCACTTTGCATACAGGGAGTCTGCTTTAGATGGCCTTCACTTCACATACAGCGAGTCTGCTTCAGATGGCCTTCACTTCGCATACAGCCAGTATGCTTCAGATGGCCTTCACTTCACATACAGCGAGTCTGCTTCAGATGGCCTTCACTTCGCATACAGCGAGCCTGCTTTAGATGGCCTTCACTTCACATACAGCGAGTCTGCTTCAGATGGCCTTCACTTCGCATACAGCCAGTATGCTTCAGATGGCCTTCACTTCAGATACAGTGAGTCTGCTTCAGATGGCCTTCACTTCACATACAGCGAGTCTGCTTCAGATGGCCTTCACTTCGCATACAGTGAGTCTGCTTCAGATGGCCTTCACTTCGCATACAGCCAGTCTGCTTCAGATGACCTTCACTTCGCAAACAGCCAGTCTGCTTCAGATGGCCTTCACTTCACATACAGCGAGTCTGCTTCAGATGGCCTTCACTTCGCATACAGCCAGTCTGCTTCAGATGGCCTTCACTTCGCATACAGTGAGTCTGCTTCAGATGGCCTTCATTTCGCATACAGTGAGTCTGCTTCAGATGGCCTTCACTTCACATACAGCGAGTCTACTTCAGATGGCCTTCACTTCACATACAGCGAGTCTGCTTCAGATGGCCTTCACTTCGCATACAGCGAGTCTGCTTCAGATGGCCTTCACTTCGCATACAGCGAGTCTGCTTCAGATGGCCTTCACTTCGCATACAGCCAGTATGCTTCAGATGGCCTTCACTTCGCATACAGCGAGTCTGCTTCAAATGGCCTTCACTTCGCATACAGCGAGTCTGCTTCAGATGGCCTTCACTTCGCATACAGCCAGTATGCTTCAGATGGCCTTCACTTCGCATACAGCGAGTCTGCTTCAGGTGGCCTTCACTTCGCATACAGCGAGTCTGCTTCAGATGGCCTTCACTTCGCATACAGCGAGTCTGCTTCAGATGGCCTTCACTTCACATACAGTGAGTCTGCTTTAGATGGCCTTCACTTCACATACAGTGAGTCTGCTTCAGATGGCCTTCACTTCGCATACAGCGAGTCTGCTTCAGATGGCCTTCACTTCGCATACAGTGAGTCTGCTTTAGATGGCCTTCACTTCACATACAGTGAGTCTGCTTCAGATGGCCTTCACTTCACATACAGTGAGTCTGCTTCAGATGGCCTTCACTTCGCATACAGCGAGTCTGCTTCAGATGGCCTTCACTTCGCATACAGCCAGTCTGCTTCAGATGGCCTTTGTTGAAGCTGCATAGTCTGATGAAAGCATACAACTTTCTTAAGTTGCAAAGTCCGATGTTTTTAAGTTTCTGTCATTTTCTGAGATCAGTGTGCTAGGTTTATCTTTATAACCTACCCTACTTTAGTTTGAAGTAACGTATATTTTAAATGGCTAACGTTTGCGATAGTTTTAGATGCATGTCAAAATTTAATTTAGCATCTTTTCACTTCAAATACCTCAAAACCTAGCCATTTATAATAATGTTACGTTAAACTAAAGTAAGATAGAATATTACGACCAATCTAATATATATGAGTCCACAGAGATAGCAAAAGGAAACGACAGGTTTAAATGGGACCGTCTAACGGTGAGAACCTGCAGTCTTCACGGTCCGTGTAAGGGCGGGGACAGTCAGGCCATGCCACTGAGCTAGTTACATGAACTGACGATTCGGGTGGTTAATCACGTACAACGTGCAGCCTACGACGAGAATCACAGAAGGCGGACGTCACCAGGGGTTCAGGTGAAGCGGGCCGGGGTTCACCGCGACGGGCGGCGGGCAGGCACTAGGCACGTGTGTAAATTAATGTATACTGGGTGGGGAATGAGTGACTCAGTGCGCCTACCGACCAGCAACGGACGGTTTCCATGACGACAGGGAATAACTAATAAACAAAACTGATCTACTTTCACTGGCACATTATTATCGAAAGGTAATTATAGTATTTACCCCCACCCCCCACGGAATTCGGGAATTTGCAATAGACGACGTGGGTGGTGAAGGGCTTTCTAATGAGTTGATCCCATCTGAAAGCACTTCACCCACCCACAGTGAGGTCCCATCTGAAAGCACTTCACCCACCCACAGTGAGGTCCCATCTGAAAGCACTTCACACCCCACAGTGAGGTCCCATCTGAAAGCACATCACACACACCCACAATGAGGTCCCACCTGAACGCACATCACCCACAATGAGGTCCCACCTGAAAGCACTTCACACCCCCACAATGAGGGAACCTGAAAGCACTTCACCCACAATGAGGTCGCATCTGAAAGCACTTCACACCCCCACAATGAGGTCCCATCTGAAAGCACTTCACCCACAATGAGGTCCCACCTGAAAGCACTTCACACCCCCACAATGAGGTCCCACCTGAAAGCACTTCACCCACAATGAGGTCCCACCTGAAAGCACTTCACCCACAATGAGGTCGCATCTGAAAGCACTTCACCCACAATGAGGTCCCACCTGAAAGCACTTCACACCCCCACAATGAGGTCGCATCTGAAAGCACCTCACCCACCATGAGGTCCCACCTGAAAGCACTTCACCCACAATGAGGTCGCATCTGCAAGCACTTCACACCCCACAATGAGGTCACATCTGAAAGCACTTCACCCACAATGAGATTTCATCTGAATGCACTTCACCCCCAATGAGGCCCCATCTGAGAGCACTTCACCCACAATGAGGCCCCATCTGAAAGCACTTCACCCCCCCATAATGAGGTCCCATCTGAGGTCACTTCACAGACAATGAGATCACAGTATTTTGATGTTAAGTAATTTCTGCTAAACGGAGCTGGTGCTGGATGAAATAGCAGATATCATTATCAACCTGCATATCCCACATTGTGAGACCTTTCAACCCCTCACATCCGGTTCCGGCTAGCCGTCGATGGTGAAGCCCTACTTAGATGCAGTTAAGATGCTCAAACTGCTCCAGACAGACAAACGTGGTCTGAGGAAGTAACTAAGGAAATGTCACTGTTGCTGACTCACCTGAATTGCGGCATAGGTGGCGCCACGTGCCTGGCAGACTGCGACGCAGCGGTCAGGGGTCATATCCGGGATGACGGACACGAGCGGAAGCTCGCTGCCCCACTGGTAGTCATTGAAGCATCCCTGCAGGCTCATCAGAGCGCCATCTGCGGGAGGTCAAGGGCACTATTAACTACGTCAGCTGCCAGATTTCCATCTTATATTAAAGCAATGTGTACAGCCAATCAGTTTTCTTCTCTGCGCATGTGTTCAAATTATAGTACCATTTGTATATATATATATATAATATTGTAATAATGCCGATAGTTATCGCGATGTGGAATTAAACTGGTGCTGAGTTTGACATGTTTTTAAAATTAAAGCCAGCATTGCCTGTAGCACTTGACAATTTTTTTACCAATATACTTTTCTAATGCCAGGTGGATACTATCCGACAATTCCACAAAATACCAACACGTGGAAATATCATACAGTAATGCCAGTTCTTGCCATAGTATATTCTTAGAGTTGCATAGTGTGATACTGATAGGTTTGAATTTCTGTCATAGGTTTTTAGATAAATGTATTTGGTTGATCGTTACAATCTTCATTACTTTGGTTTGAAGTAACTATTTTTATATATGGCTAACTTTGGAGATATTTGAAGTGAAAGCATGCAATATTACTTTTAATGATCATACCAACATCATGCCAAAACTCTGACACGATATGCTTCTGCAGGAACAGGTCATATTAACTTCACTCAGTATTCCCTGCTATGTGGCAACAAATACGTAATAAGTGCACCTAGTTCACCATCTAGCTTAGATATGCAGAATGAAATCTAGATAAGTATTTTGATTTTGAAAAGTTGATGCTTCAAGTGTTTTGGTGCTTTTATGGGATTACGGCGCTTTAATCGTTTAAGGAATACATAGTATTTACACTCTGGGAGGTTACACCAACACACGGTGGATTAGCACCGTGCTATATTTAGTTAGTCTAACCCTGCGTCGGGGCTGGCAGTGAAACTACTGATGCGTACCGGAAACCCAGTGCCAGTCGGAGATGTTCACCCGCGCATCCAGCCAAACCGAGGCCAGCTTCTCGGCCCGCATCAGCCTCGTTATCGCCTCGTGAGTGACGTCATCGGTGACGACTAGTAGCGTGCCGCCCTGCCGGTTGCACAGTGCCCGGGCTTCTTGCCAGGTGGCGGTGCCGGGCTGGGTGACGTAACACGTCCCGTCGGGACCCGCGGCGCGTGGGCACGGAGTGGCGCCCCCTGTAGGCGAACAGCTTAGCGACTCAGCACTTCGCCAACACCCTCATTCATTTAACACACGCATGCGCGGGGCGGGGCGTAATTCATCACGGTGCGTGCTTTAAACGACCTACTCTTACCCAGCATGCACCGCCAGGCAGCACGGAACACAGCCCCAGTGCTGAACAGTAAAGCCCTGCTCACATAGACGGATGTGAACGTAGTTGAACGTAGGATAGATTAACGTGGGTGAAACGTGCTATCACTACGTTAAACTACGTTAAGGTACAGCAGATGTTGGTTGATGACCCACCTAATAATAGTATGGATAAATACGTTGCGGTACGGATCCCTGTACATTACGGTACAGATCCTGGTACATCCAACTACGTTGAACTACGGGACTGCCCACACACGTTCTTATCACGTTTTCATCACGGAGAAGTATGGATGCCGGTACGTTGAACTACGTTGAACTACGTTGAACTACGTTGAACTACTATTCAACTACCTTCAACTACCTTCAACTAGGTTAGCAGGCCCGGTTACATACACGTTAGTGAACGTAGTTGAACGTAGTGGAGGCTAACCTAGTTGAAGGTAGTTGAAGGTAGTTGAAGGTAGTTGAAGTTAGTTGAGGGTAGTTGAAGGTAGTTGAATGTAGTTCAACATAGTGCAACGTAGTTGGACGTACCGAGATCCATACCGTAATGTACTGGGATCCGTACCGTAATGTACCAGAATCCATACCGTAACGTATTTATCCATACTATTACCTATTACTAATAGGTAACAGTATTAGTAATAGTATTAGGTGGTTCGTCTACCAAAACCTGCCGTACCTTAACGTAGTTTAAAATAGTGATAGCACGTTTGGCCCACGTTAATCTATCCTACATTCAACTACGTTCAACTCTGTCCACTAACGTGTATGTGACCAGGGCATAACCACACCATTTATCTGCGCATACATTTCAATACTGTTGACCCATCTCATACATAAATTAATAAATTAAACTAAAAACGCAACATGCAAAACAATTTGAGAAAGCATGCAAATGGGATTTAGTCACCCGGATTTATTACTGATGATTTTGTACTGGGTGTTCCAAACTAATCAAGAGGTTGCCATGGGGAGAACGATCCGGTAACTTTTAATTCCAAGCGAAGTCATGGAATGTCATGTCGACACGTCATTCTCGACCTGAGCACTTTGAGATGGTGGTATTTAACTTAGGGAACAGTCTTTCACAATTAATAAAGGAACAGACGCTGCAGTGGCCTCTCCCGTCCCCGCGCCCAGCCTCCGCCGCCGGTCCATTTATCCAATTGTCATAGCATCAATGGAAAGGGTCAACACAGCGGGACGGACGGGGAGACCGGCGGGGCTGGGGGTGCGGGGGGGGGGGGGGGGTTGAAAGCTGTGTTAGCCAGCTCCATACAGTTTGTCAGACTTTGATTGAGCTGGTAACACAGATAAAAAGAACAAGTCTATGTTGAGCTTTTCTTGTTACTTGGACGGTTGTAGTGGGGTGGGCAGTTATTTAAAAATAACCAATGTCTTCTTTTTAATTTGATACAAATCTGAAACCAGACACACTTCTAATTCAGTAATTCGTTGCATACCAAAATATAATTATGATCAGATCAACATTAATTACTTAAAATAGAATTAGTAGATTCCATGGCCGCGTCTCAGTTATTCTACGAGTACCCTTAAATATTCCAAGAACCATTTTATGGTGGAATAAACAACCAATAATGGACCTGACACTAGAACCGTTCAGTTAGGGACGAGTCGCCCAGCCGGTCGTCATGGTGACGGGCCTGCATGAGGCGACATTTAGGCGCACCAGGCCTACTGGAATTCTGAGGCGGGGCACGCTACGGTGTGGGTCCGTGTAGCGTGGCGGGTGCAGCCTGTACGTGACTTGTGACCTTTAGGGACCAGACATGCCTGCTCTTTCCACGCCGCACATTCCTGCCATTCCACACCTCACATTGCGCATGTGTGAGTGTAAATCTACCCCTCCACACACACCTCACATTGCACATGTATGAGTGTAAATCTACCCCTCCACACACACCTCACATTGTGCATGTACAAGGGTAAATGCACCCCTCCACACACACCTCACATTGTGCATGTACAAGTGTAAATCTACCCCTCCACACACACCTCACATTGCACATGTATGAGTGTAAATCTACCCTTCCACACACACCTCACATTGCGCATGTATGAATATGAGTGTAAATCTACCCATCTACACACACCTCACATTGTGCATGTACAAGTGTAAATCTACCCCTCCACACACACCTCACATTGCGTATGTACAAGTGTAAATCTACCCCTCCACACACACCTCACATTGCACATGTATGAGTGTAAATCTACCCCTCCACACACACCTCACATTGCGTATGTACAAGTGTAAATCTACCCCTCCACACACACCTCACATTGTGCATGTACAAGTGTAAATCTACCCCTCCACACACACCTCACATTGTGCATGTACAAGTGTAAATCTACCCCTCCACACACACCTCACATTGCAGATGTATGAGTGTAAATCTACCCTTCCACACACACCTCACATTGTGCATGTACAAGTGTAAATCTACCCCTCCACACACACCTCACATTGTGCATATATATATGAGTGTAAATCTAGCCCTCCACACACACCTCACATTGCACATGTATGAGTGTAAATCTACCCTTCCACACACACCTCACATTGCACATGTACAAGTGTAAATCTACCCCTCCACACACACCTCACATTGCACATATATGAGAGTAAATCTACCCCTCCACACACACTTCACATGCCAGCCTTTTGCTCGATAGTTAGACCCGTTGCAGAGGGTGTGTTCTGACCAGGTACTGCCTAAATATATTAAGTTGATCGTTATAATTTACCTTACGAGCAACATTTGTCATGAATGGCTATTTTTCTTTTGAGATATTGGAAGTAAAATCTTGGAAAACTACATTTGATGTGCATGCCGAGATGCTAGACACCATAGCATTCAGCAGAAAAAAAGTTATAATAAATTGACTTAGTCCTTCTTTGCAGCAACACATGTTTTATAAGTCCACCATTATCAAAGTTGGATATGTAAGATTAAAGCTAGCAAGTGTTTCCCAACTGCACCTAGCACCTCTCACTGCCTGCCCTCAGTCCTCCCTGACTCATCTACCACCTCTCCCTGTCTCCTGCCAGTCCTCCCTGACTCATCTACCACCTCTCCCTGCCTCCCCTCAGCTCTCTCGGACTCACCTACTATTGTACCTGACTATTGTACTACCTATCCCTGACTCACCCACCATTGTACCTGACCGCACCCCTTTTGATCGAACCTCACCCCCACCCCCATCACACCCCTCCCAAATCAGTAATTCGGTCACCACCTGTGTGAGAGCCAACCCTCTACCTCACACCCACATACACCCACCCCAACAAGGTCGCTCAGTTCACACTTCCATGGGAACGCCCTCAAACTGTTTCCTTATTTATAGATTTGCTGTGTCAGATTGTCAAAGCATCTTGTATTCTCAGGTGGCCACCCATCCAACTACTGAAGAGGCTCAATGTTACATATATCGGTGATTGAATGAGATCCAGTTCTAATTCAATAAATACCGCAAACCCCGCACACCCCACAATCCCCGCAATCCCTGCAAACCCTGCAAACCCCACAATCCCTGCAATCCCCACAATCCCCGCAAACCCCACAATCCCCGCAAACCCCACAAACCCCGCAAACCCCACAAACCCCACAATCCCCGCAATCCCTGCAATCCCTACAAACCCCACAATCCCCACAATCCCCACAATCCCAGCAATCCCCACAAACCCCGCAAACCCTGCAATCCCCGCAATCCCTGCAATCCCCGCAATCCCCGCAATCCCTGCAATCCCCACAAACCCCACAGTCCCTGCAATCCCTGCAACCCCCGCAATCCCCGCAATCCCCGCAAACCCCGCAATCCCCACAAATCCCGCAAACCCCACAGTCCCCGCAATCCACAACACTGGATGGTCCAGTGGTAGGGCGTCCAATTCCCGTGTGGGAAGTCGTGGGTTCGATACGAGTCAAGCCGAAGATTTACATTCTTGTAGTAACATTACATGGTGCTCGGCTTTACTAGGAGAAGGCAATGACGAGTTCGCTCAGTGTCAGGATAAGATTCCTCAGTGGGGTATTAGGGCATAGTGCTTAGGTGCTGGTAGCACGGTCTCCTAGTGGACCGACACCAAACAGCCGTCACAAATACGCTCTCTCCAGGTTCACATCGGGCCTCATGTTACCCCAAATGTTGCCAGGTATAAACAAAAAACAACTTACGGTACAACACCAATTTGTTTGTGTGCACCTCCATAAAGGAAATGTACCTCAGTCTATTCCGATGGTTTGAACACGCACTTATAATAAATGCCATCTTGTAAATGAATCCTATGTACTACGAGTACTGTGTAGTAGACTCAACGCGCTGGCAACAGGCCAGATGACACCTTCCAGCAGCCGTCATATTGATCAGACGGGAAGCCACTTAGTTGTACGGAGGGGTGAAAGTCTCAAGCTCATCACCACGTGACTTTTAGCAGAGCCATAGTGGGCTGTTATAAACAACTAATCAGACTAATCAGAAGCCACTTAGGTATAGGATGGGGTAAAAGTCTCAAGGTCATCACCACGTGACTGTTAGTGGAGCCATAGTGAGCTGTTGTAAACAACTAATCAGAAGCCGCTAGGATGGAGGAAAAGTCTCAGGGTCATCACCATGTGACGGGGTGAAAGTCTCAAGGTCATCACCACGTGACTTTTAGCTGAGCCATAGTGGGCTGTTGTAAACAACTAAGCAGAAGCCACTTAGGTATAGGACAGGGTGAAAGTCTCAAGGTCATCACCACGTGACTGTTAGTGGAGCCATAGTGGGCTGTTGTAAACAACTAATCAGAAGCCCCTTAGGTTTAGGATGGGGTGAAAGTCTCAAGGTCATCACCACGTGACTGTTAGTGGAGCCATAGTGGGCTGTTATAAACAACTAATCAGAAGCCACTTAGGTATAGGACGGGGTGAAAGTCTCAAGGTCATCACCACGTGATTGTTAGCTGAGCCATAGTGGGCTGTTGTAAACAACTAATCAGAAGCCACTTAGGTATAGGATGGGGTGAAAGTCTCAAGGTCATCACCACATGACTGTTAGTGGAGCTATAGTGGGCTGTTGTAAACAACTAATCAGAAGCCACTTAGATATAGGACAGGGTGAAAGTCTCAAGGTCATCACCACGTGATTGTTAGCTGAGCCATAGTGGGCTGTTGTAAACAACTAATCAGAAGCCACTTAGGTATAGGACGGGGTGAAAGTCTCAAGGTCATCACCACGTGACTGTTAGTGGAGCTATAGTGGGCTGTTGTAAACAACTAATCAGAAGCCACTTAGGTATAGGATAGGGTGAAAGTCTCAAGGTCATCACCACGTGACTGTTAGTGGAGCCATAGTGGACTGTTGTAAACAAGTAAATAAATGACTATGCCAGCAAGAGCAACAATCCCGATCTGCACGCAACCTGGCCTGCACGAAACACGGCCTGCACAAGTACAGAGGACATAACTAACTGCACGTGTTTTGTATGTGTAGGGCGGTGTGTGTAGAGATCATGCTATCGTAAATCGTCCAGACCGTATCGATCCCCGAACACACCACATAGATACAATGAATTAAGTTAGGCAGTCATCCGAGTTATATTCGTTGTCTATTCAATGGAACGCGCTGATAACATTACCGCCGACATGAGTTAAACAAGATGGGCCGACTTAAGCTAGTTTGCTTCATATATACTACCTCGCGACATGGTTTACTTGAAGCGAACTAGATGCATCGACTCAGCCCTAATCTGCTTCAGCGTCATGTCCACACCGCGAATGTGAGGCGAACTAGACAAGGCGAACTAGTTGAGCTGACTTAACGGGCGTATATGAACGGGGCTCTAGTCTCTCGCAATAAGCGGTGTCACGTGGTCCATTGGTAAACAGCGGTCCAGTTCTGTCTGTCGACGTAACCACCTTGCTGCAAGCCTGAACCCTGCTCACTGTGGTTTCCTCCTAGATATGTATTTGGTAATTAATGATAGTTAAATAAGAATGATCTGAATGCACCCAGACGCCTGACTGACCGATTTCACGCAAATTAATGAATCCGCATCGCAAATTAATGAATCCGCATCGCCCACACACCTATACCCACCCATCCCGCTCACTGGCTGTCTACACCCACAAACTCACACCCACCCGTCCCCCATACCAGCTGTCTACACCCACACACTCACACCCACCGATCCCCCATACCGGCTGCCTACACCCACACACTAACACCCACCCATCCCCCACACTAACTGTCTACACCCACACACTCACACCCACACAATCCCCCATACCGGCTGTCTACACCCACACACTCACACCCACCCATCCCCCACACTGACTGTCTACACCCACACACTCACACCCACCCGTTCCCCACACTGACTGTCTACACCCACACACTCACACCCAACCATCCCCCACACTGACTGTCTACACCCACACACTCACACCCACCCATCCCCCATACCGGCTGCCTACACCCACACACTACCACCCACCCATCACCCACAGTGACTGTCTACACCCACACACTCACACCCACCCATCCCCAATACCGGCTGGCTACACCCACACACTCACATCCACCCGTCCCCCATACTGGCTGCCTACTCCCACACACTCACACCCACCCATCTCCCACACTGACTGTCTACACCCACACACTCACACCCACCCGTCCCCCATACCGGTTGTCTTCGCCGACACACTCACACCCACCCATCCCCTACACTGACTGTCTAAACCCACACACTCACAACCACCCATCCCTTACACTGACTGTCTACACCCACACACTCAAACCCACCCATCCCCCATACTGACTGTCTACACCCACACACTCACACCCACCCATACCACATACCGGCTGGCTACACCCACACACTCACACCCACCTGTCCCCCATACCGGCTGCCTACACCCACACACTCACATCCACCCATCCCCCACACTGACTGTCTACACCCACACACTCACACCCACCCATACCCCATACCGGCTTGCTACACCCACACACTCACACCCACCTGTCCCCCATACCGGCTGCCTACACCCACACACTACCACCCACCCATCCCCCACACTGACTGGCTACACCCACACACTCACACCCACCCGTCCCCCATACTGACTGTCTACACCCACACACTCACACCCACCCGTCCCCACACTGACTGTCTACACCCACACACTCACACCCACCGATCCCCCACACTGACTGTCTAAACCCACACACGACCACCCACCCATCCCCCACACTGACTGTCTACACCCACACACTCACACCCACCCGTCCCCCATACCGGCTGGCTACACCCACACACTCACACCTACCAGTCCCCCACACTGACTGTCTACACCCACACACTCCCACCCACCCGTCCCGCACAATGACTGTCTACACCCACACACTCACACCCACCCGTCCCCCACACTGACTGTCTACACCCACACACTCACACCCACCCCGCCGCCCACACTGACTGTCTACACGCACACACTCATACCCACCCGTCCCCCACACTGACTGTCTACACCCACACACTCACACCCACCCGTCTCCCACACTGACTGTCTACACCCACACACTCACACCCACCCATCCCCCACACTGACTGTCTACACCCACACACTCACACCCACCCGTCCCCCACACTGACTGTCTACACCCAAACACTCACACCCACCCGTCCCGCCACAATGACTGTCTACACCCACACACTCACACCCACCCGTCCCCCACACTGACTGTCTACACCCACACACTCACACCCACCCGTCCCCCACACCGACTGTCTACACCCACACACTCACACCCACCAGTCCCCCACACTGACTGTCTACACCCACACACTCACACCCACCCGTCCCCCACACTGACTGTCTACACCCACACACTCACACCCACCCGTCCCCCACACTGACTGTCTACACCCACACACTCACACCCACCCGTCTCCCACACTGACTGTCTACACCCACACATTCACACCCACCAGTCGCCCACACTGACTGTCTACACCCACACACTCACACCCACCCGTCCCCCACACTGACTGTCTACACCCACACACTCACACCCACCCGTCCCCCACACTGACTGTCTACACCCACACACTCACACCCACCCGTCCCCCACACTGACTGTCTACACCCACACACTCACACCCACCCGTCCCCCACACTGACTGTCTACACCCACACACTCACACCCACCCGTCCCCCACACTGACTGTCTACACCCACCACACTCACACCCACCCGTCCCCCACACTGACTGTCTACACCCCACACACTCACACCCACCCGTCCCCCACACTGACTGTCTACACCCACACACTCACACCCACACCGTCCCCACACTGACTGTCTACACCCACACACTCACACCCACCCGTCCCCCACACTGACTGTCTACACCCACACACTCACACCCACCCATCCCCCACACTGACTGTCTACACCCACACACTCACACCCACCCATACCCCACACTGACTGTCTACACCCACACACTCACACCCACCCCTCTCCCACACTGACTGTCTACACCCACACACTCACACCCACCCGTACCCCACACTGACTGTCTACACCCACACACTCACACCCACCCGTCCCCCACACTGACTGTCTACACCCACACACTCACACCCACCCGTCCCCCACACTGACTGTCTACACCCACACACTCACACCCACCCGTCCCCCACAATGACTGTCTACACCCACACACTCACACCCACCCGTCCCCCACATTGACTGTCTACACCCACACACTCACACCCACCTGTACCCACACTGACTGTCTACACCCACACACTCACACCCACCCGTCCCCCACACTGACTGTCTACACCCACACACTCACACCCACCCGTCCCCCACACTGACTGTCTACACTCACACACTCACACCCACACGGCCCCCACACTGACTGTCTACACCCACACACTCACACCCACCCGTCCCCCACAATGACTGTCTACACCCACACACTCACACCCACCCATCCCCCACACTGACTGTCTACACCCACACACTCACACCCACCCGTACCCCACACTGACTGTCTACACCCACACACTCACACCCACCCGTACCCCACACTGACTGTCTACACCCACACACTCACACCCACCCGCCGCCCACACTGACTGTCTACACCCACACACTCATACCCACCCGTCCCCCACACTGACTGTCTACACCCACACACACACACCCACCGGTACCCCACACTGACTGTCTACACCCACACACTCACACCCACCCGTCTCCCACACTGACTGTCTACACCCACACACTCACACCCACCCATCCCCCACACTGACTGTCTACACCCACACACTCACACCCACCCATCCCCCACACTGACTGTCTACACCCACACACTCATACCCACCCGTCCCCCACACTGACTGTCTACACCCACACACACACACCCACTGGTACCCCACACTGACTGTCTACACCCACACACTCACACCCACCCGTCTCCCACACTGACTGTCTACACCCACACACTCACACCCACCCATCCCCCACACTGACTGTCTACACCCACACACTCACACCCACCCATCCCCCACACTGACTGTCTACACCCACACACTCATACCCACCCGTCCCCCAGACTGACTGTCTACACCCACACACACACACCCACCGGTACCCCACACTGACTGTCTACACCCACACACTCACACCCACCCGTCTCCCACACTGGACTGTCTACACCCACACACTCACACCCACCCGTCCCCCACACTGACTGTCTACACCCACACACACACACCCACCGGTACCCCACACTGACTGTCTACACCCACACACTCACACCCACCGTCCCCCACACTGACTGTCTACACCCACACACTCACACCCACCCGTCCCCCACACTGACTGTCTACACTCACACACTCACACCCACCCGTCCCCCACACTGACTGTCTACACCCACACACTCACACCCACCCGTCCCCCACAATGACTGTCTACACCCACACACTCACACCCACCCATCCCCCACACTGACTGTCTACACCCACACACTCACACCCACCCGTACCCCACACTGACTGTCTACACCCACACACTCACACCCACCCGTACCCCACACTGACTGTCTACACCCACACACTCACACCCACCCGTCCCCCACACTGACTGTCTACACCCACACACTCACACCCACCCGCCGCCCACACTGACTGTCTACACCCACACACTCATACACACCCGTCCCCCACACTGACTGTCTACACCCACACACACACACCCACCGGTACCCCACACTGACTGTCTACACCCACACACTCACACCCACCCCTCTCCCACACTGACTGTCTACACCCACACACTCACACCCACCAGTCCCCCACACTGACTGTCTACACCCACACATTCACACCCACCCGTCCCCCACACTGACTGTCTACACCCACACACTCACACCCACCCGTCCCCCACACTGACTGTCTACACCCACACACTCACACCCACCCATACCCCACACTGACTGTCTACACCCACACACTCACACCCACCCATACCCCACACTGACTGTCTACACCCACACACTCACACCCACCCCTCTCCCACACTGACTGTCTACACCCACACACTCACACCCACCCGTCCCCCACACTGGCTGTCTACACCCACACACTCACACCCACCCGTACCCCACACTGACTGTCTACACCCACACACTCACCACCCACCCGTACCCCACACTGACTGTCTACACCCACACACTCACACCCACCCGTCCCCCACACTGACTGTCTACACCCACACACTCACACCCACCCATACCCCACACTGACTGTCTACACCCACACACTCACACCCACCCGTCCCCCACACTGACTGTCTACACCCACACACTCACACCCACCCGTACCCCACACTGACTGTCTACACCCACACACTCACACCCACCAGTCCCCCACACTGACTGTCTACACCCACACACTCACACCCACCCGTCCCCCACACTGACTGTCTACACCCACACACTCACACCCACCCGTCCCCCACACTGACTGTCTACACCCACACACTCACACCCACCCATACCCCACACTGACTGTCTACACCCACACACTCACACCCACCTGTCCCCCATACCGGCTGCCTACACCCACACACTCACACCCACCCATACCCCACACTGACTGTCTACACCCACACACTCACACCCACCCATCCCCCACACTGACTGTCTACACCCACACACTCACACCCACCCATACCCCACACTGACTGTCTACACCCACACACTCACACCCACCCATCCCCCACACTGACTGTCTACACCAGCTATGAAACGATGCGTTTTTCCAGTAAGCGAGCAATGCGTAACATCTAAATCAATTACCCCTATTTTCAAGCAATTGCACATTGTTAGTAGATACTACATACAACTAATTGACATTTCTCCTTGCTTTCTCGACGACCATATGCGTATACTGGGACGCTGGTTGTTGATACTCAGTACAGCTGCTGGTCCTATCTCGCACCTACATCAAACCGCAGCAGCCTAAGCTACACAGGCTCCTCTTTAGCCTTTGCGCATCCCAGTCTCGGACACTATTGGATAGAGTACTATAGATTTCGCTGTTAAGCAACAAAAGGTACTAAAGTCGCTCAAGTCGGTTGTATTAACCTTCCCGTATTGCTCTAGGGGCAAGTCTGGAGCACGCCGTGAATACCCACGTGTATTGGGAGTGTCGGCGCTAAGTGAATTAAGCATCCCATGATTAGAGCTCTGTGATGATCGCCTCATCTCCTGACAGCAGGTTGGGGCAGGTGTGACGACAGGTGTCTGGTTGCAGAGGGTGGTTTTACAAATAACTCACAATCACAAACTGAAAATAAAAGAACCGCATTAAAATGTGATGAACATGTTTGTGCTGTGTTATGTTTGTGGAGGGAAAACATAGTCAAGCTTGAATCTCTGCCAACCAGTCTTAATTGGAACAAGGTAACTGTCAACGATCAGCGTACTGTTAGCAAACTGGACCTACTTGGCCGAGCAGCGTGCTCAGAGCCAGGCAGGACGGCCCGCGGCAATCTCAAGTCAATCACCTCTGACCCGGTCTGTTAGGTGTCGAGGGTGGTGACAATGGTGGTGACGACGGTGGTGACGAGGGTGGTGACGAGGGTGGTGACGAAGTTGGTGACGAGGGTGGTGACGGGGGTGGTGACGAGGGTGGTGACGAGGGTGGTGACGAGGGTGGTGACGAGGGTGGTGATGAGGGTGGTGATGAGGGTGGTGACGAGAGTGGTGACGAGAGTGGTGACGAGGGTGGTGACGATGGGGGTGATGAGGGTGGTGACGAGGGTGGTGACGAGGGGGGTGACGAGGGTGGTGACGATGGGGGTGACGAGGGTGGTGACGAGGGTAGTGACGAGGGTGGTGACGAGGGGGGTGACGAGGGTGGTGACGAGGGTGGTGACGAGGGTGGTGACGAGCGTATAACCGTCAGGAGGTCACTGAAGTGAAGCCGCTCTCAAAGGCCACCAAGTAAGCACTCACATAGGTCCACACACAGAGAGGTCCACATACACAGATCCACACACACACACAAGTCCGCACAGACACACAGGTCTGGACACAGGTCCACACGCACACAGGTCCACACGTGCACAGGTCCACACACACACAGGTCCACCCACAGGTCCGCACACAGGTCCAGACACAGGTCCACACACAGGTCCACACACAGGTCCACACACAGGTCCACACACAGGTCCACACACAGGTCCACACACAGGTCCATGAAGATTTAACTTCAGGTGGGTTGGTTGTAGAAGCACAGGGTACTTTACAACAATAACTATGAGTCATTGGAGCGTTACCACATCCAGTAGCCAATGGTTCAGGAGAAAGGGATAGGAAAATGTGGAATCTGCAGGCAAGAACAAAGTGAAACAGTGAAAAAGGAACAGAGCCCCACCCAAGCAAACAAATCCTTTGATCAGGGGGAGAAGTAAGCCCGGGAGAAAAAAAGAAAAGGGTAGTATAGAGGAAAGAGAAATGAGGAGACTTGAGTCAAAGGGCCATGTCTCCTTGCTCTATGGTGAACAGTCGGCAAGCTGGGAACACAGATGGAGTAAGAGATAGAAAGTGGTCGGCCGGCTCCCCCTTCTGGAACTCTTTTCAGACATTATCAAGGAGGAGCGGGGCCAGCGGAGAGGTGTGGACGAAGTGTTGTCCGGATAGCAAGTGGTCAGCGCTGATCTGTTGTAGTGGCTAAGTAAAGGTAAAGGAAGTGATGTTTCTTCATTGGGCGGAACATTTATTTCCTTCTAAAGTAAGATCTCTTAAAGGTCTCATTACCTGATTTTATATGTATTCCCTACATGGACACGGGAGAAATATGCATGTTTTAGAAAGGTCAACTGCATTGCAATTAGAACTGGTAAGATTAGTAAGAATAGTTATGGTAACTCGATCAAATGGTCTAATCAGTCCCTACTACCTCAAGTAGCGCATCCTGTGACGTCCTGAAAGGGAAGGGGTAGATTATATTAATAGATTATTAAGCATAGACAAATGGCTTCAAACCCACGACTATTCCGCATTGACCCGCTATGTACTGCACCCTGCCGGTGTCGGCGTGCTTTGCCCTAGCTGTGCCCTAGCTGTCAGGTGGGCTCCTTGGCCGCCTCACCTGTGGTTTGATCCATTAATCATTGCCCGCCCCCTCTTAGTCCCATTAGGGCCGGAGTGGGTGCATCATCACCATGGCAACGTCTCACCAATATCTGACATACAGTGGGCGCATCATCACCATGGCAACGTCTCGCTAACTACTAACAAACTGTGCAGCCGTCCCCGTTAGATCTGTGTAGAGTGGATCATCTCACTGTGGGGTGTCAGTGTCAGACAGCATGAGTCAGTAGTCCATAATCTCACTGAGTGGTGTCAGCATCAGACACCATGAGTCAGGCGTGTATTATCTCACTGTGTGGTGCCAGTGTCAGACACCATGAGTCAGGTGTGCATTATCTCACTGCATGGTATCAGTGTCACACACCATCAGTCAGGCGTGTATTATCTCACTGAGTGGTGTCACTGTCAGTGTCACACATTATGAGCCAGACATGCATTATCTCACTGCGTGGTATCAGTGTCACATATCATGAGTCAGGTGTGTATTATCTCACTGAGTGGTGTCAGTATCACACATCATGAGTCAGGTGTGCATTATCTCACCGAGCAGTGTCAATGTCACTCATCATGAGTCAGGCATGTATTATCTCACTGAATGGTGTCAGTGTCGCACATCATGAACCAGGCATGTATTATCTCGCTGTTGGGTATCAGTGTCACACATCATGAGTCAGGCATGTATTATTTCACTGCATGGTGTCAATGTCACACATCATGATTAAGGTATGCATTATCTCACTGAGTAGTGTCAGTGTCACACATCAAGAGTCAGGCGTGTATTATCTCACTGAGTCTGTCAGTGTCACAGATCATGAGTCAGGCATGTATTATCTCACTGAGGTGTGTCAGTGTCAGACATGATGAGTTAGGCATGTATTATCTCACTGAGTGATGTCAGTGTCACACCATGAGTCAGGCATGTATTATCTCACTGAGTGGCGTCAGTGTCAGACATGATGAGTCAGGCATGTATTATCTCACTGAGTGGTGTCAGTGTCAGACATCATGAGTCAGGCATGTATTATCTCACTGAGTGGTGTCAGTGTCACGCATCATGAGTCAGGCACGTATTATCTCACTGAATGGTGTCAGTGTCACACATCATGAGTCAGGCATGTATTATCTCACTGAGTGATGTCAGTGTCACACATCATGAGTCAGGCATGTATTATCTCACTGAGTGGTGTCAGTGTCACACATCATGAGTCAGGTGTGTATTATCTTACTTCGTGGTGTCAGTATCACACATCATGGGTCAGGCATGTATTATCTCACTGAGTGGTGCCAGTGCCACGAGTCAAATATGAACTGAGCTCATAACACATTTGATGTGACTGCTTTTTGGCATTTATTGTAGAAACAAAAACATTCTCTCTCAAACTCATCATCATCATCATGCTGTCGTTCGTGATGCCACAAAGACTGCTTTCATTACTTGACTGTCACTCTCCATTTAGCTCTCTGCTGTGAGAGTGATGTCCATGAGTCGGTCTTAATGTCTCTCAGCTTCAGATTTCTCTTGATGGTATCCTTGAACCGGAGACGAGGGCGCCCTCTCTTTCTGTAACCAGAAGACAGTTGAGAGTAGAGGATCTGCTTTGGTAGCCTGTCTGATGACATCCTCATGAGGTGTCCAGTCCAGGGGAAATTCTTTTTGATCAGAAAATCTTCCATAGAGGGCAGCATTGTCAGTTTCCGTCTCTCAAAGTAGATCATTCTATTAGGCCTAT
The DNA here is from genome assembly GCA_030323885.1 of Branchipolynoe longqiensis. Classification (NCBI taxonomy): domain Eukaryota; kingdom Metazoa; phylum Annelida; class Polychaeta; order Phyllodocida; family Polynoidae; genus Branchipolynoe; species Branchipolynoe longqiensis. The sequence goes on along the minus strand of CM059199.1, from coordinate 17,729,464 downwards.
TTTCGATAACTTGAAATATCTCGTCCTACGAAACCCACCAATACGCACCCCTAACGTAAAGTGATGTGCTTGCAGAGAGACCGGGCGGTGCCCGATTGGCACTTTGCATACTGCTGACACTTTTCACAGACACTTTGCACCTGACATGCAGAGACGGGTGGGGAGGGGTCAAGCACCCGGTAACTGCGTGACCAGATGGGAGGCGCTGACCCGCGGGTGAGGCTCCTTAGGAAATGTGCCGGGTCACCTTGGCGTCATGGTCAACATGTGGCCAGCTGAACGAAGCATCACAGAAAGCTGCCTGGAAATACGCCGTCCGGTGTAATGCGGGTCACGTGATATGGGGGACACGACCCAGTCCGGAGTAACGCGGGTCACCTGATGTGGGGGACACGATGCGGTACAGTGTAATTGCGGATCCCATGATATGGGGAACACAACGCGGTCCGGTATAACACGGGTCACCTGATGTGGGGGACACGATGTGGTACGGTGTAATTGCGGATCCCATGATATGGGGAACACAACGCGGTCCGGTGTAACACGGGTCACGTGATATGGGGGACACGACGCCGTCCAGTGTAACTGTAACGTAGGTCACATGATATGGGGGACGCAATGCCGTCCAATGTAGCGCGACTGCTAAATTTTCAGGATTGAGAAATTACTATGATTATTACGGTAATGCATGAATCAAGGTGGTGTGCAATGCGATCTTGGTCCTGCACTCATCTGCTGAGTAAGATTTTTGGAACTAGAAAAGTAAATACATACTCAATGCTGTCTCTCAAGCGCTAGCATGCAACATTTTGATTTCTTGCATTCATCTCCGCATCCAGAGTTTCACTTCCCCACCTGCTTAGTCTACCCTGAAAATGAATCCAGAGCCCGTAAGTTTTAACATAGCTCTACGGTGTACAGTTTTAACAAACCCAGAGCATTTCCATCATTACTGTGACAGTTCAGAGGTTTTCCAGTAGATAAACATGTTTCAGCTTGATCAGCGACCACAACCTCGCATCTGCCACGTTATGTAATACACCAAGTGCACACCTGCACTAGATCTGGCTACAAACAATTAACCTAGATAAATAGCAAGTCAATGAGAAAAGAATTCATCTGTTAATTGTAACATCATGCTCACCACCGGTATACGTTTGACCATCTATGTCATGTTAGAATAACAAGATTTATTTGGTACATGACAATGTCTATACAATTCCGTCCATGTTTATACCATTTCTCCATTTTATACAAATCTTCCATCCTGAAATGTAAGTAGAAGCATCAGTAAGTAATAGTGTCAATAATCTTACTAGAGCAATGCTACTGTGGAGTTTATCCCATCTCCAACATGCTGTAACTCCATGGAATTAGTAATGTATATTAGTGGCACAACTTAAGTTACTATGCGCAAACTATGGCGCAGGTTTAGTTAGGAACATAAACATTTCTTATGACTAAACCTCGTAAACCCTGACACTGACCTTGAAACCAAAGTTGAAATTCTTCATGCAATAATTCCTCCTTTGGGCGTGTAACTGGCATCTTCAAGGTGCTGTTGTATGCGGTGGTAGAAAATATTGAGCAGAATTGAATCCAAGTATAGTTATGTCTGTAACGTAGAAGAAATAGTTTTAAAAATGACGTAGTGTATTCCTATGCTCACCCTTCCATGACAAGGTTAAAGAAAAGCTGAAAGTAGTCCCGTAAAAAAATTTTTTTTAGTGGCGACGCAAGGCTTCAATGACGGCACTTTACAGACATACCATCAATAAAGTCTAGCAGACCTTCTAAAATAGTAGTATTGTCAGAAATAATCGTCGATAAACCCAATTCCGAATAAATTGCAAACCCCCACAGAGTCGAAAAATATCAGAAAAAACACTACCTACAAAGCGCACCAAACAAGTAATAGCCAGCAAGTTCCTATCATTTTAAATCATCACCATGTCAATGACCAACATGGTCACCACCCGTCATGTCAAATAACCGTTGTGGTCAAATAACCAACGTATTACTAAAAAACAAGCATTCTTGGCCCTAGCAATAGGTATCCAGCATTCCTGGTCCCCATTGATACCAGCTGTATGACCACCTTTGAGTGTGGCGATCCCTATCCCAACCGAGTGGGTAGGCCTCAGTGCACTCACATCCAGACCTGCCAGCACCACTATGTCTTATTACATCCCACTCAGGCACTACCAACCCATACATATATATATACATACATGCACCTGGTCACGTACACCGATCAGTAATAGAACATTTGCATTCCCCCTATGCCGTATATCGGAATATTTTACAATGGGTCACGTGATATGGGGGACAGGATACAGTCCCATGTAACGTGGATCACGTGATATGGGGGACACAACACTGTCCAGTGTAATGCAGGTCACGTGATATGGGGGACACAATGCCCTCTGGTGTAATGTGGGTCACGTGATATGGGGGAACATGATGCCGTCCCATGTAATGCAGGTCACGTGATATGGGGGATACAACGCCATCCGGTGTAACACGGGTCACGTGATATGGGGGACACCATGCCATCCGGTGTAAGGCAGGTCATGTGGTATGGGGGACACCACGCCCTCCGGTGTAATGCGGGTCACATGATAAGGGGGACACGATGCCGTCCCATGTAATGTGGGTCACATGATATGGGGGACATGACTCAGTCTGGTGTAATGCAGGTCATGTGATATAGGGGACATGACGCCGTCTGGTGTAACGCGGGTCACATGGATGGGTGACACAATGCCATCCCGTGTAATGCGGGTCACATGATATGGGGGATACGATGCCGTTCGGTGTAACGCAGGTTACATGATAAGGGGACAAGAAGCCATCTGATGTAATGTGGGTCATGTGATATGGGGAACACGGCGTGGTCTGGTGTAACACGGGTCATGTGATATGGGGGACACGATGCCATCCAGTGTAATGCGGGTCACGTGGAATGGGGGACACGACGTGGTCCGGTGTAACACGGATCACATGACGTGGGGAGGCGACCTTCTAACTACTGGTGAAGGGAGCTCCAGGGCCCCAGGGTGCACCGCCCCAGAAGGACTCACCTCCAGGCACCGGGCGCAAAACACCACATCAAACACTCAGGTCGGACATGTCGGGCATCCATGTCCTGCTGAACACCAGGTACTGCAGACGGCATGGACATTAACATCACCACCTAATGACGATCAATGTTCAACTGTACGACACTCACTCACTCACTCACTCACTCACTCACTCACTTACTCACTCACTCGCTCACTCGCTCACTCACTCGCTCACTCTCTCACTCACTCTCACTCACTCATTATCTCTCACTCACTCTGTCACTCACTCTGTCACTCATTCTCTCTCACTCACTCACTCACTCACTCACTTACTCACTCATTATGTCACTCACTCACTCACTGATTCACTCATTCTCTCACTCACTCACTCTCTCGCACTCACTCTCTCACTTATTCACTCATTCTATTTCACTCACTCTGCCACTCACTCACTTATTCACTCATTCTATATCACTCACTATGTCACTCAATCACTCTGTCACTCACTCTGTCACTCACTCTGTCACTCACTCACTCACTCTCTCACTCACTCTCTCACTCTCTCACTCAGTCTCTCACTCACTCACTTATTCACTCATACTCGCTGACTCACTCTGTCACTCACTCACTCACTCACTCTGTCACTCACTCACTAATTCACTCACTCACTCATCCACTCATTCTCTCTCTCACTCTCTCTTACTCTGCCACTCTCTCACTCACTCTCTCACTCACTCACTCACTCACTCTGGCACTCCCTCACCCATTCTCTCTCATTGACTCTGTCACTCACTCACTCACTTATTCACTCATTCTTTCACTCACTCTGTCACTCCCTCACTCATTCTATCTCATTCACTCTGTCACACACTCACTATGTCACTCACTCACTATGTCATTCACTCACTTATTCACTCACTCGCTCTCACTCACTCTGTCACTCACTCACTCACTCTGTCAGTCACTCTCTCTCACTCACTCTGTCACTAACTCACCCTGTCACTCACTCACTCTGTCACTCAATGACGCATTCTCTCTCACTCACTCTATCACTCACTCACTCACTCTGTCACTCACTCACTCTGGGACTCACTCACTCATTCTCTCTCATTCATTCTGTTACTCACTCTGCCACTCACTCACTCTGTCACTCACTCACGTATTCGCTCATTCTTTCACTCACTGTGTCACTCACTCACTGTGTCACTCACTCACTAACTCACTCATTCTCTCTCACTCACTTTCTCACTCGCTCAATATATATAATTATATATAAACTATCATTCTAATGAATTCGTAGAGCCACAAGCTGCATCTGGAGCACCTCTCACTCAGAATCTCCACAAACCAACAAAGCGATCGATGCCCAGTTCACCCTCACTGTGCAGCAACTTGTCGACGGCCGTGCTTCTTTAATGCGTCCCGGTGTCATTAAGGGACAACCAGCTGCGTACGTCGATAAATTGTTACCAGACCTGTCTTTTGGGGAAGGGACACTTTAGTACTCCAGGCTGGTGCCTCTCTTTGATCAGTAACGCGGGCGGAACGCGCTGGTGGCGGAGCGGAATGTATAATTAATTCCAAATTGAACTATGTCCACACGGTTCACAGTGAGGCAATGTAAAGAACAACCGCGAAAATATAATTGCACACTGCAAAGCCTTCTTGTGAGTTGCTTATCAACACGGACCGTCAGTACTGAGGAAGTGTTTACCCAACGTAGAATACAATTATGTCGGATAATTCGGGGGCTTTCGGAAGAGTACTCTAATGTCATGAAAAGAGTTTAATTTTCGCGGTGGTCTCTGTCCACAATGACGAATGCACGGTGAATGCAGTCTAAATGCATTTATGTTTGTGTCTACTGAATCTGGGAAAAATCGTGGATTTCATAATCTACCCGATATCTTCCAATTCAGAGAAATTAATGAAATTATACGAAAATAGGTAATCGTAAATATCAGGTGCATATGGAAATAGTGCACACAGTGAACTCTGCTCGCCACGCATGCGCGCAAACCCTGGTCACGCCTGACTGCACCAGGGATCTCACTTCAAACCCACTTTGATTCGCAGACAAACAACGCAACGAGACCCAGTGACCCAGTGACCAGAATGTTGGGGCTGTGACCTGTGGGTGCAGGGTTCAGGCCCCGCCCAGATGTACTCGGTGCGAACCAGCGTCAAAGAGCAGCCGATCCGTCTCCAGCTCGGCGCCACCACCGCGCACAATGACACCTGCTGCACACACCTGCACACACCTGCACACACCTGCACACACCTGCACACACCTCCACAACACCTGCACACACCTCTGCACACAATCACACCTCCACAACACCTCCACACACCTCCACACACCTCCACACACCTCCACACACCTCCACACACCTCCATGCACCTCCACAACACATCCTCACACATCCTCACACATCCACAACTGCACAAACCTCCACACACCTCCACACATCTCCACACACCTCCACACACCTCCACACACCTACACACACCTCCACACACCTCCATGCACCTCCACAACACATCCTCACACATCCTCACACATCCACAACTGCACAAACCTCCACACACCTCCACACACCTCCACACACATCCTCACACATCCACACACCTCTGCACACAATCACACCTCCACAGACCTCCACACACATCCACACACTATCGGACCTCCACACACCACCACACACCTCCGCACACCTCCGCACACAATCACACCTCCACACACCTCCGCACACATCCTCACACATCCACATCCACACACCTCTGCACACAATCACACCTCCACAGACCTCCACACACATCCACACACTATCGGACCTCCACACACCACCACACACCTCCGCACACCTCCGCACACAATCACACCTCCACACACCACCACACACCACCACACACCTCCGCAAACCTCCGCACACAATCACACCTCCACAACACCTCCACACACCTCCACACACCTCCACACACCTCCACACACCTCCGCACACAATCACACACCTCCATGCACCTCCACAACACATCCTCACACATCCTCACACATCCACACCTGCACAAACCTCCACACACCTCCACACACCTCTGCACACAATCACACCTCCACAGACCTCCACACACATCCACACACCTCCGCACACTATCGGACCTCCACACACCACCACACTCCTCCGCACACCTCCGCACACAATCACACCTCCGCACACCTCCGCACACAATCACACCTCCACACACCTCCACACACCTCCATGCATCTCTACACACCTCCACACACAATCACACCTCCAAAACACCTCCACACACGTCCACACACGTCCACACACTCCACACACCTCCGCACACAATCACACCTCCACAACACCTCCACACATATCCACACACCTCCGACACAATCACACCTCCACACACCTCCACACACCTCCACACACCTCCACACACCTCCACACACCTCCACACACCTCCGCACACAATCACACCACACCTCCGCACACCTCTGCACACAATCACGCCTCCGCACACCTCCGCACACAATCACACCTCCACAACACCTCCGCACAGCTCCTCATACATCCGCAGTGTTCACCGACAGGGCGTGTAATGGTGGCTTCTATTTAGCTCCTTCAGTTTTCACGGACAGGGCGGGTAATGGTGGCTTCTATTTAGCTCCTTCAGTTTTCACGGACAGGGCGGGTAATGGTGGCTTCTATTTAGCTCCTTCAGTGTTCACGGACAGGGCATGTAAGGGTGGCTTCTATTTAGCTTCTTCAGTTTTCACGGACAGGCCGCATAATGGTGGCTTCTATTTAGCTCCTTCAATGTTCACGGACAGGGCAGGTAATGGTGGCTTCTATTTAGTGACTTCAATGTTCACGGACAGGGTGGGTAAGGGTGGCTTCTATTTAGCTTCTTCAGTTTTCACGGACAGGCCGCATAACGGTGGCTTCTATTTAGCTCCTTCAGTGTTCATGGACAGGGCGGGTAATTGTGGCTTCTATTTAGCTCCTTCAGTGTTCACGGACAGGGCGGGTAATGGTGGCTTCTATTTAACTTCTTCAGTTTTCATGGACAGGGCGGGTAATGGTGACTTCTATTTAGCTCCTTCAGTGTTTACGGACAGGGCGGGTAATGGTGGCTTCTATTTAGTTCCTTCAGTTTTCATGGACAGGGCGGGTAATGGTGGCTTCTATGTAGCTCCTTCAGTGTTAATGGACCGGGCGGGTAATGGTGGCTTCTATTTAGCTCCTTCAGTGTTCATGGACAGGGCGGGTAATGGTGGCTTCTATTTAGCTCCTTCAGTGTTCATGGACAAGGCAGGTAGTGGTGGCTTCTATTTAGTTCCTTCAGTTTTCATGGACAGGGCGGGTAATGGTGGCTTCTATGTAGCTCTTTCAGTGTTAATGGACAGGGCGGGTAATGGTGGAATTCTTACAGTGGAAGCTGCTGTTGTCTGACGGCGGGAATTAAGTGAGGTGTGGCGAGTAGCCAACTCCCGCGAACCGTTGCGCATGCCCACAGCCGGAGAGTTGTTACAGAGGCACGCGACCAGGCAATGAGCACGAGCAGTAATTCAGCCTCCTTGTTCCATGCATCGCCCAGTCGTCTTCTTCATCTTCTCCTTCTTATTCTTCTTCAAGAATTCAACAGAAGTAAGCAAATGACGTAAATTATTTAACGTAGCTGTGGCGTATGTATACAGAATTCAGTCTGTACATAAATCGGGCTTACAATTCGTCTTACAATACATATGCGCATATTTGGGAGGACATTAGACTCTTGGTAAGTAAATAAAATGGTCACCTCAATATCACCCCCACCTCCTCACAGTGACATAATGTATCACACCCTCCTGTGGTACTAGGAGCCGGCACTGGTTCCCTCCATGACATTTAGGAACACACTAGGATGGAGTGATTTAGAAGGAGCTTGGTGTCCATTGCCATAACGAGCTTTTACCTCATAACTTTAAAATGGGTTTAGGTATATCTTTATGACAGTGCATTTGGGAATTACAAAATTCAGGTATACAATCCACTCATCACCGGAGTCACTTGTTCAGACTACCGGGGTCACACCCATCACACTTAGACGGAAAGAAATCACCATAAGCAGCTAAATATGCGTCCATATATATGTATGCATGCATATATATGTACATACGTATGCATATATGTGTGAACTTAAAGGCTAGCCACGGATGGTTCATTTAAACAAAATTGTTTTATGTTTTATGCTTAAGCAGGAGAAAATTCAATCGCGGACAATTGGTCTTCCTCATTCCACTGCTCCTTGCCCTCTCCTAATAATGCTGAGCGCCTGGCTAGGAAGCAACAAGTATCAATTTGTATGTCATTGGTTTGACTCGACCTGGGTTCGAAACCACGACCCAACGGTCTACCAACACGGGAGACGGACGCTATAGAAACGGGGGACCAGGAGATACAGCTACAGGAAACTTTTAGCAACTGAGACACCGATCCTTGCAACCTTCACAAAGCACACAGACTTCCCTTCCACCAGTTACAACGCACCAGGAGATACAGCTACAGGAAACTTTTAGCAACTGAGACACCGATCCTTCCACCACCTTCACAAAGCACACACACTTCCCTTACACGAGTAATGTGCCTGTCGGTGAGCGGGTTGTGCTGTCGGTGCTTGCCGCCAGCTGGCCCGGCCGAGCTGCTCGCTGTGGGCGCAGATCGTGTAGACGCGTGGTGTACGTGCTGATAGCGTGCAGTGTCCGGGTTGCTGTTCTTTGCCCCCTCATTCATTATGCACTTCCTATATCGACCCTGGTGTCTCTACCTCGTCCCGTCTATTCACTCAACACTTTCCTAGGTGTGTCCATTGAGCCAATGTGGGCCGACTTGTTGGCCATGATATTACACTTGTTATCGATTCAGGTTCACTTAATGTATAATGTATGTGAAATCTATGAGACCCATTGAAGGCATTGGTGCCAGATGGGGTAGTTTATTTTTTTATTTTACGCAATTGACACCTCTCACATTATTTGGTGTCTTCTAAAAATGGTGTCAGTAGCTATTGGAATTCCCGTATTGTGAAAGATGTTGCAACAAACAGGAACGCTGTACATAAGGCGGGGCTCGAACTCACAGTTCTGCCATTCCTGTGTAGGTTGCGTTGTCAAGGCTAGGGCTCGAATCTGTGGCTGTGTCGGCAGGCTATAATGAAACCAATACATACAAAGAGAAAGGGAGAGTATAAAGTGTAAAGAAGGAGATATAGTCAATCCCTCTGGTTTATTATTTATATGGTTACATGGGTTCATTGTAGAGCATCACCCCACCCCTTTCCCCCAATCGGAAACAAGCATTCTTGGCCCTACCAATAGGGATCCAGCATTCCTGGTCCTCATGGCTACCAGTGGTCTGCCCACCACCACCAAGCTGTATGGCCCCATGGCCACCCTCAACCTTGACTCTTGAGTGTGGTGATCACTACCCCAGCAGAGGGGGAGGGTGTAGGCCCGAGTGCCCTCACACCCAGACCTGCCAGCACCACTATGTCTATTTACATCCCACTCAGGCACCACCAGCCCTTACATATATACATACATGCGCCTGGTCACGTACACCGATCAGCAATAGAACATTTTAATTCCCCCCTATGCCGTAAATCAGAATATTTTACAGCGTGATGCAATTCCCTACCCACGCCTACCTGTGCACGTGACGCTTCGCCCGGGGCGGTCAGTGCGCCTCTCTCCACCCGTGTACCGGTGTCGGACTGACCAGACTGACCTTATGGCCCTGTCACACTACGACGCTTCTCTCGGCGACCCGTCAGCGTTGAAAATGAAATCTTGCGCGTCGAGAAACGTCAAACTTTTCGGCAGTTTGGGGGAAAAGATCGGCGTCAGCGCGGCGCATTATGCGTGCGCGGCCAACGTGTGTCGACGCGCTGGGGAAAAAAAAAAAAAAGTTTGGCGCGACGTCTTCATTTAACCTTTAATGTTGCTAGGGCCTAAAACAAAAACGGCCCAGTTTGCGCAATGCGTGAGCAACGACCCTCCCGCGAGCGCGCCGTCTTCCTAGCGTTCCCATAATGTTATTCCGGTGCGTCCAATGCAGCGCGACGCGCGCCTAACGTCCTTACCCATATATTTGCGCGCGTTGCCGGTCGCTGGTGGTTTTTGACATGTTCAAAACACTCAGCGACCAATAACGCGCGCCGACATTCGCCGGCGACCCGCCGGCGACAAAGTAGTGTACCGACGCGCCCAAAACGCGCCACCAGCGCTTCTCGATATTTCACCAAATATCGCCCAAAAACACCACACGTTGACGGGTCGCCGGCGAGAAGCGTCGTAGTGTGACAGGGCCATCACACAGAGTGGTTTGCTATACGCGAAGTCTAGCAGAATTCAAACTCCCATTTATAAACATGGCCACTGTTTGAAAGCTAAAGTCACTTACTGATGGCTTCAGCTGTTGCCCTACCATCGGGCGAGAGGCCACTTGACCTCTGGAATGCACGTCGAACTGGCTTCGGTCAATACCTAAAGGCCCTGTCACACTACGACGTTTCTCACCAACGCGCTTCGACGCGTGCCGACGGGTTGGGTTTTTGTTCAACACGTCGGTACACGTCCGGCACGTTACCGGCGCGTTGCCGGCGCGTTACCGGCGCGTCGGTACATAGCAACGTGTGAATGGACACGTCGGCGCGCGTCGGCGCGCGTCAGGGCGCGTCGAGGTTTTGTGCATGCACAAAACTTTGGACGCGCAGCGACGCGCGCCAACGGGTTGGTGGGCGCGTTAGGGACGCGTTAGCAACACGTCGATACGCATTGGCGGCGCGCCGGCGGAACGCTGGCAGGACGTTGATCAACGTTGGTTAACGTTGGCTTTTTTTCCCCCAAAATGGGAGCGTTCCATTGGCGCATCGGGAACGTCCCATCGACGTGTTGTGGGCATGCCATTGGCGTTGCTCCAGCGTTTCTCGGCGCGTTGGACGTGTTGCCGGCGCGCCTGGATGCGTTGGCCGCGCGCTGTGGACGCGCTGCGGGCGCATCCTAACGTGTTGCTGGCGGTTATGTACGGGTTCACGCAATACTAACACGATACCAACGCGCTGCCTCCACGCCGTAAACGCGCCGACAGCGCGCCAACAACACGCCAATAACATGCTACCGACACGCTACAGACATCCTAATAACACGCTACTAACGCGCCAATAACGCGCCTCCAACACGCCACTAACACGCTGCGCCGCGTCAAACTTTCTCCCAAAGCGCCGAAAAGTTCGACGTTTCTCGACGGGTTGCAAATATTTTGCGCGTTGCCAGCGCGCCGGCGGAAGCGTCGTAGTGTGACAGGGCCATAAGCGAGGGCCCCTCCGCCCTCAGCCTCTATATCGGACTCGTCATGCCTCACTGAGGCGGGTGGCAAGGTGTGCACTGTCGGATTGTCTACATGTTCGGACCATTCCACAATCTATGAGCTAAATATAGTGCTGACATATCTATTCTTCACAGCCCACTACTTTTGGAGCATAGATTTGATTAAATCATCTAGATTAATATACTTTCAAAGTTAAATGGAGAGAATCCAGTGCAGCCTTGTTGGTATGACGGCATTCTATTCCAGGGTGATACTACGAATGCAGTATACCGCAGTGCCAGGACCCACCTCGTCCAATTACCCCTACCCTGGAGGAGTCATACAAGACCCCACCTGACCGGAGTTGACCTATTTAACTAACTTGTAGGGTTAAGGCTATTCTTAAAGTGCCGGTAGACCGCACGCTGTAGTAGCAGCCTCTTCCAGGTGAGTCAATCACTGCATAACGACACTCAAGTGAAGAGGAACAACATAGTAACTGTGTAAATACCTTCCCATACACAGTCACTCTGCCACCAGAGGCACTACGCCACCAGAGGCGGTAGCCTGTAACTTGCCCATTATCGCCCAAGGTGTGTTCGCGTGGTTTGCGTCAATAGCCGATTTCAACTGAAGCGAACTGAGCGGCTTGAGGGGCAGCGGAGATGGGGTCTGGGGGGAGGGCCTGGGGGAGGGGCTGGGGGGAGGGCGGTCCGGAATCACCGCCTCATCCAACTGAAGCCCCATATTTCTTTCTGTATGATAATAAACTGCTGAATGCGCAACATTGAAGTAATAGAATAGCTCTTTTTATCCCTGGGACTATTAAGGTATAGTTGTACAAACTCAAACTAGTGGGCGTTATTTGGGTCAATGTGTGAGTGTACGGTAATTAATGGCAGGTAGGACATCACCGGTGCAGGTGACGCGTTAAGAGATTTATGGATTTTCGGAAACATCAACAAACCCACCTACTTAATTTGACGCATGGTTTTGTTAATTAAAATAAAAGACTTACGAATATTTACTTTGACAGCAAACACCACTTACATGCCATCAGGAAAAATAACGAACTCATGCGAACCTTTTTTCTTACCAAATATTATCCTAAGCGTGACTGTTTCAGGAGTGTCCTCATATTAGGATCGTAATATCAGTATTGTTTGGCATTGCTATTGTTATTGTTATTTCGAGTCACATGAACAGCGCTCTGTTATGAGCATCGAGTGCTGTTCTATCCAGATCACAAATGGTGCCACAGCAGATGTTCAGAACTCGACACAAATGCTCAGCGAATAATTAGTAAATCAAATTAAAATAAAACACCCCATAGGCGCATCGGCCCCTGACGTCATGCATGCACTGCTGTTATCAGAATGGTAAATGTTTAATTAGCAGGGGTCAAACAGGTCACAGATCCACACGAGAAACACCAGTAAATCTCGCGCTGCCCCGCGTCAACTGGTGGTGACCTGCTTATTGATTCGTGCAGTGTGTGAACTGTGGTCGTCTTCAGGGAGCCGCCACGCCTCACTGAACACGTCATGTCTGAAACGCGGGGACAGCCAGCGTCACTCGTGGCCGAGTAGCTGCTAAGGGGAGCTGCTCTTTCTGATACCTGTCTTTTAAAAGTTAGATTCTAAATCAGAATATAGCGCAACATTTAGAAATTATACTTAAATTTTCGAATTATTTACTGTTTAGCAGAATTGCTAAGTGTCAGCATTTCCAAATCGGATTTGGTTGTTCGCTGGGTTTTATGCCCTAGCAGCATTTCAGGATGATTACTGACTTGTGACAATGCGGACTCGTGGCAACTTTATAGTGCTGTTCCAATGGGAGACCATGCCACCTACACCATGACCGGATATCCCAGTTAGATGCATTGTGTTACATGGTGAACTGACACATTGTGTGTATATACTGAACTGGCACATTGTGTCCACATGGGGAACTGACACATTGTGTGTATATACTGTGCATATACTGACCTGACATATTGTGTTACATGGTGAACTGACACATTGTGTGTACATGCTGAACTGACACATTGTGTGTATATACTGAACTGACACAATGTGTGTATATACTGTGTATATATTGAACTGACACATTGTGTTACATGGTGAACTGACACATATTGTGCACATGGTGAACTGACACATTGTGCCTATATACTGTACTGACATATTGTGTGTATATATTGTGTATATATTGAACTGGTGCATTGTGTTAATGGTGAACTGACACATTGTGTGTATATATTGTACTGAAACATTGTGTGTATATATTGTGTATATACTGAACAGGCACATTGTGTTACATGGTGAACTGACGCATTGTGTGTAAATACTGAACTGGCACATTGTGTGTAAATACTGAACTGACACATTGTGTGTATATACTGATCTGCCTAATTATGTGTATATGCTGAACTGAGACATTGTGTGTATATACTGAACTGGCACATTGTGTCCACATGGTGAACTGACACATTGTGTGTAAATACTGAACTGGAACATTGTGTGTATATGGGTCAGGATCACGAAAAGAGGCCAATTGGTGGTCAATGTCGGCGTCGAGCTTGGATATCAGCGTCGATCGGTATAATTATAATTTAGAATTGACATAGGTGTTGGAAAGTCTTTAAATTTATCCTGAATGTAAAGGTCGAGAAAGTACAACAACCTGATTTGTTTTTAGGATAATATAATATAAAACAAAGAAATGTACGAGTCTTTAAGAATTGCGACGCCGATATCTGTTAAAGTTGTCGGCATCGATCATTGGATGTCGGCGTCGATCAGGATAATTATGATTTAGCATTGACAGAGGTGTTGGAAAGTCTTTAAATTTATCGTGAATGTAAAGGTCGAGAAAATAAAACAACTTGATTTGTTTCGAGGATAATTTAATATGAAACAAAGAAATGCGCTACACTTTTAAGAATTGCGATGCCGACATCTTCACTGACCACCGATTGGCCCGTTTTCGTGAGGCTGACTCATATACTGAACTGACACATTGTGTGTATATACTGAACTGGCAAATTGTGTGTACATAGTGAACTGACAAATTGTGTGTATATACTGAACTGGCACATTGTGTGTATATACTGAACTGGCACATTGTGTGCATATACTGAACTGGAACATTGTGTGTACATAGTGAACTGACACATAGTGTGTATATACTGAACTGGCACATCGTGTGTATATACTGAACTGGCACATTGTGTGTACATAGTGAACTGACACATTGTGTTACATGGTGAACTGGCAAATTGTGTTACATGGTGAACTGACACATTGTGTGTATATATTGAACTGGCACATTGTGTTACACGGTGAACTGACACATTGTGTGTATATATTGAACTGACACATTGTGTGTATATACTGAACTGGCACATTGTGTGTATATACTGAACTGGCACATTGTGTGTATATACTGAACTGACACATTGTGTGTATATACTGAACTGACACATTGTGTGTATATACTGAATTGGCACATTGTGTTACATGGTGAACTGACACATTGTGTTACATGGTGAACGGACACATTGTGTTACATGGTGAACTGACACATTGTGTGTATATAGTGAACTGGCACAATGTGTTACATGGTGAACTGACAAATTGTGTGTATATACTGAACTGGCACATTGTGTTACATGGTGAACTGACACAATGTGTGTATATATTGAACTGACACATTGTGTGTATATACTGAACTGAGACATTGTGTGTATATACTGAACTGACACATTGTGTGTATATACTGAACTGACACATTGTGTGTTTTACTGAACTGACACATTGTGTGTATATACTGAATTGGCACATTGTGTGTAAATACTGAACTGACACATTGTGTTACATGGTGAACTGACACATTGTGTTACATGGTGAACTGACACATTGTGTGTATATACTGAACTGGCACATTGTGTGTATATAATGAACTGACACATTGTGTGTATATACTGAACTGACACATTGTGTGTATATGCTGAACTGACACATTGTGTGTATATACTGAACTGACACATTGTGTGTACATAGTGAACTGACACATTGTATGTACATACTGAACTGACACATGGTGTGTATACTGAACTGACACATTGTGTTACATGGTGAACTGACACATTGTGTGTGTATACTGAACTGACACATTGTGTTACATGGTGAACTGACAGATTGTGTGTATATACTGAACTGGCACATTGTGTGTATATCCTGAACTGACACATTGTGTTACATGGTGAACTGACACATTGTGTGTGTATACTGAACTGACACATTGTGTTACATGGTGAACTGACAGATTGTGTGTATATACTGAACTGGCACATTGTGTGTATATCCTGAACTGACACATTGTGTTACATGGTGAACTGACATATTGTGTGTGTATACTGAACTGACACATTGTGTTACATGGTGAACTGACACATTGTGTATGTATACTGAACTGACACATTGTGTTACATGGTAAACTGACACATTGTGTGTATATACTGAACTGGCACATTGTGTGTATATACTGAACTGAGACATTGTGTGTATATACTGAATTGGCACATTGTGTGTAAATACTGAACTGACACATTGTGTTACATGGTGAACTGACACATTGTGTTACATGGTGAACTGACACATTGTGTGTATATACTGAACTGGCACATTGTGTGTATATACTTAACTGACACATTGTGTGTATATACTGAACTGGCACATTGTGTGTAAATACTGAACTGACACATTGTGTTACATGGTGAACTGACACATTGTGTGTATATACTGAACTGGCACATTGGGTGTATATACTGAACTGACACATTGTGTGTATATGCTGAACTGACACATTGTGTGTATATACTGAACTGACACATTGTGTGTACATAGTGAACTGACACATTGTGTGTATATACTGAACTGACACATTGTGTTACATGGTGAACTGACACATTGTGTGTGTATACTGAACTGAAACATTGTGTTACATGGTGAACTGACACATTGTCTGTATATACTGAACTGGCATATTGTGTGTATATCCTGAACTGACACATTGTGTGGATATACTTCCTCTTTTCGTTCACCTTCAATTACACTTGGAGCCCAGTTCTCATAAATCGAGGCACAGAGCCCAGCACTGCACCTGCCTGGTGGATCCTCACAGGGCGAGCACCATTTCTGTTCAGTATGTGTATATACTGAACTGACACATTGTGTGTATATACTGAACTGACACATTGTGTGTATATACTGAACTGACACATTGTGTCTATATACTGAACTGGCACATTGTGTCCACAAGGTGAACTGACACATTGTGTGTATATACTTAAATGGCACATTGTGTGTATATACTGAACTGGCAAATTGTGTGTATATACTGAACTGGCACATTGTGTGTATATACTGAACTGGCATGTTGTGTGTCTATACTGAACTCACACATTGTGTGTATATGCTGAACTGACACATTGTGTGTATATACTGAACTGACAGATTGTGTGTACATAGTGAACTGACACATTGTGTGTACACACTGAACTGACACATGGTGTGTATATACTGAACTGGCACATTGTGTGTATATACTGAACAGACACATTGTGTTACATGGTGAACTGACACATTGTGTGTATATACTGAACTGGCACATTGTGTGGATATACTGAACTGACACATTGTGTGTATATCCTGAACTGACACATTGTGTGTATATACTGAACTGACACATTGTGTTACATGTTGAACTGACACATTGTGTTACATGGTGAACTGACACATTGTGTGTAAATACTGAACTGACACATTGTGTGTATATACTGAACTAACACATTGTGTGTATATATTGAACTGGCACATTGTGTTACGTGGTCAACTGATACATTGTGTGGACATGGTGAACTGACATATTGTGTGTATATACTGTACTGACACATTTTGTGTATATATTGTGTATATACTGAACTGGCACATTGCGTTACATGGTGAACTGGCACATTGTGTGTATATACTGAACTGACACATTGTGTGTATATACTGAACTGACACATTGTGTTACATGGTGAACTGACACATTGTGCGTATATCCTGAACTGACACAATGTGTATATATCCTGAACTGACACATTGTCTGTATATACTGTGTATATACTGAACTGACACATTGTATCATATACTGTGTATATACTGAACTGACACATTGGGAATATATCCTGAACTGACACTTTGGGTGTATACACTGAACTGACACATTGTGTTATATACTGAACTGACACATTGTGCATATATACTGTGTATATACTGAACTGACACATTGTGTGTATATCCTGAACTGACACATTGTGTGTATATACTGTGTATTTACTGAACTGACACATTTTGTGTATATACTGTGTATATACTGAACTGACACATTGTGTTATATACTGAACTGACACATTTTATGTATATACTGTGTATGTATTGAACTGACACATTCTGCATATATCCTGAACTGACACACTATGTGTAGATACTGTGTATATACTGAACTGACACATTGTGTTAAATACTGTGTATTTACTGAACTGACACATTGTGCATATATGCTGATCTAACACATTGTGTGTATATACTGAACTGACACCTTGTGTGTGTGTATACTGTGTATATACTAACTGACACATTGTGTTATATACTGAACTGACACATTGTGTGTATATACTGTGTATATACTGAACTGACTCATTGTGCATATATCCTGAACTGACACATTGTGTGTATATAATGTGTATATACTGAACTGACACATTGTGTGTATATACTGTGTATATACTGAACTGACACATTGTGCATATATCCTGAGCTGACACATTGTGTGTATATACTGTGTATATAGTGAACTGACTCATTATGCATATATCCTGAACTGACACATTGTGTGTATATACTGTGTATATACTGAACTGACTCATTATGCATATATCCTGAACTGACACATTGTGTGTATATACTTTGTATATACTGAACTGACTCATTATGCATATATCCTGAACTGACACATTGTTTTTTTTTTTTAATTTGTTTTTTATTGAGGCTGTATTTATACTGTCCATAGCATATAAGCCTGGGTATTCAGGCTTGTTTTCAATGCTGGCCAGCTGTAGTGTTGGTGTTGTCTTATCACACAGTAGCTGCTGATAAGGTATTTGATTGCCGGTATTTCAGTAGCAGATAGATAGTTGGTTGGTCTGGTTAGTACTATAGTAGTCTATGTTAATTTTTTTGGATTTTCGTGGCATATATGTGCTTTATTTTTTCTACTCTTATTTCTAGACTAGCCTACTCCTATTTACATATCATAGGCTTGTACGCAGCTGTGAGGTGTGTTATCTGGGTGCTTTTGGTATGGTTACCTTCCATTGGGCGTCTCGCTGGTGGGCCGTGACATGTATCACCTGCCCCTTTGCGGTGCAGCTTAGTTGGGGGTTCCTAGCCTTATTTTGCACAGATATTTTTTGTATGTTTTTAGGTCAGGAATTTGTCGTTCCTTTACTGTTTGGGCATTCCACACCTTGGCAGACATTTCTAGCGTGCTTCTCTCGTGAGCTTTTATTTGGCTTCTGGTCTGCTTTCGTAGTGGCGCATTATTTGCTCTAGTTGCCCTTTGTGGTTTTGTTAGGAGTTTATTGTCTTGACTATAGCTGTATGCTAATGTTTTCAGATGAATTATTCTCCTATTTTCTAGCAATTTTACTTTGGTTCTTTTGTGTATATACTGAACTGACACATTGTGCATATATCCTGAGCTGACACATTGTGTGTATATACTGTGTATATACTGAACTGACTCATTATGCATATATCCTGAACTGACACATTGTGTGTATATACTGTGTATATACTGAACTGACTCATTATGCATATATCCTGAACTGACACATTGTGTGTATATACTGTGTATATACTGAACTGACACATTGTGCATATATCCTGAACTGACACATTGTGTGTACTGTGTGTATACTGAACTGACACATTGTGCATATATCCTGAACTGACACATTGTGTGTATATACTATGTATATACTGAACTGACACATTGTGCATATATCCTGAACTGACACATTGTGTTATATACTGTGTATATACTGAACTGACACATTGTGCATATATCCTGAACTGACACATTGTGTTATATACTGTGTATATACTGAACTGACACATTGTGCATATATCCTGAACTGACACATTGTGTGTATATACTGTGTATATACTGAACTGACACATTGTGCATATATCCTGAACTGACACATTGTGTGTATATACTGTGTATATACTGAACTGACACATTGTGCATATATCCTGAACTGACACATTGTGTGTATATACTGTGTATATACTGAACTGACACATTGTGCATATATCCTGAACTGACACATTGTGTGTATATACTGAACTGACACATTGTCCGTTTGCTATGTGTCACCTATCCATGATTTGGCATTATCGATGTGGCTTTCCGGTGTGTGATATAACTGATATATAGATGGTATGATATACCACCGTTCGTGCTGCTCCCTGGCGCGTACAACACGAGTGGCATGAACATCGTGTTGATGACATTTCCTGTGTCTGATGACCTTCGTGGTTTGCCCGGGCCATGGTCCCAGACCGATGACTAACAGCTCACCGACTGACTTACACTAACACCTCACCGACTGACTTACACTAACAGTAACAGCTCACCGACTGACTTACACTAACACCTCACTGACTGACTTACACTAACAGTAACAGCTCACCGACTGACATACACTAACAGCTCACCGACTGACTTACACTGACAGCTCACCGACTGACTTACACTAACAGCTCACCGACTGACTTACACTGACAGCTCACCGACTGACTTACACTAACAGCTCACCGACTGACTTACACTAACAGCTCACCGACTGACTTACACTAAGAGCTCACCGACTGACTTACACTAACAGCTCACTGACTGACTTACACTAACAGCTCACCGACTGACTTACACTAACAGCTCACCAGCTGACTTACACTAACAGCTCACGGAGTGACTTATACTAACAGCTCACCGACTGACTTACACTAACAGCTCACTGACTGACTTACACTAACAGCTCACTGACTGACTTACACTAACAGCTCACTGACTGACTTACACTAACAGCTCACCGACTGACTTACACTAACAGCTCACCGACTGACTTACACTAACAGCTCACCGACTGACTTACACTAACATAAAAGAGCCAATGTCGACCTAACCACACTCGTGAGGACGTGGAGGTTGGCGGGGCGTTTGAGCATCATGTGTCTGATGAAGACCTGGCAACTATGGTTTATTCATGCACGTTTAATAATTTAGTTTGTCTGGTGGCTGGCAGTTAGCAATAGTGGCCCTCAGCAGCGCTGGGCCACACCTGCCACAGGCACGAAGTAGTGACTGTGCACCCTGCTACAACTGCTACATGGTTTATAGTCAGTTATTCACTTCGCGATACAATCCTAATGTATGCCCGCAGTCAGCTGCAATTGGTGAACATTTTGAGTGTGCGAAAAGTCACAATGTTGATTAACGTCGCCGAACTACGACCAATAGATCCATGTTCCCAATTAGCCGCCGCTAGTCTCGCCAGCACGCGCCGGAACCAGCTATCACGTGCACATCTGGGCGAACTTGATTAACCTACACGCTACATTCCCCGCGGGAATGGTGTAATCAAGTTCGACTCATACTACCAGACTGCCTGCTTGGAGATGGTTAGTTGCGGGAACTAGAAAGGAGTCTAGAATTAATGTAGAACTCTTCAGATTTGTTGGAAACTCACATTGAGTAGAGCATTAGCCACAGTCGACGGCTTGCAGGTGCTCCGTTCTACCATTACTTACACTTAATTAGATCTGCCTGCGAAGCAACTGTTTCCATATTCATGATGTTTGGCATGAGTCGATAATCAGGACTTTATTGTTGTATTTTAAAGGGTAAATAAAGGATATTGCATGCTATTATGATTCCTGACATATGACCGACACAAACAAAGACGCGTTATCGGTGCGATCCCCGATCTACGACCTAATATCAACTAGTCTACACCAGCCCAAACCGAGCCAGGCCGCGTGTTCAGCTGCATGATGTCCGATACGACAATACGCACTGATCAGTGCAAACACTGCACATATACATGTATGCACATGTATACATGCAATGTTCAGTGCAAACACTGCACACATACAAGTACACACATGTGTATGTGCAGTGTTCAGTGCTAACACTGCAAATGTTCTACTGCAGTGTTCAGTGCGAATACATGCAGTGTTCAGTGACTAATTACTGCATGTATACATGTGCATACATGTATATGTGCAGTGATTAGTGCGAACACTGCATATATATATGTACGCACATGTATATGTTCAGTGTTCAGTGCAAACACTGAACGTATCCATGTATGTACATGTATAATGCAATGATCGGTGCGAACACTGCATGTCTACATGTATGTGCATGTATACATGTACACACATGTATATGTGCAGGGTTCAGTGCAAACACTGCACGTAAACATTTACACACATGTATACTTGCATGAATAATACAATGAACAGTGCAAACATTGCATGTATACATGTACGTACATGTAACTATAGGGGAATCTCTACATGTAACTATAGTGGAATCTCTCTTCTTTCCATAGCAGGCAAGATCTTCGCCAGGATCCTCCTCAACAGACTATCTATTCACATAACACCTGATGTAGTTCCGGAGTCACAGTGTGGCTTCAGAGGTAACCCGAGCACGGTGGATATGATATTTTGTCTCTGACAGCTACAAGAAAAGTGCATTGAGCAGGACCGACCACTGTACATGGTATTTGTCGATTTCACTAAGGTGTTTGATACAGTCGGGAGGACCGGGCTATGGCAGCTACTGAGGAAGTATGGATGCCCAGAGAAGTTCACAACTATGATCGAGGCTCTACATACAGGAATGATGGCGAATGTTAGTGTTGGAGGGAAAGTCTCGGAATCGTTTGGGGTTACCAATGGGGTCAAGCAAGGTTGTGTACTGGTCCCCATGCTCTTCTCCATCTTCCTATCAGCAATGCTCGACGAGGCTTTCTGAGGCATAGGGGATGGCATCTATATTCAGTCCAGACAGAGCGCTGACCTATTCAATGTTGCACACTTCAGAGCAAAGACCAAGACTACTCGGAGACTGGTGAGAGAGCTGCTATTCGCAGATGACTGTACACTGGAGGTGCTGTACCAACCCAACTCTACAAGAACCCCAGAGGAGGAAATCATGGTTGACGGAAACAAGCTGAACTCTGTTCCGGAATTCACCTACTTCGGAAGCACTATATCAAGTGTTGGATGCATTTATGCTGAAATACAGAGGAGGATGGCCAAGGCTAGCCATCTTTCGGTCGACTACACCAGAGACTCTGGAACAACCACCATGTGTCCATGCGGGTCAAAGGCAAGATCTACCATGCAATCGGGCTATCCACCCTACTAAGGAGCCGAGGCCTGGACAGTGTACAGACGACAGGTGAAAAAGTTGCATGCCTTCATGATGCGACATCTGCGTTCAATCATGAGGCTAACCTGGAAGGACAAAGTGACAAATAAGGAAATACTCGAATGGATGGGGCTGCCCTCTATGGAAGATATTCTGATCAAAACGAATCTCCGGTGGACTGGACACCTCATGAGGATTTCATCAGACAGGCTACCAAAGCAGATCCTCTACTCTCAACTGTCTTCTGGTTACAGAAAGAGAGGGCACCCTTGTCTCCGGTTCAAGGATACCATCAAGAGAAACCTGAAGCTGAGAGACATTAAGATGGACTCATGGACATCACTCTCACAGGAGAGAGCTAAATGGAGAGCGGCAGTCAAGTAATGAAAGCAGTCTTTGTCGTATCGTGACCGACAGCATGATGATGATGACATGTATACATGTAGGTACATGTATACATGTATGTACATGTATAGTTGCAATGATCAGTGTGAACACTGCACATATGCATGTACACACATGTATACTTGCAGTGATCAGTGGGAACACTGCATGTATACATGTACACATGTATACATGCAGTGATCAGTGCGAACACTGCATGTATACATGTACACACATGTATAGTTGCAGTGATCAGTGCAAGCACTGCATGTATACATGTATGCACATGTATACATGCAGTGATTAGTGTGAACACTGCACATATACATGTACACACACGTATACATGCAGTGATCAGTGCGAACACTGCACGTATACATGTACTTCCAACCTGGGCCTTCTGCCTCAACCCAGGAAAAGGGGCTGAAGCCGACAACACTTTTTGTTCTCTCCCAACCAGATGGGATGGCTAAATTGGTAAGAGCACTAGCTGGCTTCGCATGCGGGAGGTCGTGTGTTCAATTCCAGGCCGAGTCAACCCAATGACTTACAAAGTCGATACTTACTGCTACCTTGCCTGGGGTTTGGCATTATTAGGATATGCCAAGGACTGGTTTGCTTAACATCAGAATAATGTGACTGAGTGAGACACCGGATCATGGTATTGGCAGCCCAGTCTTCAAAGAAGGATTCTTGATATGACCTTAGATGTTACTAGGACATAAAGCCATACAAAAAAGCTATTGTCTTAAATCAAAGACAGCCACCAAAACAATGCACCTTCCTGGGAACAATGCTGCAGGTCTACTGATCCGTGCTCTACAAGGCGGATATAGTTCGAGGTTAGCGAGGCGTGACGTCGGAGAGAGACTATGGCTGCTCACCATCGCAGTAATCCATAAGAGTTATGCCATTTGGACAATCGACAATTGTATGCTGGGATCCACATTCCAACCCCGGAGACGGCCAATTCAGCTGCCTGAAGGCACTCGTTCCGCTCGGGTGGCTATGCATATTACAAGAGTTGGCAGGTAAAGCAGCTAATTGCACACTGCGATAGGAGAGGGGGGAACCCGTCACATCTAATGCTGTTGTGATGCTTTCCTGGCATAAGACGAGCTGCCTGTGGAACTGGCAGCTGTGCGCAGCGGGCACCCGGCACACTGCAGCTAATTACCCTAGTTACCTATCTAATTACCCTAATTACCCTAGTTACCGATTTAACTCACACCGCCATTCTGTCGGCCGCCTTGACTTAATGTCACATTCATGCTCCTGTAACACACACAAGTCTGACAAGAATAACGAACAATCAGCCAAGCACCATACTCTCATCACCTAACTTTTCCCACAGTTGGAATTCATCCGAATAGATTCCTTTGTTTTATCTGTTTTATTTGGGTCTTACGTCCTATTATGTAGTATAATGTAATGTCATATCCGGGTGCGTACCAACTTGGAACAATGTACCCTCATGGCGACTTTATAGTGTTTATTGCACTGCCAGCACCATAGCTCAATATCCCACGCAGTCACATTATCTGGGCACCGAACCAACTAAACCTTACCTTATCCTAATAATGCCGAGCACGAAGCAAGGTACGACGTCGGTAAGTCTTGGCTTTGACTTGGCCGGGATTGACAACAGCAGAGTGATCTGCTCAGTGGGTCATGCCACCTCGATATTACCAGACTACACTGCGGGCTGGGAGATGGCGGCTCCAGTGCAATAACAATGCAACTACAAACGAGTGTCTTCTCTAGCAGCAGCTACTCTACAAATGTTGCACAATGAAGCACAATAAAGTCAATATTGTCGATGGTTTAAGAAGTGCGAAATATTGCACCTAGACACGATTCGAACCCACACTTATTGCATTCCATAGCTAGCATCCTAACCATTAGACTATCTAGGGTCCCTGATGCAATCAACCAACCCATGTCTACATGCTCGTGTGGTATTTCACGTGGGCAGGACAGTGCACCACAATATGAAAGCCTAATGGTAGAGACTTTAATTTACCATGAACAATTCCCCCAAACAGGCGGGTCGTGAGGACAGATTAAAATGTTGCCTTTCTTACCTCCTGTGTCAACCTACTCCATAAAGGGACACAGAACGCGCGTGATATGAAGTGTCTTGAACAGAGTTTTTAAGAAAGAAGAAAACGGTTCAGCTGTAAAAGAATAGTATGCTGATTTATAAGCTTTTGAATGTCACCTTATGACTGACATAATTTAGGATATGGTTACGATGCAAACTAGAGAAACACTGTCATAAGGCCATTATTAACATATATATGGGGCACATAGAGTAAGCTGAGATGGCTAAGTGAGCGGGGTGGGCGGAGTGGGCTGAAAGGGCGGAGTGTGCTGAGAGGGCGGAGTGGGCTGAGAGGGTGGAGTGGGCTGAAAGGGCGGAGTGGGCTGAAAGGGCGGAGTGTGCTGAGAGGGCGGAGTGGGCTGAGAGGGCGGAGTGGGCTGAAAGGGCGGAGTGTGCTGAGAGGGCGGAGTGGGCTGAAAGGGCGGAGTGGGCTGAGAGGGCGGAGTGGGCTGAGAGGGCGGAGTGGGCTGAAAGGGCGGAGTGGGCTGAAAGGGCGGAGTGGGCTGAGGGGGGTGGGCGAAGGGCGGAGTGGCTGAAGGGCGGATGGCTAAGGGGGAGTGGCTGAGAGGGCGGAGTGGGCTGAAAGGGCGGAGTGGGCTGAGAGGGTGGAGTGTGCTGAGAGGGTGGAGTGTGCTGAGAGGGTGGAGTGTGCTGAGAGGGTGGAGTGGGCTGAGAGGGTGGAGTGGGCTGAAAGGGCGGAGTGTGCTGAGAGGGCGGAGTGTGCTGAGAGGGTGGAGTGTGCTGAGAGGGTGGAGTGTGCTGAGAGGGTGGAGTGTGCTGAAAGGGCGGAGTGGGCTGAGAGGGTGGAGTGTGCTGAGAGGGTGGAGTGGGCTGAGAGGGTGGAGTGTGCTGAAAGGGCGGAGTGGGCTGAGAGGGTGGAGTGTGCTGAGAGGGTGGAGTGTGCTGAGAGGGTGGAGTGGGCTGAGAGGGCGGAGTGGGCTGAGAGGGTGGAGTGGGCTGAGAGGGCGGAGTGGGCTGAGAGGGTGGAGTGGGCTGAGAAGGCGGAGTGTGCTGAGAGGGTGGAGTGTGCTGAGAGGGCGGAGTGGGCTGAGAGGGCGGAGTGGGCTGAGAGGGTGGAGTGTGCTGAGAGGGCGGAGTGGGCTGAGAGGGCGGAGTGGGCTGAGAGGGTGGAGTGGGCTGAAAGGGCGGAGTGGGCTGAAAGGGCGGAGTGGGCTGAAAGGGTGGAGTGTGCTGAGAGGGTGGAGTGGGCTGAGAGGGCGGAGTGGGCTGAGAGGGTGGAGTGTGCTGAGAGGGTGGAGTGTGCTGAGAGGGCGGAGTGTGCTGAGAGGGCGGAGTGTGCTGAGAGGGCGGAGTGTGCTGAGAGGGCGGAGTGGGCTGAGAGGGTGGAGTGGGCTGAGAGGGCGGAGTGGGCTGAGAGGGTAGAGTGGGCTGAGAAGGCGGAGTTAGCTGAGAGGGCAGAGTGGGCTGAAAGGGTGGAGTGGGCTGAGAGGGCAGAGTGGGCTGAGAGGGCGGAGTGGGCTGAAAGGGCGGAGTGGGCGGAAAGGGCGGAGTGGGCTGAAAGGGCGGAGTGGGCTGAAAGGGCGGAGTGTGCTGAGAGGGCAGAGTGTGCTGAGAGGGCGGAGTGGGCTGAGAAGGCGGAGTTAGCTGAGAGGGCAGAGTGGGCTGAGAGGGCGGAGTGGGCTGAGAGGGCGGAGTGGGATGAGAAGGTGGAGTGGGCTGAGAGGGCGGAGTGGGCTGAGAGGGCGGAGTGGGCTGAGAAGGCGGAGTTAGCTGAGAGGGCGGAGTGTGCTGAGAGGGCGGAGTGGGCTGAGAGGGCAGAGTGGGCTGAGAGGGCGGAGTGGGCTGAGAGGGCGGAGTGGGCTGAGAGGGTGGAGTGGGCTGAATGGGCGGAGTGTGCTGAGAGGGCGGAGTGTGCTGAGAGGGCGGAGTGGGCTGAATGGGCGGAGTGTGCTGAGAGGGCGGAGTGTGCTGAGAGGGCGGAGTGGGCTGAGAGGGTGGAGTGGGCTGAAAGGGCGGAGTGGGCTGAAAGGGCGGAGTGTGCTGAGAGGGCGGAGTGGGCTGAAAGGGCGGAGTGGGCTGAGAGGGCTGAGTGGGCTGAGAGGGCGGAGTGGGCTGAAAGGGTGGAGTGGGCTGAAAGGGCAGAGTGGGCTGAAAGGGCGGAGTGGGCTGAGAGGGCTGAGTGGGCTGAGAGGGCGGAGTGGGCTGAAAGGGTGGAGTGGGCTGAAAGGGCAGAGTGGGCTGAAAGGGCGGAGTGGGCTGAAAGGGTGGAGTGGGCTGAAAGGGCGGAGTGGGCTGAAAGGGCGGAGTGGGCTGAAAGGGCGGAGTGGGCTGAGAGGGTGGAGTGTGCTGAGAGGGCTGAAAGGGCGGAGTGGGCTGAAAGGGCGGAGTGGGCTGAAAGGGCGGAGTGGGCTGAAAGGGCGGAGTGGGCTGAGAGGGTGGAGTGGGCTGAAAGGGCGGAGTGGGCTGAAAGGGCGGAGTGGGCTGAGAGGGCGGAGTGTGCTGAGAGGGCGGAGTGGGCTGAGAAGGTGGAGTTAGCTGAGAGGACCACCTGCACCAATGTGCCAGATCAGCAGGCACCTGCAAAACCCTACCCTAAACAACTACCTTTGCAACAACCTACCCTAAACACCGCTTTCAGCCTAACTCCAGTGTCAAAGCGCCAGTATCAGTATTACAGCCCCAGTGTCACAAACCCAGTGTCACAACCCCAGTGTCACAGCCCCAGTGTCACAACCCCAGTGTCACAACCCCCAATGTCACAACCCCAGTGTCACAACCCCAGTGTCACAACCCCAGTGTCACAACCCCAGTGTCACAACCCCAGTGTTACAGCCCCAGTGTCACAACCCCCAGTGTCACAACCCCAGTGTCACAACCCCAGTGTCACAACCCCAGTGTCACAACCCCAGTGTTACAGCCCCAGTGTCACAACCCCCAATGTCACAACCCCAGTGTCACAACCCCAGTGTCACAACCCCAGTGTCACAACCCCAGTGTCACAACCCCAGTGTCACAACCCCAGTGTCACAACCCCAGTGTTACAGCCCCAGTGTCACAACCCCCAGTGTCACAACCCCAGTGTCACAACCCTAGTGTCACAGCCCCAGTGTCACAACCCTAGTGTCACGGCCCTACCCCAAGGTCTCATGTAAAGGGCGGCAACGTGACCAGAACTACTTTACTTATTCATAATTATTATAAGCAAACATGACTTATAACTATTCATAATTTGTAGAGCTTGAAACAGCATCTTCTCCCAGGACGTGTTTAGGGTCCAACCCTGGTGAGGGCGTCTCTGGGGTCAGGTTGTGGGGTTTAGTGTCACGCAGCCTTAATTCCAGTCATCAGTGACATAGACTGGGGCATATTACACAGCTGAAAATTAAATTACTTGAACTTAATTTAGAGCTTTCTGAGTATACCGCATAACCTGAATAACCAATATGATCCCACTTTTCATGTGTGACGTCACAGAACTAATAATAGTAATAACCATGTAGTGACCATAGTGCACTGATGACGGGCAGTCCCATCCACGCTTTGTGGGCCATTCAGGGGAATGTACACATTCAGGCGTATGTACACATTCAGGGGAATGTACACATTCAGGGGAATGTACACATTCAGGGGAATGTACCCATTCAGGGGAATGTACACATTCAGGGGAGTGTACACATTCAGGGGAATGTAGACATTCAGGGGAATGTACACATTCAGGGGAATGTACACATTCAGGGGAATGTACACATTCAGGGAATGTACCCATTCAGGGGAATGTACACATTCAGGGGAATGTACACATTCAGGGGAATGTACCCATTCAGGGGAATGTATACATTCAGGGGAATGTACACATTCAGGGGAATGTACCCATTCAGGCGAATGTACACATTCACAGACAAGCAAGCCATACTAAAGCTTTGTGTGGTTTAACGGGGACGTGGTGCTGCGTGGAGAGCAGGAGATGCTGGTGTGTGGAAGGCAAAGTGTCGTATATTGTGGAGGAGGAGGTCAAGATAGAAGGCACATCCGGTATTAATCAATAGCACTAAAGTTACAACGTCCGCGACAGTAATGTACGCAGAATATCAAACAGTCTCCGCCTCAGACAACACAGGTCGGCAGTCATAACTCACGGACGCGGCCCTCTACAAACATACCTCCTCTGCCCGAACTCGCCGTGTCCCGGCAGGCGGTCTGCTGACGGCACACAGGTCCCACCCACCTGGGATATACCCGGAGGACGGCCGGCGGGTCGCCCTGCCCGCCCTGCCCGCCCTGCCCGCCCTGCCCGCCCTGCCTGCCCTGCCCGCCCTCCTCGCCCTCCCCGCCCTCCCCGCCCTCCCCGCACTGGCTGTGATAGGTTGATCTCCGTAACTCACGTAACTGTCGACCGCAGCCCACACTCAACTCGCACGTGTGTAATGTGCTGTTGGTTTCATTCTGGGTCAGCCCTGACCGTGGTAGCCCGTATTCAGGCAACCAGTCCCTTATCGGGATAATGCCAGTGTTTAGTAGTTTACCACATACACACAGTTTAAATTAAGAAAAATACCCACAAGCAACAGCACAAATAAGGTGATGTGCATGGACGCGGGAATTCGATGCACCATTCTATTAAGGAGGACATTCCCTCACAGCTTTGATGATCCACAGTATAACCGCACTAAGGAATGTGGCTAAGACTGCGTGCTTTTGGGTTTTAATATATCTGTGTTGTTAGTAGTAGGAGCATCAGGCCCGACTCTTATCGACCTGCCGGTATCGACTGATGGGATTTTGCTGTTGCCCAACTAAAAAGGGAACGCTGTACTGCTTGCAACTTTGTGTGGCCGTCCACTTTACAATGAGGGGCTGGTCACCTGGTATGGGGCTGCTTACCTGGTTAGGGGCTGGTCACCTGGTATGGGGCTGCTTACCTGGTATGGGGCTGGTCACCTGGTATGGGGATGCTTACCTGGTTAGGGGCTGGTCACCTGGTATGGATGCTGATCACCTGGTATGGGGCTGGTCACCTGGTATGGGGCTGGTCACCTGGTATGGGGCTGGTCACCTGGTATGGGGCTGCTTACCTGGTTAGGGGCTGGTCACGTGGTATGGGGCCTGTCACCTGGTGTGGGGCTGGTCACCTGGTATGGGGCTGCTCACCTGGTATAGATCTGCTCACCTGGTTAGAGGCTGCTCACTTGGTTAGTAGTTGTTCACCTAGTATGAGGGTTCTCACCCGGTCTGGGCCTGCTCACCTAGTATGGGGTTGCTAACCTGGTATGGGGCTACTCAGCTGGTATTGGGCTGTTCACCTGGTTAGGAGCTGCTCAGCTTGTTGGGGGCTGCGCACCTGGTATGGGGCTGCTCACCTGGTATGGGGCTGCTCACCTGGTATGGGGCTGCTCACCTGGTATGGGGCTGCTCATCTGGTATGGGGTTGCTCAGCTGGTATGGGACTGCTCAGCTGGTATGGGACTGCTCACCTGGTATGTGGCTACTAAGCTTGTTAGGGGCTGGTCACCTGGTATGGGGCTGGTCACCTGGTATGGGGCTGGTCACCTGGTATGGGGCTGGTCACCTGGTATGGGGCTTTTCAGCTTGCTAGCGACTGCTCACCTGGTCATGGGCTGCTCACCTGGTAATGGGCTGCTCTGCTAGTATGGGACTGCTCACCTGGTATGGGGCTGCTCACCTGGTTAGGGGCTGCTCACCTGGTTATGGGTTCCACTCCCAGACCACCTTCAACTAGGCACACAGTCACTGCACACCCAGACCACCTTCAACTAGGCGCACAGTCACTGCACACCAGGACCACCTTCAACTTAAGCACACAGTCACACAGTCACTGCATACCGGACCACCTTCAACCAGGCACATAGTCACACAGTCACCACAGACCCAGACAACCTTCTACTAGGCACACAATCACACAGCCACCACACCCCTGGACTGCCTTCAACTAGGTACACAGTCACTGCACACCTGGACCATCTTCAACTAGCACACAGTCACACAGTCACTGTATACCCAGACTGCCTTCAACCAGGCACACAATCACACAGTCACTGCACACCCGGACCAGCTTCAACTAGGCACACAGTCACTGCACACCCGGACCAGCTTCAACTAGGCACACAGTCACTGCACACCCGGACCAGCTTCAACTAGGCACACAGTCACTGCACACCCGGACCACCTTCAACTAGGCACACAGTCAATGCACACCCGGACCAGCTTCAACTAGGCACACAGTCACTGCACACCCGGACCACCTTCAACTAGGCACACAGTCACACAGTCACTGCACACCTGGACCACCTTCAACTAGGCACACAGTCACACAGTCACCGCACACCCGGACCATCTTCAACTAGGCACACAGTCACCACACACCCGGACCACCTTCAACTAGGCACACAGTCACCGCACACCCAGACCACCTTCAACTAGGCACACAGTCACACAATCACCACACACCTGGACTGCCTTCAACTAGGCACACAGTCACACAGTCACCACACACCTGGACTGCCTTCAACTAGGCACACAGTCACACAGTCACCACACACATGGACTGCCTTTAACTAGGCACACAGTCACACATTCACTGCACATCCAGACCACCTTCAACTAAGCACACAGTCACTGCACACCCGGACCAGCTTCAACTAGGCACACAGTCATCACACACCCAGACTGGCTTCAACTAGGCACATAGTCACACAGTCACCACACACCCAAACCACCTTGAACTAGACACACAGTCACACAGTCACTGCACACCCAGGCCACCTTCAACTAGACACACAGTCAGACAGTCACAGCACACCCAGACCACCTTAAACTAGGGACACAGTCACACAGTTAGCGCACACCCAGACCACCTTCAACTAGGCACACAGTCACCACACACCTGGCCCACCTTCAACTAGGCACACAGTCACCGTACACCCAGACCACCTTCAACTAGGCACACAGTCACACAGTCACTGCACACCCAGACCACCTTCAACTAAGCACACAGTCACAAAGTCACCGCACACCCATATTGCCTTCAACTAGGCACACAGTCACAGTCACCACACACCTGGCCCACCTTCAACTAGGCACACAGTAACACAGTCACCGCACACCCAGACCATCTTCAACTAGGCACACAGTCACACAGTCACCACACACCCAGACCACCTTCAACTAGGCACACAGTCACCGCACACCCGGACCACCTTCAACTAGGCACACAGTCACCGCATACCTGGACCGCCTTCAACTAGGCAGACAGTCACACAGTCATCACACACCCAGACTGCCTTAAACTAGGCACACAGTAACACAGTCACCACACACCCATACAGCCTTCAACTAGGCACACAGTCACCACACACCTGGAGCACCTTCAATTAGGCACACAGTCACACAGTTACTGCACACCCGGACCGCCTTCAACTAGGCACACAGTCACACAGTCACCGCACACCCGGACGAGCGGCCGTCTCAGAGAGCCAATCAGAGCCTCGGGCTATAGAGGGAGTGCACGTGACGTCATCACTCGGCGGTTAGCCATCTTGGATTACACTTAATACCATCTATGGTGCCCCCTGTCTTATACCAAGAACACTATGGCCACCACTGGGCCTACCTATAATCAGGGCTGCTGAAGTATGTGGCGCCACCTAGCAGGTACTGCCCGAACCTTTCTAATTCTTTGACAGAGCATCCAAAGTGTCAACATACTGCACTTTAGCAATGATGTGAGGCTACATGATTTAAAGAATGCTTCCCCTCCATCAAAAATACCTTTTCCCCCAACTTTTGAGGCCAAACTGCTCAAAACAGTGACAAATAAACCAACAAATTGGTAAATAAACACAATGTAAGCACTTCCAAGCCTTGCATATGTAATCCAATATGGCCACCGGAAGTTGCCTCGTGACGTCATTACACCCCCTCTATAGTACACAACCCCTATGGAGCTACCCCGCCAGCACAAATCTCATTCACTGTGGTTTTAATTTGAAAGCTGTATTTGTACACGAATTCAATCATTTTAACGACACAGACACGCTTACTGGTTGAGCTATACAGGGGGTTAGATTAGACAGAGTACTGCCAAGTTAGCTATTGCTACCCGCCCAAGCGTGCGTAGCACACACTCTCCAAGTATAATCACGGTCGAGGGTAGAGGCAGACATCCATTAAAATATGGCTGCAGTTGTGGCTGGAGAGTGGATCTCTTGAAAGGTCACCAGGTATGAGTAGGTATGGAGTGGAAGTAGGTCAAAGGTCAGGGAACACGAGCGGAACAAACGGCAGTGTGGTTGCAGTTGAGAATCGCAAACCTCGAGCAGCTCCCGGTGGGTGGCGCTGGTGTACACACGGACAATGTGACGGCTACTGTCGCCTCTACACGGGACTTGGGTATTTATGTTTGATGATGTAATTCCATCGTTGTATCACGCGCACACACAGCACAACAGCTTGTTCTGTTGTCGGTCTGAATCATGAGGGGAGAATTCATAGTCGATGAACTACGTCAACACCGAGTGATGTGGCAGCGGCTGCCTGGAACCCGAGGTAGTTGGTATGTGGCATGCCACTGTGACAGAACGATTGCCAGGCAACCGGCTGAACGGGCAATGGATATAAACAACCTTCAACCAAATGTAGCACAGTCAGCAGTGCCATAAGGCGTCCGGAAATAGGCGGGCTATAAAAGGGCGTCTTCACGGAGTAATCAATGCAACACATCTGGAAGTCATAACTTCATGTTACAAACACACCCTACTATTTATTAAATATACTTGTATGTCAGGCACACAGAGAAGCGATAATTGCAGCAGTGCGCGATAACCAAGTAATAGGTCGGACAGAAGTCAACGTCCACATGCTACGTCGGGAGAGGATGGCCCAGTGAGTATGGCGTCCACTTCCCGGGAGGGAGATCGTGGGTTCGATCTTCAGCTGAGTGACACTGACAAACTTAAGATTGATATACGTCACTACATCGCCTTCAATCGCCATTGGAAGGATAGTGCAAGGACGGGCTGGCTTAGTGGCAGGATGTAGTGACTGTGCAAGGTACCGGGTCATTGTGATGGCATTAACATTGGGATCCCCGGACAAATCTATTCAAGAACTTACAAAGTTGGTACTTTTGGTTGCTTTGCCCAGCTGACATTCGACATTAGTAGGATGGGGCAAGGGCTGGTTGGTTCAGTGTTGGGATAATGTAACTGAGTGGGGTCATTGTGATGATACAGTTCCCAGTATCACAGTGGGCAGCACTATAAAGTAGCTATGAGTGTGCGTTGTAACCCACCCTGCTATGAACTTAGCCATTGCCAGGACGTAAGACCCAATACACTTAACCCAAATATATAAAAACTCCCGGCCAACAGCACCTGGTGTCATTGACCACATTTCGGCAGTGATGGTTGTGTCCTGATTGGTCGCTATCCACTCAGCCTCCCATTGATCACATCCTTATTGGTCGCTACATACTCGGCCTCCCATTTATCACCGTGCCCTGATTGGTCGCTACCCACTCACCTTCCCATTGATCACTGTGTCCTGATTTGTCTCTACCCAGTCAGCCTCCCATTGATCACTGTGTCCTGATTAGTCGCTACCCACTCACCTTCCCATTGATCACCATGTCCTGATTTGTCTCTACCCAGTCAGCCTCCCATTGATCATCATGTCCAGATTGGTCGCTACCCTCTCAGCCTCCCATTGATTCCAGTGTCCTGATTGGTCGCTACCCACTCACCTTCCCATTGATCACCGTGTCCTGATTAGTCACTACGCACTCAGCCTCCCTCCCATTGATCACCATGTCCTGATTGGTCGCTACCCTCTCAGCCTCCCATTGATTCCAGTGTCTTGATTGGTCTCTACCCACTCAGCCTCCCATTGATTACCATGTCCTGATTGATCGCTACCCTCTCAGCCTCCCATTGATAACCATGTCCTGATTGGTCGCTACCCTCTCAGCCTCCCATTGATCACAGTGTCCTGATTGGTCGCTACCCTCTCAGCCTCCCATTGATCACAGTGTCCTGATTGGTCGCTACCCTCTCAGCCTCCCATTGATCACCATGCAAAGTTACTTGGTCATGTATGCTTTCCCGTCTCTGATTTCTACCGCATAAATTATAAAGCAACCCCCCCCCCCCAATCCCACACGGGCGCAGGCTGTCTCTTCACGGTTTATGCCGACTGCTCTTCCCTGTCCATACAATGCCACCTGTCAAGCACAATGTCACAATCTTCATGTGATAAGTCTTCCTAATAAGCCATGCACGTGCAAGTGGTGTCTGGTTCAGTTTGGGACATACCTGGTTGACCGTCACTACATCGCAGGTCATTGTGATGATACAGTTCCCAGGCGCCAGGTCATGTTAACTGGGGTTGGCTCCCTGCAACACACCCCCCCTCCCGCATCATGCAGGTCTCGCTAACTGGGGTTGGCTCCCTGCAACACCCCCCCCCCCCCCCCACATCGTGCAGGTCTCGCTAACTGGGGTTGGCTCCCTGCAACATAACATCCCCCCCCGCCCCGCGCATCGTGCAGGTCTCGCTAACTGGGGTTGGCTCCCTGCAACATGCCCCCCCCCCCCCCCGCATCGTGCAGGTCTCGCTAACTGGGGTTGGCTCCCTGCAACATGCCCCCCCCCCCCCCGCATCGTGCAGGTCTCGCTAACTGGGGTTGGCTCCCTGCAACACGCCCCCCCTTTCCCACATCGTGAAGGTCATGTTAACTGAGGTTGGCTCCCCTCAGCCCATGTTCCCCGCTTCGTGCAGGTTACCTGAACTGGGGTTGACCCCTTGCAATCCGCCCCCCGTGTTGTGCAGGTCACGAACACGCCCGCTGTGTCCTTCAAGTCATGTTAACTGGGTCTGGCTCCCTGCAACACGCCCCCCCGTGTTGTGCAGATCACGTTAACTGGGTCTGGCTCCCTGCAACACATCCACCCACCCGTGTTGTGCAGGTCACGTTAACTGGGTCTGGCTCCCTGCAACACGCCCCCCCCCCCCCCCCCCGCGTGTCGTTCAGGTCACGTTAACTGGGTCTGGTTTCCTGCAACACATCCACCCACCCATGTTGTGCAGATCACGTTAACTGGGGTTGGCTCCCTGCAACCCACGCTCCACCCACATCATTCAGGTTATGTTAACTGGGGTTGGCTCCCCACAGCTTCTCCCCCACTGTGTTGTTAAGGTCATGTTAACTGGGGTTGGCTCCGCGCAGCCCCTCCCCCACTGTGTCTTTAAGGTAATGTTAACTGGGGTTGGCTCCCCGCAGCCCCTCCCCCACTGTGTCGTTAAGGTCATGTTAACTGGGGTTGGCTGCTTGCAACCTGTGCCGCCCGCTTTGTGCAGGTCATTGTAGAATTTTCCGATATAAGGACATGAGGATAGATGAACTCTACTATAATAAATTGCAACTTATCTATATAATGGTAAATGGTAATATATAAAACGAAAAGCATATGAGGGATATGTGGAGTTGGTAAACTATTACTCATTAGGTATAGAAATTGTATAGTAAAATAGTATAGAGGAGGAGTGTCACTTCTTAGATACAGTCTTTGGAGGAGTTGCCTCACATGCCCCCTCCCCCCAGGTATTATTTATGGATCACTACACACCACAAGGCACTGTAGCCAGCATGACAAGGCCTTGGATACAAGAGATTGAACTCTGATTGGTGGATAGATAAATACCTGTTAGGGATTGGGAGATCAACCCATGTGACCACCACCATCTTGGATTCTAGAAACCTATATAAGATAATAAACCAGGGGTCTACCTCTCCTACTTTTCACTCTTTCTCTACTTTCCTTCATTACCTGTATAGATTTCTCATTAGCCTGTCCACACCACTCACACCACCAGCCGGCGACTTTACAAAATGGTGACTACGACGTGTTGAAACTACCGGGATTTGAACCTACACAACATTGGTTAGTAGTGACTGTATTGACTGTATTTGATACTTTCGGTAGCATTTTCATTTTATTTGTTAATTAATACTATAGTGAGAGTATATTTCTTAATTAAATTGTTAGTTGACTGCTTGTTAATTTAACGCACGTGGTGTTGTAATTTTGACGTTAGGGCTAGAACTACAATTTTTTTTTTAGAAACTATATATTATA
Source organism: Branchipolynoe longqiensis (assembly GCA_030323885.1). Lineage (NCBI taxonomy): Eukaryota > Metazoa > Annelida > Polychaeta > Phyllodocida > Polynoidae > Branchipolynoe > Branchipolynoe longqiensis. Next base: position 17,691,888 of record CM059199.1, on the reverse strand, counting down.
TACGTAGTATTTTTATTTTTATTTAATTTGATATGTTATTCTAAATTCTAAAAAATAGACTTTTCTATTGACTACGACTGGTGGGTTGTTGGAGTGGATAGGTTAGTTTTTCTTCTTATGATTCTCCATTCTTTTTGCTTTATACAGGGACTAAATTAAATTACATTGCTTTGTCGACGAGTTTCCGACGAAAGTGTAATTTCTTGAGGGAGTCATTAGTCTTTGGCGTCGTTATTACTGTAATGTCGCATGTCTGAAGCCTTGTGTGGCCACTAGAATCTTTTTCATTTCGGACTACTTTCGGTAATTTTCTTTAACCCTGAGGTAAATTAGAGCGTATTAATATATACGGGAGAGACTTTTCACTTTTCTGCTACTGTACAGGTATATTTCTTGGTTGGATACAATTCTTTAAATATATTTCTACCGCGCTTTTCACAACACACTAAAATTCCTATATAACCCGCTACATGGAGGATATCAATAGCGTGAACATATTTGACTGGTGGTAAGTTATATATTGTATTAAATACACTTACACTACACACTCACAATGCCTATAGCACGGTTAAAAGAGGATGCATTATGTGAACAATTTGGGTTGTGGTTTGAAAGTCAGGTAGATATAGGTATTCTTAGTGCTGACTGTGATAAATTGGAAGCATGGACTAAATTTATGGCTGATAGCTTAAAAAGTATTACTGACAAAGATGAAGAAAGAATATTGCAAATTACTGAACGTACAGAGGCTGATAATGACATGGAAGAGCATAGAGAGAGACGGGAATTAGCTAGTCTAGAACATAAAAGTAATGAAACTAAAATAAGAGCTCTTAAAGCATATGGGAAGTCTGTACCTATGCTGGATGGGACTGACAGAGGTGCACTGAGAGAGTGGGTAGATCTTATTGAGAGGATTGGACTTCTTGCAGATGTGTTGTGTCAGACTTAGATATAATTCGCTTCGCACTTTCAAATGCAACAGGTACACTGCATGAAGTGTTATTCACTGCCTTCACAACTAAGGGTGCTAAGTCATGGGATGATATCAAGAGGAAATTGCTAAGACTTTGTAAACTGCAGATGAAAAAACACATTAAAAAAGTAATAGTAATGACTATGGTACAGAATGAGGGTGAGACAGTGGCAGCATATTGCCAACGGTTTAAACCAGCTGCTAGTAAGGGGTGGAAACTACCTTCTGCTACCTTGGGGACTGACACCTTTGAAATTTTGTTATCACGATGTGGTACGTAGAGACCAATAGACCAAAATCATTGGAGGAAGCTTTTACTCTAGCTATATTGAGTGATAGGTCTGTATTGAGACAGCAACGACGTGCACAATCACGACTGACAGATTTAAAAATGACTAGTCAGGTTGATAGTCTTAACTTTAATTCTTCTAAAATGTCAAAAACAACTGCTTCTGGAGGAGTTCAGGCTAGTTCAGTAGGAGCAGGAGAGAGTCAGGCTCTAAAGTCGCTCCAGAATGAGGTAAAATCACTAAGAAAGTGTGTAGAACGCTTAACGGTAACTGAAAATAAGGGTACACGTGCAGATATTCATTGAGTAAACGTTGCGTCACCATATGGTGCCGGTTCTTATGCTACGGGCAGATGTCTTGAGTCGCCGCGCGTAAACATAGCGCCGAAGGGTGAGGTAGCTATTGCATCTAAGAATAGATCAGGTTCAGTTACACAGCACACGGGAAAGTATGCGCTGTCAATGCAACAGCGAGGAAGCAATGGGAAAGCGATGCCGGCTGCGCAGGCGCAGTCGTCGACATCTAAAAAAGGACAACTGTATCGCCAACGACCGCAGGGTGCTGGGCGTGGTGGTTTGACTTGCTATTTATGTAATGACTTACATGTAATGAAAGATTGTCCACATTTAAAATTACTGCATAGTAACATTAGCTCTACTGCTTCGGGAAACTAAGTAGCGCACTTGATACTCGTCCGAGTATTGACATTGATTTTGTTCAAGTTAAATTAACTAGTCTGGTAGACTCAGGTGTGGCTAAAAGTTTAATACATGTAAATGCATTTCGACATTTGGAAATTTGGAAATGCATTTCGAGATATTGGAATAGCACATTGGCAATTGTATCCAGGTAGTAGGCTGAGATCAATCTCAGGTCATTTAATTCCAACTTTAGGTGTAACTTACATTTCTATTTATGATAAGTTATGTCCTTTCTTTGTAGTTGAATCATTAGCTTTTGAATTATTAATTGGGACAGATATAATGGAAATGTGTAATGCTGAGATTTGTTACAGAAATAAGTTTGTTTCCTTATGTGATATTGTACATCCATGGAGTAGTTTAGAATTAATTGACAGAAAAATAGCAGAAATAGTTCTAGAAGTAGACTATTGGAAAAAGCATTTTCCCTTGTTATTTCCTGATTCTAATGAAAAACTTAAGCTATTAAGGTAGTTGAGATGCATATAGACAAAGGTAATGCATATCCACTAAATCAAAGAACTTATAGAATACCTTTAAGTAAGAGACATATAGTGGAAAAAGAATTAAATAAAATGTTAGATGATGATATTATTGAAACTAGTTGTAGTCCTTGGGCTTCACCGGTTACTTTAGTGCCTAAGAAAGATGGTACTATACATCTTTGTGGTGACTACCGTAAATTGAATGCAGTTACAATTAAAGATGCTTATCCTTTACCTAGGATACAGGACATTTTTGATCAATTGCATGGTGCTCAAATTTGTACCACCATTGACCTTAAATCAGGGTATTGGCAGGTAATGGTAGATGAAGATAGTAGACCTAAAACAGCTATAAACACACACATGGGATTATTTCAATTTAAGCGTATGCAATTTGGATTAACGAATGCACCTGCAGTATTCCAAAGAATGATGAATGTAATTTTTCAGGAACATTTAGGTAAATGTTGTCTAATTTATTTAGATGATATTATTATTTATTCACCTGATGAGGAGAGTCATGAGAAAGATGTGACTAGTATATTGACTATCTTGGAAAGTAACAATATGACTATTAAAGAATCTAAATGTGAATTTGGAGTTACTGAAATAAAACTCTTAGGTTATGTTGTATGTTCAGCAGGACTGAAACCAGATCCTGAAAAAATTACTGCAATAAGAGACATGGCTTCACCAAAAAGTAAAAAAGAAGTAAGACGATTGCTAGGATCGGCAGGATACTATAGAAATGAATTCCTAATTATGCTGATGTTGTCGCTCCTATAACTTATTTAACTAGTAATAAATGTAGTTTTGAATGGACTATGGAATGTGAAATTGCATGGAATGAGTTGAAGACACTATTATTAGATTGTGTACTGTTGAAATTTCCTGATCCTTTTAAACCATATAAATTGTATACAGATGCTTCTGAGTACAGTTTAGGTGCTGTACTGGTACAGGATGAGGAGAATGGAATAGACAGGCCAGTGCATTTAATCAGTACTAGATTTTCTCCTGCTCAACATAATTATCCTACTATAGAGAAAGAAGCATTTGCTATTATTTATGCTCTAGTAAAATTAAGACCTTACTTATATGGTGCAGAATTTACTATCTATACAGATCATGTTCCATTGAAATGTTTTTTCACTAAAGAAATCCGTAATACACATATACAACATTGGGCAGTATTATTAGCAGAATTGTCAGCACCAATTGTATATATGAAAGGTGTAGATAATGTCTGGGCTGATATGTTGTCTAGATTGAGACCTAATACAGAAGCAAAAGAACCAGTAGAAATGTTTGCTTTTGATTCACTGTTAGCAGAACAGGCAATTCCTTTTGAACACTATGAACTGTCATATAATGATGTAATTAATGAACAGAAAAAGATGAGAGACTATACGTTAGGTGAGTATGAAGAAAAAGATTATTTATTAATGAATAATTTGCTTTATTCTATGATAGCTCCTGCCAAGAAAGATACGTATCCTAGATTAGTGTTACCAAAAAATACAGGAATTCTGTGATAAAGATAGCTCATACTGAGGTAGGTCATATGGCTATGTCTAAAACATTAAAACGATTACAGGAACATTTTCATTGGCCTGGTATAGCTGGAGATGTCCATAGAGTAATTACCAATTGTCCAAATTGTGTGGTTAATTGTAGTAAGTGCACACATGCGTATCCACAATCGATGTGAGGACCTGCCCCAGTGGGAGGACCTGCCCTGGCGGGAGGACCTGCCCTGGTGGGAGGACCTGCCCTGGCGAGAGGACCTGCCCCGGCGGGAGTACCTGCGATGGTGGGAGGACCTGCCCCGGCAGGAGGACCTGCCCTGGTGGGAGGACCTGCCCCGGCGGGAGGACCTGCCCCGGTGGGAGGACCTGCGACGGTTGGAGGACCTGCCCCAGGGGGAGGACCTGCCCCGGCGGGAGGACCTGCCCCGGTGGGAGGACCTACCCACCTGGGCCCGTATGCATGGAGCAGTGTTAGCGTTGTGTGGTGTTAAGCCTCTAACACTGGGTAGCTATCACCGTTTATCGGCGTCGTCGAGAACTATGTCAAGCCGTATGCATGAGCGCTTAAACGGTGAGTGTTAGCTAAACGTGAATGTATTTATAGATTTGGGAAATCCCTCTGTGTTTGTAGCCAGATATTAGGCTCAAATCTATTGAATGCGATCATATTTAACAGAATTACATACGCAATAAGTGAAATTTTATCAATTTAACCCTAAAGTCGAAGCGTTATTAAGGCTACCGCCGCATTGGCGGCGATATTACTAGTTATATTTTCGAATCGACGAAGGTACAGTAAACAAACCGCCGCCGCCAGTATGGAAAGCGACGTCGATGCGGCGCCGGCGGCGATTTGTTTACTTTACGTTCGTCGATTCGAAAATATAACTAGTAATATCGCCGCCAATGCGGCTGCTGCATTAATATCGCTTTGTTTGTAGGGTTAATTTGCTTAAATTTCACTTATTGCGTATGTAATTCTGTTAAATATGATAGCATTGAGTAGATTTGGGTTCCATCCTGACACTAACCTAGCACTAACACCGCTGTAAACCAGATATCAGCGGAGTTAGAATTTCCGAGTTTAAACGCTCGGTGTTAGGCCTAACACTGCTCCATGCATACCAACTTTTCCGCGCTAAACCAGAAATCCCATCTAAACGCGTTTTGGCTCGCTAACACTGCTTCATGCATATGGCCCCTGGCGGTCCTCCCAGTCTTGAAGGCTGTAGGCACTATGTGAGTGTTGAAGGCTGTAGGCACTGTGTGAGTGTTTAAGGCTGTAGGCACTGTGTGAGTGTTGAAAGGTGTAGGCACTGTGTGAGTGTTGAAGGTTGTAGGCACTATGTGAGTGTTGAAGGCTGTAGGCACTGTGTGAGTGTTGAAGGCTGTAGGCACTGTGTGAGTGTTGAAGGCTATAGGCACTGTGTGAGTGTTGAAGGCTGTAGGCACTGTGTGAGTGTTGAAGGCTGTAGGCACTGTGTGAGTGTTGAAGGTTATAGGCAATATGTGGTGTTGAAGGCTGTAGGCACTGTGTGAGTGTTGAAGGCTGTAGGCACTGTGTGAGTGTTGAAGGCTGTAGGCACTGTGTGAGTGTTGAAGGCTGTAGGCACTGTGTGAGTCTTGAAGGCTGTAGGCACTGTGTGAGTCTTGAAGGCTGTAGGCACTGTGTGAGTGTTGAAGGCTGTAAGCACTGTGTGAGTCTTGAAGGATGTAGGCACTGTGTGAGTGTTGAAGGCTGTAGGGACTTTGTGAGTGTTGAAGGCTGTAGGCACTGTGTGAGTGTTGAAGGCTGTAGGCACTGTGTGAGTGTTGAAGGCTGTAGGCACTGTGTGAGTGTTGAAGTATGTAGCCACTGTGTGAGTGTTGAAGGCTGTATACACTGTGTGAGTGTTGAAGGCTGTAGGCACTGTGTGAGTGTTGAAGGCTGTAGGCACTATGTGAGTGTTTAAGGCTGTAAGCACTGTGTGAGTGTTGAAGGCTGTAGGCACTGTGTAAGTGTTGAAGGCTGTAGGCACTGTGTGAGTGTTGAAGGCTGTAGGCACTATGTGAGTGTTTAAGGCTGTAAGCACTGTGTGAGTGTTGAAGGCTGTAGGCACTGTGTGAGTGTTGAAGGCTGTAGGCACTGTGTGAGTGTTGAAGGCTGTAGGCACTGTGTGAGTGTTGAAGGCTGTAGGCACTGTGTGAGTGTTGAAGGCTGTAGGCACTGTGTGAGTGTTGAAGGCTGTAGGCACTATGTGAGTGTTTAAGGCTGTAAGCACTGTGTGAGTGTTGAAGGCTGTAGGCACTGTGTGAGTGTTGAAGGCTGTAGGCACTGTGTGAGTGTTGAAGGCTGTAGGCACTGTGTGAGTGTTGAAGGCTGTAAGCACTGTGTGAGTGTTGAAGGCTGTAGGCACTGTGTGAGTGTTGAAGGCTGTAGGCACTGTGTGAGTGTTGAAGTATGTAGGCACTGTGTGAGTGTTGAAGGCTGTAGGCACTGTGTGAGTGTTGAAGGTTATAGGCAATATGTGGTGTTGAAGGCTGTAGGCACTGTGTGAGTCTTGAAGGATGTAGGCACTGTGTGAGTGTTGAAGGCTGTAGGCACTGTGTGAGTGTTGAAGGCTGTAGGCACTGTGTGAGTGTTGAAGGCTGTAGGCACTGTGTGAGTGTTGAAGGATGTAGGCACTGTGTGAGTGTTGAAGGATGTAGGCACTGTGTGAGTGTTGAAGGCTGTAGGCACTATATGAGTGTTTAAGGCTGTAGGCACTCTGTGAGTGTTGAAGGCTGTAGGCACTGTGTGAGTGTTGAAGGCTGTAGGCACTGTCTGAGTGTTGAAGGCTGTATGCACTGTGTGAGTGTTGAAGTATGAAGGCACTGTGTAAGTGTTGAAGGCTGTAGGCACTATGTGAGTGTTGAAGGATGTAGGCACTGTGTGAGTGTTTAAGGCTGTAGGCACTATGTGAGTGTTTAAGGCTGTAGGCACTGTGTGAGTGTTGAAGGCTGTATGCACTGTGTGAGTGTTGAAGACGGTAGGCACTGTGTGAGTGTTGAAGGCTGTAGGCACTGTGTGAGTGTTGAAGGCTGTATGCACTGTGTGAGTGTTGAAGGGTGTATGCACTCTGTGAGTGTTGAAGGCTGTATGCACTGTGTGAGTGTTGAAGGATGTAGGCACTGTGTGAGTGTTGAAGGCTGTAGGCACTATGTGAGTGTCTAAGGCTGTAGGCACTCTGTGAGTGTTGAAGGCTGTAGGCACTGTGTGAGTGTTGAAGGCTGTAGGCACTGTGTGAGTGTTGAAGGCTGTAGGCACTGTGTGAGTGTTGAAGGGTGTATGCACTCTGTGAGTGTTGAAGGCTGTATGCACTGTGTGAGTGTTGAAGGATGTAGGCACTGTGTGAGTGTTGAAGGCTGTAGGCACTGTGTGAGTGTTGAAGGCTGTAGGCACTGTGTGAGTGTTGAAGGCTGTAGGCACTGTGTGGGTGTTGAAGGCTGTAGGCACTGTGTGAGTGTTGAAGGGTGTATGCACTCTGTGAGTGTTGAAGGCTGTATGCACTGTGTGAGTGTTGAAGGATGTAGGCACTGTGTGAGTGTTGAAGGCTGTAGGCACTGTGTGAGTGTTGAAGGCTGTAGGCACTGTGTCAGTGTTGAAGGCTGTAGGCACTGTGTGAGTGTTGAAGGCTGTAGGCACTGTGTGAGTCTTGAAGGCTGTAGGCACTGTGTGAGTGTTGAAGACCGTATGCACTGTGTGAGTGTTGAAGGCTGTAGGCACTGTGTGAGTGTTGAAGGCTGTAGGCACTGTGTGAGTGTTGAAGGCTGTAGGCACTGTGTGAGTGTTGAAGGCTGTAGGCACTGTGTGAGTGTTGAAGGCTGTAGGCACTGTGTGAGTGTTGAAGGGTGTATGCACTCTGTGAGTGTTGAAGGCTGTATGCACTGTGTGAGTGTTGAAGGATGTAGGCACTGTGTGAGTGTTGAAGGCTGTAGGCACTGTGTGAGTGTTGAAGGCTGTAGGCACTGTGTGAGTGTTGAAGGATGTAGGCACTGTGTGAGTGTTGAAGGCTGCAGGCACTGTGTGAGTCTTGAAGGCTGTAGGCACTGTGTGAGTGTTGAAGACCGTATGCACTGTGTGAGTGTTGAAGGCTGTAGGCACTGTGTGAGTGTTGAAGGCTGTAGGCACTGTGTGAGTGTTGAAGGCTGTAGGCACTGTGTGAGTGTTGAAGGCTGTAGGCACTGTGTGAGTGTTGAAGGCTGTAGGCACTGTGTGAGTGTTGAAGGCTGTAGGCACTGTGTGAGTGTTTAAGACCGTATGCACTGTGTGAGTGTTGAAGGCTGTAGGCACTGTGTGAGTGTTGAAGGCTGTAGGCACTGTGTGAGTGTTGAAGGCTGTAGGCACTGTGTGAGTGTTGAAGACCGTATGCACTGTGTGAGTGTTGAAGGCTGTAGGCACTATGTGAGTGTTTAAGACCGTATGCACTGTGTGAGTGTTGAAGGCTGTAGGCACTGTGTGAGTGTTGAAGGCTGTATGCACTGTGTGAGTGTTGAAGGCTGTAGGCACTGTGTGAGTGTTGAAGGCTGTAGGCACTGTTTGAGTGTTGAAGGCTGTAGGCACTGTGTGAGTGTTGAAGGTTGTAGGCACTGTGTGAGTGTTGAAGACCATATGCACTGTGTGAGTGTTGAAGGCTGTAGGCACTGTGTGAGTGTTGAAGGCTGTAGGCACTGTGTGAGTGTTGAAGGCTGTAGGCACTGTGTGAGTGTTGAAGGCTGTAGGCACTGTGTGAGTGTTGAAGGTTGTAGGCACTGTGTGAGTGTTGAAGACCATATGCACTGTGTGAGTGTTGAAGGCTGTAGGCACTGTGTGAGTGTTGAAGGCTGTAGGCACTGTGTGAGTGTTGAAGGCTGTAGGCACTGTGTCGGCCCATTACCACACAATTTGTGACCTACTCACTAATTCCCAGTTTGAACGCTCTGGCTGTGCAGATTCTTCTCTTCGCATTCTTGCTTTAAAGTTGCATAGTCCGATGAAGCATCAAATTTTCAAAAACAAAACAACTATCTAAAATTGATTCTACATATCTAACTTAGATAATGATGCACTTATTAAACAGTTGTTGCCACATAGATGGGAATACTGCATAAATATAATAGGATATGTTACTACTGAAGCCTATGGTGCCCGAGTTTTGGCAAGCTTGCCTAAACTAATTCAACATATTTGCACTTCAAATATCTCAAAACTTAGTCATTTAAAACAAAAGTCTCTTCAAACTAAAGTAAGGTGGTTTATGACAATCAATTTCATATAGTTATCTCGGAAAAAATAGCAGAAACGAAAAACCATCGGACTATGCAACTTTAATGTTCGCATTACTTTACAAGAATACAGGAAATTGCTGGAAAATGACATATGCGTCATGAAACGTAAGGTGTGTCTGCTGTTGTATAGCTGTGCGTTTACGATGAGGATTAGCTTGTGTGATTGTGAGAATTTTTTCATGTGATCATGAGAATGCATGTATGTCATTGTGAGAATTAGCGTGTTTTGTGATTGTCACATAGCCGTCAGTGGACGTAGTCGAACGTAGTGAAGGCTAACGTAGTTGAACGTAGTTGAACCTAGTTGAACATACCGGCATCCTCACTTGTCCTTGGTGTTAATGTGGGTGAGCCATGATGTCCGATTTAATTTTTGAACATGTTCAAAAGAGGCTGAATTTGCATGTGATGCTAACATACTCTAACATACTCTAACATACTCTAACATACTCTAGCGTACTCTAGCACACTCTAGCATACTCTAGCATACTCTAGCGTGCTCTAGTGTACTTGAGCATACTTGAACCAAGCCCTGGTCACATAGCCGTTAGTGGATGTAGGTGAACGTAGTGGAGGCTAACATAGTTGAAAGTACCGGCATCTGTACCGTAATGTATTTATCTCTACTGTAGCGTATTTATCCGTACCAAAACCTGCTGTACTCTAAAGCTGCATAGTCCGATGAAGCATCAAAATTTCAAAACCAAAACAAGTATCTCAATTTGATTCTACATATCTAACTTAAGTACTGGTGCACTTGTTCAACGGTCAGCCAAATATGTTTCTCTCAGAAAATGACAGAAACTCAAAACCCATCGGACTCTGCAAATTTAATGTATTTCAACATAGTTTAACGTACTTACACTACATTTGACCCACATTAGCCTCCACTATGTTTGCCTACGTTCAACTACATCCACTAACGTGTATGTGACCGGGTCATAAGAATTGGCGAGCACGTGGGACGAGGGATGCAGAAGGCGGACGCCCCGTTTCTACAGACGAATACGTCACAGTCGACCTCGGCTACACGGCTGGTGGCTCCGGGTGCCGGGTGCCGGGACAGTCAGTGATGGTTACCGGGTACGACGAGTGCGTTTCGAATAACTAATGCGGGGTTGGGGTTTTACTTCCTAGCAACGTATGAGGTAATATCAGGATCCCGACTTGTCGCAGTATTTACTCATGGTGACTTTATACTGCTGCCACACTAGGAGACCATGCCGTCAGCACCATGATCTGATATCCCACTCAGTAACGTGATTCCGACAGTGTACCAACCTTGTCCGAACCTAGTGATGTTGATTGCCAACTACGCAATCAATAATACACATCTGATGGCTTTTGAATCTTTGCATCATTTCTGAGATAAATATATCCGGTTGTTTATTATAACCTACTATTCATTATTCCTGAGTCATTTTGATAGAAAATGGCTAATTTGGGAACAATTTGAGCTGAAAGAACCCAAAATCATTTCGGCAAGATGTCAAAAGTATTGTTGTTTTGGCTCAGATTCACATCTCACGATGATCACGTGATGAGGAATGACCTACTAATGTCTAGGTAGTCTGCAACCTGTCTAATGTCATATATGGTACTGGGAATGAGGGTAGGACTAATAAGGTCATGAGATTGACCTAATTGGTTAGTGGTCTTCCTGCTTAATGGCTGTCTCAAAGTAGTTGCCAACAGGGATGGGGTAATAAATTCACTGATTATTCAGTGTATGATGCCCCAAATCCTTAGGTAGTGCACCAATACCTAAGTTGGATATATAGAATCAAATGTAGGTAAGTGCTATGGTTTTGAAAAAAAAAAGGTTTCATCAGACCATGCAATTCTATCTTGGATTGTAATTAAATATGACCAGTTTATGTGCGATTAGGGTCAGGCGTCTATTGATCTGCAGTGGTGTCGACGGTTCGTGGTGTTCTAGTTCGTCGCTGCTGTGAATATATCATCTCCTATCCAATCAGACAGGTGGCCCATAGCCTCACCAGCTGTGCGAACTGTATTTCACTTAAAGGTATTTTGCGACACGTATTCGAAGTCACCAATTATCAGTTTTAGGCTATATATCATTATGAGGTTTATTATTTAACAAATATATTGCACGTATATTTCTCAAGGTTTCAAGGTTATTATTGCCGGAAGTGATAGTGAGGATAAGCTCTCACTACCTATAAAGTACTTTCTCATGGCATGCGTATCAAATAGCCTCTGATAACCAAGTCCAACTCCCGGCTTTCACGAGGCGAAACTGTTTCTACTGACAGGAGAAGGGGCAAAGGCAGATCTGTGGCGCCTCAAAACCAGATGCTTTGGGCAGGTGGGGCTCGTCAATTTTGGCTGAGAAGGTAAACTCTGATTTAAAACCCCCGCTGCCATGTGGCTAGTCCCATTTATGGGAAGGCCAGAAGTTGGTAGTGCACACCAGTGGCTATACTGACTCAACTGTCGGCCTAAACTAAGTGCGGCGCACATCAACTTTGTTGGTGTGGTCAGGGGATGTCACCCCTTCAAATGCATGAAGACTGGAGCTGCAGATGAGTTAGAAGATCAATAGCTTTGAAGGTGTAACAGCAAGATGATGTCGCTCATCAGGGCACACTCTGACAAAGATGAGTAAGTGGCCAGTCACCTTGGAAAGGAAGGGGAACCTACCAAGTATTTACCTATAGTAAGCAATGGTAATTAGGAGAACCATTGCATCCAACCCTCGACTAGAGGACGGAACTATTGATTGATGATTGATTGATATTTCTCATATATTTACCGTCGTGATATAACCTTAGATGTTGCAAGGACATACAACTCTAACAACCAACCAATCCCATATATTTAATAATACAATTCTCAAGCACTTAATATACATATGTAGTTATTAATTTATGCAGATTTCACATATATTTCGATCTCGTTATGGTTAATCTTGAATGTAAGTAATCTGCTGAATTACGAGCTAGCCTCAGATGTGAAGACCAGGGGCCGTATGCACCAATCGGAGTTAGAGCCTTAACCGTGGTTTGGCTAGCTCCACACGGCTAAATGTGAGAAATCGGTATGCACCAATCAGTGCCAGCGCTAACCGCCGACTGTAGCCTCAGCTAAGCTACCCCAGTTTCAAATCACGTTTAACTGCTAGCCGGGGCGGTTAGTGTGAGTGTATGGGTCTCAATCTATTAAATGCTATCATATTTAACAGAATTACATACGCAATAAGTGAAATTTCATCAAATTAACCCTTAAATGCGGCCGCCGCATTAGCGGCGATATTATAATTTTCGAATCGACGAATGTAAAGTAAACAAATCGCTGCCGCCACAGTGACGTCGATATCCATACTGTCCAATGTCAACTAAACATGGCCGCCGCCGTCGCCGCCGTATTGGCTGGAATATATTAGGCCCAAATCTATTAAATGCTGTCATAATTAACAGAATTACATACGCCATAAGTGAAATTTAATCAAATTAACCTTAAATTCGAACCAATATTAATGCCGCTGCTGCATTGGCGACGTTATTCATATCGTCGACTGGAGGGAATTCCCAAATCTATAAATAAACTCACGGTTAGCTATCCGCCCCGGCTGGTACATTGGTGCATACCGATTCACACATTTCTCCAACCCGCCGCTACCCTGAGGTAGCTAACCGGGGCTAGCGCCTTAACTCCGGCTAAGCCTATCACCGATTGGTGCATATGGCCCCTGGGCCCATATTCATGTGGAGGTGCCAGGGCCCTAACCATGGCTAGGGTAGCTCCACCTGGCTAACGGTGGAAAATTCTTATTCATGTCCCGGTGCCAGCGTTAACTGCCGACCGTAGCCTAGGCTAAGCTACCTCAGTTTCAAATCAAGTTTAACTGCAAGCCCCGTCGGTTAGTGTGGCGGCCGCCGATATATTTTAGCCAAATCTATTCAATGCGATCATATTTAACAGATTTACTTACGCAATAAATGAAATTTAATCAAATTAACCCTAAAATCGAACTGTTATTAACGCTGCCGCCGCATTGGTGGTATGATTCATATTGTTGAATCGACAAATGTAAAGTAAACAAATCGCCGCCACCGCAGCGACGTCGATATTCATACTGTCCCATATCAACAAAACACATCTCCGCCGCCGTTGCCGCCGCCGCCAAATCGGCAGCAATATATTAGGCCCAAATCTATTAAATGCTGTCATATTTAACAGAATTACATACACCATAAGTGAAATTTAATCAAATTAACCCTAAAATCGAACCGTTATTAATGCTCCTGCTGCATTGGTGGCGTTATTCATATTGTCAAATTGAGGGAATTCCCAAATCTATAAATAAACTCACGGTTAGCTATCCGTGGCGGCTTTGACATTGGTGAATACGACTTGACCTATTTCTCCAACCCACCGCTAACCGCTGATAGCTACCCCAGAGCTAGCGTGTAGCACCGGCTACACCTCACACCACTATATGAATATGGGCCCTGGGGCCATATGCATGAAGCAGTGTTAGCGCTCCAAACCTGTTGTTAGCGGCGATCTCTGGGTTAGCGGCAAAAAGTCCGTATGTATGGAGCAGTGTTACGGAAACACCGCAAGCTTAAGGTCGGCTATGATAACCCCAAGCCATATCAAGTTTACCGTCAGTGTTAAATACCGATTAGGCCCAAATCTATTCAATGCGATCATATTTAACAGAATTACATACTCCAAACCTGAAATTTCATCAAATTAATCCTAAAATCGAAGCAATATTAATGCTGCTGCTAAATCGGCAGCAATATTAATACTTTCGAATCGACAAATGTAACCAAAACAAATCGCCGCCGCCGCCAAATCGGCTGCGATATTGGGAAATAGCAGTGCTCGCCGCCAACAGGCTCATAGGGATTTCCCAAATCTATAAATAACTGCTAGGTTAGCTAACGCTGCCACGCTTTGGCCCCATACATTTCCCGTGATCCATTTCCCAACACTGGTGTTAGCTAACCCAAATGTGGTCCTTAACATCGGAGCCGATAAATAATTCTTCATGCATACGGCCCCAGGATGAGTGGCTTCCTCAACGTCACCGGACTCGGCTGCTGACCACCGCGACGCGCCGCGCTGTGCTTACTGGGGTCGGGCCGCACACACGTGTCTGAACAGTCAAAGCATTACTCGGCCCTTATTGGCCGATACCGGCCGATCCCGAGTCATGGGGCCGGCCGGGTAGACCCGTTACACTAACAAGTCACCGCCACAACCAGTAGAACTGTGCCGAGGTGGGTTGCTGGTTAGACCGGTCATACTAACAAGTTACCAACCACCACAACCAGTAGAACTGTGCCGAGGTGGGTGGCCGGTTAGACCCGCTACACGAACAAGTCACCACCACAACCAGTAGAATTGTGCCGAGATGGGTGGCCGGTTAGACCCGCTACATGAACAAGTCACCACCACAAACAGTAGAATTGTGCCGAGATGGGTGGCCGGTTAGACCCACCACACAAACAAGTCACTGCCACAACCAGTCGAACTGTGGCGAGGTGGGTGGCCGGTTAGACAGGTCACACTAACAAGTCACCACCACAACCAGTAGAACTGTGCCGAGGTGGGTGGCCGGTTAGGCCAGTCACACTAACAAGTCACCGCCACAACCAGTAGAACTGTGCCGAGGTGGGTGGCCGGTTAGACCCACTGTGCCGAGGTGAGCGGTCGCCGGGTGCTGGGTCACACGCAGACCGTGTCCACAGGCGCCAGGCAGCCCGGGCAGACTTCTGACACCGCACAGTGGCATAGATGAACTTTGACAAATATATTACATCTAACCTGATTCATTGATTGTAGATATCTGAATCGGGTATTTTCATGCAAAGTGTGACGCTACAGACCGACAGGTTAAAGTTGCATGGTCCGATGAAACATATTTTTTCAAAACCAAAACACTTATCAAGATTTGATTCTATATATCCAAGTGGATTAACTAAGGATTTGTGACAGTACATACATTATAATCAGTGAATTTATTACCCCATCCCCTTGGATACCTACTTTACGACAGCTATCAAGGAAGAACACCATTAACCAATTAGGTCAATCGCATGGCCTTGAACCTCATTCCAAGAACTTAGTCAGGTTCCAGGATGTCCCTTGATGGTATTGCTGGCACCATAACCTGGGCTGATATAAAGTTGTATGGTCATAATTTTGGTTTCAAAACCAAACCACATACTTACACGTGACCCTATTTTCCCAACTCAGATGGGAAAATGTTAGACTGAAAATCAATTTTGGGTACATTAGTTGATTAATCATGGACAATTGGCCTTCGTCATTTCACTGCTCCTTACTTATTCTAATAATGCTGAACACCAGGTGAAGATGGGATATGGCCAACTAAAAAAAATTAAATGGTCATCGTCCCAGCCCATGTCTGAAAAATCGGCCGCCCCTGATTTTTTTCAAATATATTTTTCTTAAACTTAAAAATGTGTTGGGCTAGCAGCTTTTCAATTGTTGTATCAATTTTAAAGTCATTGGTCTCCCAGTGGGGCAGTACTATAAAGCTAGATAGAGTGGCTGAATAAGTAGAGCACCCACCTCCCATTTTGGTAGGTCATGGAATTCAAACCAGGTTTGAATCCTGGTCGAGTCAAACGAATGACTTAAAAATGTATACTTGTTGCTACCTAGCTTGGTATTCGGCATTACTAGGATATGGTTAGGAGCGGCGGAAATAAGATCAAATTGTCTGTGACTGAAAATTCCCCCGCTTAATCAACTGTTGTACAAAGAAAAACCACACACAAACTGGGTATCTTCAGATTTTTAGTCTAACATTGTGCCACCTGAGTTGGAAATATAAGATCAAATGTAAGTATGTGGTTTGATTTTGACAAAATAATTATACTTCATCAGACCATGCAACTCTAAAACAAGTTTCAAACCCATGGGTTTGAATGCCATGACCTACCACAACTACATCAGTAGGTCAGCCCACATCGCATCACATGCTCATAAACAAATGATGTTGCAATGGTGCCATCAGTAGAAAAAATACCAGGATATCAGGCTACTTTTGAATGAGGTCATCCTACATCACATGGTCATCACGAGACGTCAAAATGCATCATAGCTAGAGGACTTTAAAAAAGCTTGTCAACAATATTTTGGGTTCTTTCAGCTCAAATTGCTTCAAAATTAGCCATTTTTCATCAAAATTACTCGCGACTAATGATTAGTAGGTTATAACGATCAATTTGATATGTTTATCTAAAAAATAAAACAAAAATTCTAACGCCATCGGACCATGCAACTTTAAACATATTTGAAAAGAGTGCGGGTTTTATACCAAATTAATGTATAAATAAGAAATCATGGAATTTATTTAATATATGAAACTGAAATTTTGCATGGTAATTGGGTTGCTTGAATAGTGGATGCTGTCCATACAATTGAGAGATTTATCTCACAAATCAATCTTTGATCGGACGAAATGTGCGAATGGGTAAGACTAAGAGCATTGACTGGACTCCCACGTGGCGGGTTCAGGAAGCCCGGCCGAGTCAAACAAACGACTCACAAAACTGATACTTGTCCACACCTCGCCTGGCACTCTGCATTAATAGGACAGGGAAAGGGATAGTTTGCTCAGTATCAGGATAATGTGACTGAGTTCGATATGTCCTCGTGCCTTTGGCCCGGTTTTCCAGTGAGGCAACACTATAAAGTCGCCATGGGTTCACACTGTCACAAGTCGGTACCCGTTATTCTGTGACAATGACAAGCTGCGTAGTGCATATTCTCTCATGAAAAATGGAAACATTCCAGCGCTTGTTTCCGACGTGACTAAAGATGTTAATTATGTGACAAGATGTGGCCGGACTATTGGCGGTAGTACTCAGCTGACAACCGACTCGCGCCGCTGTCAACTGTCACATCTGTCAACTGTCAGAGCTGTCAGCAAAGTCCGTCCATTACGTCACACTTATTCTGACCTTTGCACCACAAGGTCACGATTACGACCTATGCGCTCCTCTCAAATTGCATCATTTTCACAAGGCTCCCTCTCCCACGCCAGCCAGTTGTCCGCTAGTAGTAATACTAGCAGTAGCGCCATTTGCTGGTTCCTATCTGTTCCACAGTGTGGAAATGTGCATGTGAGAAATGACATTGAACAGGCCATGCTTGACTATACGCACAGTTTTGCCAGAGGGTACAATGGGTACAATTCTGTACCCTTACATTTCCTGAGGGTACGACTCTGTACCCTCAAATTGTTGGGATAATTTATTTTTAAAGGTTCTTCAAGGAGCCAGAGACAACAAAGCCTCCAGACCCGAGACCCCCCCACCCCCACACACCCCATTCTGCGTACCCTCAAGTTAGTTTCTGGTGGAAACCCGCCATTATTATGACGTCACGTGTCAGTCAACAGAGCAGACAACACTGAGAAAATAGATGTGCAGCGATCACCCACACATAGCATGCTACGTACAATCCCCCACGCACCCCCCCCCCCCCCCTAACACCCCCCAGCCCCTACCATGAGGTAAGGTTTCCCTGTTGACTTGAGACATCTTTGACACCTGTCGTATCAATGAATCAGTGGACTCTTGTAATACTAATAGCTAGATTCATCATAATAACAATAAAATATGAGAGGCCAAAGCTGGTGCAAAGTGCGCTTCCTAAATGAGAGGTGGCGAGTTCAATCTGCGACCAATCAAGTGTTTAAAAGAGTGAATTAGGTACTTGTCACTACCTCGTCTGACTGTTTCGTGAATTTAAACCCACCAGTACATTGTCCCAAGTCAGTACCGATCATACTCCTCTATATCGATCGGTTTATTTGGGTCCCAATCGATAGCCCGTCCAAAAACCTCCCTAAATCGACCACCTCCCTAAATCGACCATTTAAAGTCGGTTCCATAGTCGGTCGATTTAGAGAGGTTTTACTGTTAAGCTGTTGCTAGAATATAGAACTTCAATCCCTGACGGCAACATGAATTCGGAAATTCAATACCAATTCCATTCCCTACATGACTATCCTCGATTCTCACGATGTATGGCGCCAGGGGCGACTTCCGGTGGCATATGGAAGGGTCATTTCAGTGTGCCCTGGTAATTATTCTGAGGCTGTTATCTGTAGTGTCGGAGGCTCATTGACTTGGCAGCGCATGTGCGGTGAGGGGTGGGGTGGGGTGGGGTGGGGGGGGGGGGGGGGGGGCTACTGCTGATCTGTGGCGTCCACAGAGAGGTGCGGGCGGCCTACGCGAGTGTGTTATTGGCGTAGGTCGGGTCCCCGGTGGGGCGGGGGGGGGGGGGGGGGGGGGGGGGGTGCTACTGCTGATCTCTGACCGTCCACAGAGAGGTGCGGGCGGCCTACGCGAGTGTGTTATTGGCGTAGGTCGGGTCCCCGGTGGAGTGGGTGGGTGGGTGGGGGGGGGGCGGGTGCTGCTGCTGATCTCTGGCTGTCCACAGAGAGGTGCGGGCGGCCTACGCGAGTGTGTTATTGGCGTAGGTGGGGTCCCCGGTGGGGTGGGGGTGGGGGGGGGGGGCTACTGCTGATCTCTGGCCGTCCACAGAAAGGTGCGGGCGGCCTCCGTGAGTGTGTTATTGTCATAGGTCGGGCCGGGGACGCAGTGCCCGCCTCCTACTGCCCACAGTGCACGGGCGTTCTTCGGGCACTTTAGTTTGGGGCTCCGGTGACAAAAGTAAGGAGTATCTAATGTGGTAATGACACATGAGTGTCAACGCATTACTAGGATATGAGCTGTGCACTACATGGAATGCTCTTGTGTGTTAATTATCATTTCAGCAGTGTTCATAAAAGTAATATCGCCCATAGACAAAAGCAACCAGCCCACATCACAATTAGTTTTGTTAGTAAATCCGACTTAAAGCTCTAGCTTTGTTAGTTAATCCGACTTAAAGCTCTAGTTTTGTTAGTTAATCCGACTTAAAGCTCTAGTTTTGTTAGTTAATCCGACTTAAAGCTCTGGCCATTTCTTACTTGCTAAATATAGACTAATGTTTGTATCGAAGTCAAATCAACCGTTTTCCACTCGGCGCTCCTAACAAGATCCATTGATTCTGGTCAGACCGGTCCCTACCTATGGAGTGGGACCTCAGACAACCCGTCCCAGGACGCCATGCAGGGAAGGCGTGGGTGGAAATACATAATAAGCAGAGTCAAATCACTTCTCATTCACTGCTATTCAAAGTTAACTTTGTGATCTTTTCCTTTGGGAACTCTTTATGACCTTCCGCTGTATGTAACGAATGATGAGTCTCAGCAGACTTGACTTCTATTCATAGAGAAAGCTGTGCACATTGTGGATATCCCACACTGTGTTGTAACTACGCCACACCTACAGCACTGTTAAAGTGTTATAACGATGCCACACCTACAGTACTGTTAAAGTGTTATAACTACCCCACACCTACAGCACTGTTAAAGTGTTATAACGATGCCACACCTACAGTACTGTTAAAGTGTTATAACTACCCCACACCTACAGCACTGTTAAAGTGATATAACTACCCCACACCTACAGTACTGTTAAAGTGTTGTAACTCCCCCACACCTACAGCACTGTTAAAGTGTTATAAATATGCCACACCTACAGCACTGTTAAAGTGTTATAACTATGCCACACCTACAGTACTGTTAAAGTGTTATAACTACCCCACACCTACAGCACTGTTAAAGTGATATAACTACCCCACACCTACAGCACTGTTAAAGTGTTATAACTATGCCACACCTACAGCACTGTTAAAGTGTTATAACTATGCCACACCAACAGCGCTGTTAAAGTGTTATAACTACTCCACACCTACAACACTGTTAAAGTGATACAACTACTCCACACCTACAGCATGGTTAAAGTGTTATAAATACTCCGCACCTACAGCAATGTTATAACTACCCCACACCTACAGCACTTTTAACGTGTTATAACTACCCCACACCTACAGCACTGTTAAAGTGTTATAACTACCCCACACCTACAGTACTGTTAAAGTGTTATAACTACCCCACACCTACAGCACTGTTAAAGTGTTATAACTACCCCACACCTACAGCACTGTTAAAGTGTTATAACTACCCCACACCTACATCACTGTTAAAGTGTTATCACTACCCCACACCTACAGCACTGTTAAAGTGTTATAACTACCCCACACCTACAGCACTGTTAAAGTGTTATAACTACCCCACACCTACAGCACTGTTAAAGTGTTATAACTACCCCACACCTACAGCACTGTTAAAGTGTTATAACTACCCCACACCTACAGCACTGTTAAAGTGTTATCACTACCCCACACCTACAGCACTGTTAAAGTGATATAACTACCCCACACCTACAGTACTGTTAAAGTGTTGTAACTCCCCCACACCTACAGCACTGTTAAAGTGTTATAAATATGCCACACCTACAGCACTGTTAAAGTGTTATAACTATGCCACACCTACAGTACTGTTAAAGTGTTATAACTACCCCACACCTACAGCACTGTTAAAGTGATATAACTACCCCACACCTACAGCACTGTTAAAGTGTTATAACTATGCCACACCTACAGCACTGTTAAAGTGTTATAACTATGCCACACCTACAGTACTGTTAAAGTGTTATAACTACCCCACACCTACAGCACTGTTAAAGTGTTATCACTACCCCACACCTACAGCACTTTTAACGTGTTATAACTACCCCACACCTACAGCACTGTTAAAGTTTAATAACTATGCCACACCTACAGTACTGTTAAAGTGTTATAACTACCCCACACCTACAGCATGGTTAAAGTGATATAACTACCCCACACCTACAGCATGGTTAAAGTGTTATAACTACCCCACACCTACAGCACTGTTAAAGTGTTATAACTACCCCACACCTACAGCACTGTTAAAGTGTTATAACTACCCCACACCTACAGCATGCTGTATAACTACCCACCCTACAGCACTGTTAAAGTGTTATAACTACCCCACACCTACAGCACTGTTAAAGTGTTATCAGTACCCCACACCTACAGCACTGTTAAAGTGTTATAACTACCCAACACCTACAGCACTGTTAAAGTGTTATAACTACCCAACACCTACAGCACTGTTAAAGTGTTATAACTACCCCACACCTACAGCACTGTTAAAGTGTTATAACTACCCCACACCTACAGCACTGTTAAAGTGTTATAACTACCCCACACCTACAGTACTGTTAAAGTGTTATAACTACCCAACACCTACAGTACTGTTAAAGTGTTATAACTACCCCACACCTACAGCACTGTTAAAGTGTTATCACTACCCCACAACTACAGCACTGTTAAAGTGTTATAACTACCGCACACCTACAGTACTGTTAAAGTGTTATCACTACCCCACACCTACAGCAGTGTTAAAGTGTTATAACTATGCCACACCTACAGTACTGTTAAAGTGTTATAACTATGCCACACCTACATCACTGTTAAAGTGTTATAACTATGCCACAACTACAGCACTGTTAAAGTGATATAACTACCCCACACCTACAGCACTGTTAAAGTGATATAACTACCCCACACCTACAGTACTGTTAAAGTGTTATAACTACCCCACAACTACAGCACTGTTAAAGTGTTATAACTACCACACACCTACAGCACTGTTAAAGTGTTATAACTACCCCACACCTACAGCACTGCTAAAGTGTTATAACTATGCCACACCTACAGTACTGTTAAAGTGTTATAACTACCCCACAACTACAGCACTGTTAAAGTGCTATAACTACCCCACACCTACAGCACTGTTAAAGTGGTATAACTACCCCACACCTACAGCACTGTTAAAGTGATATAACTACCCCATCCCTACATCACTCTTAAAGTGTTATAACTACCCCACACCTACAGTACTGTTAAACTGTTATAACTACCCCACACCTACAGTACTGTTAAAGTGCTATGACTACCCCACAACTACAGCACTGTTAAAGTGTTATAACTACCCCACACCTACAGTACTGTTAAAGTGTTATCACTACCCCACACCTCCATCACTGTTAACGTGTTATCACCACCCCACACCTACAGTACTGTTAAAGTGTTATAACTACCCCACAACTACATCACTGTTAAAGTGTTATAACTACCCCACACCTACAGTACTGTTAAAGTGTTATCACTACCCCACACCTACATCACTGTTAAAGTGTTATAACTATGCCACACCTACAGTACTGTTAAAGTGTTATAACTACCCCACACCTACAGCACTGTTAAAGTGTTATAACTACCCCACAACTACATCACTGTTAAAGTGTTATAACAACCCCACACCTACAGCACTGTTAAAGTGTTATCACTACCCCACACCTACAGCACTGTTAAAGTGTTATAACTACCCAACACCTACAGCACTGTTAAAGTGTTATAACTACCCCACAACTACAGTACTGTTAAAGTGTTATCACTACCCCACACCTACAGCACTGTTAAAGTGTTATAACTATGCCACACCTACAGTACTGTTAAAGTGTTATAACTACCCCACACCTACAGCACTGTTAAAGTGTTATAACTACCCCACAACTACATCACTGTTAAAGTGTTATAACTACCCCACACCTACAGCACTGTTAAAGTGTTATCACTACCCCACACCTACATCACTGTTAAAGTGTTATCACTACCCCACACCTACAGCACTGTTAAAGTGTTATAACTACCCCACACCTACAGCACTGTTAAAGTGTTATCACTACCCCACAACTACAGCACTGTTAACGTGTTATAACTACCCCACACCTACAGTACTGTTAAAGTGTTATCACTACCCCACACCTACAGCACTGTTAAAGTGTTATAACTATGCCACACCTACAGTACTGTTAAAGTGTTATAACTATGCCACACCTACAGCACTGTTAAAGTGTTATAACTATGCCACAACCACAGCACTGTTAAAGTGTTATAACTACCCCACACCTACAGCACTGTTAAAGTGTTATAACTACCCCACAACTACATCACTGTTAAAGTGTTATAACTACCCCACACCTACAGCACTGTTAAAGTGCTATAACTACCCCACACCTACAGCACTGTTAAAGTGTTATAACTACCCCACACCTACAGCACTGTTAAAGTGTTATAACTATGCCACAACCACAGCACTGTTAAAGTGTTATAACTACCCCACACCTACAGCACTGTTAAAGTGTTATAACTACCCCACAACTACATCACTGTTAAAGTGTTATAACTACCCCACACCTACAGCACTGTTAAAGTGTTATAACTACCCCACACCTACAGCACTGTTAAAGTGTTATAACTACCCCACACCTACAGCACTGTTAAAGTGTTATCACTACCCCACACCTACATCACTGTTAAAGTGTTATAACTACCCCACACCTACAGCACTGTTAAAGTGTTATCACTACCCCACACCTACAGCACTGTTATACTTATAGTGTTAAAACTACCCCACAACTACAGCACTGTTAAAGTATTATAACAACCCCACACCTACATCACTGTTCAAGTGTGCACTGAGATCGGAGTCGAGTCTCGTGACGCAGGCAACAGGGCCGGTTGCCATGCGACGCATGTATAAATATGAAGCCTATTGCATACAACATGAACCCACCGTCTACCTAGACGCATATGCTAATACAGTATAACCCCGTTAAACCAAACTTGAAGGGACCCTAGAAATCTGTTTGGATTAACCGATCATTGGTTTAACCGAGCTTTGACTCTGACTTGGCTTTGGCAAAAACGGGGGTGCATTATGAATGTACAAGGTATGTGGACACTATGATTATTGTTTTTTTTATGTATATACAGTTTAACTCCATTAAACCAACCTCAGTTAAATCAAACGATCGGTTACTCCAAACTTTTTTCGGCGACCTGGCAAAATACTACCATTTATCATATAACAAAGTCTCAGATGACCTTAAAACCACATGAAAGTTTGGTTTAACTGTACCGGAAGTGGCCTGGAGCCGACAATTTTGTTTGGATTAACCGATACTTTGGATTAACCGACTTTGGTTTAACCAATTGTTTTATATGATAAATGGCAGCATTTTGTCGGGCCGCCGAAAAAAGTTTGGATTAATCGATCGTTTGATTTAACCGAGCTTGGTTTAACGGGGTTGCACTGTACCAATAACAATACCAACAGCGACAAAAGCAAGCTGGCCTCTGGGGGAGTGTCCGAGTCAAAGCAAATACAATAAATATACATAATGTTTTACGACTTCTTATTTGAAATGCAAGCTCGGAAGTTAAACTTTAATCGCATAATGAATCGTGGTAATCCTACTGGCTCACTGCCAATCATGCTGAGTACTATTCCCAAGTTGCTATGCATGATTCAGTAGGAGGATATAATACACATACATACATACATATATACCTATATATATATATATATATATATATATGGGTCAGGATCACGAAAAGAGGCCAATTGGTGGAAGTTGTCGGCATCGAACATGGATGTCGGCGTCGATCGGTATAATTATAATTTAGTATTGACAGAGGTGTTGGAAACTCTTTAAATTGATCCTGAATGTAAAGGTCGAGAAAATAGAACAACCTGATTTGTTTCTAGGATAATTTAATATAAAACAAAGAAATGCACGAGACTTTAAGAATTGCGACGCTGACATCTGCTTAAAGTTGTTGGCGTCGATCATTGGATGTCGGCGTCGATCGGTATAATTATAGTTTAGCATTGACAGATGTTGGAAAGTCCTTAAATTTATACTGAATGTAAAGGTCGAGAAAATACAACAACCTTATTTGTTTCTCGGATAATTTAATAAGAAACAAAGAAATGCACTACACTTTTAAGAATTGCGATGCCAACATTTTCACTTGAACACCGATTGGCCCGTTTTCGTGAGGCTGACTCATATATATATATATATATATATCACTTGCGTGTGACATAGGGTGCATTTGGCTGCTGATGTTCGTGTGGGCGCATTAGGCTGCTCATGTTTGTGTGGGTCCGTTTGGCTGCTCATGTTTGTGTGGGTGCATTAGGCTGCTGATGTTCATGTGGGTGCATTAGGCTGCTGATGTTCATGTGGGTGCATTAGGCTGCTCATGTTTGTGTGGGTGCGTTAGGCTGCTCATATTTGTGTGGGTGCATTAGGCTGCTCATGTTTGTGTGGATGTGTTAGGCTGCTCATGTTTGTGTGGGTGCGTTAGGCTGCTCATGTTTGTGTGGGTGCATTTGGCTGCTCATGTTCGTGTGGGTGCATTAGGCTGCTCATGTTTGTGTGGGTGTGTTAGGCTGCTCATGTTTGTGTGGGTGCATTAGGTTGCTCATGTTTGTGTGGGTGCGTTTGGCTTCTCATGTTCGTGTGGGTGTGTTAGGCTGCTCATGTTCGTGTGGGTGCATTAGGCTGTTCATGTTTGTGTGGGTGCATTAGGCTGCTCATGTTCGTGTGGGTGCATTAGGCTGCTCATGTTCGTGTGGGTGTGTTAGGCTGCTCATGTTTGTGTGGGTGCATTAGGTTGCTCATGTTTGTGTGGGTGCGTTTGACTGCTCATGTTTGTGTGGGTGCATTAGGCTGCTCATGTTTGTGTGGGTGCATTAGGTTGCTCATGTTTGTGTGGGTGCGTTTGGCTGCTCATGTTTGTGTGGGTGCATTAGGTTGCTCATGTTCATGTGGGTGCATTAGGCTGCTCATGTTTGTGTGGGTGTGTTAAGCCTGGTACACACCTCCCGTATAAAACCTAAAAACGCCCGTTTTGCGACTAAAGTTCGGATTTTCGTCGGTTCCAGTCTTTAGGTGTGTGACCCCATAACACACCTGAGGCTTCCGATCCACGTATAAAACTCAGTTTTAGGGCTTGAGACTGGAATCTTATAAGATTCGAAAAATGAATCGGGTCGTTCGAGAACGGTATATGTGAGCGGTCAGTCGTATCTTATGGTATGGGATACCAGCCGTCCGTTTGCCATCCAAGTCTTCCATTCTCTTACCCCTTTTTCTATTCCCCAAATTTCCCCCTCTTCCATTCCCCCTCTTCCATTCCCCTCCTCCATTCCCCCTCTTGCATTCTCCCCTCTTGCATTCCTCCTCTTGCATTCCCCCCTCTTGCATTCCCCCTCTTCTGTTCCTCCCTCTTGCATTACCCCCTCTTGCGTTCCCCGTCTTCCGTTCGCCATCTTCCGTTCGCCATCTTCTGTTCCCCCATCTTCCGTTTCCTGTCTTCCGTTCCCCCATCTTCCATTCCCCCTGTGTTCCGTTCCCCCGTCTTCCATTCCCCCCTCTTGCTTTCCCCCCTCTTGCTTTCCCCCTCTTCCATTCCTCCTCTTCCATTCCCCCTCTTGTGTTCCCCCCTCTTTTGTTCCCCTCTTGTGTTCCCCCCTATTGCGTTCCCCATCTTGCATTCCCCATCTTGCGTTCCCCGTCTTGCATTCCCTGTCTTGCATTCCCCCGTCTTCCGTTCCCCCATCTTCCATCCCCCCTCTTGCTTTCTCCCTCTTCCTTTCCCCCCCTTCCATTCGCCCCTCTTCCATTCTCCCTTCCATTCCCCCTTCCATTCCCCATCTTCCATTCCCCCTCTTCCATTCCCCCTCTTCCATTCCCCCTCTTCCATTTCCCCCTCTTCCATTCCCCCTCTTCTATTCCCCCTCATCCACTCCCGCTCTTGAATTCCCCTCTTACATTCCCCTCTTGCATTCCCCTATTGCATTCCCCCATGTCCATTCCCCCATCAGCCATTGCCCCCTTAGCCATTCCCCCCTCCTGCATTTCTCCCTCTTGCATTCCGCCTCTTCCATTCCCCCCTTCCATTCCCCCCTTTTGCATTAACCCCTCATCCATTCCCCCCTCTTGCATTCACCCTCTTCCATTCTTCCACTCTTCCATTTGCCTCTCTTCCATTCTCCCTCTTCCATTCCCCCTCTTCTGATCCCTGTCTTCCTTCCCTCCTCTTCCATTCCTCCTCTTCCATTCCTCTTCTTCCACTCCCCATTCTCCATCTTCCGCTCCCTGTCTTCCATTCCCCATCTTCCATTCCCGATCTTCTGTTCCCCATCTTCCATTCCCCGTCTTCTGTTCCCCGTCTTTCATTCCCCAGTCTTCTGTTCCCCCTCTTGCATTTTGCCTCTTACATGTCCCCCTCTTCCATTCCTCCTCTTCCATTCCCCTATTCCATCCCCTCCTCTTCCATTCACCCCTCTTGCATTACCCTCCTTCCATTCCCCCATCATCCATTCCCTCTCTTCCATTCCCCCTTCCATTCCCTCTTCCATTCCCCCCTCATCCATTCCCCCCTCTTCCATTCCCCCCATTTCCATTCCCCCTCTTCCATTCCCCCCTCATCCATTCCCCCCTCTTCCATTCCCGCTCTTGCATTCCCCCTCTTGCATTCCCCCTCTAGGCAGCAAATCCGTTACCGACCGCTCAGCATTCGGTCACCAACCGATAGGCAACCGGGGCCTAATTTTGGGGGGGTGTTCATATTATTCAAAAGCGATGGGCAGGAGTTAGCGAAAGTACAGGTGTGCGGATTGAAACACTGCAAGCCTCTGGCGCGGGTCTACACCGACAGTTGCTATAGTAGTAGTACAGATGGCAATCGCCGAGTGCTCGCCGAGCGATCCAACTTATGTGTCTTCTCCACCATGTGTGTCTTCTTCACCATGGGTCTTCACCACCATGTATGCCTTCTCCAACGTGTCTGTCTTCTCCACCATGTGTGTCCTCTCCACCATGTGTGTCTTTTTAACACTTGTGTCTTCTCCACCATGTGGGTCTTCTCCACCATGTGTGTCTTCTCCACCATGTGTGTCTTCTCCACCATGTGTGCCTTCTCCACCATGTGTGTCTTTTTAACACGTGTGTCTTCTCCACCATGTGTGTCTTCTCCACCATGTGTGTCTTCTCCACCATGTGTGCCTTCTCCACCATGTGTGTCTTTTTAACACGTGTGTCTTCTCCACCATGTGTGTCTTCTCCACCATGTGTGTCTTCTCCACCATGTGTGTGTTCTCCACCATGTGTGTTCTCCACCATGTGTGTCTTCTCCACCATGTGTGCCTTCTCCAACATGTGTGCCTTCTCCACCATGTGTGCCTTCTCCACCATGTGTGTCTTTTTAACATGTGTGTCTTCTCCACCATGTGGGTCTTCTCCACCATGTGTGTCTTCTCCACCATGTGTGTGTTCTCCACCATGTGTGTCTTCTCCACAATGTGTGCTTTCTCCAACTTGTGTGTGTTCTCCACCATGTGTGTCTTTTTAACACATGTGTGTTCTCCACCATGTGTGCCTTCTCCACCATGTGTGTCTTTTTAACACATGTGTCTTCTCCACCATGTGGGTCTTCTCCACCATGTGTGTCTTCTCCAACATGTGTGTCTTTTCCACCATTTGTGCCTTCTCCACCATGTGTGTGTTTTTAACATGTGTGCCTTCTCTACCATGTGTGTATTCTCCACCATGTGTGTCTTCTCCAACATGTGTGTCTTTTCCACCATTTGTGCCTTCTCCACGATGTGTGTCTTTTTAACATGTGTGCCTTCTGTACCATGTGTGTATTCTCCACCATGTGTGTCTTCTCCAACATGTGTGTCTTCTCCAACATGCGTGTCTTCTCCACCATGTGAGTTTTCCACCATGTGTGCCTTCTCCACCATGTGTGCCTTCTCCACCATGTGTGTCTTTTTAACACGTGTCTTCTCCACCATGTGTGTCTTCTCCACCATGTGTGTCTTCTCCACCATGTGTGTCTTCTCCACCATGTGTGCCTTCTCCACCATGTGTGTCTTTTTAACACGTGTGTCTTCTCCACCATGTGTGTCTTCTCCACCATGTGTGTCTTCTCCACCATGTGTGTCTTCTCCACCATGTGTGTTCTCCACCATGTGTGCCTTCTCCACCATGTGTGCCTTCTTCAACATGTGTGCCTTCTCCACCATGTGTGCCTTCTCCACCATGTGTGTCTTTTTAACACGTGTGTCTTCTCCACCATGTGGGTCTTCTCCACCATGTGTGTCTTCTCCACCATGTGTGTGTGTTCTCCACCATGTGTGTGTTCTCCACCATGTGTGCCGTCTCCACCATATGTGCCTTCTCCAACATGTGTGCCTTCTCCACCATGTGTGCCTTCTCCACCATGTGTGTCTTCTCCACGATGTGTGCCTTCTCCACCATATGTGCCTTCTCCACCATGTGTGTCTTTTTAACATGTGTGTCTTCTCCACCATGTGTGTCTTCTCCACCATGTGTGTGTTCTCCACAATGTGTGCTTTCTCCAACTTGTGTGTGTTCTCCACCATGTGTGTCTTTTTAACACGTGTGTATTCTCCACCATGTGTGCCTTCTCTACCATGTGTGTCTTTTTAACATGTGCGTCTTCTCCACCATGTGGGTCTTCTCCACCATGTGTGTCTTCTCCAACATGTGTGTCTTTTCCACCATGTGTGCCTTCTCCACCATGTGTGTCTTTTTAACATGTGTGCCTTCTCTACCATGTGTGTATTCTCCACCATGTGTGTCTTCTCCAACATGTGTGTCTTCTCCAACATGTGTGTCTTCTCCACCATGAGAGTTTTCCACCATGTGTGCCTTCTCCACCATGTGTGCCTTCTCCACCATGTGTGTCTTTTTAACATGTGTGTCTTCTCCACCATGTGTGTCTTCTCCACCATGTGTGTCTTCTCCACCATGTGTGCCTTCTCCACCATGTGTGTCTTTTTAACACGTGTGTCTTCTCCACCATGTGTGTCTTCTCCACCATGTGTGTGTTCTCCACCATGTGTGTGTTCTCCACCATGTGTGTTCTCCACCATGTGTGTGTTCTCCACCATGTGTGTGTTCTCCACCATGTGTGCCTTCTCCACCATATGTGCCTTCTCCAACATGTGTGCCTTCTCCACCATGTGTGCCTTCTCCACCATGTGTGCCTTCTCCACCATGTCTGCCTTCTCCACCATGTCTGCCTTCTCCACCATGTCTGCCTTCTCCACCATGTCTGCCTTCTCCACCAGGTGAGTTCTCCACTATGTGTGTATTCTCCACCATGTGTGTGTTCTCCAACTTGAGTGCCTTCTCCAACTTGTGTGCCTTCTCCACCATGTGTGCCTTCTCCACCATGTGAGTTCTCCACCATGTGGGTCTTCTCCACCATGTGTGTGTTCTCCAACTTGTGTGTCTTCTCCAACACGTGTGTGTTCTCCAACTTGTGTGTCTTCTCCAACATGTGGATTAATTGGCTTTCACGACTGTGGACACATGCGGGTATTATTACTATTTAGTAATGATAATCAGCTTGGTGCTTTTGTAGAACATGAGGACATGAGGAAACATTCCTATCATGTAATCGGGATCAAACTGCGGTTTGATACAAACATTATAAAAAGGCCACAAAGATTCACAATTCCAGAGACACCTTCCAAAGTGCCCCATACCGGGTACCTGTGTGTAAATGGATACGAAGCAACTCCAAGGACAAGAAGAGCATGCAAATTACAACTTTCTTGCCCACAACTGAATGCAAGATGCTTGCAACACATTGTGGAGGTAACCATTTTCTTCATTTTGCACCAGCTTTCAGCGAGCAAAGGGTGAACAATGTATCACTATAAACTCACACATATAACTCACAAAGTAGTCAAACAGTGCTAAGAATTCCCCATTCGCAAGACTTCTAATCTTCCTAAATATTGTTCCCAGCATCTCACCGGTTATCGTCTCATCCCTAAGTAAGACAGGTGTCAGCAGCATTGGTCTAAAGGCTGCAAGGCCAGCGCAAGGTCCGGCAGATGAGATGTTACTCAAATTGAAATAATATATTTGAAAAATAAATGAACATTTATAACAAGAGGATTCCATAAGTAATGACACAACAATATTCTCTGACTGAATTTAATGCAGTCACAACTGACCGTGGTGTGCACACATCTCCCAGGGCTTAATTTAATTAATATAACCCTCACTAACCACACCAAAGGGAGCTGAGTGTTGTCCAACGTCAGTAACCCTCACTAACCACACCAAAGGGAGCAGAGTGTTGTCCAATGTCAGTAACCCTCACTAACCACACCAAAGGGAGCAGAGCATTGTCCAAAGTCAGTACCCCTCACTAACCACACCAAAGGGAGCAGAGCATTGTCCAATGTCAGTAACCCTCACTAACCACACCAAAGGGAGCAGAGCATTGTCCAATGTCAGTAACCCTCACTAACCACACCAAAGGGAGCAGATCATTGTCCAAAGTCAGTACCCCTCACTAACCACACCAAAGGGAGCAGAGCATTGTCCAATGTCAGTAACCCTCACTAACCACACCAAAGGGAGCAGAGCATTGTCCAATGTCAGTAACCCTCACTAACCACCCCAAAGGGAGCAGAGCATTGTCCAATGTCAGTAACCCTCACTAACCACACCAAAGGGAGCAGAGCATTGTCCAATGTCAGTAACCCTCACTAACCACACCAAAGGGAGCAGAGCATTGTCCAACATCAGTAACCCTCAATAACCACACCAAAGGGAGCAGAGTGTTGTGCAATGTCAGTAACCCTCACTAACCACACCAAAGGGAGCAGACCATTGTCCAACATCAGTAACCCTCACTAACCACACCAAAGGGAGCAGAGCATTGTCCAACGTCAGTAACCCTCACTAACCACACCAAAGGGAGCAGAGCATTATCAATGTCAGTAACCCTCACTAACCACACCAAAGGGAGCAGAGTGTTGTCCAACGTCAGTAACCCTCACTAACCACACCAAAGGGAGCAGAGTGTTGTCCAATCTCAGTAACCCTCACTAACCACACCAAAGGGAGCAGACCATTGTCCAATGTCAGTGACCCTCACTAACCACACCAAAGGGAGCAGAGTGTTGTCCAATGTCAGTAACCCTCACTAACCACACCAAAGGGAGCAGAGTGTTGTCCAATGTCAGTAACCCTCACTAACCACCCCAAAGGGAGCAGACTGTTGTCCAATATCAGTAAGCCTCACTAACCACACCAAAGGGAGCAGAGCATTGTCCAATGTCAGTAACCCTCGCTAACCACACCAAAGGGAGCAGACCATTGTCATGTCAGTAACCCTCACTAACCACACCAAAGGGAGCAGAGTGTTGTCCAATGTCAGTAACCCTCACTAACCACCCCAAAGGGAGCAGACTGTTGTCCAATGTCAGTAACCCTCACTAACCACACCAAAGGGAGCAGAGCATTGTCCAATGTCAGTAACCCTCACTAACCACACCAAAGGGAGCAGAGTGTTGTCCAATGTCAGTAACCCTCACTAACCACACCAAAGGGAGCAGAGTGTTGTCCAATGGTAACCTCACTAACCACACCAAAGGAGCAGCATTGTCCAATGTCAGTAACCCTCACTAACCACACCAAAGGGAGCAGAGCATTGTCCAATGTCAGTAACCCTCACTAACCACACCAAAGGAGCAGAGTGTTGTCAAGCAGTAACCTCACTAACCACACCAAGGGAGCAGAGTGTTGTCCAATATCAGTAACCCTCACTAACCACACCAAAGGGAGCAGAGCATTGTCCAATGTCAGTAGCCCTCACTAACCACACCAAAGGGAGCAGAGCGTTGTCCAATGTCAGTAACCCTCACTAACCACCCCAAAGGGAGCAGACTGTTGTCCAATATCAGTAACCCTCACTAACCACACCAAAGGGAGCAGACCATTGTCCAACGTCAGTAACCCTCACTAACCACACCAAAGGGAGCAGAGCATTGTCCAATGTCATTAACCCTCACTAACCACACCAAAGGGAACAGACCATTGTCCAATGTCAGTAACCCTCACTAACCACACCAAAGGGAGCAGAGCGTTGTCCAATGTCAGTAACCCTCACTAACCACACCAAAGGGAGCAGACCATTGTCCAATGTCAGTAACCCTCACTAACCACACCAAAGGGAGCAGAGCGTTTGTGAGTAACCCTCACTACCCACACCAAAGGGAGCAGAGCGTTGTCCAATGTCAGTAACCCTCTCTAACCACACCAAAGGGAGCAGAGCGTTTGCGGTGCGTTCAATTCGAAGGTCAGTCCACCGCGCAGATGAACTGTGAATTCAACTAGAATTACAATGTTGTTTTTTGTTCAATTTGGTGGTTGAGGTTCTGGATAGTGGTAGTGCCAGTGAAGCGTGCATCCCCCGCCCCACTTACACACCTGCACACACGCACCCCGTCACACACCCTCCCCCGCGCCCTCTCACCACATCCTCCCCACCCACTCACACACACCTACACACCCACCCTGTCACACACCATCCCATGCGCCCTCTCCCCACCCTCCCGACCCACTTACACACCTGCACACACGCACCCCGTCACACACCCTACCACCCACCCTCTCACCACACCCTCTCCACTCACTCACACACACCTGCACACACTCACCCCATCACATACCCTCCCATGCACCCTCTGACCACATCCTCCCCACCCACTCACACACACCTACACACACACACCCGGTCACACACCCTCCCACCCGCCCTCTCACCACATCCTCCCCACCCACTCACACACACTTAAACACACCCACCCCATCACACACCCTCCCACCCGTCCTCTCACCACACCATCCCCACCCACCCACACACACCTGCACACATGCACCCCGTCACACACCGTACCACCCACCCTCTCACCACATCCTACCCACTCACTCACACACACCTGCACACACTCACCCCATCACACACCCTCCCACGCGCCCTCTCACCACATCCTCCCCACCCACACACACACACTTAAACACACCCACCCCATCACACACCCTCCCACCTGCCCTCTCACCACAACATCCCCACCCACTCACACACATACCTGCACACACTGACCCTGTCACACACCGTACCACCCACCCTCTCACCACATCCTACCCCTCACTCACACACCTACACACACCACCACACACCCTCCCAACCGCCCTCTTACCACACCCTCCCCACCTACCCACAATCACCTGCACACACTCAACCCGTCACACACCCTCCCACACGCCCTCTCACCACATCCTCCCCACCCACTCACACACCTCCACACACGCACCCCATCACACACCCTCCCATCCACACACACACACCTGCACACACGCACCCCATCACACACCCTCCCACACGCCCCCTCACTACACCTTCCCCACCCCCTCACACACCTACACCCATCACACACCTCCACTGCCCTCACCACAACGCCCCACCCACTCACCCACCTCACCCTCTCACACACCCTCACCCACTTCACCCACCATCCCCATCCACTCACACACACCTACACACACACCGTCACACACCCTCCCACCTGCCCTCTCACCACACCTTTCCCACCCAATCACATACACCTGCACACACGCACCCCATCACACACCCTCCCAGACGCCCCCTCACTACACCATCCCCACCCCCTCACACACCTACACACACACACCCCGTCACACACCCTCCCACCTGCCCTCTCACCACACCCACCCCACCCACTCACACACTTCCACACACTTCCACACACGCTCCCCCGCGACCTCTCCCCACACCCTCCCCACACCCTCACACACCTACACACACCCCGTCACACACCGTCCCACGCGCACCAACATCATCCTGCCTTTACTTCACTTCTGCACCTCGCCATTTAAGTGCCCCCAAAGCGGTCCTTGTAAGCACGCCGTGTTGCTTCACGCGCTGCACGCCAGGTCGTGTGTTGCGCAACAGTTTGCCTTTGATAGGAAGGAGCTTTGTGTTACGAAACGTCCGCCGCACTTTTACTTAAACTAAAATATGCGCATGCGCACCCTTCACCAGCGCGTATAATCGGCACACGCGCACCATTCAGCAATGCCTGCATGTAGAGTGACGGTCACTTACTACGCTCGTGTTCTGATTAACATTTTAAATGTTACGGTAAATAAGGATGCGGGTTTTTGTTGACGATCTCGGGTCGTGGGTGCATTAGTAAACTGCTCTACAGGTGAGTCTGAACAGCTGTGCGCGCAGACAGCTGTACTGGCACCACCACCCACTGTCACCCCGCCACACCCCACCACACCCTACACACCACACACCATCACACACCATTACACACCATCACACTCACCACACACCACCACTCACTGTCACCCCACCACACCCCACCGAACCCCACACCACATACACCACCACCGCAGACCCCACCCGTACCCCACAGCCCATACACCACCACCCACTGTCACGCCACCACACACACCACTACACACCACCACACACCACCACCCACTGTCACCCCACCACACCCAACTACACACCACCACATACCACAGACCACCACACTCACCATTACACACCACCACACACCACCACCCACTGTCACCCCGCCACACCCCACCACACCCTACACACCACACACCACCACCCACTGTCACCCCACCACACACCACCGCACCCCACCGCACCCCACACACCACCACCCACTGTCATCCGCCACACCCCACCGCACCCCACCGCACCTCACACACCATCATCCACCATTACACACCACCACACTCACCGCACACCACCACTCACTGTCACCCCACCACACCCCACTGAACCCCACACCACATACACCACCACCCCAGACCCCACGCACACCCCACAGCCCACACACCACCACCCACTGTCACCCCACCACACACACCACTACACACCACCACACACCACCACCCACTGTCACCCCGCCACACCCAACTACACACCACCACATACCACAGACCACCACACTCACCATTACACACCACCACACACCACCACCCACTGTCACCCGCCACAACCCGCTGCACACCACACACCACTGCACACACCACTACACACCACCACCCACTGTCACCCCGCCACACCCCACCCCACCCTACACACCACACCCCACCCCACACACCACACCCCACCCCACACACCACCACCCACTGTCACCCCACCACACCCCACCACACCCCGCACACCACACACCACCGCACACACCACTACACACCACCACACTCCACCCACTGTCACCCCGCCACACACCACTGCACACACCACTCCACACCACAACCCACTGTCACCCCGCCACACCCCACTGCACCCCACACACCACCACCCACTGTCACCTGCCACACCCCACAGCACCCCACACCCCACCACCCCACACACTCACCACACACCACCACCCACTGTCACCTTGCCACACCCCACCAAACCCCACACCACCCACACCACCACCCCACACCCCACCAAACCCCACACCACTACACAGTGTCACCCCACAACACCCCACTGCACCACACACACAATATACACCATACACACCATACACACCACTACACACCACCACATACCACCACCCACTGTCACCCAACCATACCCCACTGCACCCCACACCCCACACCCCACTGCACACACCACTACACACCACCACACACCAACACCCACTGTCACCCCGCCACACCCTACTGCACCCCCCACTCCCCACACCCTAGATACAAGATTCACCCCGTACTTCCAGTACAGGGGTGAAGACCAGCCTTATATAAAAACGGTCGAAAAATCGGGTTAATGAAAGGAGTGGTTATGAGAGCCTAATTTTACAATCTAAGAAGCAACATTTATTCTTTGTATGTGTCTTTATGTTTACCTGCTACTTTTGAGTTGGAAAATATAATAAAACATATACTTTAATGCAATTTAAAAGTGAAATTGACGGCATTCTCTGGCCACCATCTTATCTTTTTGCATTCTCTCCCATTTCACCATATCTGTGTTGATATAAGTAACCATTTGACACTGGTGCCAGGCATTCTACTTCTTGTTCCATACTAACGCTATTTTCGCCCGTATTTATAAAAGGCTGGTCTTCACCCGTGTACTACAAGTACCGGGTGAATCTTTTATCTACCCACACCCCAGCACCACCCACTGTCACCCTGCCACACTCCACCGCACTCCACACCCCACACACCACCACACACCACCACACACCACCACACACCACCACACACCACCACACACCACCACACACCACCACACACCACCACACACCACCACCCCACACACCACCACACACACCACCACACACCACCACACTCACCACACCCCAACACCACCCACTCTCATGCCGTCACACCACACCACACCCCATCCCGCCCCTCTGCGCCCGACCACGCCGTGGCTGAGTCCCCTCGTGCCCGTCCCTCCGCTGCCGGGCCCGACTTGTCAGCCTTCCCGGCGTGCCCAGTGTACTTTATTACCTTGTTGAATTGACATTACCCGACACTGGTGCGGAGCTGTGTACCGGTGTGTTGACTAGCGGATTACTGCCAGCACACCCGATATCCCACTCAGTCACATTATCCGGACACTGACCCAACCAGCCCTCGCTCTGGCTTACTAGTCAGGTGTGGTGTTCTCTGTGGCAGAGTGGTTAGAGTATCTGCCTTTTTTCTATATTATCAGACTCCTAATCTGAAGGTATGTGGTTCGATCCCATGTCACCCCCCCCCCCCCACACACACCTCTGCCAATTTAGATTTCCACCGCTGTGTATAACTTACAGCGTCATCAAAGGCCGGCTGCTCTCATACCATGTCTATATGGTGTGGGAGGTCAAAAATCCCTTGGGTTGGTAAAAGTGTAGGCTCAGGCTTTCTATCGACAAACTGTCTAATGGTGAAAACAAGTCTATCCAGACTTATCCATGATAGGCAGTATAAATCTTCAAGAAGAAAAAACAATTAGTTTAGTAGTTATCAGCTTCAGGCGAGGTGGCGATAAATAGGAAGCTGTGTTTGGTTCGACCAGGGTGCAGATCGAGCACAGGCCCTGCCGTATGGAAGGCAGATGCTGTACGTCTCCGCCATCCCGGCCGGTTGCATATGAGATCCGTTGTTTGGAGTAAGCATGCATCCCTGCACCCATATATGTACATGCATGACTATATTCATACATCAGTGCACACATATATGTACATGCATGACTATATTCATACATCAGTGCACACATATATGTACATGCATGACTATATTCATACATCAGTACACATATATATGTACATGCATGACTATGTTCATACATCAGTGCACACATATATGTACATGCATGACTCTATTTATACATCAGTGCACCCATATATGTACATACATGACTATATTCATACATCAGTGCATACATATATGTACATATAATGATATAGTCATATTTATATTTATATGACTATATTCATACAACAATGCACAAATATGCTCACATATAGACATATATGTACATGCATGGCTATATTCATACATCAATGCACACATATACTCACATATAGACATGTATGTACATACATGACTATATTCATACACCAGTGCACCCATATATCATCTGCATGTATGACTATACTCATACATCATTGCACACATATATGTACATGTATGACTATATTCATACATCCGTGCACACATATCCTCACATATATACATATATGTACATACATCACGACATTCATACAACAATGCACACACGTACTCACATATATACATATATATGCACATACCTGACTATATTGATACATCAGTGCACACATATATGTACATGCCTGACTATAGTCATACAACAATGCACACATATACTTACATATAGACAGACATATGTCATTATGTGTACATGCATGACTATATTCATACATCAGTGCACACATATATGTACATGCATGACTATATTCATACATCAGTGCACACATATATGTACACACATGACTATATTCATACATCATTGCACATGTATACTCACATATAGACATGTATGTACATACCTCACTATATTCATACATCGGTGCACCCATATATGTACATGTATGACTATATTCATACATCAGTGCACACATATATGTACATGCATGACTATATTCATACATCAGTGCACACACATATGTACATGCATGACTATATTCATACATCAGTGCACCCATATACTCACATATAGTCATATATGTACATACATGACTATATTCATACAACAATGCACACATGTACTCACATATACTAGTTACTACATATATGTACATGCATGACTATATTCATACATCAATGCACACATGTACTCAGATATAAACATATATGTACATACATGACTATATTCATACATCAATGCACACATATACTCAAACCTAGACATATATGTACATACATGACTATATTCATACACGAGTGCACCCATATATGTACATGTATGACTATGTTCATAGTCAATGCACACATATACTCACATATATACATATATGTACATACATGACTATATTCATACATAAGTGCACACATATGTGTACATGCCTGACTATAGTCATACAACAATGCACACATATACTTACATACAGACATATATGTACATGCATGACTATATTCATACATCAGTGCACACATATATGTACATACATGACTAAATTCATACATCAGTGCACCCATATACTCACATATGATATATGTACATACATGACTATATTCATGCAATGCACACATATACTCACATATAGTATATGATATAGACATATATGTAGATACATAACTATATTCATACATCAATGCACACATATACTCAAACATAGACATATATGTACATACATGCCTATATTCATACAACAATGCATACATATACTTACATATAGACATATACATATGTAAATACATGACTATATTCATACATCAGTGCACACACATACTCACATATAGACATATATGATATACATGACTATATTCATACAAGAATGCACACAGATACTCACATATATACATATATGTACATACATGACTATATTCATACATCAGTGCACACATATATGTACATATACATATATGACTAAATTCATACAACAATGCACGCATATACTCACAAATATACATATATGTACATGCATGACTAAATTCATACATTAGTGCACACATATATGTATATATAGTCATATATGTACATACATGACTATATTCATAGAACAATGCACACATGTACTCACATACAGACATATATGTACACACATGATTATGTTCATACATAAATGCACATATATACTCACATATATACATATATGTACATACATGACTATATTCATACATCAATGCACACATATAGTACTCACATATATACCTATATGTACATACATGACTTTATTCATAAAACACTGCACAATTGTACTCACATATATACATATATGTACATACATGACTATTTTCATACGTGAGTGCACATATTTAGTGTACTCACATATTGACACATATTTACATATATGACTTTATTCATACATCAGTGCCTACATATATGTACATGGATGAATATATTCATACATTTGTATGTAATATGTATATGGATTATATGAGAATAAATATCAGAAGTTCTGTATCTCTCCACCTCAATTTGATATTGCCTCATCCACCGACTCTTTCCAACTCAACTCACGGCGCCATATATGTATATGTATATATATATATATATATATTGTATAAGAATTATACGAGTATAATAACCCGAAATATCACTCACCCAGTTTCATGGACTGATGGAGTCTGTCCTAGTCATCTACTGCTCCAGTCTCCCCAACCCTAGCTCTGATGGTGGTGTCACTACCCCTGCACACTGTAACCACCACTCATTGTATCGTGGAATATATATATATATACAAAGTATATATGTAATATTATATATATGTGTGTGTACATATTATATATGTGTTTGAATGCCATGTGGCCATCTTTTTGTACTGACACACAAGTTGAAGAGGCAGCAGCAGAGGCAGAGGTGTTGATGAGAATAAAGTGAGCAGCATTCGTGGACATTAATTAAATAGTTGTCACTTACAGTGCTACATTGCAATT
Organism: Branchipolynoe longqiensis; assembly: GCA_030323885.1. Lineage (NCBI taxonomy): Eukaryota > Metazoa > Annelida > Polychaeta > Phyllodocida > Polynoidae > Branchipolynoe > Branchipolynoe longqiensis. The sequence continues at coordinate 17,650,780 of CM059199.1, read as the reverse complement.
GCCAGCACAGCACAGGGTTGGTTAAAAACAGGCATCAACATAGACATTGTAGTACACTGCTCTAATGTTAGGTCGCGTTGGTTAAAAACGCTGGTAGAATGCTGGTAGATCTCTCCTAGAGCGCCCCCTTGAGGGGTAGCGGGTTATGGGCTCGATTTAATTGGTGGTGGGGCCATCTGTCTGAGCCTGCCTGCTTGTAGGTGTGTGGCGGGGTGTGCACACCGTTAATTGTAACACTTGTGAGGCTGCTTTGTCTCCCCAAACACAAAGACGAGGCTCCATGGAAAAGACACCGAATATTCCCACACACTCATTGTATATGCTGTTACACAAACATGGATACCGAACAATCGTGGCTACACACGTATATGTGTCGTATAAAGCATTTATATGAATATCATTAGGATGGAACCATTTTACTAGCTTGCTTGTCTCAGTTAGGGTTCGAACCCGCGACCATCAGAAATGGTGTATAGCATTGACGCGGCAGGTACAGCAGCCTGGTGCGCCCGAGGTGGGGGTTTGGCGCGCTTTCTCCAGCGTCCAACCGTTATCCCCTCCAGTGGGCGCATTTGATTCCGAACACTAGCTTTAATTTGTTTTCTTTTGTTAATAAACAAGGTAGCCCTTTTAGGCCAGTCAGAGTGTCTATTCAATCCAGGAACATATGTCTCCTGTTGTGCAATGACTAATATGTATATATATGTGCCCAGCGGGCCGCCGCTGGGATTTAAATGCACAACACGGGGTTCAGCGCGCCAGGCGAAACCCCGCGAATAACTGGCGTGGCGACCCCGATTAAGGCGGGGGTCAGCGCAGGACCAGCCTCGCCGCGGCGGGCAGTGTTAACGGGCTAATGGGTTTGATGTTGCCATTTAGATAAGGCTGGGGGAGGCCTCAGTCGCACCCCATCGCCGTCCAGCTGTCGCCACTCGGCATCCCGCGCGCGTGCAGGCACCACACGCATTAAGCTGCTCAGCTGGCGTTCTCGGCAGCCACCTACGCCAACCTCCCCCGGCAGTGCGCGTATCCGCCATGGCAGAAGACGGAGATTATTCAAGTGACTTTGTTTTTCTGGATTGGGCCTCCCAGGCAGGGCTCAACCGGAAGACCACCGGCACCATGTCTCAGGAGGAGATGACCAGCCTGCCAGCCCTCCTAGCAATCAACAGCAACAACTTTACCATGCTGGACGTGTCGCGTGGCCAGCAGGCCCTTCTCCAGGGGAACCACCCTAGGGAACCAGACCTTTCAAAGCAGCACCAGCCCCGGGCGGAGGGAGGACAGCCAGCCCACACCCATGCAAGTCGACCATGCAGCGGTCGACCGGCAGAGCAATGCCGAGAAGGCGCGGCAGGAGCGCCATGCTATACTCGAGGCGGGGGCGGCGTTCGACCAGCTCTGGTCCTCCACGGCGGGCAACAGGGTCCTTGGCATCGCGAGCGGCGATGACGTCGGCAGGCCGGGGCATGCCCGACCCGCCCCCAGGGGCGCCACAGGATACATAGCGCTGCCTCCTGCCCCCTGCGGCCCACGTCAGCCGACGCTGACTCAGCCCCGACCCGCGCCACAACCTTGTCATACGCGCCAAGACCAGCATTGCGCTGCGGTTTACTGACTACCTGCCCTGCACGGTGTGGGAGCACATCGCTAAAAAGCGGAAGGAGTACCTTCAGGTGGTCGACCCTTCCTCGGGCCTGATCCAATTCAAGACCGAGGAGGACAGCTGCACCTGTGTCTACTGATGCAAGTCGAGTGGGGGGCGGCCAACCAGTGCCTCTTCGCGCACTTCATCCAGCTGGGGGACGTGGCTAGGGAGGATGTAGAGTATTACCTGGCCTACAGGGCCAGACTCCACAGCTTCGCCGCGCAGTTTGAGTGGCAATCCATCATCGAATACGATACTCAGTACCGCGAGGTGCAGGCTGAGCACGGCTATGACTGGGGCATGCCCCAACCTACCTGGTAATGCAGCTCCTGGTCCCCAGGCAGCGCCCCACCCCCACCATCAAGGGCTGCGGCATGCACGCGGCCGGCACCCCTGGAAGCGCCCAACACCACAACAGGGCGGGGCGCACCGACTCTGCCCTCGTCACCGCAGGGCAGAAGGTGATATGCCGGCTGTTCACAAACACGAGGAAGTGCCCGTAATCCACGTGCAAATATGAGCACGCGAACAGGGAAGAAGGGAGCCCTGATACCGGAAGCCTGGGAGAGGCTGCTCCCCCTCCCCCGACACCGCAGCGTGCGCAGAAATCATCGCCGGGGTCTGCGACGTTTTCCGTATCACCATCATCATCATCATGCTGTCGGTCGCGATGCGACAAAAACTGCTTTCATTACTTGACTGCCACTCTCCATTTAGCTCTCTGCTGTAAGAGTTGCATCCATGAGTCGGTCTTAATGTCTCTCAGCTTCAGGTTTCTCTTGATGGTATCCTTGAACCGGAGACGAGGGCGCCCTCTCTTTCTGTAACCAGAAGACAGTTGAGAATAGAGGATCTGCTTTGGTAGCCTGTCTGATGACATCCTCATGAGGTGTCCAGTCCACCGGAGATTCTTTTTGAACATTTCATGAAAGCTGCCTGCAAAAGTGTTGAAGTGCTGCTGGCTATTGCAAGTTACCAGTGGCACTCTCTCGGGGACCAAATAGAGGTATCACACCAGCAAGAACATGTCAAGACAGGCGCAAAACTATTTGTCCCTGCAGTGGCTGGTCGGGAGATGTTGGGAGTTCCATACATCAACCGCCCTTAATGCTGCCACAGTGACATGGTTTTCTGTTTAGGGTTTGCTCCCTTAGCCTTCGGTTCTGTCAAGAACCTGTACCACAAGGCAGTGGTTTACAACTCTGCGAGGCAGGGGCGTCAAACTCCCTGAGATATTGCTATACCTGCAATACCTGCATACCTGCATACCGTATCACCACCTCGCCCGTATCCGATAAGCCGTCACACCAGCTGAACCACCCTTCAGCCACACGCCCTGACCACTGGGCATTTGTGGCCATGCCCATCCTCGACACCGCCCCTGCCACCCCAATCTCCACCGATGCCTGTCTGGATGGCGCAGGGGGCTACCACAACGGCACATGGTTCTCGCTGGTGTTCAGCGACTGGCCAGGCACCGGGCGCCTGTCCATAAACTATAAAGAAGTCTTAAGCCTGGTGCCGGCGGCGCACCTCTGGGTGCACACCTGGTGGAACAAGCGGGTGTACGTCCACACCGACAACCAGTGCGCCGCTGCGATCATTAACTGCGGCACCGCGAAGGACCCCCTCGTCATGTCGTATCTGCGGCAAATTTTCCACACCTCTGTGGCCTACAATATTAAGCTGCGCACAGTGTACTACCCGGGCGTATGCAATGTTGTGGCCTCCACGGCGAGTCAACTCATGTTGCGTGGTGGGCCGGGGCGCCTCCACGCCGTGCTGGTGCACACCATCACAGACAGCCGCAATGCCCCACACCCCACCGGGCTGCATGCCTCAGTCGGTATGCAGCGCGCACCGCAATAACATGGACGATATGGCCCGCACAGCCCTCGACCGGGAGGTGGCCCGGTACCAGCATGGGGACCATGCCCCCAACACCATCAGAGTGTATGCCATGCACCGGGACGCGTAATCAGATTTTGCGCCGCCCTGGGCTGCCCTCCTGTTCCAGCATCCATCACCCTGCTCTGCTGATAAGCGGCAAACCTTGCCGCACCGCATGTGCTACTCCTCGATACGGCAATATCTCAACATTATACAAATACTTCACCTGGAGCGGAACCTACCAAAATCGCTGGAGGGCATTTACCGCCTGAGCATCACCCTCCGGGGCATCCGTCGCGAGCGCGGCAACACTACCCACTGGAAGGCCCCCATGACAGCCGCGATGCTTCACGCGATACTGCGCAGCATCAACATGCGCAACACCGCCCACGCGGCGGCCTGGGCCATGGCCCTCCCCATGTTCTTCGGACTCCTCCAGCGCTACAATGCGATGCCCATTCCCATGAGGGAGTTTGACCCCTCATGGCATTTGCACCACATGGATGCCCGTTTCACGCAGTTGGGCATCAACCTCACCATCCGCTGGTCCAAAACTAACCAATACCGTGGCCCGGCACACATCATACCATTACCGCGCATGGCCGCGCACCCCCTCTGCCCAATGCAGGCCCTCTACAATGCCTGCCTTCTGTCCCCTGGAGCACCCTCCCCCAGGATCCCCTCCTGTGGATGGGGGGCACCGGGGGGAGGCGGCGCTCTCACCGCGCCCATATTCTGGGCCATCATCCGCGGCGCCCCTACGGCACCCATAGCTTCCGGCGGGGAGGCTGTTGCACCCTATTCAACACGGGAGTACCGGAAGCGCACATCGGTGAGATGGGTGGCTGAGCCTCGAACACCTACATGGCGTACATCATCGCCGACACCGCGGGCATCGGGCATGCCACCAGCGCCTTAGCCGCCGCTCTGGTCGCGTGTGAGGCACGCGCTCCCCCGCAGCCTCAACATGCGCACCACTACCACTACTGCCAGCTGGGACCTGGGACGCTGGGTACGCGGGGGGAGGATGCACCGCCCCCCAGACATTAATAACAATTAACTGCCAACAAGCTATTTTGTGCATGCAGCCCACAGGGGCAGCGCGCTCGCACTATTGCATTGTTACGTGACTTTATATATCATGTGTATTGCTTCCGTGTGCTTTAATTGTCATTTTACATGTTTTATTTAGTCTGACTTTTTTTTTTTAAGACCTCTTTACTCCCCCTGAGTGTTTGCGTTCATTTAAGTGCCCAGCGGCCCGCCGCTTGGTGTGCCCTCTGGGTGGGAGACGGTCCCACCACCCGCCCCTCTCGGTGTGCCCTCCGGGTGGGAGACGGTCTGGCCGTACGCCCCTCTCGGTGTGCACTCCGGGGGGGGGGGGGGGGGGGGGGGAGACGGTCCCGCTGCCCGCATCTCTCGGTGTTCCCTCCGGGGGTGGGGGGGGGGGGGAGACGGTCCCGCCGTCCACCCCTCTCGGTGTGTCCTCCAGGGGGAGACGGTCCCGCCGCCCACCCCTCTCGGTGTGCCCGCCGGGTGGGAGACGGTCCCGCCGCCCGCCCCTCTCGGACTGCCACGTGCAGACTGACCCTGACTGATGATACCCCATGTGCCTGTTGCTGCGGTTCTCGTTTCTTCTCGGATCATCTCACTTTCACCCAGCCGAGCTGCTTGTGTGCTGCTTGTGTGCTGCTTGTGTGCTGCTTGTGTGCTGCTTGTGTGCTGCTTGTGTGCTGCTTGTGTGCTGCTTATGTGATGTTTGTGTGCTGATTGTGTGCTGATTGTGTGCTGATAGTGTGTTCATTGTGTGCTGATTGTGCGTTGATTGTCCACTGATTGTGCACTGATTGCATACTGATTGTGCGCTTATTGTGTGCTGATTGTGTGCCGATTGTGCGCTGATTGTGTGTGGATTATGTGCTGATTGGGTGCTGCATGTGTGCTGATTGTGCACTGATTGTGTGCTGATTGCGTGCTGATTGTGCGCTGATTATGTGCTGATTATGTGGTGATTGTGTGCTGATTGCGTGCTGATCGTGTGCTGATTGTCTGGTCATTGTGTGCCCATTGTGTGGTGATTGTGTGGTGATGTGCTGATATTGTGCTGATTTTGAGTTGATTGTGTGTTCTGTGTGCATTGATTGTGTGCTGATTATGTGTTGATTGTGTGCTGCTTGTGTTTAGACCATGGGGAATTGGGGTAGAATAGTTCCCTTGCACCCCCTTGTAGATCCTAAAAGGCGACAAATGGGGCCGTGAGTCGCGGCTCGTGTCGGTGGAGGAAGGGATCCTGGTGCATGAGGACTGCAAGGGGCCAACACTTCACTTTGGCCTCGCCTTCATCTAGGCGAGAGGTTGGAATGGCCCGTTCCAATCAATCGGCTGGTCATGCCAAGCCCTAGGTAGATTAATGGAGAATGGATATATATATATATAGTACAACAACTGTATTTATATATATATTTACACAATTACCAAGTCATTCTTCACTTCCTAGAAGGCGGTGGCTAGGTTAATCTAGTACTGTTATGCTTTTTTGCCTCCATGCTAGAGTATATTATCCTCATATCCCTGGTGTGTATCTGTCGGGTACCACAGCGCTACACACCCCAATTTTGAGGGCTCCGTGGTGGGTGGGGAGCGAGGATGACGAACCAAAAACAATTCAATATGGATACTCAAAACCCCCCAAATAATAAGAAAAGATTACTAGACATGAAAAAAAAATCAGACTCTGATTCGGGCTCACGTCCGAACGCTGATGATTGGCCATGGTTCATTATGATTGAATCATTGAATGATGAAGCATCAGTTGCCAAACTTTCCCCTTTTGCCATTCACAAGGGCATTATGGGAATCGCTGGCACAGTCAAAGACGTGAAGAAAGTACGAAGTGGACATATTCTGGTGGAGTGTGCTCAGAAAGCGCATGCCGACAATCAACTCTAGCAAAGGAGTAATCCGGTCTCGAGATATTGATGGTGTTGATGAGGATGAGATAGCACATGAGCTCAAGTCTCAAGGAGTGTTAAACGTACGAAGAATAGTTATAAAGAGGGATAACAAGTCCATAAAAACAAGGACATATATCCTTACGTTTGGCAAGCCTTTTCCACCAAGAATTTGAAAATTGGATACCTTAGTGTGAATGTGGATATCTTCATCCCAAACCCACTTCGGTGCTTCCAATGCCAGAAGTTTGGTCATGGCAAGGATAGATGCAAAAATGAAATCATCTGTTTTAAGTGCGGTCAAAAAGGTCACGAAAACACCAGTTGTCAAAACCAGGCAAAATCTTCCAATTGCCTGGGTGACTATATGGCCATATCTAAAGACTGTCCTGTCTGGAAAAAAGAAAAGCTAATTCAGCAGAAGCGGCTAAGCTACCCAGAAGCTCGAAGGCTGGCTGAGGCAAATACTCCCTCGCCAATCACCAAGAGCTATGCTGTGGCAGCCAAAGCCTCCAACAGGACAATTGAATGCCAGACTGAACTGACGTGGTTGACTGGGGGAAAGCCCACTGCCTTCACCCCAGTCCCAAATCCGACGCCAGTTTCGACCAAAAGTAATAATAGTAATAATAGTATTGCGGTGCAGACGCTGGCCGAGCCAGCGATGCCCAAAAAGAAGAAGAACAATTTGTCGGACCGAGTTCCGAAGGGATCTTTGACCTCTACGGACAAAATGTCCAGGGGGTCATCGATCTCCAAAAACTTAACATCAAATAGATATCGGGCGCTGGCTGATATTGAGATGCCTGAGACTGTGGAAACCCGCAGTCGAAGTCTCTCCCTCAAACCACAGGCGAGGGGGAGAACACCTGTCACTGCTCCAAAATGACAGTGACAGGTGCATCTCTTATTCAATGGAACTGCCGAGGTTTTAGGAGCAACATCGAAGAGTTGTCTCTTCTTTGTTGCAACCTCAATCCATTCGCTGTTTGCCTACAAGAAACTTATATAAAAGCTTCTGAGAGTTGTAGTCTTAAAGCCTACAGCATTCATAACAAGCACGCACCAGATGGAGACCGAGCCGCTGGCGGCTCCTCCATCTTGATCAGACGTGATGTGGTATGTACGCCAGTGGTGCTAGACACGACACTACAGGCTGTAGCTGTTCGTCTGACGCTGCATAAGACTGTAACTCTCTGTTCCATTTACATTCCTCCTAGCCCTGTTCTCACTTTACAAGGAACGCTAAAGGCAAGAGAATTGAGGACCTTGTGTCCGCTCATGCTCTGTGTGTATTGAATGATGGTTCATACACATATTTGCATCCCGGCTATGGAACATACTCCGCCATCGATCTCACCATTGTAGAACCAGAACTGGCGCTGGACTTTTCGTGGAGGGTCTGGGATGACCTCTGTGGGAGCGACCACTTCCCAATTATTCTTAATTGTGGGGGGGCATCTCCCGTAGAGCAAGAGAGGAGCTGGTGGCTTTGTAAAGCTGACTCGCCCACCTTCCAGACCCTATGTCGTGAGGAGTTCACTCCAGACATCAGTGACATCGATGCCTTCACTGAGATGCTGAGATGGATCGAGGAGAAAACTGTTCCGAAGACCTCGGCAACTCCCAAGCGTTTGATGCTTCCATGTGTAAAAATATACGGATTTTCGGTTAAGAATTGTATATTGGCAAAGAGCATTATTAGTCTTGGGCAACGGAGTGGGGACAATGTTATGTAAACTAAAAGTAATAATATCCCACTCCCATTATGACATGATATAAGCTATGTGAAATATATGTTCATACATGATGCCTAAGATTAATGGAGAGGTGCTCCTATATAAGAGACAGTACATGATTGTTGAAATACTTCTCTATGCATTCATGAAGAGTGAAATTGGAGAAAATACCATTTTAACAGAGATCTATTGTAACTGTTGCAATGACCTGTCCCTACATGACCACTGGGTGTGCACACCAGCCTAATTTGCATATAAACACAGGGCACCACCTGCAGCTGGGTTGAGTGACAGCCACCCCTACTGGGGGAGGGTGCCACCCACCCTGACTGTGGAGGTGCCTGATTGGCTGGCTGTGGACTGCCCAGTCACCTGCATCCCATTGGCCCTCTGACCATACTAGCCTCAAACCTGAGATCACTATTCTAGATTCTGCTTCATACACACTGAAGAGAGATCACTCTACTCCTGGCTCTCGAGTGAGACACACCTACTCTTGAGCAGGAACCCCAGACACTCTGTCTGATGCTATCAAAATTCATCTATTCCAATTGAGTGTGTACACAGCCCTAGGACTCCTGTCCCATGGGCTGTAGGCACTGCTTCTATACAGGCTAAAGTGGTAATGAGATTTTGTGTGGCTAGAAGGCAAGGGGTGTGGATGATAGGTCACTGGTAGGTGGACAGGAGTTGGTGTTATTAAAGCACAACTTCTCCACTGTTTATCTGTGTGACTTGTCTTCATTCTTCCTTAGCATTGGTTAATGAGTTGATAGATAAGTGATATGAAGGGGAGAGTTTCTGTAGTATTATCTGGTGTCCCAAACGTGGCCGGGCATTCAGAAATATTATACATGGTTAGATGACAGGTGTAGGAGGGGTATTAAGGAACGAAAGAAAGCTCAGCGTAAATTCCACAGGAGACCGACTGCTGAAAATCTGGCGCTCTTTAGAATTCTGCGCGCTCGCGCTCGCAGAACAATCAAAGAAACGCGGAGGCAGTGTTGGAGACAATTTGTTTCTAGCATCACCATGCACACGCCATTGGGCAAAGTATGGACACTGATCAGGAGAATCAAACGAAGGGGAGGTGATTCTTCTGTAGTCCAGCACTTGAAACACAACGGCACCATTCTCACATCACTCGACGAAATAAGTGAAGAATTGGCTTGCACCTTTGCTGGAAACTGGTCTTTGGCAAACTGCCTCCCGGGCTTTCGGGCCATCACGGAACGCCAAGAGCGAAAGCCCTTGGACTTTTCCTCCGATGGCGAGGAGCACTACAACTCCCCATTCAGTATGGGTGAGTTGAGATGTTCTTTGGAAAGCTCGCATGACACAGCAGTTGGACCTGATGGAATTCATTATCAATTTTTGAAACATCTCCCTGAACATGCACTGAGACTGTTGTTTCAACTCTTCAACAACTTCTGGGAGTCGGGTGTCGTTTTCGCCTCTTGGCGGGAGGCGACAGTAATACCGATTCCCAAACCTGGTAAAGACCAGAGTGAAGCCAACAACTATCGTCCCATAGCCCTCACAAGCTGCATCTGTAAAACCATGGAGCGAATGGTAAACAACCGCCTCGTCTGGCTACTGGTGTCAGGACACCACCTGTCAGACCTTCAATGTGGCTTCAGACGGGGCCGCAGCACCCTCGACCATTTGGTGCGCATGGAGACCTTCATAAGAGATGCTTTCTTTAAGAAGGAGCACATTGTGGCTGTCTTTTTCGACCTCGAAAAAGCCTATGACACAACGTGGCAGCATGGCATCATGGAGGATCTTCATGCGATTGGCCTTCGTGGCCACTTGCCAATTTTCATCAGGAACTTTCTAGCCTTCAGGCATTTCCGCGTCCATGTCAAGACTACCTATTCCAGCCTACACTCACAGGAACTAGGAGTACCTCAAGGCAGCATACTGCCTGTGACCCTTTTCGGGGTCAAGGTCAATGGTATTGCTGCTGCTGTAAAGCGGGGGTCTCCTGTAGTCTTTTCGTGGACGACTTTGTTTTATATTACAGCGGTGCTAACATGAATGTCATAGAGAGACAGCTACAACCAAGCATAAATGGGATCCATCGATGGTCAGTTCTGAATGGTTTCAAATTTTCCAAGACCAAAACAGTCTGCATGCACTTCTGCCTGCAGCATAGAATGCATGCGGAACCAGACTGACCCTGGATGGGGATCCCATTAAAGTCGTTGAGAAAACCAAATTTCTGGGCCTCATTCTCGACGCAAAACTGTCATTTGTACCACATATAAAGTACCTGAAAACAAGATGCCTGAAAGCGCGGGATATTCTGAGGGTGCTGTCCAGCTCAGAGTGGGGAGCGGACAGAGATGTTCTGCTCTCTGTGTACAGAACCTTGGTTCGGTCACGAGTGGATTACAGCAGCATAGTATACGGTTCCGCAAGGAAATCATATATTGGGCTGCTAGACACGATCCACCACCAGGGACTGCGCCTGGCCCTTGAGGCCTTCCGCACCTCACCGGTTCAGAGCCTTTACATCAAAGCCAATGAACCATCACTTAACAACAGGAAAATCAAACTGGCCATGCAATATGTAGTCAAGATAAAAACTAATGCATTAAATGCTGCACACAATTGTCTATTCGAGCAACATGACGAATCCATGTATGAAGCCAGGCCGAATTACATCCGGCCACTGAGGCTCCGAATGAAACCTCATTTGGAGGCCTTGGGCATGGATTTGGATGTGTTGGAGGATGCGAAAGTCCTAGAACATCCCCGTGGTCATTGAGAAAGCCATCGGTTATCCTCCGACTCACGGAACTGAGGAAGTCTGGGACACATCCACTCGAGTACCAAGGACTGCATGCAGAGATTCAAGGCCAGTTTGTAGACTACCTCTCCATATACACTGATGCTTCGAAAGACCAAAGCCAGTTGGCTGCTGTGGCAGTCTGCCGACGGGAAAGATTTGGTGTATGTTTGCCCGATCAGAGCTCGATTTTCACTGCAGAAGCCCGAGCACGTGTTGGAGTGTATCGAGGTATCCAACCACACTAACTATCTTATATACAGTGATTCGTTCTCTTGCCTCCTGGCTGTTGCTGGACTGAAAACAAATCACCCTATTCTAGCAACGGTAATTTATAAAAATGAACCAACTGACAACGGATGGGTATGACATCCACCTGTGCTGGGTGCCTGGCCATGCCGGCATACAAGGAAATGAACGAGCTGATCGGGCTGCGAAGAAGGCCCTGAACTGTGATCTTGAACTGTGTCTGATCCCCCACTCTGATCTGAAACCACTAATAGCCACCCACATAAAATCCAAATGGCAACATGAGTGGGATGAAAACATTAATAAACTTAAAGAAATTGAACCATCTGTGGGAAAGCCACCACAGACTCATGTGGGAGGTCGGCGGGACCAAGTGGTCCTTAGCCGCTGCCGCATTGGCCACCCGTGGCTTACACATGCTTTTCTGCTCAAGGGGGAACCGCCCCCTGAATGTATTGGGTGTCAGTCCCCGCTGACACTCAAACACATTTGACTAAGTTGCGTTGATTTTTTGGCCATGCGCCAACAGTTCTACACTGCAGACAGTATGCATGACCTTTTTATATGATTGTGAGCTTTCTAATTTAATGAGTGTCTATTGGCACATAATTGATTGTCTGCTTTTACATGTAAAAGCGATGGTTTGAACAAAAAACAAACATTTCTCGCCATGCATATGGCCTATGCTGCCGACACGGCGTAAAGCAACCACCAATCAATCAATCAATCAATCAATCAGCTTGTGTGCTGAGTGTGCTGAGTGTGTGCTGAGTGTGTGTTGATTGTATACTTATTTTGTGCTGATTGTGTGTTGACTGTGTGCTGCTTGTATGCTGCTTGTGTGCTTATTGTTTGCTGCTTGTGTGCTGCTTGTGTGCTGCTTGTGTACTGATTATGTACTGATTGTGTGCTGATTGTGTGCTGATTGTATGCTAATTGTGTGCTGATTCTGTGCTGATTGTGTACTTATTGTGTGCTGATTGTGTGTTGATTGTGTGTTGATTGTGTGTTACAAGTGTGGTGTGTGCTGTGTGCTGATTGTGTGCTGATTGTGTGCGGATTGTGTGTTGATTGTGTGCTGATTGTGTGCTGATGGTGTGCTGATTATGTGCTGATTGTGTGCTGATTGTGTGCTGATTGTGTGCTGATTGTGTGCTGATCGTGTACCGATTATGTGCTGATTATGTGCTGATTATGTGCTGATTTTGTGCTGATTGTGTGCTGCTTGTGTGCTGCTTGTGTGCTGATTGATTACTTATTGTGTGCTGATTGTGTTTTGATTGTGTGTTGATTGTGTGTTACAAGTGTGGTGTGGGCTGTGTGCTGATTATGTGCTGATTGTGTGCTGACCATGTGCTTATGGTGTGCTGGTAGTGCACTGATTGTGCACTGATTGTGTGCTGATTGTGTGCTGATTGTGTGCTGATCGTGTACTGATTATGTACTGATTATGTGCTGATTATGTGCTGATTATGTGCTGATTATGTGCTGATTATGTGCTGATTTTGTGCTGATTGTGTGCTGATTGTATACTTAATGTGCCCAGTCGTTGTGATCTTTCCTCTAACCTGACGGAGATGTGACGCGGTTGGCTGGGTGCCTCAAAGGCTGATTGGTATTTGGGGATCCCTTTTGAAATGATTCCTTTGCCCCACCCCAACCGAGTAAAGTGCATCCCTGTTCGTTTGACTTCTCTGCCTAATCACAATACATGTATTTCAGTACGATTGCGCTGGTATGACTTTAAATGTTGCCACAATACGCGCACGCATATGGGCATGCAATATTTAATTTATTGCATAATACGGGTTTTCGGCATGAGGAGGCAGAGGTGTGTCTATATTAAGACAAGTTAAATATTTTTTGATATCGACAGCAGCTATTATCCCCAAATGCCTGAAATCCCTAACGTATAATGAACAATTAACTAAATGTCTGCCTAGTTGCTATCTCAGTGTTCTGCATGTGTCATAACAGTGTTGTATTGTGGTGAATATTGGTTTGTATTTGCGCACTTACACAACCTGCTCATTTATACAACTACTTAGGGCACTATTATCCCTGTGTGTATTATTGAACCTCACCACGCTCCGTCTGACTCGTGCTATAATACATACACATGGTTATTGATCAGTTCCTGGTGCCTCCTACATACATTGCGCATGCGCGGTTCACCCGGCGACTACTGCACTAGCCCCGATTGTTGTAGTGAGCGCCGTCTGCACCACCCAGGTCTCCAGTTGGTGAAGTGGTACTACTGGTACAATGGCAGTGGTAGTACAGGCCCACGTCTAGTCAAGCCGCCTTCTCAGCACGTCATGTGCACGGACGGTGCAAATGCCGTGCGTCATTGTTTTGGAGGGTTTTTTTCCCGGCGGGGTTGGGGGGTTGGAGGGTTGGAGGGCTGGGCGGGGGGTTGGACATTGGGCATTAGTTGATTAAGCAATGGAAATTTCAATGGCAGACATTTATCGTCCTTATTCCACTACTTATTGACCTATCGTAGTTGTGCCAAACGCCAAGTTAGGTAGCGACAGGTATACATTTTTAAGTCATCGGTTTGACTCGACCAGGGTTCTAACTGGGGGTTCGAATCCTACGACCTACCAAAACAGGAGGCGGATGCTCAACTCATTTGGCCACCCCGTCCATCTGTTACATGCATATAATATATGTGTTGCATGATTCATAGATAACAGTTTCACACAGAGCAATAACTACAGATACTCACATGGGAAAATATATGTGCTAAATTATCCATTATACGCATATACATAGCAGTCATAGTAACTACCACAGATATGGAAATATATATATATATATATATATATATAATGTGTTAAATAATCCATTATGCGAATATAGGTAGTAGCTATGATCAACTGCTTCATACCACAGTGCTAATTACTACACATAGTCATACAGGGAAATATAATTATATATAATATGTACTAAATAATCCATTATGCGAATATTAATAGCAAATGTGGATAATCTGATCAATTCTACGGTAGTAGATATTATATCTAAAGATGGAATTATTTGTATATTAGTATATATGTGCAGTATAATCCACATAGCAAATGGGTACGTAAGATGTGTGTGCTGATTAATCCATTATGCGAATATGAATACTGACCCTACCGTTAACAATTAGCATGCCTGCAGAATACCAGAACTCTTAGCGCCACTTGTGGTTGCCGGTGTTCGTAATCACTACTGTGCTACATTATAACGTACCACCATATAGGTATAGAGAGAGAGCACGTACCAGAGTATATAGTGTATAGACTAACAGGATATAAAATAACGTCAACACTTCTAGTGCTGTTCACTTTCAAGTGAGCTTCTTAAATAACTGCACGCCCCGACACTAGTGATATGAGTGCTTGCTTCTCTGCCTTCTTGTCACACCTGTATCCTATCCCAGATACGTTACAGATCCCCGATGAGAAGTGAGTCTACCGGACCATGTTGGGTCACGGCAGCCGGGCTCAACAGGGGGTTCGCGAACCGCGAGGACTTACACCGGCTTACAGCCACTGAATGCACCTCCGCTAATCATCAGGTGACATGATAGACGTGCTCAGTTCCACGGCTCCACTAAGTCTACACTGCTCTCAGATAGCACAACACCAAGCCCGCCTACATGCTGAGACAGGCACCAAAGACTAGGCTCTGTTTACTGATCTATCGCCACCTCCTCTCTGGTAACTGCATCCTAAGTGCTGTAACGACTGGCCTGACAACACCGGGTTGCCGCTTAGTGAGGCTCTAATTACTACACCAGATCTGTGAGCCATGTTGGCGGGAAACCCTGGAGGACCCATGCGGGCCGCAGGTGCGCCAACTTACCTGTGAGGACGAGCACCCAGCAGCAGACCGCCAGCAACCAGCGTCCTCCCGCACTTAACGTAGGGAGACGGGGGTGGGCAGGCACCCTGGAGGAGGTAAAGCCGGACATGTAGGGGTGCACGTAAGTCCAGTGGTTGGCTCTTCCTCCTCCAGCACCCTTCATGACTGCATCCTAGTTGTCACTATGGAAACCCCGCCCTGTTAGCAGCATTCGTAATGGTGTGGTGTGTTCGCAATCCTACTCCTGGGTTGGCTGGCAGATAGTGTTGTCGAGTGAAGGTCCTGTCCTCCAGTGACCCGAGGCCAGCCGGAGTGGCTCCTCCAGTAGGTTGCAGCCTTGTGTTGAACACGCTGGTTGAAGTGTGGTGTGCGCTAGGAAAGGGCGGCCCGCCGCTACCCCTCCCTGCAGCTCGCTCCCTCCGCTCCTCCAGCCAGTGTAGCTGTGCTACACTCCTCCTCTGTGCTTCGTCTCTGGTTGCTGCGGATCGTAGTCACGTGGTCGATATAAGTCCTGGAGTTACCCCGATACTGAGTCATCCTCGGTGACACAAGTCCCCCGGACTGCTCACTGCCACCAACTGCCGCCTGCTGTCACGCGTTGACAGTCACGTGCGGGCGGGAGCCGGTCTGTCAAGTCCGGCAGCTCCTCAAGTAGTGGCCCGCCTCCTCCTGCGCGGCAAGCCGGCGTGCAGTGGAACCGCGCAGCGGCGCCACTCAACAGTGACGGAGCGTGGCGCGGCGCGGAGAGCTGTGGTACTAACCTCTCTCACTCCCACCCTGCCTCTCCCGTGCAGCCATCGCCTTGTGAGGACACGCGTGCACGCAGCCGCAGTGACAGTGACAGTTTCCTGCCGTCCCACACGGTGTGACGGCCGTCCCTCACGGTGGGACGGCCATCCCACACTGTGGCCGTCCCACCGTGTGGGATGGCCGTCCCACCTTGTGGGATGGCCGTCCCACACGGTGGCCGTCCGCGCGCCGCGCCACCAGCTGGGACCACTTGGTGCATGTCGCCCAATAACTGTTGGTAGCACGGGTCCACCAATCGTCACGCAACACCAAGTCTCACCCAGATCCCGGCGAGCAACGCGACGGGGGCCGTTAGCCGGTGTTACTATGGAAACGAGCGAAGCGTCTCCGTCATTAATATTAGAGTGGCTCGACGGTGCGTGTGGGCAAAATGAGCGGGTTGCGTGGGGAGCCCGAGCCGGAGGACTGAGAAGTAGGCACAGGAAGAGACGACAGAAGGGAAGAGCTGGTCTAGGGAGGTCATATGGGCTGGAGAGGCGCCATGGGACGAGACAGACACAGGTGTGGGCGGGGGCCGGGCTACGTATTGAAGTTGCATGGTCAGATGGTATTGAATTTCTCTTATTTTCTGAGATACATATATATTAGGTTGATTGTCGTTTTGCTCTGTCGTCGGGTGTCGTTACGGGGTCGTTACGGTGTCATTCGGGTGTCGCCGCGACACCTCCACGACACCTCCAAACTGGAGGTGTCGCGGAGGTGTCGCCGGGTTGTCGTCGGCGTTTTGGGGATGTTGAAAAAGCTCGACGACAGCCGATGTCATTCGCATGTTGCTACGGTGTCATTACGGTGTCGTTACGGTGTCGTTACGATGTTGTCTTTGTCGCTAAGGTGTCGTCTTTGTCGTTAAGCTGTCGTCGCTTCTCTCTCCATAGCAGCTGTATGTGTGTCTCTGTGTCTATGTGTGTGTCTCTGTGTGTGTCTCTGTTTCTGTGTGTGTGTGTCTCTGTGTCTCTATATGTGTGTAACTCTGTGTCTGTGTCTGTGTGTCTGTGTCTGTGTGTGTGTCTCTGTGTGTGTATATGTGTCTGTGTGTGTCTCTGTGTGTGTCTCTTTGTGTCTGTGTGTGTCTGTGTGTGTCTATCTGTATGTGTCTCTGTGTCTGTGTGTGTGTCTGTGTGTGTGTGTCTGTGTGTTTGTCTCTGTGGTGTCTCTGTGTGTGTCTCTGTGTGTGTATCTGTGTCTGTGTGTGTCTGTGTGTGTCTCGGTGTGTGTGTCTCTGTATGTGTCTCTGTGTCTCTGTGTGTCTCTGTGTGTGTCTGTGTGTGTCTCTGTGTTGTGTCTCTGTGTCTCTGTGTGTGTCCCTGTGTGTGTATCTGTGTCTGTGTGTGTCTCTGTGTCTCTGTCTCTGTCTCTGTCTCTTTGTCTCTATGTGTGTCTGTGTGTGTCTCTGTATGTGTCTCTGTGTCTGTGTGTGTGTCTGGGTGTGTGTCTCTGTGTTGTGTCTCTGTCTCTGTCTCTGTCTCTGTGTGTGTATCTGTGTCTGTGTGTGTCTCTGTGTCTCTGTGTGTGTCTGTGTGTGTATCTGTGTGTGTTTCTCTGTATGTGTCTCTGTGTATGTCTGTGTGTCTCTGTGTGTGCCTCTGTGGTGTGTCTGTGTGTGTGTCTCTGTGTGTGTATCTGTGTCTGTGTGTGTGTCTCTGTATGTGTCTCTTTGTCTCTGTGTGTGTCTGTGTGTGTCTGTCTCTGTATGTGTCTCTGTCTCTGTGTGTGTCTCTGTGTGTGTATCTGTGTCTGTGTGTGTCTCTGTGTCTCTGTGTGTGTCTCTTTGTCTCTGTGTGTGTCTGTGTGTGTCTCTGTGTGTGTCTCTGTATGTGTTTCTGTGTCTGTGTCTGTGTGTGTGTCTCTGTATGTGTCTCTGTGTCTGTGTGTGTGTTTCTGTGTGTGTGTCTCTGTGTTGTGTCTGTGTGTCTGTGTGTGTGTCTGTGTGTGTGTCTCTGTGTCTTTGTGTCTCTGTTGCTGTGTGTGTGTCTGTGTGTATATCTCGCCCGCTGCAGTTGCCCCTTTGGGTTGGTTGTTGGTTGGTTGTTGGTTGGTTGGTTGTTGGTTGGTTGGTTTTTGGTTGTTGGCTGGTTGTTGGTTGGTTGGTTGTTGGCTGGTTGTTGGTTGTTGGTTGGTTGTTGGCTGGTTGGTGGTTGGTTGTTGGTTGGTTGTTTTTGTGTCTGTGTCTGTGTGTCTCTATGTGTGTGTCTCTGTGTGTGTATCTCTGTGTCTGTGTGTGTGTCTCTGTGTCTTTGTGTCTCTGTTCCTGTGTGTGTCTGTGTGTATCTCTGTGTGTGTGTCTCTGTGTCTGTGTGTGTGTCTCTGTGTGCGTGTCTGTGTGTGTCTCTGTGTGTGTCTCTGTGTGTGTCTCTGTGTCTTTGTGTCTCTGTTGCTGTGTGTCTGTGTGTGTGTATCTCTGTGTCTGTATGTGTGTATCTGTGTCTCTGTGTGTGTCTGTGTGTGTCTCTGTGTCTGTGTGTGTCTGTGTGTGTCTGTGTGTGTCTGTGTGTGTCTATGTGTGGTGTCTGTGTGTGTCTGTGTATGTCTATGTGTGTGTCTGTGTGTGTATCTGTGTCTATGTGTGTGTGTCTCTGTGTCTGTGTGTGTGTCTGTGTGTGTGTCTGTGTGTGTCTCTGTGTGTGTCTGTGTGTGAGACACACACAGCGACACACACATAGACACACACAGACACACAGAAACACAGAGACACACACATAGACACACACAGAGACACACACACAGACACACACAGAGACACACACACAGACACACAGACACAGACACACACATAGAGACACACACAGAGACACAGAGTCACACACAGAGACACACACAGAGACACACAGATACACACACATAGACACACACAGAGACACACACACAGAAACACAGACACACACAGAGACACACACACAGACACCCACAGAGACACACACAGAGACACACACAGACACAGAGACACAGACACACCCATAGAGACACACACAGAGACACAGAGTCACACACACATACACACACATACACAGAGACACAGACACACATATAGAGACACACACAGAGACACATAGTCACATACACAGACACACACATAGATACACACACAGAAACACACAGACACACACACAGACACACACACAGACACACACAGATACACACACACAAACACAGAGACACACACAGAGACACACACACACAGACACACACACACAGACACACACAGACACACACAGACACACTCAGACACAGAGAAACACAAAGACACACACAGAGACACACACAGAGACACACACACACAGACACACACACAGATACAGACACACACATAGAGACACACACAGAGACACAGAGTCACAAACACACAGACACACACAGAGACACAGAGACACACACACACAGAGACACAGAGTCACAGACACAGAGACACACACAGAGACACAGACACACAGACACACACACAGACACACACACACACAGACACTGTCATCCCGCTGTCATCCCGTCTGTCGTCCCGATGTCGTAGGGCTGTCATCCGGATGTCATCCGATTGTCGTCCAACTTGCCCCGAATTTGCATATGTCGTCGGGTTTTCACAAAATCCAACTCGTTGGGCTGTCGTCGACCCTTGTCGTCGTAGTGTGACAGCTACATTCCTTTAGTTTGAAGTAACTTTTACTTTAAATGGTTTACTTTTGAAATGTTTGAAGTGCAAACATGCTAAATTAATATTGGCAAGCACGCCAAAACTCTCACATCCTAGGCTGCTGCAGTAACAGGTTCTATTAAATTATCCCGCTATTACTTTTGATAATTTTGTATGGCGACAAATGTTTAATAAGTACACCAGTATCTAAGGTAGTCATATAGAATACAAACTTTAAGGCCCTGTCACATTACGGTGTATGGCGGGAGCGTATTGAAAACCTACGTAGGTCCTGCACGTGCCGGCCTATGATGACATTTGGTGACCTTTCGGGTGGTTTTGAGCGTATGTGGAATCTACGAGGAGCGTACGAGGAGCGTATGAGGAGCGTATGGGAGCGTATGGGAGCGTGCTGTGACATTTTTTGACAGTATGGGCCATACACCCTCATAGGTCGAGTTTTTTTTAGCATGCACAAAAAAAATTGGACGGACGGATTTATGAAAGCGTATGGCGGCATATGCCTCATACGCTTCACATACGCCGGCATCTAGCGGCATCTGGCGGCGTATGAGTAGCGTATGAGTAGCGTATGCGTAGCGTATGAGTAGCGTATACGGCGTATGCCGACGTATATGACGTAACGCGCTTACGCCGCCATACGCTCCCGCAAAAAACCCTAATGTGACAGCCCCTTCAAGTAATTGGTTTGGTTTTGAAAATATGATGGTTTCATTGGACTATGCAGCTTTAAGCGAACAGTTGGGGGTGTAGATGCTTGTCGTTCGATGTTGTGTTGGGACGGGCGTCTGGACGTGTGCTGAACGGAGATGACGTGTACGTGAGTACGCGTATAATGTATAATGTTATGTGCATCTCTGCTCTAATAAGTAACTTATTCATCCGACGAAGTAGTGCGTTGCAGTCAACATAATAAGTGAAGTTATTGTTTGCCTATCGAGGTCATATCAGCATGGGTGCCGACTTTTGACGACTGATGGCGACTTTATAGTGCGGCCTCACGTGCATACCAGAAACATGGTACGGCATTCCATCCAGCTATATTATCCTCACACTGAACCAATCATTCGTTGCAACTGTCCTAGTAATACCGAAACATCAGGCAGTGTAACACAGGTATCAGTTGTTTGACTCGGCCAGGGATCAAACACACAACTACCTAGTACGGAAAAGGAATGGAAGTGAGATAATGTGTACTTGCATGTGTGTATGTATACATGTATGTATGCATGCATTTATGTATGTATGCATTTATATATATGTGATATATAATTAATTATATGAGTATAACATGGGCGGAGTAGGCTTGTGCTGTTTATTATATTTTATTATATTATTTATTATTCATGCTTTTATTTCGCCAAATTCTGGACCGTTCTGCCATTTACGGTGTTCCTGTGCGGGTCCAGGATAGTTTGTCGTCTGCCCACACCAGGTCATATGCCATTCGGCCGGCGCGGGCATCACATGAGCTTGATTTGAAAACTTTTACGGGTAGGGCTATCTATTTGCTCGGCTAAGGGCCTCGGTTAAATAAACTAGGCTTCCCACCACTCTTCGTTCTGTTGTTCCTTACTAGGGTGTAGCCCACTTTTTATACATGTATATAATTTACTGCGTTGCTGTATTAATATGAGAGACACTGTGAACAGCATCAAGAGACCAGAGTTGAAGTAAAAGCCAGCAAACCGAGATCAGTATCAAGGGATGTGCACAAAGTACTCATGGCTACAGGGTGACAGCATTCAGCCTATCAGTGACAGCCTCTCAATGACAGCCTCTCAGTGACAGGCTCACGGTGACAGCCTCTCAGTGCCTGTCTCTGCCTGTCTCTGCCTGTCTCTGCCTGTCTCTGCCTGTCTCTGCCTGTCTCTGCCTGTCTCTGCCTGTCTCTGCCTGTCTCTGCCTGTCTCTGCCTGTCTCTGCCTGTCTCTGCCTGTCTCTGCCTGTCTCTGTCTGTCTCTGCCTGTCTCTCTGTCTCTCTCTCTGTCTCTCTCTCTGTCTCTCTCTCTCTGTCTCTGCTCTGTCTCTCTTCTCTGCCTGTCTCTCTGTCTGTCTCTCTGCCTGTCTCTGCCTGTCTCTCTGTCTCTCTGTCTCTGTCTCTCTCTCTGTCTCTCTCTGTCTCTTCTCTGTCTCTTCTCTGTCTCTCTCTCTGTCTCTCTCTGTCTCTCTCTCTGTCTCTCTCTCTGTCTCTTCTCTGTCTCTCTCTGTCTCTCTCTCTGTCTCTCTCCTGTCTCTGCCTGTCTCTTCTCTGTCTCTCTGCCTGTCTCTTCTCTGTCTCTGCCTGTCTCTCCTGTCTCTCTCTGTCTCTTGTCTCTGTCTCTGCCTGTCTCTGCCTGTCTCTCTCTGCCTCTCTCTGCCAGTCTCTCTGTCTCTCTATCTCTGTCTCTGTCTCTCTGTCTCTCTCTGCCTGTCTCTGCCTGTCTCTGCCTGTCTCTGCCTGTCTATCTCTGGCTCTCTGCCTGTCTCTGCCCTGTCTCTGCCTGTCTCTCTCTGTCTCTGTCCTCTCTCTGTCTCTGTCTCTCTGTCTCTCTCTGTCCTGTCTCTCCTCTCTCTGCCTGTCTCTGCCTGTCTCTCTCTGTCTCTCTGTCTCTCTCTGTCTCTCTCTCTCTCTCTGCCTCTCTGTCTCTCTCTGTCTCTCTCTCCCTCTCTGCCTCTCTCTGTCTCTCTCTGCCTCTGTCTGCCGCTCTCTCTCATCTGTCTCTATCTCTGTCTCTCTCTGTATGTCTCTCTCTGTCTCTGTCTCTGTCTGCTCTGTCTCTGTCTCTCTCTGTCTCTCCTCTGTCTCTGTCCTCTGTCTCTCTTCTCTGTCTCTGCTCTGTCTTCCTCTCTCTGTCTGTCTCTCTCTGTCTCTCTGTCTCTGCTCTCTCTCTGTCTCTCTCTGTCTCTGCCTCTCTCTGCTGTCTCTGTCTCTCTGTCTGTCTCTCTGTCTCTGTCTCTGCTCTGTCTCTCTTCTCTGTCTCTGTCTGTCTCTCTCTCTCTCTCCTCTCTCTGTCTCTGTATGTCTCTCTGTCTCTCTCTCTCTCTGTCTCTCTGTCTCTCTCTCTGTCTCTCTGTCTCTGTCTGTCTCTGCCTGTCTCTGGTTGTCCCTGCCTGGCTGGGTATGTCTGTGTCTGTCTCTGCCTTTCTCGGTATGTTTGTGTCTGCCTCTGTCTGCCTGTGTGTGTCTCTGCCTGTGTCTGGCTGTCTCTATATGTCTCTGTCTGGCTGTCTCTGCCTATCTCTGTCTGTCTGTCTCTGTATGTCTCTGCCTGTGTCTGGCTGTCGCTATCTGTCTCTGCCTATCTCCATGATAGCTGTATTATTATATTATCTTCCATGTCTCTGCCTGTGTCTGCCTGCCTGTGTCTGTCTGCCTCTGTCTGTCTGCCTGCCTCTGCCTGCCTGCCTGCATGCCTCTGTCTGCCTGCCTCTGTATGCATGCCTCTGTCTGCCTGCCTGCCTCTGTCTCTCCTCTCAGTGACATCCTCTCAGTGACAGCCTCTCAGCGACATCCCCCCAGGGACAGCCTCTCGGTGATAGCCTCTCGGTGACAGCCTCTCGGTGACAGCCGATCACCTTTGTCTGCCTGCCTGCCACTGTCTGCCTGCCTCTGGCTGCCTGCCTGCCTGCCTGCCTGCCTGCCTCTGTCTGTCTGCCTGCCTGCCTCTCCTCATTCCACTGCTGGTCGATAGAAAGCCCGAGCCTACACTTTTACCGACCCAAGGGATTTTTAGCCTCCCACACCACATAGACATCGTATGAGAGTAACCAGCCTTTGATGACGCTGTAAGTTATACACAGCGGTGGAAATCCAAATTGGCAGAGCTGGGGGCACGGGGAATCGAACCGCCGACCCTCAGATTAGGAGTCTGACCTAGAAAAAAGTCAGACACTCTAACCACTCCACCACAGAGAACTCTGTATCTACCTGTCTATGCCTGTTTGCTTGTTTCTTCCTTTCTGTATGTAGCTGCCTGCCTATGGCTGTCTCTGGCTGCATGTGTCGGTCTCTATCTGTCTCTGCTTGTCTCTCTCTACCTTTCTGTCTGTCTATGTCTCTGATTGTGCCCAATTAGTGGCGTGCACGACTAGCTATGTTAACTAACATCTGCAGAGTAGGCTGAGTAAGAGTTTAACTCGAGCACTATTAGTTACACTGGTCCCTAAAGCGGGGTGCAATTGTGGGGGCTGGGGAGGGGGGAGCAGCGGGGCGGGAGGGGGTGACGGCTGTTGGAGTGCTGCACGTGGCCGAGGTGGCGGAGCCTGGCGGCGTGATTGAGGACTAGGCCGCACCTGGGGTAACAGAGCAACTATTGTTTCCAGTTTGTGTTTCTGCTGCAACAAAAATACATGCGTCAATTCTTTGTCGAGTCTGTCTATATATAGCACGCTATGGATATACATACGAATCATGAACCACGCTTTTGCGCATATAAAATATATTTAATTATAATACAATATGTGAGATATGGTGTATAACACATATTATGCTTATTGGACATGAAATATATCAATTAAGCTTATAGCATGAGGAGCATACTATATATAAAAATATTAATGCACGTTACGGTGGATGAGTAGACGGGGACCACGAGCCGCTCCCTGAGCATCGTCACTAAAAGTAGCACTGCATGACGTCGTCTGGTGTGAAACATTGCCACGTCTCCTTCGGTGAACAATGGTCAATGAACTTTCCACTCTCTGTGTCATTAAACAAAGAATTTGAGCTGCTTGTAGCAGCAGAAATCTGCGCTTCGTGCAGCACAAACCAACAGATTTACCAGCATCATCGGTGAAGTGGTCAGCGGCAAATCAGTCTGTAATGTATGTAGGCGAACCGGGACACGCAGATAACCAGCATGGTATGGAATGTAACCAGGGACAACGGACGATGAATAAACGCCAGTCATGAACTAGATCTCTCCGTGTCGACTCGTATATTACATGGTGTCAGATGTGGCTTGCCTGACAAGTGAGATGGCTCTCTCTGGATTAAAACCCCCATTGCCACTGGACTTGGAAGGCAACCTCACTCTAAACTGGACCCAGTGGATTGATTCATACAAAATTTACGCCGTAGCAGCAGGAGTAGCGGCGAAAACGGAGAAAGTACAGTGTTGCGTCTTTCTCCATGTCGCTGGACCAGAGGCACAGAAAATCCACAGAACGCTCAACATTGAAGCCGCGGACCGAGACAAAATTGCAGTACTGATTGAGGCATTTAAAGTATATTGCGAAGGGAAGACGAACATAACAGTGGTACGTTACCAGTTTAACTCCCTATTTCAGACACACGAAAGTATGGACACTTACATTAGGGAGCTACGTAACCGCATATCACACTGTCAATACGAGTTACTGGAAGATTCGTTACTCTGTGACAGAATTGTGTGCGGAGTGAAAAGCAACGTATTGAGAGATCGATTATTACAGACTCATAACTTGACATTGGAATTGTGCATATCGATGTGTCGGCTTAGTGAACACAAGGCAGGTTTGTTGACTGGAAATGCAGACAGTGATTCGAATGAAAACGTCGACGCGTTATCAAGAATTAGTTCTAGCATGACGTCACAACGTCGTGTGCCACCTTGGAGACGAGCATCGCAACGTCAACAATACGGGTCAAACAATGCGAAAATCAAGTGTCCGAATTGCGGATACGTACATTTCAGTGGTAGGTGTCCTGCTAAGGACAAACAGTGTACAGGCTGTGGAAAAGTGGGACATTTCGTCAAAGTGTGTAGAAGTAATACAAATAGACAGTCGACAGTGAATGAAGTCAACATACAGCACCATGACGAACAGCACGAATGGACGCGACCATACCAGGAGGACGACACCAGTCACGATTTGTTCGTTGGTGCATTACAGGATAACAACGACGAAAAGGAGGATCTATGGTACGCGGATATCGTAGTGAACAATACGATAATCAAGTTCAAACTTGATACCGGTTCGGAGGCGAACATCGTGCCACGGAGGATTTACGATCAAATGGACAACGTGACCATGACTCCAACGCGTTGTCACTTGATAACGTACGCTGGACACCGTATAAAACCTCATGGGGAGGTTTTTCGCCACCGTACGCGGTCATGGATTAAAGTTCCAAGTAACAGATGAGGGTAGCCCTATCCTAGGAAAGAGTGCGTGTGTCGCCCTCAACCTCATAACAAGACTGGACTCCATAAACACTGTAGCATATTCAACCACATCAAGTGATAAATTGGTAAATATGTATAGTGATGTATTCAAAGGTTTAGGCAGAATTAAAGTAAATGCGCATATTCATGTTGACAACAATGTAGCCCCAGTCGTTGATGCTCCTAGGCGCATACCACACGCCATAATAAATGATGTCCGTCAAGAATTAAATAGGATGTTAGATCTCAAAGTAATAGTAGAACAAAATGAACCGACTCCATGGGTGAACTCCATCACTATAGTAAGAAAACCAGGTAAAATACGAATATGTTTGGACCCTACTAAATTAAATAAAGCAATATTAAGGGGCCCATATCCAACACGTACGATAGAAGAAGTAGTAGCTAACACAAGTGGGGCAGAATATTTTTCGGTCATTGATGCCAACAGTGGCTATTGGCAGATTGAGTTGGATAATGAAAGTTCTAAATTATGCACCTTCAATACACCTTGGGGTCGGTATCGATATACCAGGTTGCCATTTGGCATAAAAACGGCCGGAGACATATTTATTCAAGAGATGAACAATATATTAGGTGATTTGGACGGTGTAAATGTGATAACTGACGATATACTAGTATACGGTAAAGACATACAAGAACACAACATAAGACTAAAGTCAGTACTGGACAGGGCCCGTAAATTCGATCTGAGATTGAACCCAAAAAAGTCTAAAATTTGTAAAAGACAGGTAAACTATGTGGGGCATTTAATAACGTCCAACGGATTATTGCCAAGCAAAGAAAGAGTACAAGCTATCATAGACATGCCAACACCCACGGACAAAAAAGCTGTCCAACGGTTTTTGGGAATGGTCGGATATGTCAACAAATTTATTCCCAACATGGCGGAATTAGCTAAGCCATTAAGAATAATACTAACTAAAGATGTCGCCTGGCATTGGCAAGAAGAACAAATTTATGCATTCGACAAACTTAAAGAATTGTTAACAAGAGCACCCGTTCTAAAATTTTTTGATGTAAAAAAAGATATTGTCCTTCAAGTAGATGCATCTAAATCTGGCCTTGGGGCGACCTTATTTCAAGAAAATAGACCGGTCGCAATGGCGTCCAAGGCATTAGATAACACACAAACAAATTATGCAGTAATTGAAAAAGAACTGTTAGCCATTTGCTTTGGGTGCAGGAAGTTTCATGAGTACATATACGGGAAAGAGGTGACTATTCAAACCGACCACAAACCCTTGGTAGCCATTATGAATAAGCCCATACACACACTATCAGCACGCATGCAACGCATGAGAATGCGGTTACAAAATTATAATCTACAAGTAATACATGTTAAGGGCACGCTGATGTATTTTGCAGACGCGCTGTCCAGGGCTCACACCACGTTGACAACACCGAACAACTTGTTCGACACAGACATAACCGTGGCCGCAATCGATATGGAAGTGAACAATATAGCTAAAGTAAGGCAAGAATTGGACAAGGATAAAACATTGCAGCAGGTTGTGTTGTTAGCAAAACATGGGTGGCCAAAAAGTAGCGCTGGCCTCAGTCAGAGTGTAAAACCATTTTTTACCTATAGAAATGACATAACAATACAAGACGATGTGTTATTAAAAGATAATCGTATTATAATACCAAAGACCATGCAGAGAGATATGCTAAATAAAATTCACGAGTCACATTTAGGCATAGTGAAATGTAAGCAGTTGGCTAGAGACAACGTCTTTTGGCCTGGAATAAGTAATCAAATCGAGGACAAGGTTTCACAGTGTCAACTTTGCCAGGAGTACCGACACAAACAACATTCTGAACCTTTGATGAGTCATGACATTACATGTATTCCATATTATAAACTAGGCGTGGATTTGTTTACTGTTAACAAGGTGAATTTCCTGTTAGTCATTGACTATTATACAAAGTTTCCGGAAATAGTAGAGTTAACATCAACCACAAGTCAGGCCATAATAAGAAATTTGAAGCAAATGTTTTGCAGATATGGCATTCCGAACACAGTAGTATCAGACAACGGTCCACAATTTAACAGCGCAGAGTACCTACAGTTTGCACATAACTACGGTTTCACACCTAAATTTACAAACCCAATGTTCCCGCAAAGTAACGGCCAGGTAGAAAGATACGTACAAACTGTAAAATTGATGATAAAAAAATCTCTACTGGACGGCAAAGATGCCAATATTGCACTTTTAAATTATCGAAACACCACAATCCAGGGCCTTGGTGCATCCCCGGCACAACTACTCATGTCCCGTAAACTACGGACACGGTTACCGATTTTAGACACACATTTGAAACCAAGTTGCAAATATACAAACAACACTGAAATACGCAGAATACAGCAGAATCAAAAGAAATACTTTGATACCCGTGCAGGACATGAACACCACAAGTTGCATACCGGAGACGAGGTACGATATCTCCATCACAAAGGAGGATGGGCTTCAGGTAGAATTGTAGAAACAAACACACCTGGCCCTAGAGATTACACTATGGTAAATAAACAAAACAATATAATTAGGCGAAATCGAAAACACATTTTCATCTCACATAAGGGTGACACCCACCCTATTAGACCTGAATTAAAAACAAACACACACCAATATACTACACGATACGGCCGAGTTGTTCGTCCCATACAAAGACTAGGAATAAATGACCAGTCATAATACCATTAGTATTTATGTATGTACTAATATATAAGTTCAACGTTGTATGTAGGACAGCATATTGAAAATATAGGAACTGATATCATACCATGTGACTCAACCCTGACGCCGTTAACTGTGTTATAAGTTAAATACAATAGCTATAACTTTCTGTGATATGAAGACATATGCCTTGATGCAAAGTGTATCATGAAAAAATCACGATCCAAAAATTTGTCGGCAATGCGAAACACATTTCCCTACCGGAGCATTAAAACGGCAATAGGCGTACTCAAGGCAGCATTTGACTATATACATGTTAAGATGGGACATCTACACTGTTAACCATCCCGTATTTACTGGACAGGAAATGATGTACGATCTATTGTATCATGGTTCACAGCTAGGCGTCACAAATGTTTATTTACTCCTAAATGTGAATCAAGTCGTTGTTCATACATCACACTATTCAAATCAACAGTCACCCAAAGTGCCAATTGTTGGAGTACAACATAAGTTTAATAAAGTATGTGAATTCTTAAGAACCTAGGCAGTTATCAGTTCCACTGAAATGGCAAAATAGGTACTGTATTTGTTACGCTGTTAAAAGTTGATGTGGTTATTGGGCTATTGAGAATGCATTACATATACAATTATCGATATGCGATAGTGGTCGAAACGTTAATATTTATAAGACTGATGTTACTATTTATAAGACTGATGTTACTATCTATAAGACTGATGTTACTATTTATGAGAATGATGTTACTATCTATACGAATGACATGCATAGTATTTAAGATACTCATTCACATATGGGATGAGTGTAGAGTCGCATATGTCATGTCTCAGTGCAACGTTGCATTCTTCATAGGGTTTGGAGGTGTTTAAGAGTTCATGTAATTATTTAAAGCTAATGAAACAATAAAAATAATGAAATCAATAAAACTAATGAAAGGAGGATGTAATGTATGTAGGCGAACCGGGACACGCAGATAACCAGCATGGTATGGAATGTAACCAGGGACAACGGACGATGAATAAACGCCAGTCATGAACTAGATCTCTCCGTGTCGACTCGTATATTACACAGTCCAGCTCTGGTCTGTAATCGATCTGCCCACTGAGGTATGGACGTAAATGGAGCTCTACACATGGGATGGTTCATGAATGTGAAATTCGCCATGAATATGAAGTGAGCTATCCGTACAGGGTGAGTTATAAATGTGAACTTCTTTTCTGACATCTGATGGGCGTGACGTGCGACACCCTCACCCCCTTACCCTCTCACCCCCTCACCCCTCACCCCTTTACCCCCACACCCTCACCTTCTTACCCCTCACCCCTCACCCCCTCACCCCCCTCACCCCCTCACCCCCTCATTCCCTCACCCCTTCACCTCTTCACACCTTCACCCCTTCACACCTTCACCCCCACCTCCTCACCCCCTTCACCCCGCACCTCCCCGCCCCCCCCTCACCCCCTCACCCCTCCTCACCCCCTTCACCCCGCACCTCCCCGCCCCCATCACTCCTCACCCCTCCTCACGCCCTCACCCCTCACGCCCTCACCCCGCACCTCCCCGCTCAGTGGCACACCTGGCACACCTGGCGAGCTGAGGCCACACGACAATGGGCCCAGACCTACTTGGCAAATGAGGCGCCGGACGCTGCACAGTCAGCGCCACACAGCAGCCTGCAGACATGCGCAGTGAACGCCACACAGCAGCCTGCAGACATTCGCAGTCAGCACCACACATCAGCCTGCAGACATGCGCACACACAAAGACGCAGTTTGTGTGCCTTACGACACACATAAGTGGACAGAGTCTGTTCGCCACTGTTTGTAGAAACACGTAGGCCGTAATCGATTAACACAACCCAGGCGACTCGGGTCACCCGAGTCATCAGAATTTCAAATCGAACACTGCGAGTAGAGTCGACAAATACGCATGCTGTGTGGAAAACGATCTGACCCAAGTAACCCACATCATAGCTGGGGTTGGCTATGAGCGATGACGTCACATTTGCGCTGGTACCGTCCTGCAGGATAACAGCTACCAGTACCAGTCATACATGTTTTTTTTAAAAGAATAACTTGGATTAATGAAATGAAAATATAGCTAAACTAGGCCATCATAAAATACTTTAAACCCTATTTTGCTGTAGTTTTATCGGTTATTAAAAACAAAATAATGTTTTTCACCCGAGCACGGAGAAGTGTATTCGATTATTCGACCCGAGTTTGTAGGATGTGCGCATGCGCCAAAAAGTGGCTCAGGTGACCCGAGTTGATTAATCGATTACGCCCGTGGTGACTGGTGTGTCCCCGATGTCAGCCAGTCAGTGTCCCTAAAACCACAGGACTGTTCCGATTCCATTTCTTTTAATTGTCGTTGATTAAGCAGAGATATTTCAATTGTGGGAAATTTACTTTCCTAGCAATGTTGAGCGCTAAGGCAAGGTAGCCACAACTACCGATATTGTAAACCTCTTTGTAGCGACTTGTAGCTACTTGCAAGCACTTGCAGCAACTGTTTTCCGTTTATTATTTGTTGGGGTTTTACATCCTGGCAACATCTAAGGTCATATCAAGATGGATACCAACTTGTGACAGTGCTCACTCATTCTGACTTTAGAGTGTTGTCCCACTGGCGTACCCGCTTTCTCACTCAGTCACATTATCCTAATACTGAGGTAACCAGTCGTTGCCGTATCCTATTAATGGTAGCAATAAGTATTAATGTAATGGTTTGTTTGTTTGTTGTTGTTGTTTTACGTCGTAGCAACATCTAAGGTCATATCAGGATGGGTACCGACTTGTGACAGTACTCACTCATGGCGATTTTATAGTGCTGCTCCACAGGCCCCCGGCACCATGACCCAATATCCCACTCAGTCACATTATCCTGACACTGAGCTAACCAGCCCTTGACCTATCCTAATAATGCCAAGCACCAGGCTAGGAAGCGACAAGTATCAATTTTTAAGTCATTGGTTTGACTCGACCAGGAACCAAACTCGCGAACTCCCGATCTTCCATATGCGAGGCCTGTGCTCTACCGATTTGGCCACCGCGCCCAGTATAATGTAATGGTAGGTAGCGATAAGTATTAATGTAATAGTAGGTAGCGATAAGTATTAATTTAATGGTAGGTAGCGATAAGTATTAATGTAATGGTAGGTAGCGATAAGTATTAATGTAGTGGTAGGTAGCGATAAATATTAATGTAATGGTAGGTAGTGATAAGTATTAATGTAATGGTAGGTAGCGATAAGTATTAATGTAGTGGTAGGTAGCGATAAGTATTAATGTAGTGGTAGGTAGCGATAAGTATTAATGTAGTGGTAGGTAGTGATAAGTATTAATGTAATGGTAGGTAGCGATAAGTATTAATGTAATGGTAGGTAGTGATAAGTATTAATGTAATGGTAGGTAGTGATAAGTATTAATGTAGTGGTAGGTAGCGATAAGTATTAATGAAATGATAGGTAGCGATAAGTATTAATGTAGTGGTAGGTAGGGATAAGTATTAATGTAGTGGTAGGTAGCGATAAGTATTAATGTAATGGTAGGTAGCGATAAGTATTAATGTAGTGGTAGGTAGCGATAAGTATTAATGTAGTGGTAGGTAGCGATAAGTATTAATGTAGTGGTAGGTAGCGATAAGTATTAATGTAATGGTAGGTAGCGATAAGTATTAATGTAATGGGAGGTAGCGATAAGTATTAATTTAAGTCAATGGTTTGACTCTGCTGTGTTTTGAACTCCCGGAACTGACACACACGTCCAGAACTATTTCCAGCTACTTTCAATTACTTGCATCTATTTGCATCTATTTGCATCTACTTGCACCTACACGCACCTACATGCATATGCGTGCACTTACTTACACTTACACCGGGCACGGTGGCCAAATCGGTAGAGCTCAGGCCTCGCGTGTGGGAGATCGTGAGTTCAGTTCCCGGTCGAGTCAAACCAATGACTTATAAAATTGATACGTGTCGCTTCCTAGCCTAGTGCTCGGCATTAATAGGATAGGGCAAGGACAGGTTAGCTCAGTGTCAGGATAATGTGACTGAGTGGGATATTGGGTCATGGTGCTGGTTGCCTGATTTCCTCAGTGTGGCAGCACTATAAAGTTGCTATGAGTGTGCACTGTCACAAGTTGGTACCCGTCCTGATATGACCTTAGATATTGCCAGGACGTAAAACTCCAACAACCAACCAACCAACTTGCACCTAATAGCACCTACTTGCATACTTGCTTAATTTCCACTTACTTGAACCTACTTGTTCATACTTGAATCACTGCTACCTACTTGCACTAATGATTGAAAGAACAATGCCGCATACCTATATATATACCTATATATATGTAAGGCTACACAGGACAAGGCAAGGGGAGACTGGACACTATAGTTTATTGACAATCAACATCAATTAAATAATCAATCAGATAATCAATCAAACAATCAACTGGCCTGGACAACATGCCCTAACAATGAAAAGAAAAATTTCTAACAATAAGGTCCGCCAACGGCCACTCGGAGGTACATGCGGCGGTGGGGGCGGCTAGGCGAGCACTGTCGATCGCACCAGCCGTAGACTACCTCAGCTACGGAATGCAGTGTCGCCCAATGGATGGTACCTGAACCAACTGCGTTAAAGTGTCTTGCGCACCGCAAGAGGGGAGCACTGTGTTCCACCCCTTTCATGTGGATATACATCGTATATCCAGGCTGTAAGGCTACACAGGACAAGGCAAGTGGAGACTGGACAATATAGTTTATTGACAATCAACATATGTCAATCAACATCAATAATCAAATAATCAATCAGATAATCAATCAAACAATCAACTGGGCTGGACAACATGCCAAACGAGCAGAGCAAAACCAGCCAACCAACTAAGACAAATGCGAAAGGGCGGTAGCTACCCGCATTTCGAATAGGATATGTTCAGAGATAGGTTTAGATATATATTTGTATACAGTATCTGAGGTCCAATCCCGCCTGGTCTTAATTACGTTGATGGTAGCTCCGTGGAGAGCCAAATAAGTGCAGCCACCTCTGCGCAGGGAGTGGCAGGAGAATTTGGAGGGATCTAAACCCACCTGACCTGCAAAATGTTTTATCGTGAACTGCAGGGTTGAATAATCAAGAGGTGAGAATCTACCTCCAGATGCAGGGAGCTAAAACACACGTCCTCTGCACCTATGTGTGTCTCAAGAAAGTGCTTTCTCACCCAAAATACTGCACACAAATCAGTATTCGGGACAAACGCGAATGAAATTAATAACTCCCGTTCTGAGTACTGTATTGTTTTGGACTTACAAACATGGATCATGCGCCCCCATGAGTAAAAAGAAAATCACACCTATGCAAGACTGAGTCTGATGCTGTAATCTGACATTTTCTCAGGAGTCCCCGGAATCCGGTCAATATAGCGGTACGGATGCAAGTGTGGCCCACATTACTGGACATAAAGGAAAACATTGCCAACAGCTCCTTGGGAAGCAGCGGTATAGCGTGCTTCACAGCACAACCCAGGACTCTTTTCGCACCTACTAGGACTATTTTAATTATGCGCTCATTATAATCAATGGCTTTAAGAACAAATTTAAAGTGCTCACATAGTTTGTTATGGACGAGTAGGTAAGAGAACATGCCAACCAAGCAATATATAAGGCAACCTGACTGGAGGGACACAGGGTAGGGTCCAACAGTCCACCAAACGCATTAATGAAGGCGAAGTAATGCTTAATTTGCATTGATCTCGTAACCCTGGAGCTTGGTGCGTAATACAACACACACAAAGTGTCTACCTCCATCTGTAACCTCCTCAGACCTACAAAAAGTCCCCCCAAAAATAGTTATCTTAATTGTAGAAAATATTAACACAACATAATCGTCGATATAGGTTGGCTGTCTGTAGCCGGGCCAAGGAAATGGCCACCGACCATCTCCTTAAAGCATCACAAATTGTATTATTAGCACTCCTAATATATGCTGAAAAAATATTAAAATTAAATTCTTTCACCCACAACATAATATTGGAGTTCTTACAACGTCTCTGTCTGTCTCTGTCTGTCTCTGCCTGTGTCTGCCTGTCTCTATCTGTCTCTGTCTGGCTGTCTCTGCCTATCTCTGTCTGTCGGTCTCTGCCTGTCTCTGTCTGTCTCTGTCTGTCTCTCTCTGTCTCTGTTTGTCTCTGTCCTTCTCTGCCTGTCTCTCTCTGTCTCTGTCTGTCTCTGCCTGTCTCTGCCTGTCTCTGCCTGTCTCTGCCTGTCTCTGTCCTGATGTGACCTTAGATGTTGTCATTAAAATTAAAGTCTTTGTCTGTATTCTACTGTCTCTGGCTGTCTCTGGCTGTCTAGGTCTGTCTTTGTCTGTCTCTGTCTGTCTCTGTCTGTCTCTGTCTGTCTCAGTCTGTCTCTATCTGTCTCTGCCTGTCTCTGTCTGTCTCTGTCTGTCTCTGTCTGTCTCTGTCTGTCTCTGTCTGTCTCTGTCTGTCTCTGCCTGTCTCTGTCTGCCTCTGTATGTCTCTGTCTGTCTCTGGCGGTCTCTGTCTGACTCTGTCTGTCTCTGTCTGTCTCTGGCTGTCTCTGTCTGTCTCTGTCTGTCTCTGTCTGTCTCTGTCTGTCTCTGTCTGTCTCTGCCTGTCTCTGTCTGCCTCTGTATGTCTCTGTCTGTCTCTGGCGGTCTCTGTCTGACTCTGTCTGTCTCTGTCTGTCTCTGGCTGTCTCTGTATGTCTCTGGCTGCCTGTCTCTGTCTGCCTCTGTCTGTCTCTGGCTGTCTCTGCCTGTCTCTGTCTGTCTCTGTTTGTCTCTTGTCTGTCTCTGCCTATCTCTGTCTGTCTCTGACCATCTCTGTTGGTCGCTGCCTGTCTCTGCCTGTCTCTGTCTGTCTCTGCCTGTCTCTGCCTGTCCTGATATGACCTTAGATGTTGCCATTAAAATTAAAGTTAACAGAGATCCAGAATAATTATTTCACCCACAACATAATATTGGAGTTCTTACAACGTCCTGTGACCAGAGCCAACTCAACAGTCAAATCATCAGTTACAAAAATAACATTTCGATCTCTCCAAAGATGTGCCCAGTGATGAGCAGCAGCAATTACAGCCGACATCTCTTTCTCGTTTATATGTCCAGGGACGCATGCATGGTCTAGGGAGGCCACATGGCGGCCAGTTATTTGTTTTAATTTTAAATGAGATTTTTCATCAAAAGCACCAACGTACCAGTCATCCGCATGAGCAGCTCCAAATCTGGCCTCAGACACATCCGAATACACAGAAACCATATCAGTGTGCCTACCCAGTAATTTGGCCAACCCGTTAAAACAGTCAACAATATTCAACCGCCACTTAATTTCACTCAGAAAGGCAGCATTAATACAGAAATGGTGATATGGCTTCCTTCGTGTATGGATTGCATCGAAGACCCAAGTCGAAAGGGAGCATCCACCCCGGATGACTGTGGCGCAGTGCGACAGACGACCCCCCAAGCTTCTCCAGCTGCTTTCTTGTCGCCTTACGCATCACCAGAAATCTTTCTAAATATTTTTTAAGTTTTGGAATTTTGTCTGAGGGTAGCCTCAGCTGCAGGTTGGCAGATGATACCCAAGTAACAGCTTGCTTGTGATGGCGAGGTTAATTTGCCAAAATTAATATTGAAACCTATGCGTCTTAGGATGCTAATAACAATATTTTGGCTCCTACAACAGTCTTCAAACGAGTGTCCAACAATAGCTGAATCGTCTGAATAATTCACCACATATGATGTCCCATGATGGGCAGCACAACAGACTACAAAGTCTGAGACAAGATTGAAAATATAAGGTGCAGAAGACAGTCCCATGCATAGCCTGTTATCTTCAAAATATTCCAAACCACCACCAAAATCCCCCATAAGGCCTTGTCTCTGCGGTCTCTGTCTGTCTGTCTCTGCCTGTCTCTGTCTGTCTCTGTCTGTCTCTCTCTGTCTCTGTCTGTCTCTGTTTGTCTCTGTCCTTCTCTGCCTGTCTCTCTCTGATGGCTCTGTAAGCCTCACTTATGTCCACTGTGCCAATATAATCATATTGGACAATACTATCAACTAATGTAGTAACTGTATTGTAAGAAAATGTTGTGGCCACCTCATCTACATAATTAATTACAGAAGCCTCATATGGTTTGCTGCAATCTGTAATTACGTTTAGCCCGACTCCATCTGACTTCGGTACAGCAAAATTATTATGGACACATGTAGGGGGTTGCCGCACGCTACTAATTCTACCATCATGCAATTCTTTAAGTAATTTGCCTTTAATACAATTACGGTGGTCAGAGTTACAAATATCCCTGGTACACCCACCATATGATGCTCTACAGGACTTATTAATTGATCTGAAACCGAAAATAAAACCGTGTAATATAAATTCCCAATTTGCATCTGTAGCTCCCCTCTAAAAGCATTTGCAAAAAACTCTGCAAGGCATCAATTGAGCCATGCAACCCCCGACTGTGTGTCCACACATGCAAATGCCATTAGAACTGGCTGTAGAAACAATTAAATTACAAACAGTATGATCAGCTGATGAGGTGTCAGTTGCAGAAACAGCTAAACAATTACCATCATTACACCCCAATAACCAGTCACATACTATGGGCACCCATTTTGGAAAACCTGCAAGGGAAGTTACATCACCAGGATAAGTATGAGGCACAAGACAATAGACATGTTCAATAGCAATATTATTGACAACCGAGCCAGGCATCGGCTGTGGTTGGCAATCAAAGTCAGAGTCAATATCTGCATAGTCAGCAACACTGCGGTGTTCAATGAGAGGGGCAGTCGCCTGCACCAGCACAATCCTGGCACCCTCTGCAGGTGAGTCCTTCACAGTCAGTGGCTCATGCGACAAGTAGTGCTTCCCCATTATCACCGCCGCTAATGGTTGTAATTGAAGCATTCAGCTTGTCTCGAGTAGGTCCATTCATAGACCCAGTTCATAGACCTCGTCGTACTTGTCGTCCATCCCCTAACGCACCTCCTCCTTTAGCGGTTTCTGAATGCCCACCTCCGCCATACCCGCTGCATGTGTAGTCCGTCTTGTTATCTATTGGTCGTAGTCCTGGGCACTTGCTGTCAGATTTTCCACAATGCAAACCCCAGCACACAGAGCAATATTTCTCTGCCATACAGTGTAACAATGTAACGGAACAATTTCTAACAATAAGGTCCGCCAATGGTTGCTTGGAGGTACGTGCGGCGGCGGGGGTGGATAGGCGAGCACTGTCGAATGCACCAGGTGTAGACTGCCTCGGCTATGGAACGCAGCGTCGCCCAACAGATAGTAACTGAACCAACTGTGCTAAAAGTGTCTTGCGCACCCCAAGAGGGGAGCACTGTGTTCTGCCCCTTACATGCGGATATACATCGTATACAGTAAATCCACAAATTAGTGCCATTAGGCCACATGTTACATTCCAGGTCATAACGATGTGCGTGCATATAACTAATACACGAATGGATGGCCAGGTTATTCTACGAGGAGGGGGCGATTGCAGAGACCCACTTCGACTGGAAGTCCAGGGGAAGTGATGTTATGAGTGTTTGGATTTATTTAGAACGTGGGATTAACAGCAGATAAGGCCAAATACAATGTTTTTTAAAGGTATTCGTCCTTTTGCTCTTACAAAATCAAGGTCAGGCGGGTGGGTTTTAAAAATGTTCTTTGTTATTGGGGCTAATGCTAAGCCGGGTCTTACGCTGCTGTCGGTTCTTTGTATCGTCTGGGTGTGGCATGACCTTTTAGTTACCTCATTTAGTTTGTAAAGTATGACAATTGTGGACTCTAAAACTGAACCAATTTGAAAGAAAAAATACTACAATTAAACGAATAAAAATTAACACAACGTTCAAGTTGACCTAGTTACGCACCGGCGCGTCGTCACGTGGCGCCACCTGACGGAATCAGTTCAAACTAAGAGTCGCTGGGGTAGTTGACATGCGAGCTGAGCTGGCCGTTCTCCAAGCACGACAACAACCTCCCACACGAGTGCGGACAAGCAGCATGTAGTAGCACTAGCAGTAGTGGGGAGTGCGGTAACCGTGCACTATTGAACGGTTGAGTGCGTAGACTGAACGATTAGCAAACTGCCCATTGTACCGTAAGTTGGAGGCAGTTCCAATTGAACAACCATTGCGCCCTATAAGTATTTGTGATATATGTAATTTCACGATGGGTACATGAATAGAAAATTATATAATTGCAATGCATGTTTTAAAGAGATAGAGAGAGAGAGAGAGAGAGAGAGAGAGGGAGGGAGAGAGCCTCGCACGATTTAATGGGAGAAGGCTGCCCATGATGTTCAGGGAGCCATCTGGTGAGAAGTTGTGGAGGAACAGATTGCGTCGACTAACAAAGCGGCAGGCTGGCCTTATTAAAGCCAATTAGAACGATCACGTGTCAATGGGTGGGCGGGACATGCTGCCGGCAGAGGTGGCGAGGGGCGGCCGCCGGCCGCCCCAGGCAAGGTGCCACACAATGCAGGACTCAAATAGCTTAATGTACCCTCTCAGCAATATAAACCATGACAACAATATGGTTTAACTTAAAGCATATCTGAGTTCCATGTCATGAAGGAAGTTCTACTCTACCACTTCACTAACTAAGGAGGGTCAGTCGGCTGAATGACCCTACACACACAGGCCACAGTCTACCACTTCACTAACTGAGGAGGGTCAGTCGGCTGAATGACCCTACACATACAGGCCACAGTCTACCACTTCACTAACTGAGGAGGGTTAGTCGACTGAATGACCCTACACATACAGGCCACAGTCTACCACTTCACTAACTGAGGAGGGTCAGTCGACTGAATGACCTACACACACAGGCCACAGTCTACCACTTCACTAACTGTGGAGGGTCAGTCGACTGAATGACCCTACACACACAGGCCACAGTCTACCACTTCACTAACTGAGGAGGGTCAGTCGACTGAATGACCCTACACATACAGGCCACAGTCTACCACTTCACTAACTGAGGAGGGTCAGTCGACTGAATGACCCTACACATACAGGCCACAGTCTACCACTTCACTAACTGAGGAGGGTCAGTTTGCTGAATGACCCTACACATACAGGCCACAGTCTACCACTTCACTAACTGAGGAGGGTCAGTCGGCTGAATGACCCTACACATACAGGCCACAGTCTACCACTTCACTAACTGAGGAGGGTCAGTCGGCTGAATGACCCTACACATACAGGCCACAGTCTACCACTTCACTAACTGAGGAGGGTCAGTCGGCTGAATGACCCTACACATACAGGCCACAGTCTACCACTTCACTAACTGAGGAGGGTTAGTCGACTGAATGACCCTACACATACAGGCCACAGTCTACCACTTCACTAACTGAGGAGGGTCAGTCGACTGAATGACCCTACACATACAGGCCACAGTCTACCACTTCACTAACTGAGGAGGGTTAGTCGGCTGAATGACCCTACACATACAGGCCACAGTCTACCACTTCACTAACTGAGGAGGGTCAGTCGACTGAATGACCCTACACATACAGGCCACAGTCTACCACTTCACTAACTGAGGAGGGTCAGTCGACTGAATGACCCTACACATACAGGCCACAGTCTACCACTTCACTAACTGAGGAGGGTCAGTCGGCTGAATGACCCTACACATACAGGCCACAGTCTACCACTTCACTAACTGAGGAGGGTCAGTCGGCTGAATGACCCTACACATACAGGCCACAGTCTACCACTTCACTAACTGAGGAGGGTCAGTCGACTGAATGACCCTACACATACAGGCCACAGTCTACCACTTCACTAACTGAGGAGGGTCAGTCGACTGAATGACCCTACACATACAGGCCACAGTCTACCACTTCACTAACTGTGGAGGGTCAGTCGGCTGAATGACCCTACACATACAGGCCACAGTCTACCACTTCACTAACTGTGGAGGGTTAGTCGACTGAATGACCCT
This sequence comes from Branchipolynoe longqiensis, assembly GCA_030323885.1. Lineage (NCBI taxonomy): Eukaryota > Metazoa > Annelida > Polychaeta > Phyllodocida > Polynoidae > Branchipolynoe > Branchipolynoe longqiensis. The sequence continues at coordinate 17,610,364 of CM059199.1, read as the reverse complement.
ACACATACAGGCCACAGTCTACCACTTCACTAACTGAGGAGGGTCAGTCGGCTGAATGACCCTACACATACAGGCCACAGTCTACCACTTCACTAACTGAGGAGGGTCAGTTTGCTGAATGACCCTACACATACAGGCCACAGTCTACCACTTCACTAACTGAGGAGGGTCAGTCGACTGAATGACCCTACACATACAGGCCACAGTCTACCACTTCACTAACTGAGGAGGGTCAGTCGACTGAATGACCCTACACATACAGGCCACAGTCTACCACTTCACTAACTGAGGAGGGTCAGTCGACTGAATGACCCTACACATACAGGCCACAGTCTACCACTTCACTAACTGTGGAGGGTCAGTTTGCTGAATGACCCTACACATACAGGCCACAGTCTACCACTTCACTAACTGAGGAGGGTCAGTCGACTGAATGACCCTACACATACAGGCCACAGTCTACCACTTCACTAACTGAGGAGGGTCAGTTTGCTGAATGACCCTACACATACAGGCCACAGTCTACCACTTCACTAACTGAGGAGGGTCAGTCGGCTGAATGACCCTACACACACAGGCCACAGTCTACCACTTCACTAACTGTGGAGGGTCAGTCGACTGAATGACCCTACACATACAGGCCACAGTCTACCACTTCACTAACTGAGGAGGGTCAGTCGGCTGAATGACCCTACACATACAGGCCACAGTCTACCACTTCACTAACTGAGGAGGGTCAGTCGGCTGAATGACCCTACACATACAGGCCACAGTCTACCACTTCACTAACTGAGGAGGGTCAGTCGGCTGAATGACCCTACACATACAGGCCACAGTCTACCACTTCACTAACTGTGGAGGGTCAGTCGACTGAATGACCCTACACATACAGGCCACAGTCTACCACTTCACTAACTGAGGAGGGTCAGTTTGCTGAATGACCCTACACATACAGGCCACAGTCTACCACTTCACTAACTGAGGAGGGTCAGTCGACTGAATGACCCTACACATACAGGCCACAGTCTACCACTTCACTAACTGAGGAGGGTCAGTCGGCTGAATGACCCTACACATACAGGCCACAGTCTACCACTTCACTAACTGAGGAGGGTCAGTCGACTGAATGACCCTACACATACAGGCCACAGTCTACCACTTCACTAACTGTGGAGGGTCAGTCGACTGAATGACCCTACACATACAGGCCACAGTCTACCACTTCACTAACTGTGGAGGGTCAGTCGACTGAATGACCCTACACACAGGCCACAGTCTACCACTTCACTAACTGAGGAGGTCAGTCGCTGAATGACCCTACACATACAGGCCACAGTCTACCACTTCACTAACTGAGGAGGGTCAGTCGACTGAATGACCCTACACACACAGGCCACAGTCTACCACTTCACTAACTGAGGAGGGTCAGTCGGCTGAATGACCCTACACATACAGGCCACAGTCTACCACTTCACTAACTGTGGAGGGTCAGTCGACTGAATGACCCTACACATACAGGCCACAGTCTACCACTTCACTAACTGAGGAGGGTCAGTCGACTGAATGACCCTACACATACAGGCCACAGTCTACCACTTCACTAACTGAGGAGGGTCAGTCGACTGAATGACCCTACACATACAGGCCACAGTCTACCACTTCACTAACTGTGGAGGGTCAGTCGACTGAATGACCCTACACATACAGGCCACAGTCTACCACTTCACTAACTGAGGAGGGTCAGTCGACTGAATGACCCTACACATACAGGCCACAGTCTACCACTTCACTAACTGAGGAGGGTCAGTCGACTGAATGACCCTACACATACAGGCCACAGTCTACCACTTCACTAACTGAGGAGGGTCAGTCAGCTGAATGACCCTACACATACAGGCCACAGTCTACCACTTCACTAACTGAGGAGGGTCAGTCGACTGAATGACCCTACACATACAGGCCACAGTCTACCACTTCACTAACTGAGGAGGGTTAGTCGACTGAATGACCCTACACATACAGGCCACAGTCTACCACTTCACTAACTGTGGAGGGTCAGTCGACTGAATGACCCTACACATACAGGCCACAGTCTACCACTTCACTAACTGTGGAGGGTCAGTCGACTGAATGACCCTACACATACAGGCCACAGTCTACCACTTCACTAACTGAGGAGGGTCAGTCGACTGAATGACCCTACACATACAGGCCACAGTCTACCACTTCACTAACTGAGGAGGGTCAGTCGGCTGAATGACCCTACACACACAGGCCACAGTCTACCACTTCACTAACTGAGGAGGGTCAGTCGACTGAATGACCCTACACATACAGGCCACAGTCTACCACTTCACTAACTGAGGAGGGTCAGTCGGCTGAATGACCCTACACATACAGGCCACAGTCTACCACTTCACTAACTGAGGAGGGTCAGTCGACTGAATGACCCTACACATACAGGCCACAGTCTACCACTTCACTAACTGAGGAGGGTCAGTCGGCTGAATGACCCTACACATACAGGCCACAGTCTACCACTTCACTAACTGTGGAGGGTCAGTCGACTGAATGACCCTACACATACAGGCCACAGTCTACCACTTCACTAACTGTGGAGGGTCAGTCGACTGAATGACCCTACACATACAGGCCACAGTCTACCACTTCACTAACTGAGGAGGGTCAGTCGGCTGAATGACCCTACACATACAGGCCACAGTCTACCACTTCACTAACTGAGGAGGGTCAGTCGACTGAATGACCCTACACACACAGGCCACAGTCTACCACTTCACTAACTGAGGAGGGTCAGTCGACTGAATGACCCTACACATACAGGCCACAGTCTACCACTTCACTAACTGTGGAGGGTCAGTCGGCTGAATGACCCTACACATACAGGCCACAGTCTACCACTTCACTAACTGTGGAGGGTCAGTCGGCTGAATGACCCTACACATACAGGCCACAGTCTACCACTTCACTAACTGTGGAGGGTCAGTCGACTGAATGACCCTACACATACAGGCCACAGTCTACCACTTCACTAACTGAGGAGGGTCAGTCGGCTGAATGACCCTACACATACAGGCCACAGTCTACCACTTCACTAACTGAGGAGGGTCAGTCGGCTGAATGACCCTACACATACAGGCCACAGTCTACCACTTCACTAACTGAGGAGGGTCAGTCGACTGAATGACCCTACACATACAGGCCACAGTCTACCACTTCACTAACTGTGGAGGGTCAGTCGCTGAATGACCCTACACATACAGGCCACAGTCTACCACTTCACTAACTGAGGAGGGTCAGTCGGCTGAATGACCCTACACATACAGGCCACAGTCTACCACTTCACTAACTGAGGAGGGTCAGTCGACTGAATGACCCTACACATACAGGCCACAGTCTACCACTTCACTAACTGAGGAGGGTCAGTCGACTGAATGACCCTACACATACAGGCCACAGTCTACCACTTCACTAACTGAGGAGGGTCAGTCGGCTGAATGACCCTACACATACAGGCCACAGTCTACCACTTCACTAACTGAGGAGGGTCAGTCGACTGAATGACCCTACACATACAGGCCACAGTCTACCACTTCACTAACTGTGGAGGGTCAGTCGACTGAATGACCCTACACATACAGGCCACAGTCTACCACTTCACTAACTGAGGAGGGTCAGTCGACTGAATGACCCTACACATACAGGCCACAGTCTACCACTTCACTAACTGAGGAGGGTCAGTCGACTGAATGACCCTACACATACAGGCCACAGTCTACCACTTCACTAACTGAGGAGGGTCAGTTTGCTGAATGACCCTACACATACAGGCCACAGTCTACCACTTCACTAACTGAGGAGGGTCAGTCGACTGAATGACCCTACACATACAGGCCACAGTCTACCACTTCACTAACTGAGGAGGGTCAGTCGACTGAATGACCCTACACATACAGGCCACAGTCTACCACTTCACTAACTGAGGAGGGTCAGTCGACTGAATGACCCTACACATACAGGCCACAGTCTACCACTTCACTAACTGTGGAGGGTCAGTCGACTGAATGACCCTACACATACAGGCCACAGTCTACCACTTCACTAACTGAGGAGGGTCAGTCGACTGAATGACCCTACACATACAGGCCACAGTCTACCACTTCACTAACTGTGGAGGGTCAGTCGGCTGAATGACCCTACACATACAGGCCACAGTCTACCACTTCACTAACTGAGGAGGGTCAGTCGGCTGAATGACCCTACACATACAGGCCACAGTCTACCACTTCACTAACTGAGGAGGGTCAGTCGGCTGAATGACCCTACACATACAGGCCACAGTCTACCACTTCACTAACTGAGGAGGGTCAGTCGACTGAATGACCCTACACATACAGGCCACAGTCTACCACTTCACTAACTGAGGAGGGTCAGTCGACTGAATGACCCTACACATACAGGCCACAGTCTACCACTTCACTAACTGAGGAGGGTTAGTCGACTGAATGACCCTACACATACAGGCCACAGTCTACCACTTCACTAACTGTGGAGGGTCAGTCGACTGAATGACCCTACACATACAGGCCACAGTCTACCACTTCACTAACTGAGGAGGGTCAGTCGCTGAATGACCCTACACATACAGGCCACAGTCTACCACTTCACTAACTGAGGAGGGTCAGTCGACTGAATGACCCTACACATACAGGCCACAGTCTACCACTTCACTAACTGTGGAGGGTCAGTCGGCTGAATGACCCTACACATACAGGCCACAGTCTACCACTTCACTAACTGTGGAGGGTCAGTCGCTGAATGACCCTACACATACAGGCCACAGTCTACCACTTCACTAACTGAGGAGGGTCAGTCGACTGAATGACCCTACACATACAGGCCACAGTCTACCACTTCACTAACTGAGGAGGGTCAGTCGGCTGAATGACCCTACACATACAGGCCACAGTCTACCACTTCACTAACTGTGGAGGGTCAGTCGACTGAATGACCCTACACATACAGGCCACAGTCTACCACTTCACTAACTGAGGAGGGTCAGTCGACTGAATGACCCTACACATACAGGCCACAGTCTACCACTTCACTAACTGAGGAGGGTCAGTTTGCTGAATGACCCTACACATACAGGCCACAGTCTACCACTTCACTAACTGAGGAGGGTTAGTCGACTGAATGACCCTACACATACAGGCCACAGTCTACCACTTCACTAACTGTGGAGGGTCAGTCGACTGAATGACCCTACACATACAGGCCACAGTCTACCACTTCACTAACTGTGGAGGGTCAGTCGGCTGAATGACCCTACACATACAGGCCACAGTCTACCACTTCACTAACTGAGGAGGGTTCAGTCGACTGAATGACCCTACACATACAGGCCACAGTCTACCACTTCACTAACTGAGGAGGGTCAGTCGGCTGAATGACCCTACACATACAGGCCACAGTCTACCACTTCACTAACTGAGGAGGGTCAGTCGACTGAATGACCCTACACATACAGGCCACAGTCTACCACTTCACTAACTGAGGAGGGTCAGTCGACTGAATGACCCTACACATACAGGCCACAGTCTACCACTTCACTAACTGAGGAGGGTCAGTCGACTGAATGACCCTACACATACAGGCCACAGTCTACCACTTCACTAACTGAGGAGGGTCAGTCGGCTGAATGACCCTACACATACAGGCCACAGTCTACCACTTCACTAACTGAGGAGGGTCAGTCGACTGAATGACCCTACACATACAGGCCACAGTCTACCACTTCACTAACTGTGGAGGGTCAGTCGACTGAATGACCCTACACATACAGGCCACAGTCTACCACTTCACTAACTGAGGAGGGTCAGTCGACTGAATGACCCTACACATACAGGCCACAGTCTACCACTTCACTAACTGTGGAGGGTCAGTTTGCTGAATGACCCTACACATACAGGCCACAGTCTACCACTTCACTAACTGAGGAGGGTCAGTCGGCTGAATGACCCTACACATACAGGCCACAGTCTACCACTTCACTAACTGAGGAGGGTCAGTCGACTGAATGACCCTACACATACAGGCCACAGTCTACCACTTCACTAACTGAGGAGGGTCAGTCGACTGAATGACCCTACACATACAGGCCACAGTCTACCACTTCACTAACTGTGGAGGGTTAGTCGACTGAATGACCCTACACATACAGGCCACAGTCTACCACTTCACTAACTGAGGAGGGTTAGTCGACTGAATGACCCTACACATACAGGCCACAGTCTACCACTTCACTAACTGTGGAGGGTCAGTCGGCTGAATGACCCTACACATACAGGCCACAGTCTACCACTTCACTAACTGAGGAGGGTCAGTCGGCTGAATGACCCTACACATACAGGCCACAGTCTACCACTTCACTAACTGAGGAGGGTCAGTCGACTGAATGACCCTACACACACAGGCCACAGTCTACCACTTCACTAACTGAGGAGGGTCAGTCGGCTGAATGACCCTACACATACAGGCCACAGTCTACCACTTCACTAACTGAGGAGGGTCAGTCGACTGAATGACCCTACACACACAGGCCACAGTCTACCACTTCACTAACTGAGGAGGGTCAGTCGACTGAATGACCCTACACATACAGGCCACAGTCTACCACTTCACTAACTGTGGAGGGTCAGTCGGCTGAATGACCCTACACACACAGGCCACAGTCTACCACTTCACTAACTGAGGAGGGTCAGTCGGCTGAATGACCCTACACATACAGGCCACAGTCTACCACTTCACTAACTGAGGAGGGTCAGTCGACTGAATGACCCTACACATACAGGCCACAGTCTACCACTTCACTAACTGAGGAGGGTCAGTCGACTGAATGACCCTACACATACAGGCCACAGTCTACCACTTCACTAACTGTGGAGGGTCAGTCGGCTGAATGACCCTACACATACAGGCCACAGTCTACCACTTCACTAACTGAGGAGGGTCAGTCGACTGAATGACCCTACACATACAGGCCACAGTCTACCACTTCACTAACTGAGGAGGGTCAGTCGACTGAATGACCCTACACACACAGGCCACAGTCTACCACTTCACTAACTGTGGAGGGTCAGTTTGCTGAATGACCCTACACATACAGGCCACAGTCTACCACTTCACTAACTGAGGAGGGTCAGTCGACTGAATGACCCTACACATACAGGCCACAGTCTACCACTTCACTAACTGTGGAGGGTCAGTCGACTGAATGACCCTACACATACAGGCCACAGTCTACCCACTTCACTAACTGTGGAGGGTCAGTCGGCTGAATGACCCTACACATACAGGCCACAGTCTACCACTTCACTAACTGTGGAGGGTCAGTCGGCTGAATGACCCTACACACACAGGCCACAGTCTACCACTTCACTAACTGAGGAGGGTCAGTTTGCTGAATGACCCTACACATACAGGCCACAGTCTACCACTTCACTAACTGTGGAGGGTCAGTCGACTGAATGACCCTACACATACAGGCCACAGTCTACCACTTCACTAACTGAGGAGGGTCAGTCGACTGAATGACCCTACACATAATAAAGTTTAATTGAATTTTGTTTTATTTTCACCATAAAATATGGTAATGTGTTTTTGGTTGGCATCCACCAAGGGGGTAAACTTCCTGCCTGTACACCGAAGTGTATCTCTACAAATTAATAATAAGTAACAAGCAAATATAGTATCTAAACTATTTAAGAATTTAAGAATAACCTTAAGATAAACTAGCTACCCTACAACTCATGAAATTACATGAGATGTACACAGATATGTCACGTGAATGAATTTTTACAAAGATAATAAAGGGACTGGATCATGCAGGAGTTGCACAGCTTGTGACATACTAGAGATATATAGGAATATATGCAAGTGAATAGTATGATGCATAATACATGCATAATTAAAATTCAAGAGCCCTGGTCTGGGACACTTGAGTGGAGTTGAGCTAATGGTTGAGATGCACTGCAATACTGTTTATGGTAGATCTTTTAACAAATCTTTCTCTTTCAATTGCTTAGTCTGGATCTAATGGGTCAAAAGGGACCAATTACAGATTTTCAGGATCTACAGCTGCAGTTAATGGCATGACATATCGTGTTTGATAATTTTATGGAAGATGCAATTATGAGGTTTTGAGGTTATGTTAGTGTATAGTTATTTCCATCATTGTGCTGCATAGTAAAGGAAATAACCATTGTACATAGTGGTTTGGTCAAGGGAGAACTAGGTGAAAACCTTTTCTGCTGGTTGTGCAGTCGGTGATAAATATCCTTCTTCACCATTTGCGATGCAAATATAAGAACATGGTGTGTGCGTCTATGTTCTAATTAATTGAGCTGTGTACTTGCATGGAACCTCACTTGATCCTATATGTGGTGTGAAGAACCTTATTCTGGAATATTTGAAGATTATTACATCCTATTTTGGTCCTTGGAGCATTTTCGACATCTGTATAATTAAGAATGGGAAGGATAGCTGACACCTTTTCTGTGCGTAGGTGCCTTGTAGGTGCCTTATCCGCTAGATTTGGTGGGATACTTTAAACAAAATAATTTGGGGGAGGTAACTCCCAAAGTCAAGTTTTGATTATCATGAGGCACCAGTAGCAGATCTTTTTGACTCTAGTGACTGCAATGTCATTAATTGCAGACAATGATTTTGAGCAGGTCTCATGGGTCCTAGGATCATCCATATTTGTTTGCACCATTTATTGTTAATAGTTTGGCAGAATACCATCCATGAACTCGATTCAGATCTGTCTATAACTCAGGTAAATTACTGATTATAAGAATAATGCCATCAGTATATATGACAAGTTCACTGGTACTAATTACAGAGACAATATCGTGTACATACAGTTGGAACAAGTTGCAACAAGTTGCAACAAGTTGCAACACATATATATATCTATTTTCATAATATTAAAATAATTACTTCCCAAGCTACATTGTCTCCGAGTTTCCTGTTTAAATCGGGTATCACTCTGGACATCCTATTTAGAGTGTTGAAATGAGGTCACCTTCGTGTTCGCTGCCATCTTCACGAAGAGAAACACTCTCACATTGAAACGAATGGCAGAATTTGCAGAAATGTCCTGATGTTATTCAGAAGTAGGTCACGTCTGGGTCCGGTCTTAAGCTATCATTTCTACCCATACCTGGCCAGCATTCTGCCTTATCTATGACCTTCTGGGTGAATTCAGACCAAAATAATGCTAAAATAATAAAGACTAGAATCTGTCCCCTTACTTTGTATATATAAGAGCAATCGAGAAATATGTGGGTGTCTGTTTTCATACCAAATAAATTATCGCATGACAATAGTTAAGTTCTATGCGCTTCTCCCAGTGAGGCAGGTCAACCCCAGTGTCGCAAAACAGCATGCGCGTGAAGTGATTTTCAACAAAATATTCACTACAATGGCTCCCTGATAAAAAAAAGAAGTGCACCCCCTCTCCGAGATATATAAAACAATTGAAATAATACCCCCACCCCCCTCCTACAGGTAGGAAATAAACAAAATGCTAAAAACGCGCAGGGCGAAAGTGTAGGTTTTAAACCAGCGGAGTGTTCAAACCATGACATGCTGCAGTTTGATAGCTCCGTTCGATTTTGACACATGCGCAGGGCGAAAGTTTAGGTCTTAAACCCACGAAGATTTAAATATGTTTTGTTAAAAAGACTAACTTAGCCTATTATAATGAGTACACAATTGCTATGAAATATGAAGTAAGTCATATGTGTTCTATTAATAAACGTTTTACTTGAATAGCGTCATAATTATACTTGTATGGGAGAGTCATTGCAGTGGTATCACTTATTATCGCTCATGTAAACAAACCATGAAGCCATCATATGGCAGCCGTAATGTCACTCCACGACCGCCGTTAGATAAAAGTACCATCCTTCCTCTGTGGCCGTGCGGTGACTTCAAGCGACCTCTTGGTATTTACCCAGTCTGGTGTGCATAGATAGGTAAACTCCTAAGATGTTCAAAGGGGTCTAAACATTCAAATTATAAATTCACTGGAAGCTCCAATGCAATGGCAATTAATCGGAAGGAATATGCGTTTTGAATTTTTATTATATTCCAAAATCTGAGTGAGATATGTGCATTTGAAAGATTTTGACTTTCAGATCTTTTGTATTAGCTAATGCAGCAGCCGTTCCATGCTTGCCACATCAGATGGGCCTGAGCATTAATGGTTTGATGGGATCAACCGCAAATACACAGGTTTCCAGTTTTAATGCTATGAAGGCAGCAGCTGTTCTGGTCATGCCTGTGCATTATCGTTTGGACAGGATCCATCGCAAATGTGCCGGTCTCTGGGCGATCCTGAGGCTTCTGGTGGCGCATACACTGCGGAATGGCTGCTGCCATCATAACATTATGCCCAGAACCCCACGCTTTTGCGATTGATCTTGTCCAAACGATAACACACAGGCATGACCGGAATGGCTGCTGCCATCATAACATTAAACCCGGAAACCTGTGCATTTGCGGCGGATCCCGTCAAACCATTAATGCTCAGGCCTGGCTGGATCGTAGAATATGCAGTTTGTCATAGTTGAGTGTACAAACTGAGGTCTGTCTGATGTGGTAAGCATGGAACGGCCGCTGCATTAGCTAATACAAAACATCTGAAAGTCAAAATCTTTCAAATACACATATCTCACTCAGATTTTGGAATATAATAAAAATTCGAAAAGCATATTGCTTCCGATTAATTGCCATTGTTTCTGATTCATTGGAGCTTCCAGTGAATTTATAATTTGAATGTTTAGACCCCTTTGACAATTTTAGGAGGTTACCTATCTGTGCACCCCAGACCGAAAAATACCATGAGGTGACCTGAAGCCACACTGGCCGTATTCGATTAACACGACCCGGGCGACTCTGGTCACCCGAGGTGCTAGAATTTCAATTCAAACAGCGGTAAAGTGAAGTCAGGAAAAGGCAAGTCGGGTAAACTCGAGTCGGGTAAAGTTGAGTCGGGTAAAGTTGTGTCAGGTAAAGTCAAGTCGGGCAAAGTCAGGTCGGGTAAACTCGGGTCGGGTAAAGTCAGGTCGGGTAAAGTCAGGTCCGGTAAAGTGAAGTCCAGTAAAGTGAATTCGGGCAAAGTCAGGTCCGGTAAAGTTGGGTCGGGTAAAGTCAAGTTGGGTAAAGTCGGATCAGGTAAAGTGAAGTCGGGTAAAGTCAGGTCGGGTAAAGTCAAGTCGGGCAAAGTCAGGTTGGTTAAAGTCGGGTCGGGTAAAGTCAAGTTGGGTGAAGTCGGGCCGGATAAAGTCAGGTCATGTACGCAGAACCAACATGCCCCGTCCGGCCACCTTCCACTTGTGGGTTATAATAAAGTTGTTATAGACACAACTAAGTAAAATTGTTCCGTACTATGATTTATGACTCAAAAACATAGTAAACCATAGCATAAAATATTAGGAATTGTATTTTATTTAGATTTATTCTGAAGCAACTCATATTAAAGGCAAGAAATCGAAAGAAAACGTGATTAATTCCGTTTCACTACGTTTTGACATCACAAACCCATGAAAGTAGCTAATGGGTGCCATTTTACATAGAAACCAGGGGCGTAATCGATTAATCAACTAGGGTCACCCAAGCCACTTTTTGGCGCATGCGTACATCCTACAGACTCGGGTCAAATAATCGAATCTCCACGCTCTGGGTGGGAAAAATGGTGGCTTAATCGAAAACCTTTTTTTTTTTTAATAACCGATATAACCACAGCAAAATAGGATATAAATTGCTTTATGATGGCATAGTTTAGGTATATTTCCAGTTCAGTAATCTATGTTAATACCAAAAAAAAACATGTATGACTGGTACCGGTGGCTGTTATCCTGCATTACGGTACCAGCGCAAATGTGACATCATCGCTCCTAGCCACCCCAGCCAAGAGGTGGGTTACTTGGGTCGGGTCGTTTTGCATACAGCATGTGTATTTGTCGACTCCACTCGCGGTGTTCTATTTGAAATCCTGACGACTCGGGTGACCCGAGTCGCCCGGTGTTGCAGTTTCCGCGGCACACCAGTTTGTGAGGTACACATACATTCAAATGCATTGTCAATGGCCCTGAGCAAATCTTCATACAGAAAAAGTCAACTATCTCTCAAATTACACCACCTAGAAACAAACCACTTGGTACACATATAGAAAACATCTTTACCAAAAAGCTTATATTAAATTTATAATGTTAGGGTTCTTGATTTCTATTAATTTTGAATAAAACTAATGTTTTGCACTGCGCATACCGGCAAACTCAAGGCATTGTCAATGGTCGTGAGCAACCCTCATACAGAAAATGCAGAAAAAGTGAAATATCTCTAAAACCACACCACCAAGAAACAAATCGCTTGGTACACATATAGAACACATCTTTACCAAAAACATTATAATAAATTCATAAGGTTAGTAATGATACTGACATTTCGATTTTGACGCATGCGCAGAAGCGATGTGTCCCTCGCAAACTGGCTTACCGCGGAAACTGCAACACCGGGTCGTGTTAATCGACTATGGCCTAAGGGAGCAATTTTTTATAATGTTCAAACTGGGAGGAAATGTCAAATGCACTGAATTTCAGCTCATTCTGTTTTGGTCAATACGTAGGTCTACATGTTCAAAGTTTTCCAAAATATTGTGAATAAATAAATTAATTAATTAAAAGTATTATCGACGATACGTCTGTTTACGATGGTGACAGTGGACTTTGCCGCTCACTGCTCATTTCTTCAAATCAAGTACAGACATTCAGACTATTGCTGTTAGATGTATTAAAGTCGCATAGTCCGATGGTTTTGAATTTCTGCTATTTTTCTGAGATAAATATATTTAATTGGTTGTTATAACCTACCTTACTTTAGTTTGAAGTAAATTTCATTTTAAATGGCTAACTTTTGAGATATTTGAAGTGCAAACATACTAAATTGATTTTGGCAAGCTTGCCAAAACTCTCACCATAGGCTTATGCATTAACAAGTTCTGTTAAATTGACTCAGTATGCCCTTCTATGTGGCAACAAATGTTTAATAAGTGCACCAATATCTAAGGTAGATGTGTAGAATACAACCTAGGTGAATGTTTTTGTTTTGAAAATTTGATGCTTCATCAGACTATGCAGCTTTAAGTGATGCCCACAAATTACACAATCTTATTTTAGCAATGAATAGTCACGCTCCTAAATGACATTTTGATATGAAGCAGTGACAAATTCATTGTGATGATTGTGCTCGTTTGCTCGTGCGAGGCTCTACCGAATAGCTGATGTTGACAGTGACTGGTGCTCTTTTCACTTTTAAGTGATCGCTCTAGAGGCGTCATTAAATAAAACAAGAACAAAACAAGTAATTTAACATTATTTTGATGAAGTCACGCACCTAAGTAACAGAATTTGATTTGAAGCAGTGGAATATTCATTGGTATTGTGCTTTTTGTTGGTCGTTTTTGTTTTATTAACGTGTGCTTGTGCGCGTTGATAGCGAGTGGCGCTCGCATTCTCTTTTAAATTTTAATATATTTGTATTAAGTCCCGCTCCAAAATAACAGAATTTGATCTTAGTACTGGGTAATGTGAAAGTACGACGTCTGAACACTTTGACTTCTGGATACTGAATGCTTTATTCACTGTCCAGGGTCCTGACCCAGATAGCAGAGCCGCCGGGCCGACGTTGGCTATTAGTCGCACCGTCGCCACATATTTTCCACTGTTGGGCGACCTTTGGACCGACGATGGTGGCCCGCCGCTCTTTGCCATTTTTTTTGGACACATTTGCCATGGTCGGGCCGACAGTGGTCGTCCGCCGCTCTTTGCCATTCTTTTTGCACACATTTTCCACCGTTAGACCACCGTCGGGCCGTCGGTGGTGGTTTGCCACTTTTTGCCATTCTTTTTACATATTTGCCACCATCGGGCCACTGTCGAGGTTCGCCGTGACAGTGGTGGTCCGCCGCTTTTTGCAATTCTTTTTGCAAACATTTTCCACCGCCGGGCCGTCGGTGGTGGTCTACCGCTCTTTGCCATTCTTTTTACATATTTGCCACCGTCGGGCCGACGGTGGTGGTCTGCTGCTTTTTGCCATTCTTTTAGCACACATTTTCTACCGTCGGACCATCGTCGGGCCGTCGGCGGTGGTCTGCCTCTTCTAGCACACATTTTCCACCGTCGGACTACCGTTGGGCCGTCGGTGGTGGTCCGCCACTTTTTGCCATTCTTTTTACATATTTGCCACTGTCGGGCCACTGTCAGGCCCACCCTGGTGGTCCGCCGCTTTTTGCATTCTTTTTGCACACATTTTCCACCATCGGACCGCCATCGGACCGTCGGTGGTGGTCCGCCACTTTTTGCCATTCTTTTTACATATTTGCCACTGTCGGACCATTGTTGGGCCGACGGTGGTGGTCCGCCGCTTTTTGCCATTTTTTTAGCACACATTTCCCACCGTCGGACCACCGTCGGACCGTCAGCGGTGGTCCGCCGCTTTTTGCCATTCTTTTTACACACATTTTCCACCGTCGGACCATTGTCGGGCCGTTGGTGGTGGTCCGCTGCTTTTTGCCATTATTTTAGCACACATTTCCCACCGTCGGGCAGTCGGCGGTGGTCCGCTGCTTTTTGCCATTCTTTTTGCACACATTTTCCACCATCGGACCACCGTCGGGCCCTGGGTGGTGGTCTGCTACTTTTTGCCATTCTTTTTACATATGTGCCACTGTCGGGCCACTGTCGGGCCGACGGTGGTGGTCCGCCACTTTTTGCCATTCTTTTTGCACACATTTTCCACAGTCGGGCCACGTCGGTGTGCACCACACACCACACACCACACACCACGCACCACGCACCACGCACCACACACCACACACACCACACACCACACACCGCACACCACACACCACACACCACACACCACACACCACACACCACACACCACACACCACACACCACACACCACTCACCACACACCACACACCACACACCACACACCACACACCACACACCACTCATCACACACCACTCACCACACACACCACACACCACATAGTGACAGTCCGGTGGCTAGTCGTAATATGTTCGGTCCGTCCGTTTGACATTCAGTTGTCGCCCGGTTATCGTCCGTTGGGTATTCGTTAATGTATGTTCCTTGTCCGTTTAGTGTCCGTTTTGTCCGGCGGCGTTGCAACAGTTCGACACATTTCGATACATTTTGTTATCGAACACCACCGGACTAGAAAATTCTTTGTCCGGTACTCAGTCCGGTAAGGTGTGACTGGTGCTTTAAGCCTAACTAACAACCATTGGTGAGGTGTAATACGGTTGCTTTCGAAACAGGTCAGTAGAGAGTTTGAAGTTACAAATGCCTGCCAGTGCTCATGAAACACCATTTTCATTGCAAAAGTGTTTTAGTGAGAAGTGCTGGGTTTTATTTAGCAGTCATCTCTTCTTAGCTTAGCTTTTTAGCCAAGATTAGTGTCTTATCATCTGAATATCTAATATGATATTAAACTGATATTTTTTAATTGGGGTTTACTCCTCCAGTGCCATTTGTGGTAACTGCTTTGTGACACAGGAGACATATTTTCTCCATGTGGTATCCAGAGATTCCTGTTTGGGGTCCACAATGTAACCCATATGGACACTATATGGGCTCTGTGTTATCTGACAGTGCGGCCACCATTGGGCCACCATTCGGCCACCAGTAGTGTATGCCGCTATGGGTGGCAAATGCCGTTGGGCCACCACTGGGCAAACCGTAGCATATGCTGGTATGGGTGGCTTGCCACCGTTAGCCCAATGGCGGGTCAGTGGACAAAACAACGTTGGGCCAATGGCGGTTTGCCACCATTGGCCCGATGGCAGTTTGCAACCGTTGGCCCGATGGTGGTTTGCCACCATTGGGCCACCATTGGGCCACCATTGGGCCACCGTTGGGCCACCATTGGGCCACCATTGGGCCACCGTTGGGCCACCGTTGGGACAACAGTGGTGTATGCTGCTATGGGTGTTAAACGGCATCGGGCCACCATTGGGCCAACGGTGGCATATGCTCATATGGGTGGCTTGCCACCGTTGGCCTGATGGTGGGTCAGTGGACAAAACAATGTCGGCCCGATGGCGATTTGCCACCTTTGGCCTGACGGCACGGCCACCGTCAGGCTAACGTCGGCCTGATGGCTCTGTGCTATCTGGGGAACTGCCGGCACCCTTTGTCTATGACATCATCTCATTTACATATCCTTTGTTCTCCACATGTGCCTAGATTTCTTTTATGCATATATTACATCCCCCCTCAAAGTATTTCTAAGACATACAATGTCTCAAAATCATCATCGTCACACCAAGTCTACATGTTTAAAATACAATGCAATACAATAATACAAGAAAATATTACGGGTACTCAGCTTTAACCACAGGTTTATCAAATGTCCAAGTGCATCATGTCACTGATGTCCTTTGAAATGTCCGGCTCCTATACGACATAGCGTCTAGCTTGACGTAATAATAATATACGAGTCAAGAACAATATAACTTAAACTAACATGCACATGTGTTTATATGTGACTACAGCTTCCAACTGACTAAACTTACAGGTCTAGCCTGTTCGCCTGTCCGCCGGTCTAATCGCCCGACCTGACCTAGTTAGATTAGCCGCGTTGTTTACATTCGAATGCGCCGTCGGCACACTTTGTGCCTGCCCGACTGGCTCGGGCTGTCTCCCTTCTGGTGCCCTTATAATCTGAACCCTGTTTCTGTACAACATATTCCCTGACCGACATGTCGGTTATTCTGACATGTGTCACAGCTACTGACTTTTTCCTCAATTTGTTTATTTATGTTAGGCCAGAACACACAGTCACGTGCCAACTTCTTGGACTTAGTGATTCCCAAGTGTGTCTCGTGCAATGCTTCAGTCATTTCACCGCGGAGCTTTGGAGGTACCACAACTCGATTGCCTTTCATAACTAAGATGTTTTCTACCGTTAGCTCGTCTTTGTACGGAATGTACTGTCTCAGACATGGAGGTGTTTGTATGTGTGTAGTGTCCCACCCACTTTCAATATGTGTTATCAACATGCCATGGATACATCATTTTCAAACTGTCGGAAAATTTTACTTAACAGACTGGATGGTTGCATGTCCACTGCAGTGACGCTGAGTGTGTCGTCAAATAGGTGCTCGGGACAACGTGTCTGAAAAGAACATTAGAGAACCCTTAACATGACACAACTGGAGGTTGTAATTCTGCAAATGCATTCGTATTCTTTGCATTCGTGATGACAATTTATGTATAGCTTTCAGCATTATCGCCACCAACGGTTTGTGGTCCATTTGAATTTGAACTTCCTTGACGAAGATATATTCATGAAACCTCTGGCATCCGAAACATATGGCGAGCATTTCTTTTTCGACAGTGGTATACCCACACTGCACTGAGTCGAGCGCACGAGATGCAAGTGCGATTGGTTTGTTTTCCTTCATTAACACAGCCCCTAGCCCCGACTGACAAGCCTCTACCTGAATAACAATGGGTTTCTCAACATTTCAGTATGCTAAAAGAGGAGCAGTTCCCAACTTTTCTTTGAGTTTGTCATACACAACTTGTTGTTCACTCTGCCAGTGCCACGCGACATCCTTCGCGAGGAGCGTGCGCAGTGGTTTGGCGATCTCAGACATGTTTGGTATGAACTTGTGCACATACCCAACCATGCCCAGAAACCTCTGCACGCCTTGTTTGTCATGCGGCTCTAGCATGCCTAAATCGCCTGTATTCTTTCTGGATCTGGCTTCATGCCTTGTTGGGTAAGTTGATGACTACATACTTTACTGTTGTTTTACATAACAAAGATTTCGACTCGTTTAACTTAAGATTTACCGACCTAGCATGGTCCAGCACTGCTTTGAGTCTGTCGTTGTGCTCCTCCACGGTTGACACAAATACAAAAATGTCTTCCGTGACTATATCGATACCAGGTAGATCACCCATGACACGGTGCATCTCCTGAATAAAAATGTCTCCGGCTGTTTTGATGCCAAAAGGCAGACGGGTGTACCTGTACCGGCCCCACTTAGTGTTAAATGTGCACAATAGTGAACTTTCATAGTCTAACTCTATCTGCCAATACCCTGTCATGGCGTCCAAAACTGAGAAATACTGTGCATTAGCCGTCTTAGCTATAATTTTGTCAATGGTTATTGTCGGAAATGGCCCTATGTTGATAGCTTTGTTCAACTTAGTCGGATCCAGACAAATCCTTATCTTATTCGTTTTTTTTATGATTGTTATGGAATTAACCCATTCAGTGGGCTCATCTTGCTCAACACTTACACCCATTTCGACCATATGCTTAAGCTTGTTGAGTACTTTGTTTTGAATGACATATGGAATCCTACTCAGCAGGTCGACAACAGGTTGTACAGCTTTATCAACATGAATGACAGCATTCGATTTTATGAGACCTAAACCTTGAAAAACATCTTTGTATTTGCTTACCAGATGTTCGGCTCGCAAACTGTGGTTGTCGCTCGGGGTGGAAATGTTCATCGGCATGCTAGAGTTCACCTCGTCGACACGCACCAACAAGTTCAACACAACACAAGCCTGCTTACTCAAAATGGGCTGACAGTTCCACACCACTTGGAACTTGAAGTCTCTGCTGTTGATCCCGATTACTGCCTCACCGTCCGGGGTGATCCAATGCCCTGAAAAAGTCAAAAGTGAACAGTGGGTGTTCGTCAGCTGGCTGGGTGCAACTCTGTCGAAGATGTCTCGGCAGCATGTTCACCTCCGACCCCGTGTCGAGCTTAAACTTGAATGGATGGCTGTTCACTCGGACGGTCGCATACCAGAGTTCATCATCACTTTCTGTGCGGTGGTTGACAGCACCGACAAACAGATCCGTCATCAACACATTGACTTCCGCCGGATCCGGGTCTTGCTCAGCATTGTGAGGGTCGGGCTCTTCCATGGTCAATTCGTTGACTCTGCCCAGTCTTCTCCGGCAGACCTTCCCGAAGTGCCCGACCTTCTTGCAGGCAATGCGCGTCTTGCCTTTGGCTGGGCAGATTCCCTGACGGTGAGCCAGTAATCGGGATCAACGGCAGATACTTCAAGTTCCAAGTGGTGTGGAACTGCCAGCCCATTTTGAGTAAGCAGGCTTGTGTTGTGTTGAACTTGTTGGCGCGTGTCGACGAGGTGCGCTCTAGCATGCCGACAAACATTTCCACCCCGAGCAACAGTTTTGACAGTGGATCTTGAACTCGCCTGCACCGGTGCCACCAGCTTTCCAAGATGGCAACTTCCAAGATGGTGGCCCAGACAGATGAACCACCGGTGCACCAGTACATGCAGTCGCATACCTATTTAGAAAATCGATTTCCTTGACTTCAACAGCTGATTTTTAGCTGATCATAGCTGAACTCACTGAGCAATCTTTTACTTTTAACGTGGTAGCGTGGTTTTATTAAGTTGCATTTACCAGTACAGTATGCTTGAAACGCATCGGTGAGCGGTCCGATCTTGTCTCGCTCAGCGAGCGCGGTGGACATATTGGCAAAAGACCTTTTGCGCTTCTTCACCGGCAGCGTGAAGAAAGATACAGCATTGTACTAGTTCTGCCTTCGTTACGACACCTGCAGCCGTGGCATATATATCATATGCTCTGATCCATGTTTTCAAGTTTGATCATGCATTGTTGCAGAGGATGAGCTGTCCTGGCGGCCTGAGACCCGGCAATGTGTTAGTGGGCTACATTGTCCTTATCTGACACCATGTGAAAGTATGATGTCTGAACACTTTGACTTGTGGATACTGAATGCTTTATTCACCGTCCAGGGTCCTGAACCGCCGGCACCCTTTGTCTATGAGGCATCTCATTTACATATCCTTTGTTCTCCACAAGTGCCTGGATGTCTTTTCTGCATATATTACAGGTAGTAACGCTCCTAAATAACATAATTTGATCTGAAGCAGTGGAATATTCATTGACATTATGCATTTTGTAGGTAGTTTATTTTTTATTCACATTCCATGGCGCATGTTACCGCCATGACAGTGAAGTCTATCAGTTACAGTTTGTTTTACCCTCCGTGGTGGTTCCTGTGGCAAAAGCAGCGACTGCAGATCTCTGTGATATTAACACTGGGTATCCTTGTTCAAGGCTTCCAAAACATTGTGAATAAATAAGTAAGAAAATAAATAAATTCCACAGAATCCTGACTATAACTAAAGCCCCGGTCTCACACCGGTGTAAGAAGCCACAACTAGTTCGCTTCATCTAAGTCGACTCAGATCGTGCGTGTGAACGCTCCTCTTAGGCGAATTAGGGCTGAGTCAACTCAACTAGTTTGCCTCAAGTAAACTGCTTCACGAGGTAGATTAGATGAGGTGACTTAGCCTGAGTCGGTCTCAGGTGCGTGTGTGAATGCAAGTGGGTTAGTTGAGTCGGCTTAAGCATGTCAATGTCAATTTGTGTATGTATGTATGTATGTATGTATATATGTGTGTATGTATGTTTGTATGTATGTGTGTCTGTGTGTAGGTATGTGTGTATATATGTGGGTGTGTGTATGTATGTGTGTATGTATATGTGTGTATGGATATGTATGTGTGTATGTATGTGTGTATATATGTATGTATGTTTGTATGTATGTGTGTATGTATATGTATGTGTGTATGTATGTGTGTATGTATTTGTTTATGTATGTGTGTGTATGTACGTTTGGATGTATGCTTGTATGTATGTTTGTTTGTATGTATGGTGCCCATCCTGAAAATACCTTAGATGTTGCTAGGACGTAAAACAACAACACACAAACATCGATCTGAGCCGGTTTAACGCGCGAGTCTGAACGCGACACACTTACAAAACTTGGTATGTGTGAATGCGCCGCTAGTTCGCCTTATCTAAGTAGGCCTAAAGGGCGCATTCCATATACGCGCAATGCGTAATGCGTTATGCGTTACGCGTTATGCGTTATGCGAATGCCAGCATTCCATATACGCGTAATGCGTATTGCGTTATGCGTTATGCGTTATGCAGTGAAGTATATAAAAAGTATATAAAAAGTGTGTGTGACTCTGTGTCTCTGTGTGTGTCTCTATGTGTGTGTCTGTGTCTCCGTTGTATGTGTGACCATGGCTCTAGTTACGTCGGTTACTTCTGCCAACCAGCTCATGGGCATGCGCGGGAATTCTAGGATGTGAACATAAACACTCAACGTGTCTATTATATCGGAATAAACGGCATCCCGCGACGCGCACTCCAACTCACGCCCCCTGTCGGTCTTGAACTGCAGTAAATATATCATTGGGCTGCCACCTCACGAAGAGCATGAAAACGACCAATAACAAAAAGGAAAGTTCTAGAGCACATGGATTTTTATCATCGGCTATTGGATTTCAAACATATGGTCATTCTGACATATTTCTTTCCAACAGACAGGACAGCACATACCACATCCTTTGATGAACCAGGTGTGGACCACAGGTTGGAACGGAAAATAGCCCAAACTGCAAATGTGTCCACTGAGCAGGATCGATCAGATGACTCAAACCTTCACAGGTGGACACTCTACTGTCTGATCTACGTCCTCCTCTGCGACTGATAGCAAGTGCCCGGCTTCACGTCCTGTGTGCAGTCTAAGTTCCTGAAGGCAAGTATGCACACAAAGTATCACTTTTAGTTCATTCATTCCAAGCGGGTACTTGAATTATTATTCATCTTTGAAATTCCGGATCCACAAAAGGTTGGTTGGCTGTTGGAGTTTTACGTACCGGCAACATCTAAGGTATTATCAGGACAGGTACCGACTTGTGACAGTGTAAACTCATGGCGACTTTATAGTGCTGCCCCACTGGGAAATCAGGCCCGTGCTTTACCGATTCGGCCACCCGCCCAGTGATCTACAACAAGGTTGGGCATGTAAACAAGTGGCCGTGTAGCAAATGCAGGACTATTTTGTATCCAATTAAATTCTTATTTCAGAAGGCATTCTCAGTGATAAACATGTGTAGGTGAGTACAACTTTTAAAGAAGACCCCGAATATAGTGGATAAATCTGGAAAAGACATATGGCTACAGGCAACTTCAACCCTCACATGCACCCAGCCTCACTTCGATGCAGTGTTAACGGCCCGAATGAGCTCCGATAATGAGCCATGCCCATACCTGCACCCCTAGGGCGTAACCGATTAATCAACTCAGGTCACCCGAGCCACTTTTTGGCTTATGCACACATCCTACCGACTAAGGTCGAATAATCTAATAGGCTTCTCCATGCTCGGGGTGGAAAAAATGGTGGCTTAATCCAAAACCTTTTTTTTTAATAACCGATATAACTACAGCAAAATAGGATTTAAAGTATTTTATGATGGCATAGTTTAGTTATATTTCTATTTCATTAATCTAGTTTATTACCAACGAAAAAATGTATGACTGGTACTGGTAGCTGTTATCCTGCAGGAGGGTACCAGCACAAATGTGATATCATCGCTCCTACTAGTCCTAGCCACCCTCAGCCAAGAGGTGGGTTACTGGGGTCGGGTCATTTTGCACACGCCACGTGTATTTGTCGACTCCACTCGCGGTGTTCGATTTGAAATTCTGATGTCTCGGGTGACCCGAGTCGCCCGGGTCGTGTTAATCGATTACGGCCCTAGTGTTCTAGGCATGCACGATGACGGCTACTCCCCCTGGTGACACCGTGGTGCACTGCTGAAATCCAGGGTAGTTCTCCAGTATGTCACTAGGTGTCACCTTCAGTGTGGATAACCAGGTAGCCAGCTCCTCTTAGACATAATGGAATAATGGCCGTCTGAGTTGATAACTCATGTAGTGGAACACACGCTGGGGTTACACATAGCAACACGCAACACACACCTGGGCCGCATTCAAGGAGAAATTCCTGATGTCATGCTAGTCTGAATGACTTTACCTTTTGGTCACCTCAAAAATGGCGCCCCCCTTAGGGGGCCACCATTTGCAATGGAAAAGAAGAGCTCTGATTGGCTGAAACGACACCCCTAAACCCTCACCACACACCTACACCTCCAACACACACACACACCTGCACCCTCACCACACCCCTGAACCCTCACCACACATTGGTTCCAGTGCATAACCATGGCCTGGGGTTGCGTCGCAGCGCCACCTATCGATTAACGTGGATTTGTCTAACCGCATTCGGCGGCCATTTTCGAGGCACTTTTTGCCTCCTACATGAAAAGGGAGAGCTCTCCGAGTTGACTCTGAGGCATACCCTGAACGCAAATAGGCCCTAAAGATGTCGCGGAGCGGTCTCCGTGTGCATTTGGAGGCGTACATTGAACGCGGCCCTGCATACAGGTGTATGTGCGCGCATGCGCCTGGCTGGTGTGTGAACCTCCATGACCCCATCGACACTGAACGAGGCTGTCTTCTCCACCGTACTAGACACTCTAGCATTCCTGTCTCACGGCACATGTGCCGTTTGACCAGTCCTATGTTGTAGTTTATGTACGAGTCCACTACTCCATGGCATACAGTTGGTTACCTAAACCATGCCAGCTACTACCGCAGCTACTTGCCCCAACTCAGTAGGCCTCCCGTGAAGGTGTCGTGTTAACGTGGGTGTACGTTATGAATTAACTAGCTCATGGTGAGTTGGTGACAATAGTACACAGTGTGTTGATGGCGTAATGCATAATTAACAGGTTGTGCATTTCAGGTGCGGGACCTCGTTATTGCGGAGGATTGTCAAACTAGACTGGCTCACCTTGCAGCATCGTGTCGTTCACTACCGACGGTACCAGGTGGCAGCACATGGCAGCAGTACCAGGCGGTGATATCAACCGGTGACACCAGGTGGCTGCATTAGGTTGCGGTTCCAGACTGCGATACTAGGATGTGTCACCAGGCGCCATCCCCAGGCGGCGTAGCCGGGCAGCAGTATCGTTTTTTTTGTGTTTTTTTCTTCAAGTGTTTTTATTCCTCTGAATAACATGTTGTCAGTGCTAATGCACTGGTCTTCCAACCCTAATCACAATTGCCTCTACACAGTAAACAAATCTACAACAATATACAGATAGACAATTACAGGAAAATAAGCAAAACATCAGTACATGAATGATAGGTAAAGAACAAGATAAGCGAAAAAGAGACATATGCGGGGAGGTAACTATGTTCGACTGGTATGGTAGGTGTTAGTAGGCGGTGGGGCATAACTGATTATCTTTCTAGTAGTAACATACTCGTTGAAAGGGTGATGGGGGATGTAGGGTGGGCCTTTGTGATTGAACTTGTGTTCATGGTAATCTCAGGTGGGGCCTATTGAGTTAGTAAGTAGGTTAATATTGATTAATCATGTACCTCAGTAGGATCCAACTAGAATCATTTCCAGGCTCATTCCATTGTAGATGTGTTTTTTTGTCTAATTGGCCGCTACTGGTTGAGTTTACAGTGTATGTTTGTTGGGGGGTGGGGGCGGGGGGAAGCGAGGGGACAGGGAAAGGAATGGCAACACCGACCCAGTGTATCATTGATCTGCTTTGGCCTAGGCTGGTTGATTTAAATGTGAGGTTTGTCTTGAAAGTTTTGTAATAATCACTGTTCCTGACACGTGCTGGTAGTTGGTTCCAGAGTGCTCCCCCCAGAACAACCGCTGAGTGTATTTGGTTGGCGTGTATGGTGGTGTGAGTGTATAGGGTTGGCAGGTATGGTGGTGTGAGTGCATAGGGTACCAGGCTGTTGTACCAGGCTACGGCACCGGGTTGATGCACCGAGCTAAGCACCAGCTGGCGGGGAGGTGCTTAAATGAGAGGCCAGCATCAACAAGCGGCTGTTTGTGTTGGACCTGGGTACGTCCTGCTGGGGATACTGGCTTCCAGCACGGCAATGTGTGAGGCAGATTCTCACCAAACGAGTCAAATGGTTATATGTTTATGTATGACTGCATGATAGGCATTTTAGGATATATATATATATATATATATATATATATATATATATATATATATATATTCGTGCCAACCCCATACACTCACACCACCCTATGTGCCAACACCATTCACTGACACCAGCCTATGTGCCAACCTCATACACCCACACCAACCTACCTGCCAACCCCATACACCCACACCAACCTACCAACCCCTTACACCCACACCACCCTACCTGCCAACCTCATACACTCACACCACCCTATGTGCCAACCCCATACACTCACACCACCCTACGTGCCAACCCCATACACTCACACCACCCTATGTGCCAACCCCATACACTCACACCACCCTACGTGCCAACCCCATACACTCACACCACCCTACATGCCAACCCCATACACTCACACCACCCTATGTGCCAACCCCATACACTCACACCACCCTACGTGCCAACCCCATACACTCACACCACCCTACATGCCAACCCCATACACTCACACCACCCTATGTGCCAACTCCATACACGCACAGCCCCATACACTCACACCACCCTAAGTGCCAACCCCAATATAATGACAAATGTCATGACAAATGTCACTAGTGATGTCACCTATAATGTCTGTAACAATGTCATTAACATTTAATAACATTGTCAATAACTATGCCACTAATGATGTCATTAATATTGTCACCAACAATGTCATTAACTATTTCACTAACAATGCCACTAATAAAG
The DNA here is from genome assembly GCA_030323885.1 of Branchipolynoe longqiensis. Taxonomy (NCBI): domain Eukaryota; kingdom Metazoa; phylum Annelida; class Polychaeta; order Phyllodocida; family Polynoidae; genus Branchipolynoe; species Branchipolynoe longqiensis. Next base: position 17,584,608 of record CM059199.1, on the reverse strand, counting down.
TCATTAACAATGTCATTAACAATGTCAACAATGATGTCACTAATGATGTCACCAATAATGTCATTAACAATGTAAATAACTATGTCACTAATGGTGTCACTAGCAATGTGACGAACAATGTGACTAACAATGTCACTAGATAAAAAGAATGGTTTTGAAGAATACAAATAGTTACTAATAAAAGAAATTAAGCTATGTCGAATTTGGGGTACGTGGGGTGCCTGGTGGGGGGGTCGGGTGGGGGTGGCATGAGAGGTGGGGGGGGAATTTATACTCAGTGCATGGTTGATCGATGCACCAAGTTAGACAAATCTTAAGTAGGTTATAAGTGTCATTCAGCTTCACTCTTCTTTTAATCTTAGTAGATTCAGGGAATATTCACGTGATAATATATATATATATAGCTCATATAAATAAGAGAACCAGGTGGTATGTTCTTTGCTATTTATTGGATGTGGACTTATGTCTATAGCCTAGTTTATCTATAGTTAAGCACATGTATTCAAGGAACCATGGCCTCGCATAGCTCTATATAGCACAACATGTAAACAACTATAATTAATGCAGGAATAACTTCATTTCATTTTGTTCAGTATTTTATTTGTAATTACAGGATAATTAGGCACGGACGACTACATTCTGGAACGTATACGAAATGAACTTACCTTCCGTGACCCGGCCACAGTGACCCGGCCAATGTGAGTTATACACACGCTTAAAATACCACATCCTGTTAGCGGGAATGGATGTCTCAGGTGCAATCAGTTATTATTTATGTGGAGTTGTTTTTATTGCAGGTAAGCATGTCGAGTAGAGACCCAGTAAGTCGACCGGGTGTCGCTGAGTGGGGTTGCGCGTGGGTTACTTACTTGAAAGCCTGCTGCTGCTATAACTTGTACAAGCGGGTTAATAGCGCATCGTGAGAGCTGTAATTACAGCGGACAGCCTGGCCTGCCGTGTCCCACTGACACACACCTTGCCGAATTAATTAAATAACAAGTCCGCCCGCCGTCCACCCAACATTCACTGGGTGCACACATGGCCCACGCAGCCGCGCATGCGCACGTGCAACGGTACCGTGCAGCTCAACTGTGACCAGATAGATTCAGAGGGATGACGTTTGTGCAACATCCAATCCAATTAAGACAAACTGCAGTAATTTGTGTAATGGTATATGTATGTGTAAATGTATCCAGTATAATTATCTAAAAACATCTGACAGAAACTCAAAGCCATCGGAATATGCAAAACACACACACATCTATAAATATATGGAGCTATATATATTATATATGGAGATACATATATATGTGTATATATTTATATATATATATATATATATATATATATATATATATATATATATATATACTAATTTAGTGTTACATATGCAAAATAAATATGGTCTAGTCCGTGTAATCGACAGACACCTGGAATGGTGTCTTTGTTTCTCGACATGGCTTACATATTACATTGTATATATGCTTTTGTATCTGTAGTAATAGTATATACAGGTTGCATCAACAATGGTACGACTTGGATTGAAACAACATTTATTGTGTAAGGCCCGTTTACACTTTTGCCGGCGTGTGATGCCGTCAACTTTATGACGGTTAGCGCCGTGTGACGTCGCAAAACGGTGGGGAGTGCGCGACGTGTGGAAGCGCTGACCTTGAAAGTTCGACATAGTTGAACCCTGGTCAACGTTTGCGTCGTGTTGCGCCGTCAAGCGGCGGCGTAAAGTCTATGGGAGCGTTGGCTTGCGCCGTGTTGCGCTGTCTAATGTCGTCTAGCGCCGTGTTGCGCCGTCAAAAGTGTAAATGGGGCTTTACAGATACAATCAGTATTAAGTATTATCATATATATATATATATATATATATATATATATATATATATATAATGACGCATGAACAGGTGGGTAACACCAAAGTGTCGGCGTGTAGTGGATGTATCCAGGTACCCGGGGAAGGTCACCATGGTAACTGAACCCTTCTCCCATTGATATGGCAAGCCCAGAGACAGATCTATATGGGACTATGCCTACAGATAGAAAGGTGGTTGTCTTGTGTGGGGGTTGAGGAGCTTCTAGCTTCGTGAGAAGTGATGCAAGATGTTGGCAATAGTCATGTTAGAACTGAATTTCGGCGGGAAAATACACACCGGTGGTTGTCGTCGGTTGTCACTAAATAGGTTGTCGTCTGCTGTCACTAATAGGTTGTCGTCTGCTGTAACTGAATAGGTTGATGTCTGCTGTCACTAAATATTGCCTTGATTTCTGCAAAGGTCTATGGTTATATATATGTACTTTCCTTAGCCCATTACGCCTGTACTTAAAGCTGCATAGTCCGATGAAGCATCAAATTTTCAAAACCAAAACGGATTCTACATATCTAACTTAAATACTGGTGCACTTTTTAAACATTTGTCACCACATAGAAGGGAATACTGAGGCAATTTAATAGAACCTATTACTGCAGAAACCTATGGTGTCAGAGTTTTGGCAAGCTTACCAAAACTAGTTTTGCTTGTTTGCACTTCAAATATCTCAAAAGTTAGCTATTTAAAATAAAATTTACTTCAAATGAAAGTAGGGTAGCTTATAGCGATCAGCCTAATAATAAAATATGTTTATCTCAGAAAATGACAGAAACTCAAAACCCATCGGACTATGCAAATTTAACTTGAACTGACTCTCAGGATGAGGCAGCGTCTTCAGGACTTGGAGGAAGGCCTCCTGGGTGTGACCGGCGTCCAGCTGGCTGCATGTTGGCCCGGGACTGGCATCCAGCTGGCTGGATGTTGGCACGGTACCGGCATCCAGCTGGCTGGATGTCGGCCCAGGACCGGTGTCCAGCTGGCTGCATGTTGGCCCGGGACTGGCGTCCAGCTGGCTGGATGTCGGCCCAGGACCGGCGTCCAGGTGGCTGCATGTTGGCCCGGTACCGGCATCCAGCTGGCTGCATGTTAGCCTGGGACTGGCGGCCAGGTGGCTGCTTGTCAGCCTGGGACTGGCGTCCACATTGTGGCATGTCGGCCCGGGATCGGCGTACACCTGGCTGCATGTCAGCCCGGGACCGGCGTCCAGCTTGCTGGATGTTGGCCCGGGACTGGCGTCCAGCTGGCTGGATATCAGCCCGGGACTGGCATCCAGGTGGCTGCATGTCAGCCCGGCACCGGCATCCATCTGGCTGCATGTTGGCCCAGGACTGGCGTCCAGCTGGCTGGATGTCAACCTGGGACCAGCGTCCAGCTGGCTGCATGTCAGCACGGGACCGGCATCCAGCTGGCTGCATGTCGGTCCAGGACCGGAGTGCAGGTGGCTGCATATCGGCCCGGGACTGGCATCCAGCTGGCTGCATATCGGCCCGGGACCGGCATCCAGCTGGCTGCATATCGACCCAGGCCCGGCATCCAGCTGGCTGCATGTTGGCCCAGGACTGGCATCCAGCTAGCTGGATATCGGCCCAGGACTGGCATCCAGGTGGCTGCATTTCGGCCCTGGACTGTCATCCAGCTGGCTGCATGTTGGCCTTGGACTAGCATCCAGCTGGCTGTCAACCTGGGACCAGCGTCCAGCTGGCTGCATGTCAGCACGGGACCAGCATCCAGTTGGCTGCATGTCGGTCCAGGACTGGAGTGCAGGTGGCTGCATATCGGCCCAGGACCAGCATCCAGCTGGCTGCATATCGGCCCGGGACTGGCATACAGCTGGCTGCATGTCGGCCCGGGACCGGCATCCAGGTGGCTGCATGTCAGCCCTGGACCGGCATCCAGCTGGCTGCATGTCGGCCCGGGACTGGCGTCCAGGTGGCTGCATACCGGCCCCGGTCTGGGGTCCAGGTGGCTGCATGTCGGCCCAGGACCGGCATCCAGGTGGCTACATGTCAGCCCGGGACCAGTATCCAGCAGGCTGCATGACAGCACGGGACCGGCATCCAGCTGGCTGTATGTCGGGCCAGGACCGGAGTGCAGGTGGCTCCATATCAGCCCAGGACCAGCATCCAGCTGGCTGCATGTCGGCCCGGGACCGGCATCCAGGTGGCTGCATGTCAGTCCGGGACCGGTGTCCAGCTGGCTGCATGTCAGCCTGGGACTGGTGTCCAGCTGGTTGCATGTTGGCCCAGAACCAGCATCCAGCTGGCTGCATGTCAGCCAATGACTGCCATCCAGGTGGTGGCATGTCGGCCCGGGACAGACATCCAGCTGGATGCATGTCAGTCCAGGACCAGTGTCAAGGTGGCGGCATGTCAGCCTGGGACTGCCATCCAGGTGGCGGATTGTTGGCCTGTCAACCTGTCGGCCTGGGACCGGCGTCCAGCTGGCTGCATATCGGCCCGGGACCAGCGTCCAGTTGGATGCATGTCGGTCCAGGACGGCGTCCAGCTGGATGCATGTTGGTCCAGGACCGGCCTCCAGCTGGATGCATGTCGGTCCAGGACCGGCCTCCAGCTGGCTAAACTCGGCCGGTGGGACGTGGCTGCAGGGAGGGCTAGTCCACAAGGCACCCTCACACAGAATGCCCACGGTGTGGTACGCAGCCTGTAATTAAGGTCTTCATGGCGACTTCGATGTCTAGCAGAGATTCCAGTGTGAACTGAAGGTGGTGCTGAGTCCGGCTGTTCCCCCTGTTGTAAAGCCTGTCTGGTCGCTTGTACTCCCGGTGTAGGACGCACTAAAATGTTTGCAGTGTTCTGTGTTAGCACCACCTACTGCAGCATGGCGTTACTCACCAGGAACATTCACAGCGAATTTAGACAACTCGTACTCATAGGTGATCATGAATAAAATGTTGCTAATTTGTTAGGAATTACTGTTTGTTCAATAGCCTGGTTACACCGGTCTGATTAGTTAATAATGTAGTGCACTCAATAGCTAGTTAATAAGCTACATTCTTTGCCAACTAGTAGTTATCCTTATATGGCAATACATGAGCATGAGACCAATGTAATGCTAGAAAATGGTTTTATGTGTACAGTTTGCAACTCGTTAAAAATCAGGAAGTAGAGATTTGCTGAAAAAACGACACCAACTCGTACATTGCAATAGTATACACCGGTGCCATGGAGGAAATAGAAATAGATGTCTCAACTAATGACATGGCAATATTATTGTTCTTCACTAAATAATGCGATAACAAATGATATTTGTATTTAACATGATACCTGAAATGTCATTGCCATGCAATAGGATATATATATATATATATATATATATTAATATCATACATATATAATAATATACATATATATATATACATATAATTATATATATATACATATATATATAATTGTAAACCATGATGACACCTTGTAAGTGAACACAAAGACCCTATAACACTAAGACGGCTCACTCCCTATCTCTCCCATGGTAATGTAAATTTTGCAGTGCCATCTTGTGGTGGGTTTGATCAGCCTGGCTGCTGGCTCGTGCTTCACATGTAAACACATAGGCCTACAACTTACAAGGCGAGAGGCTGAGTTTAACATTTTTTAAAGAGAGATTTCCTGTCATTTGGATTTGGCCGATGTTGCGCCTAATGCCTTGTCCACACCTCCCTCTGCCCTGCCCTCTCTCATTCCCCCGCCCTCCCCCCTCCCTCCCCCCTCCCGTCATCCACTCCCCCCCGACCCTCCCTCCTCCTGTCTTCACCGCCCTTCCGTGCCCTCCCCTTCCCTCACTCGCCTTCCATCCCCCTCCCCTCCCTGTTCCCTCACTCGCCTTCCATCCCCCTCCCCTCCCTGTTCCGTCCCACCCTCCAATGGCCTCACCGGCCTTCCCCTCCCTTTCCCCCTCCCATCCCCACCCTTCCCTCTCCCCATCCCCCTCCTCATCCACCTTACCCAGTAAACTCCCAGTGCTCTTACACCACCCCTCCCTCCCCTCCCCCTTCCTCCTCCTCCCTCCCCTTCACCTCTTCCTCTCCGCCTCCCCCCACCCCCCATTTCCCCCACACTCCCTCTCCTCCCCCTCCTCAGTCGGCGCTCTCACACCATGCCCCACCTCACGACCCACTCCCCCTTCCTGATGTAAGTGGGGGTGGGGGTGGGGGGGAGGGGGGGAGAGGCCCCCACCGGTTGCATGTTGGTACTCCTAATCCTATAGAACTCCCACCACCACCACTACCCCCACCCTGCCCCTCCACCTCTCTACACCACCCATCCCCGCCACCATACACACATTCTGTGTGGTGAGAGTTGATGGTGTGTGTGGTTGGGGTGTAGGTGGGTAGGGTGAGGGGGTAGGTGTAGGTGTGTGTGGTGGGTATGTAGGGTGTGTGTGGTGGAGGTGTAGGTGGTTTGTGATGGAGTTGTAGGGGTCTTGCAGAGCAGCACCTCACAATCTTTAGCATCCCTTATACCCCTGTCACACGACGTAATGAGCCAACGTAAGCCTGACATGCTCACGTTTTGTCATTACGTTGATGTATGTTGGGTTATGTTATGATGACGTCAGAATGACTTTAGACTGACGTCGAGCTACGTCATGTTACGTCGTGTTACGTCGGTGCGCGTCAAGGTTTTGAACCTGTTCAAAACTTTTGCCGTAACTCGAACATAAGGGTTTACGTTCGCTGTATGTTCTGTACACGTTCGGCGAACGTCAATGACGTTAAATGGACATTAGTCAAACGCTGCTCACTACGTTCCACTATGTTGACACATATTAAAGCCGGTGGAAACGTCCATGCGGCGTAATGGGAACATCAGGAGATCGTGCACCAAACATACATCCAACGTATGTTCAATGTATGTTCAGCGTTTCGCCATGTGTCATGACGTATGTAACGTCACGTAACGTAGTTCTGGCGATGTAATAATGTACATAACATTCCGTGAGCGTAATGACGTTGTCCTTTCTCGTTGAATGACGCTATCACTACGCCTTACCGACATTACGCTCTGTTCAACTATGCTGCATCCACTTTCAACTTGTGCCCAAATTTGCATACTATGCTGAGAAGTTCGACGTTTTTCACGTTCTCCCTACGCTGACATCGTTATGTCGTAGTGTGACAGGGCCTTAAACCCCCACAACACACCTACACCCTCACCACAGCCCTAAACCTCCACCACACACACCTAAACTCCCCACAACATGTCTATGCCGCCACCACATCCCTAAACCCCCATGACATCCCCACCACACACCTACACTCCCACAACACACACACCACACCTACACCACTGCCACGCACCTACACCCTCACCACACACACCTACACATCAACCACACACACCTACACCCCCAGCACACACACCCACCACAGACCTACACCACCAACACTCACATACCTACACCCCCACTACATCCTTAAACCCCCACCACACACCTACCAAGCGACAGCAGGGTTTCTTCTGACACTCCAATGCTTTCAAAATGATCAAACCCACCACCTGGTGCGCTGGCCGTTCTCTTGATTACACAGTACAGGCTGAGTGAGCCGTCTTAGTGTTAGGGTCTTTGGTGAAGATGAAGTGAGAACACGGACATGGGCCATGATGACACCCTCCATGTGACAGCTTTGACAACCAGTACGAGCACCTACCAACTGATGACACCCGACATGCACATAGATGTATCAGATGGTGACGTCATGTACCGGACTGTCACCGGCCATGTCCAACATATGGAAGGATATATCACAGATGGATGGAGGAGTTCATCATATATCAAGGATTGCTACATCATATGCAGCTGACAAAAAGATATCTATATCACATGGTGGTGACATACATATGGCAGAATGGATAACCAAATGGCGACCTACACAGTGGTGCATCACATGTCAGTGGCTACATCAAAAGGCGAGCTACAGAGGGATATATCCCATGTGGAGGAATATTTGTATGGCGATGTACAGAGAGATATGTCACATGTGGAGGAATACTTCATATGGCGATCTACAGAGGGATATATCCCATGTGGAGGAATATTTGTATAGCGATCTACAACGAGATATGTCACATGTGGAGGAATACTTCATATGGCGATCTCCAGAGGGATATATCACATGTGGAGGAATATTTGTATGGCGATCTACAAAGAGATATGTTACATGTGGAGGAATACTTCATATGGCGATCTACAGAGGGATATATCACATGTGGAGGAATATTTGTATGGCGATCTACAGAGAGATATGTCACATGGGGAGGAATACTTCATATCGCGATCTACATTGGGATATACCACAGGTGGAGGATTACTTTGCATCGTGATCTACAGAGGAATATATCACATGTGGAGAAATACTTCGCACAGTGATCTACAGAGGGATATATCACATGTGGAGGAATACTTCACATATCGATCTAAAGAGGGATATATCACATGCGGATGGTTGCACATGGCGACAACCTGCAGGGCTATATAACTACATATATCACGGGGGGAGTGGCTGCCCTGTGCGAGGCTCTGGCCTGCACACCGTGCGCGGCCTCGGGAGGCAGGCACCCGGCAGGAGGAGCAGCAGGCGTGGAGAGTAGAGGTGAGGGTGGAGGGTGAGGGGTAGCGGAGTCAGGCCGAGCTGTCTGCGCGTAACAGTAGTAACAGTGATGATAGTTGCGCGTCTATAACCTACCACAACTACCGGCACTGCTATTGCTGATAACACAGACTCGTGGTCCGCCGTCCGCGTTCGGCGCATGCGCCCGGCATCACGTGGGATTACTGTCCTACCGATGAACCGGTCGACTTTGAGACTTGGAACCGATGTCTTCTGTAATCCGCGCCAAACATTCACTTCCGGGATCTCTTACATCCGGGACACCATTGAGCGCCGTCTGCACATGCGCATGGATTGCTTGCCGGCGCGCGGATGACATATCCATATATGGCAAGCGCATGACGTAACGCCGAATGACATCATTGCACGTGGTCACCCCTGCTGGCGTCCTTACATCCTGTAAGGCGAGAATGGAAAGAGAGATGACCTGATTAGGTTAGATCTATAACAATAAGGACATAACATGCATAATAGAAGGAAGCCCGCCATTGTGCCCGAACCAACACGGCGGGCATGGGTGCAGAAGTGCTATTGTACTAAGGCGCGCCGACTCCGTAGGGTGTTGGCCGACGATAAAAGAAGGTGCAAAGCACTACAGCACTGACTGTGAACAGTATTAACACATTTTGGCGGGAAAGTAATGAAAACTGGTTCGGACGTACAATGCACTACGCTAAGAATACACGTCTTCAAATAGGCCGGGGGGGTTTGTGACGGACAAAGGGCAGGTGACGACAATCAGGGTATCCGTGACACGACGCCCCACAAATGGCGGGCGGCGAATCGCCGGCACCCAGCTGATGCCCTCCCACAGCACGCCGCCCACAGCACGCAGAACGCCGCACGCAGTATGCCGCCCACAGCACGCCGCCCACAGCACGCAGAACGCCACATGCAGTATGCCTCCCACAGCACGCAGAACGCTGCACGCAGTATGCCGCCCACCGCACGCCGCCCACAGCATGCCGCTCACAGCACGCAGAACGCCGCATGCAGTATGCTGCCCACAGCATGCCGCCCACAGCACACAGAACGCCGCACGCATTATGCCGCCCACAGCACGCCGCCCACAGCACGCAGAACGCCGCATGCAGTATGCCGCCCACAGCACGCAGAATGCCACATGCAGAACGCCACACGCAGTATGCCACCCACAGCACGCTGCCCACAGCACGCAGAACGCCGCACGCAGTATGCTGCCCACAGCACGCAGAATGCCGCACGCAGTATGCCGCCCACAGCACGCCGCCCAAAGCACGCAGAATGCTGCATGCAGTATGCCGCCCACCGCACGCCGCCCACAGCATGCTGCCCACAGCACGCAGAATGCCGCATGCATTATGCCGCCCACAGCATGCCGCCCACACCACACAGAATGCTGCACGCAGCACACAGAACGCTGCATGCAACACACCGCCCACAGCACCCCACCAACGGGACCCAGCATGCCGCCCACAGCATGCAGAACGCCGCATGCAGCATGCCGCCCACAGCACGCCGCCCACAGCATGCAGAACGCCGCACGCAGTATGCCGTCCACAGCACGCCGCCCGCAGCACACAGAACGCTGCACACAGAACACTGCATGCAGCACACCGCCTGCAGCACCCCACCAACGGCACCCAGCACACCGCCCACAGCACGCATAACGCCGCACGCAGCATGCCGTCCACAGCCCGCCACCTGCAGCATACTGCCCACAGCACGCAGAACGCTGCACGCAGCACGGAGCATGCCACCCGCAGCACACAGAATGCCACTCGCAGCATGCCGCCCACAGCACGCTGCCTGCAGCATGCCGCCCATGGCACCCAGCATGCCGCCCGCAGCACGCCGCCCACAGCATGCAGAATGCCCCATGCAGCATGCCGCCCACAGCATGCCGCCCGCAGCATGAAGCCCATGTCACCCAGCATGCTGCCCGCAGCACGCTGCCCCCAGCACGCAGAATGCCACACGCAGCATGCCACCCACAGAACGCCGCCCACACCACACCGCCCATGGCACCCAGCACGCCGCCCACAGCATGCAGCCCACAGCACGCAGCATGCCGCCCACAGCACGCCACCCGCAGCACACTGCCAACAGCACGCCACCCACAGCATGCAGAACAATGCATGCAGCACGCCGCCCACAGCACACAGAACGCCGCCCGCAGCATGCCGCCACATCATGCCACATGCAGCCTGCTGCTGGCCAGCCATGTGCAGCCCACCATATGCAGCCTGCCATGCGCATCCCACCACATGCAGTCTACTGCTGGGCCACCATGTGCAGCCCACTATGTGCAGCCTGCCATGTGCAAACTGCGATGAGCAGCCCACCATGGGCAGCCCAGCCATGTGCAGCCCAGCCATGTGCAGCCCTCCACTGCTGGCCCACCATGTGCAGCCCACTATGTGCAGCCCACCATGTGCAACCTGCCACATGCAGCCCACCACATGCAGCCCACCATGGGCAGCCAGCCGAGTGCAGCCTGCCACATGCAGCTCACCATGTGCAGCCATCATGTACAGCCTGCCATGTGCATCTAGCCACCTGCAGCCCATCACATGCAGCCCACCATGTGCATCCCGCCAGGTACAGCCTGCCACATGCAGCCCGCCACATGCAGCCCGCCACATGCAGCAGGCCATGTGCAGCCCACCATGTGCAGGTTGCACATGCAGCCTGCCACATGCATCCCACCATGTATATATAACCCACCATGTGCAGCCCACCACATGCAGCCCGCCATGTGCAGCCTGCATCGTGCAGCCTGCCAAATGCAGCCCGCCATGTGCAGCCCGCCACTTGCAGCCTGCCACATGCAGCCTGTCACATGCAGCCCACCATGTACAGCCTGCAGCCTGCAGCCTGCCACATGCATCCCGCCATGTGCTGTCCACCATGTGTATCCCATCATGTGCAGCCTGCCATGTGCAGCCTGCCATGTGCATCCTGCCACATGCAGCCCGCCACATGCAGTCCGCCATGCACAGCCTGCATCATGCAGCCCACCATGTGCAGCCTGCCACATGCATCCACCACGTGCACCTGCCATGTACAGCACGCAATGTGTAGCCTGCCACATGCAGCCCACCACATGCATCCTGCCCTTTCCAGCCTGCCATGTAAAGCTTGCCATGCGCAGCCTGCCACGTGCAGCCTGCCACATGCAGCCAACTACATGCAGTCTACTGCTGGCCTGCCATGTGCAGCCCGCCATGAGCAGCCTGCCATGTACATCCCACCACATGCAGCTGACCATGTACAGCCTGCCACGTGCAGCC